>OX422208.1:27547465-28234965 GCA_949130495.1 Sambucus nigra | reverse complement strand
CCATCCCTGGGGCCACATGGTTATTATAACGGTTGGTGCAACGACAAGGTCTATTTCTTAGGGGTGACAAAGCCCGTCTTGTGAGGGCTTAAAATATATTTTTTTTTTAACAAGTAAATGTTTCATAAACATAGCGGCCCGCTTAAAGGGGCGGATGAGACACGTGTGAAGCTTCAAAGATGAAACTATGACATGAAATCTAGTGACACTTGACGCCTTTTGTGTGTGGTATATGTGTTATTGTATACCTAATTTGTAGTAATACATGTCGGATATTTAGTGACGGACCCAGGATTTTTGGTCGAGGGGTGCAAATTTTTTTTACAAAGGTTAAGGGTTCAGGGGAGGGAGCCCCCGAGGCGAATTTTTTTAGGGTCATTTTTATTTTATTGCAATTTTTTAACCCTAAAAATGTTAATATTTAATAATTTCAACCATATAACAATGTACTAATTTTTACAATAAATTAATTAAAGAATGTTGGGAAGTTGAAGAGATTTGAACATTATAAAGAACTGCTCTGCTTGGAAGTGGTAAAAAAATTATCATTGAACATTACATAATATGACACCTGCTCCGATTTGAACATTATAATAAAAATACAAAAAAAAAGATAGAAAAAGTGAAACTTACAACTTGCTCTGCTTGGAAGTTGGGTTGGATTCAGACGAGTTCAATCGAGAAGAGAGAGAGAGATAGGGGCGTCGCTGGTTTGAGGCAGAGAGGAGGAGACAACAACAGGGGTGGTGGTTTGCTTGCTGCTGCCCTGCTCCTGTTGGTTTGTGGACGGCGGAGAGAGGGCTGCTCGTGCTGGATTGCGACGGAGAGGAGAGGAGGAGGAAGGGGAGGGAGAGAGCGGCTGAGGTGAGAATCTAGTTTAGGTTTAGGTTTAAAATGTTTTACAAAACGCGTGTATAGCAGAACGGGGATTTGTATTTTTGTCCCAAATATTAAGTGCCTTCTACTATGAAACATTACACAAAGGTCCAAAAAATTAAAAATAAAATAGCCTATACCCGAAAAAAAAATCCGAAAAATCTAGGTGGTCGGCTACCCACCCTCGGGACCGCCTAGGTCCGCCCCTGTGGATATTTTGTAACGTATAAACATAATAGGTAGACAAAGTTTTGTAATATGTGCATAAGAATTATATTTTATATACATAAAATTTTATGATGTACAAATATAGATAATATAAGATATACATTATGACTAGAGTGAGGAGGTTAGTGGTATATATATATATATACACACAATAGTGCTCTTAGTCCTGTCGATGGATCGAATTTTATCCGAATCAGAATCTGAATCTGAATCCGATCCATTTAAGCGGATATGTATCATGCCTAAAATCCGATTACCCGATTACCCGTTTTTTAAATGGAGCGGATTTGAATTCATATACTCCGATCCCTTAATAATCCGATCTGATCCGATTAATATATATATATATATATATATTGTATTTAATAACATTTTAAATATTTATTATAATAGTTATTTATTTCAGTATCTGTTTTTGTGGAACATTTGCAAAATAAATTTATGAAATAAGAGTTGAAAATAAAAATGTTGCAGATCAAGTTTAACATAAACGGATAATCGGATCCGATCCGAATCCGTTTAACATAAACGGATATGGATTTGGATTTGCCTGATCCGATCCGATCCGATTAATAAACGGATCAAATTCGAATCCGTTTAACATAAACGGATGTATATTTGGATTTTCCTGATCCGATTCGAATCCGATCCGTTTACAGGCCTAAGTTCTCCTATACGGGAAGACCGTTTAGGAATTTTATGCGAAAAGCCTTCTCTCTCATCTTTCCTTAAGTTATGGAGTATTAACCAATTACAAATCTCATAACTACATTTCTATATTTGCTCTTGTGCAGGTAGCCGCACAAGAACAATTTTGTACATATATATATATAGTATTGTTTTTGTGCGGAGCGGATACATGTCACCTGATGATGAGCCTATAAATTATTGGTTAAAGTATAGGCACACTCTCTCTCTTTTTTACGCTCACCGTCACGTGACACATGTTCGGTTTGCACTCTTAAAATGAAAACGGATCCGCACAAGAGAAGTACTGATGTATATATATATATATAGAGAGAGAGAGAGAGAGAGAGAGAGAGAGACTCTTGTACATATCAAACGGTACATACCAACGGTGCACACCACTGGCGCGGATCCATTTTTAAATTATTTTAAGTTGAGTTTTTTTATGTAGTATTTAAATATTTCAGGGAGCCATATAAAAAAAATCACGACAAAAAACTTTTTTTTAGCTATTTTTAAAAAATCGATCAAACTTTTGCATCTTTTAAAGTATTTTAAAAGCTGTGAAAGTTTGACCGATTTTTTTAAAATAGCAAAATACGTTATTTTGAGTTGATTTTTTTTATATGAGTCTATTGAAACGTTTAAACATCATATAAAAAAATTCAACCGAAAATATATTTTTGAACCGTTGGTATGTACCGTTTGGTATGTACATGAGACTCTCACTATATATATATATATATATATATATAATAAAGCTCTTGTGCGGACCAGTCCGCATTTTAAGAATGCGGAGCGGACATTTGTCACGTAATGGTACCCCTAGAAATTATTGCCTAAATTATAGGCACACTCTCTCTCTTTTCTGGGTTCACCGCCAAGTGATACATGTTCAATCCGCATTTTTAAAATACGGACTGATCTACATAAGAACAGAACTATATATATATATATATATATATATATATATATATATATATTAAAGTCAAAATTCCTCATTATCAGCACAGAAAATAGTGGCCATTTTTTGTCATGGTGTTGAATGGGATGGATGGATAACAAAGACTCTGAATTATCCACACAATATCACTTACTAGTGATGTCATGTCAAACTATGTGCTACTTTTCTTTCTTTCTTAGTTAATTACATTTTAACTCCCTCAACTTTATATTTAATTTCACTTCACTCCCAAACATTTTTTTTTAACATCAAGCATCCCAAGTTATAAATTTCCCATTTTACCCCTGCTTGACTAACGGAATTATTTTTTAACTGAAGTAGGGAGTACTTCGGTCATAACGTAAATCAGGGGCAAACAAAAATAAATAGTCAAAACAAATTGTGGCTCATTTTACCCCTAATTGATTGACGGTGGAGCTCGTTTGGATATTGGGTTTGCCGGTTAGGAGGTGTTTTGGCATCGGGGGTAGCAATTCAGGTTAATCATGCTATTTTTGGGTTGTATTTCTTTGTGTTTAAGTACTAGTTTTGAGTCCTCGTAAATCTAGCTAGAGTTAATTGTGTCATCTTCGGGTCATATCACGTTATTACTATAAGCAAGTTATTGTATCAAAACTTGTCGCCCTTGTTTGGTATTGTGTTTAATTACAATGGATACATATATACACAAGGACGGAGTTACATAGGGCCTAGTGGGAGCAATAGCCCCCACAATTTCAAAAAAAATACATTTATAGGTATTTACAAAATTATAGAGGAAAAAATCATTTTTAAAGTGGTTGGGAGCATATGTAAAAATAATCAAAACTTTGATTGAACTTGCATTGAAATAACTATATTGATGTTTAAATCTGGGGTTTATTTTAGAGTTATAATATTAATGTTTGTTAGAGTTTATTTTAATGTTGTTGTTGGTTTATATTTTAGGGTTAATTTTAGGGAATAATTAGGAATATTGTTTCTCTTTCTACGTTATTTTTCGGTAAATGCACAAATATAATCTCAAAAGATTCGGTTCGGGAGAAATTGCCGTTAAATTAGCCCCAGTCTTGAGAATTCTTGGCTCCGTCCCTGTATATACATAATTGCCACATTGCCACAAGTATTTATAGCTATTTACACATTTACCCTCATTTATATATTGACCAAAATACCCTTTAATTTCATTAGAAAATTTACCCGTTACTCAAGTGGGGTAAGATGAGCCATTTTATAAAGATGCGGATGATTAATGTTAAAATAAAGTTTGGGGTGAAGCAAAATTAAAGATAAAGTTGAAAGATCAAAGCATAATTAACTATTTTTGTTTATTTATTTATTTTTAGTTTTTGGGAGAAACTAACTATAGGCTACTTGTAAAGTCTGTCACACTAGCTAGGGAAACTTAAGTAGCAAGAAGAATAAAAATGATTAGAAAGTGAGCCACTGCAGGTGTCAACTTTCAAGAAAGAGAATATAATAAAGAAAAGCACCTCAACAAAGGTACGAAAAGAAAGAAGCTCTGGACTAAAGTGTGAAACAATTAAAAAATTGCCCAAATTTTAGGACCAAACACCTTTACAAATGTTGCCATTTTTTCAGGTTCTTAAAACTTAAACGACTACATAAAAAATGTGTTTGAAAAAAATATTAGCTTGCAATTGTAGTTAAAATATTTTCACGGCATAAAACTTCAAGAATATATTTTAAAATTAGTCTTTACGTCTCAAATTAATAATTTTATTTTTTTAAAGTCGTCCCAAATTGTATTTTCATTTTGCATACTTGCAAAAGTTTCAAATGCATCAAGAGAATTCTCCTGCAATTTCAATTGTTGCAACAATATCCGTGCAACAATTGAAATCACATGAGCATTCTCTCTATTATTTACAAAGATCACGCGTCAATTGAAATATCCCATTATTGAGTTGACTAAAAAATTGAACGTTTTTGCCATCCAATATGACGGTTTGGCATTTTCCATGCCCTTTGGAGTACTTTAGGGCATGAAATTGCTAAATAATCATTTTATCAAAAGGATGATCCCAATACCTAATTATATATAAATAATAGGGGCTATGATCTAGTTATATAGAAATAGTGAGGGTTAAAGTAATAATATTTTTAGTCACTTGTTAACACTGAAACGGCTAACTAGTAGAATCATAAAATAAGGTTTAAAGTACAACTGAAAAATACAGGGACTAAAGACAAGTTTCAATAATACTTAAAGGACCAAAAGCCAAATGAACTCCAAAGTAAATAGAAGTTTCCACACAAAAAGTCTCTCTCTCTCTCTCTCTCTCTCTCTCTCTCTCTCTCTCTCTCTCTCTCTCTCTCTCTCTCTCTCTCTCTCTCTCTCTCTCTCTCTCTCTCTCTCTCTCTCTCTCTCTGAGAGTGAGTGAGAGAGATAAGGGGGGGGATGCTCCCCTATATTACACTCTATACATTATATCATACATCACATCTAAATCTAGACCCTAAAAAATATTTTTTTCAGATTTTTTATTTTAATATTGAAATTAACCTTTCAATCAAAACATATTCAAAAAATTAGGTCAAAATACATTTTCTAGTATTTTTTAAAAATTCACAAAATTTTGCTTGTGCAAACCCTTATAAATAAAGTATTTTTAACAGTTTTTTGTTAGATATCTAAAAAACAAATAGAAATTATATTTTGGCCTAATTTTTTGAACATTTGTTGATTTGAAAGTTTTAACTCCATAGATTAAAAAAAATAGACCCTAGAAATAAGTGTGATATATGAGTAATGTCCATTAAGCACATCATATATACATATTCCCCTACAAATATTATTTTTTAAATAGCAAAAAATTCTATCTTTTCTAGTTTAAGAAATGGTCTGCAAAAATAATGAATATGTGCAACTTTTGTCATTAAATTTTTTTATTATTATCTCATCCATACTTTCTAATTGAATATTTTTTTGTAGATGATCCCTTCTCTATGGAGATCATCTCTTAAAACATCACCAAAAATTTTTATTCTTTATTTTTTATAATAATGATCCGTAATGGAGTCCAAAACTCATATGGCTATATATATATATTTGATTTTTTAGATTTTAGTTTTTTAAAATATGGCTAGTTCATTCGAATTATTCACTTTTTTTTGTACCATCTTGTAGTGTTCGGTCAGCTTTAAGTGCATCTCAACTAATCAACGTTCGCGGTTCATGATTTTTACTGGTTAAGCATTACTTTGATAGTATCAAAAATCGAATTGAAAATCAAATACAATCCACCTCCAAAACTATTTCAATGACCGTCCTATACCACTGCACCTAAAGATTAATATATTTGATTAAATAATGAATATGTGAGAGGTTGAATTATTCACATCAAACCTCTCACATAATAGAATGGGAAATTAGTCAACTAAAAACTTAGGTCCGAAGCAAGGTTGAAAGTCTAGTCTTTTGGAAGTCTAGTCAATGTCGAGTGTAGAATGCACTAGCCCTCTTGTACCATTCTCTCTAACAAAAATAATAATAATAATAATAATAATAATAATAATAATTATTGCTATATATATCAGTGTGACACACTGTGTGGTACTGATATTTGATTGTGTCTGGACTTCACTCATGTTTGATTCATATAAAACCCGACCACGAGCTAATAAAAATGCAACATATCAGTATGTTTCTAAATGTGTAAATTTTATGTATTGACATAAAAAAATTATAAAAAGAAATTAAAAAAAAAAGCATAACCTCTTGATTTAAAATTATTGGTAAATATCATCTCTCAAAAGTACTAGCAAATGTCATTGACATGATGACATCAATAATATGGTTTATGTATTAAATTGGAATATTTAAAAGCAAAGTAAAGCGTGGTCATTCTCATGTCGTGTCCTATGATTTTAGGTTCGTGTTAATCATTATTCAATTTTAAAAAACACTAACTTTGCCATACAAGCTTTTTTCATAAAAGCTATCACAACTTTTCGTAATTATAATAAAATTGAATTACATATGTGGCGTGTAAAGTATTTAAATAGCTTCTATTAAGCATTAAATCTTATTTTTGTTCCTATTAATCTATTAAAATATCTATATGATTTGAATTTGGACCTTCAAACCATTTTGACCATTAACTTGATCGGAATTAGGGGTAAAAATGTATTTTTGGGACATAAATACTAAAATAACCCTTAAATTGATACTATGTGCCCAAGATAATTAGCTAATCCTTAAAAATAGTGTTTTGTCTCCATTTATAACCATGAGAATAGCACGTTGTGTACATGATAATTAAGTAATTCTAATAAATAGGTGCTCATAAAAATAAATAAGTTATATTATTAATTACTGTATTAAAATATAATAAAATTGTTTTCTCTGATAATTAATAAAATAAAATATTATGGAAATGAGTAGTTTTATAAAAGATAACTACAACTTGAGCATTTTTTTCTTATATATGAGTAATAGTTTGATATAAGATCATATTTAGGGGTATTTTGACTTTACCACATATTTATTTAGGATAATTAGACTCTCCTAGTTTCTTATGAAATTTGATATAAAAAAGTGAGTTCTTTATAAACTGTTTATGTCCAGGTTTTATTTATTTAATTAAATAAACTAGTTCTTATTTAAAACTCTTTTATTTATAGAAAAAAATGTCACTTTATTTCCTTTTTCGTCCCGATTTTTATTTATGTTAGTTTTATTATTTTGAAGATTATTATGTCACAAAATACCATTTTAAGGATTATTTAATTATCTTGGGCACAAAATGAAAATACCCTTTAAGGATTATTTTAATTATTATTGGCCCAAAATGCCAATTTTACCACCAATTTATGTTAAAGTTAATGGTCAAAATGGATGGAAGGATCAAACTAAAACCATATAGATAATTTAGGGACTTAATAGGAACTAAAAATACATTAAGAGCTCAATAAAAACTATTTGTATTATGGGTGGTTCTCGATCGGTTTAGTCAGTATCTGGTATATACCAACATCGTACCAAATTTTTTCAATAGGTTCGGTTCCAAATTTTTTCGTATTTTAGATAAATTTTGCTTTCGGTAATTTCATGATTTTTTGGGTCTTTTCAGCTTCGGTTTTCTTATTTTTTGCTCAATTTTTATTTCTCATTGATTATTTTTCATGTTTTTTCGATTCACAAATGCAATATATATAAACTAAATATATGTTATACGTCATACACTTAAAATATCCAATAGTCTTGGTGTCGACCCAGATTCCTCACATAAAATCTGTAAGAGTTCGCCTAAAAAATAAAATAAATGAATAAACATGCGTTCTCAACTTAAAAACTTATACACTTTCTTAAAATAAAAATACCATACAGATAATAGAGTTCAACTATGATATAGATTTGAAAATATAAATTAGATTTGTATCTTTGACATATTAAATTTGGGTACGTTAATTTCAGTAAATCAGTTTTTTAATGTGTGAACCAAAATCAACCATCAAGTTTTTAGTAATTTCGATTTCGACAAACTCAATTTGCGATAATGAAAAGTAGTAAACTAAAACCATGATTTTTCGAACCAAAATGATACGGTATGGTACAAAATTGTACCATAACCACCCCTAATTTGTATACTTTAAGTGTCACATAGGTAATTCAGTCCTATAATAATATAAGTAGTGGGTTATTTTTTAAAATTCAATTAAACAACCAATGGCGTTTATAGGATTTCAGTTAGGGGAGGAGTTAAGCATAATATATTAACACAATTCAGACTGAAAATGAAACTAACAGTTTACGGTTTTGTAGACACAAAACATTTAAATTGTCACCTCTATATGAAACTGAGAATTAAGAACCAAAAGAATTTGAAGCAAAGATCAAGTATCAAAAAAAAAAGAAAAAAAACTGAACTTAAATAACAAAATGGCAAAATTGAACAAAAATTATGACGGGGTTTTAGGGAAAGGTCCAATCTAATTCAAAGTGTATAAAAGTATGACACTTCACGTAATTTTATAAATTTAGTTTCAGTACTAAAAACACTAAGAAAAATTACCAATATGTCATTTCACAACTCAATCAAATAAAAACCTATCAAATTTTTAAAAGTCCATAACTTCAAATCTACAAATCCGAGATTCACAAAATTTATATATTTGAAATTTACTCGTCGAGCTCTATCCAACTACACCCATATTTGATATTTTTTTGGCAAAAAAATCAAAAACGATAAATTTACTATTTTACTAAAACCTTCATTTTCTGGCGAAAACTCCATTTTTTCCAGCAAACACTATATTTTCTCGGACGAAAAACCTTCTTCTTCAGCGCTGGCAATGGTGCCGCTGGCGCGGACCAAAAAAAGGAAAGAAATAGATGAAGGGAGAGTGAAACGAGGAGAGAAAAATAATCCGATGAGAATTCTGGCGGTCTCCGGCGAGGATTTTGGCATTTCAAAGAGGATTTCGGTGGGTGGGGTGGGGTGGATGGGGGGTTATGTGTTTATTTTTAGCACTGTTCTAAAAAACCCGCCTAGGCACGTCTAGGTTTAAGGCTTGGGAAAAAACGCCTCGCCTTACACTTTTCACGCCTTATTCTTGGTAAAACTCTTAAGGCACACTTTTTTCTAAAAATAATAATGATTTAGTGAAACGATGTCGCTTTTTAAAGAATTTGTTTACAAACCGGACCATTATCTCATCCAAAATAATCAAATAGTATTTTAATTTGCATATATTCAGATATATTTTTATGATCTGTGCAATTTTTATATTTTAATAGCCTTGTTATGGTTAAAAAATATTAAAATATATTAAGAAGCCCTAAATGCCTTTTCATGCCTTTTTACGCCTAGGCCCGCCTAGGCTTCTAAGGCTTAAGGCTTAAGGCTTAAGGCTTGGCCTCCACGCCTCAATCACACCCCGCGTTTTTTAAAACCTTGATTTTTAGAATGAGTTTCAAATGAGTATGACTAAGGGTATAAATATAAAAACCTCTTTTAGCTAAAACAAATGAAATTACCAGTTTTGTGCACTCCTAACTCCAAAGGGACCACACAAATAAATATTATTTTACCACAAGGACTAGATTTATAACCCTGAAAATCACTGTCCTAAAAATCCAAATATAGAAAGGAACATAACATTTACCTTAATTCTATAAAATTATAAGTGGTCAAACAATTAGGTCTAAATTCAAATTAGCTCACCGAAAAAACAATTACACTACTAAATTTAATCTCAACCATGAGCAACTACATTTATAACGTATTCTCTCTTTCGTTTCATTTTGAAAAAAAATATCATGCACTTAAAGCGTCAGGTGTCCTTATTCAACACCAATAAAGACACGATGCGCTTACACATTTAAATATATCGCATCCATATTATGTGTTTATTGATGCTGAGCACGAACACGTGATGACCTAAGTGTATGATATTTTTTCTCTAGTTTATTTTATATTTGGAATTAGTAGAACTAAGCAACCTCCTCAAATGTTGGTTTAACATACCAATTGCGTACAAATTTAATTGTAATAGCATAATGCATACCATTAGGGGATGCTTTATTATTAGTTTTTCACATGAAAGTGTCAATATACGATTATAATCCTAAAAAGTGAGCAAGCATTTGAACTTGCAAATAAATCAATCTTAAATTAAAAAAAAAAAATATAGAACACTTCGGTTCTAAGCAAGGTTGAAGTCTAGCCTTTTTTTTTGTGCTCAAATTTGGAGTCTAGTCTAGTCAATGTCAACTGTGTGTCCTCTCCACTAGCTTTCTCCATTTGAAGGCTCTAGTGGTTAATGTCATGGGACCATCTTCATGGGTTAAAATACAAATAATTATAAGAGTGCTTTGAGACACAATGTTGACACATTGGATGCGACACACTAACGTGTTGCACTCGTATTGGCTCATGTCGTCCGAGCTTCACACTGATCTTGTTGGAAATTAACGCTAAGTGACGAAATTAATTATTTAATTTCAATTGTATTAAATTCCGAATTTCTCATTTATGTGGTTTTAATAAATGTCAGATAATTAATTAGGAATGTGATAAATAAAGATATTAAAAGATTTTGGCAAACCTTATCCGTTAGTCACATGATGGTGAGTGGCATTAGTGGGAGACTTGGAAAGAGTCCCACCACCACTAGGATTTCGGCCATCTTCCCCTTATAAGTAGATGCCTCTACACCATCTAGAGTCATCTCAATACACACTGTTTCTAAGGAGGGAGAGAAAATCCAAAATTCGTTTTTCTCATATTCCGGGCTGTTCAAGAAAGGAGCTTTCAAGTCATTTTAATCCATTCAACAACGATGGACAAAGGTCAGTTTTTAAATCGTAGTTATAAGGAATTTTTGGGTCTCTGATTACATGAAGATAAACATCCTGGATTCATGTCAAAACTGTTTTATTCATGATGCAACCTTATGATTCGTATTCGAATTTATGATTAACAAAACAGTATTAATTAACATGTGGTATCAGAGCTTACGATTTATAATCTCATGTTTTCCGTTAATGAAAACTCCTTTATAACAATTTTGATTTATGATCTTTTAAAAATATGGAAATCTGGAAAAAAAATTCCTGAAAATCTGGAAATTTTATTTTTTCTTGAAATCTGGAATTTTTAAGCAATATGATAATCGTACATATGGTAATTCGAATTTATGTTATGATATTAAGAACGAAATTACTGCTACAGTCCTTATCTTGTGAAAACTGTCACATTATTGTTCAACCCCTTTTCGTGTTATAAGAACCCTAATATACAGTTAACATGATTTTATTGTTTCAAGTTGTGTAAAGATTCTGAAAAACACGTTTATTAATCATGATAAGAAAACGAATTTGTTTTTAAGATTAATTAAGAGAAAACTGCGATTTGGCGCAAAACAGATTCCAGGAGAATTTTTTTTTCATAGTGAATAGTGTTTTTCAAAATTTTTGGTGTCCGATTGACTTAAAACTCGGTAGGTTGACTGGAAACGAGCCAACGATCGAATTTCACCACCTTTGGTCGTGATGTAATGTGTTTTTCGGCAATCCGAGTCCATTAAGGCCCTCAAAACCCCGTTTTTGCCATTTTAGGAAATAATCTCGGGGTTTATAAATCTTTGCAGAAAATTGATATTAACGTTTCGCAAAAAGTTTTGGTTTTCTGGCATGTTTTACTTCGATTCTAGGTGAAAACTCATTTTTGTCATTTTTGGCAAAATTCATGTATTTTGTGTTTTTACTATACCTGAGCAATTCTGTTTTTGAGGTATTTAAGCTACTATTGGTATCCTTGTAATTACTGATAGATTACGTATTATAGTTAATATTAAGGCATGATTAACTATATTTAAGTTGAGACATGTAAACAATTATTCATTTGAGTTAAGTCAAAGGCCAAACACAGGGTGAGACTGCATGTACGAATAATATACTTACATTCATTAAAGAATTATTCTAATGTCAGTTATAAAATTGGATTGAGACGCAACACATGCTAATATCTGAATTGAACAACATTAGAACTAGTATTTGTAAAAACAGAATAGTTGACATTAAGTCCATTAATCATGGTATTAAATGTTTAGGCAACAAACACAGATGTCAAAATTATGAAACCATGATAAATGAATTATAGGGTAATATATCTTTACGAATCTGAACATTATGTGATGATTAACACAGATTCCGTGATATTCAGATTGTAAATGGAATATGCCAAAATCTTTAGTCAACAATTCAATATTCGACCCTTGCAATTTTTGTTGGGTGTGAAAATTTAATTTGTGAACATTGTTATTAATTGCAGTTCCTCTTAACCTGTATTCGCAAGCTCAGTCCTATTCCAAATTTGATGGAACTATTTTTTCTGAATGAAATGAGAAAATTGAGTTCAGCCTAGGGGTTCTTGACCTGGACATGGCAATTATGTGTGATGAACCCGCTGCTATTACTGATACCAGTAGCGAGGATGAAATTATTGTCCATGAAGCATGGTCTCGATCCAATAGGTTGGCCCTAATGTTTATGCGAATGTGTGTCGCTACTAACATTAAGACCTCCCTACTTGAAACTACGAAAGCGAAAGAGTATTTGAACAACATTAGGGAACGCTTTCGCACTGCTGATAAATCCCTTGCTGGGAAATTGATGGCTGACCTGACCACTATAAGGTTCGATGGTACTCGAACCATGAATGAGCACATTATAGAAATGACCAATCTGGCTGCTAGACTTAGAGTTTTGGGCATGACAGTGGATGAGTCTTTTCTCGTCCAATTCGTCCGAAACTCCTTACCTCCTGAGTATGGGTCTTTCCAAATCAATTACAACACTATAAAAGATAAGTGGAATGTAAATGATTTGCAAAGCATGTTGGTACAGAAGGAAGGAAGGCTCAAGCAACAGAATGGCCATGTGACTAAGGGACAGGTGGCAAACCTTACAGTCAAAGGATCTGGTTTTAAGAAGAAATTCGACAAGGGCATTAAGAAGGGT
This sequence comes from Sambucus nigra, assembly GCA_949130495.1. Taxonomy (NCBI): domain Eukaryota; kingdom Viridiplantae; phylum Streptophyta; class Magnoliopsida; order Dipsacales; family Adoxaceae; genus Sambucus; species Sambucus nigra. The sequence goes on along the minus strand of OX422208.1, from coordinate 28,221,742 downwards.
CCTGGGCCGTCTCATCAAGCTGAACCATCAACTGCTTTTGTGAAGAAGGAAAAGAGCGACAAGTGTCACTTCTGTAAAAAGAAGGGTCATTTCTAGAGGGATTGTCATAAACGAAAGGCCTGGTTCGAGAAAAAGGGTAAGCCCTTTATTTATGTTTGTTTCGAATCAAACTTTATTAACGCTCCTTCTAACACTTGATGGATTGATTCTGGTTCTATGTGTCATGTTTCTAATTCGATGCAGGGCTTCATTTCGATCCGCAAAACAAATCCAAATGAGCATTTTCTCTACATGGGCAATAAGGCAAAGGCTAAAATAGAAGTTGTTGGAGTCTTTCGCCTGATTTTAAGCAGTGGATTTATTTTAGATTTGCAAGAAACTTTTTATGTTCCCACAGTTTCTAGGAATTTAATTTATGTTTCTAAACTCGTTTTAGATGGTTTTTCAATTGAATTAAAGAACAATGGTTTTGGTTTGATTAAAAATTCTAATAATGTTGGTTTTGGATTTTTATTAGATGGTTTATATCGATTGAATCTTGAAAAGAATTTTTCTGAAACCCTTGTGACCCTGCATCCTAATGTTGGTACGAAACGTACACTTAATGATGAAAAATCTGCTTATTTGTGGCAAAAAAGATTAGGGCACATATCCAGGCCGAGAATTAAAAGGCTAATTAAAAATGGAATACTCCATAACCTGGATTAGGCCAATTATGATGTATGTGCGGACTGTATTAAAGGAAAACAGACCAAACATACAAAGAAAGGAGCCACAAGAAGCATCCAACTACTTGAAATAATACATACAGACATATGTGGACCTTTTGATATTCCATCCATTAGTGGAGAAAAATACTTCATCACCTTTATAGATGATTTTTCACGTTATTGCATTTTGTACATGTTGCATGATAAATCTCAGTGTGTGAACGTCGTTGAAATATACATTAATGAGGTTGAGAGGCAACTAGGTAAAAAGGTGAAAATTATTAGGTCTCATAGAGGTGACGAATATTATGGTAGATGTGACAAGTCAGGGTAACATCCTGGCCCATTTGCTAAACTCCTTGAAAAATTAGATATTTGCGCCCAATACACAATGCCAGGATCACCTTGGCAGAATGGTGTAGCTGAAAGGCGTAATCGTACCCTTATAAAAATTTAAGAAGTATGATAAGTAGGACCTAATTGCCTACATTTTTGTGGACACATGCATTAAAAACCGATGTACACATCTTAAATAGGGTTCTTAGTAAGTCAGTTTCAAAAATCCCTTTTGAACTTTGGAAAGGATGGAAACCCGATTTAAGGTATTTACGTGTGTGGGGCTGCCCAGCGGAAGCTAGAATCTATAACCCTCATGAAAAGAAATTGGATCCTAGGACATTATCTTGTCATTTCATCGGGTATCCAGAAAAGTCGAAGGGATATAGATTCTATTGTCCAAATCATACAACTAGAATCATAGAAACTGGAAATGCTAAATTCATTGAAGAAGGTGAAGTAAGTGGAAGTATAAAAGAAAGGGAGGTAATCATTCAAGAAATCAGGGTACAAATTCCTATACCCAGAGTTCATAACATACCTATTGTTCCTAATGTAGTTGTTGAACCGGTCATTGACCCAATCAATAACAATGAACTATAAGTGAATGATCAACCAACTGAACAACCACATAATGAGACTATAACCGATGAAACTTTTGAAGCACCACAGGAAGTGCCATTAAGAAGATCTCGAAGAGAAAGGAGATCGGCAATTCCGGATGATTATGTGGTATACCTTCAAGAGACCGAATTTAACATAGGGAATATTAATGATCCAGTTTCTTATGAAAAAGCTGTAAATAGTGATGATTTCGATAAATGGATTGATGCCATGAATGAAAAAATAAAATCTATGAATGACAATAAAGTTTGGGAGTTGGTCGAATTGCCAGAAGGACAAAAATGAGTTGGGTGCAAGCGGATCTTTAAGACCAAACTTGACTCAAAAAGCAATATCGAACGACATAAAGCTAGACTTGTTGCCAAAGGTTTTAATCAACGAGAAGGCATTGATTATAATGAGACCTTCTCTCCTATTTCAAAGAAGAACTCATTAATAATCATATTAGCGTTGGTGTCTCATTATGATTTGGAGTTGCACCAAATGGACGTAAACACAGCTTTTCTAAATGGGTGTTTATAAGAAGAAGTCTACATGGCACAGCCACAAGGCTTCATAAAGGAAGGAAAGGAAAACATGGTCTGTATGTTGAAGAAGTCAATATATGGTCTAAAGCAAGCTTCTCGTCAATGGTACATTAAGTTCCACTATACCATTACATCCTTTGGGTTTAAGGAAAACACTGTTGATCGGTGCATATACCTGAAGATCAGTGGGAGTAAGTTTATGTTTTTAGTACTATATGTTGATGACTTACTTATCGCCAGCAGTGATCTTGGTTTATTAAGTGAAACCAAGAAGTACCTTTCTAAAAACTTTGAAATGAAAGATTTAGGCGAGGCATCCTTCGTGACCGGGATAGAAATATCTCGGGATAAATCACGAGGAATGTTGGGATTGTCTCAGAAAGCTTACATTAACTAGGTTTTAGAAAGATTTAGCATGCAAAGTTGCAATCCCATTAATGTTCCGCTTCAGAAAGGGGATAAGTTCAGCTTAAGTCAATGCCCCAGAAGTGATTTAGAAAGGGAGCACTAGACCGGATATCAGAAGTGATTTAGAAAGTCAATGCCCCAGAAGTGATTCAGAAAGGGGAGCTTGTTGTATGCACAAGTCTGCACTAGACCGGATATCAGTTTTGTCGTTGGGATGCTAGGAAGATATCAAAGAAATCCGGGGATTCACCATTGGAAAGCTGCAAAGAAAGTGCTGAGGTACCTGCAAGGGATCAAGGATTACATGCTCACATATCGGAAGACTGATCACCTTGAGGTGATTGGTTATTCAGACTCAGATTTTGGGGGATGCATTGACAGTAGGAAGAGCACTTCGGGTATGTCTTCCTTATGGCTGGAGGAGCCGTTTCATGGAAAAGTGCTAAGCAAAGCGTCATTGCATCATCTACTATGGAGGCTGAATACGTAGCTTGCTTCAAAGCTACAAATCATGGATTATGACTGCGAAACTTTATTTCAGGACTTAGAATTATGGGATCAATATCTAAGCCACTGAAAATTTATTATGATAATGTCGCAACAATCTTCTTCTCGGAGAACGATAGGTATACTAAGGCTGCTAAGCATATTGAGATGAAATACCTATCAGTTAAAGAAGAAGTTCAGAAACAAAGAGCGTCAATTGATCACATTAGTACGCATAATAACATAACAGATCCTCTTACGAAAGGACTATCTCCGAAGACCTTTATGGAACATGTCAAAGAGATGGGTCTCGATTAGTTGGATTATGATTGCTATTTTAGCTTAGTTGTTTAACATTATTACTTGAATTCAATGAAAGTGTATGTGATTTCTATTATTTCTGTCTTTTGTGAATGCATGCATATAATTATGAATTATTGTTGATAGAAATAGTCCTTATTCAAAAGAACATTATGAGTCCATTATGATACACAATATTAAAGGCTAGTTGAATGAAATATTGGTGTTGTGGTACATGGAAGGAACCATGCTCTTGAATAGCATGGAACCGCCATGACTCGCATCCGTGAATCATTTGATTTAGCAAAATTTATCAATGATTGTGCACCTTATGATACCTAATTTAATTATACGAATTATTAAGACCAAGTGGGAGACTGTTGGAAATTAATGTTAAGTGATGAAATTAATTATTTAATTTCAATTATATTAAATTCCTAATTTTCCATTTATATGGTTTTAATAAATGTCAGATAATCAATTAGGAATGTGATAAATAAAGATATTAAAAGATTTGGGTAAACCTTATCCGTTAGTCACATGATGGTTAGTGGCATTAGTGGGAGACTTGGAAATAGTCCCACCACCACTAGGATTTTGACCCTCTTCCCCTTATAAATAAAGACCTCTACACCATCTAGAGTCATCTCAATACACATTGATTCTAAGGAGGGAGAGAAAATCCGAAATTCGTTTTTCTCATATTTCGGGCTGTTCAAGAAATAACCATTCAAGTCATTTTAATCCGTTCAACAACGATGGACAAAGGACGATTTTTAAATCGTAGTTATAAGGAATTTTCGGGTCTGTGATTACATGAAGATAAACATCCTGGATTCATGTCAAAACTGTTTTATTCATGATGCAACCTTATGACTCGTATTCGAATTTATGATTAACAAAACAGTATTAATTAACAAACCTCACAGTAGTGGAGTCCAGACACGAGTCAATACGAGTACGATACGTCAGTGTATCTCATTAAATGTGTATTCGCCTAGAATTATCTTAATTATAATTTTCATAATAGTTTTAGCAAATATCAACTCCAGAGAATTGACTATAATAATATTGAGTAGCGCCGACAAATGGTTGGGTGTGAACAGATTTGATTGGGTCGGTAACAATATAGGGTCAGATATGGGAGAATTTATGACCGGTTGATAGTTGGTGCGGGTCAGATTTGGGTCGGATTAACCGTCGACCCGTTTTCTAATTCAAAATTTTTAATTATAAATCCCTAATTTATATGAATATGAAAGCCACGGATCATTTATCAACTCATCTCAACTCTCAAATAACTAGTGAATTTTTAGTAATCCATATGCTACTCGCTTGAAACAAACATATTGTTGCTCATTCTCAACCATTGCTGATAGAAATGAATGGGCTGTATTGTTTGGGTCCATTTTGTCGGCGCTATATTGAGGCGTATTATTTGGGTCCATTTTGCCAGCACTAGTTTTTTTTAAACAGCACAACTTTTGCTTTATGAAAGACCTTATTTGTATGACACTTGAGTTGACGCGCAACGCACGATCACTTTTTTCATATGAGAATCTTTGGCCTCGTTTGCAAGTTCTATTTTTGGAGAGAAAAGAAAGGAAAGGAAGAGAAAGTGTGTTTTCTTTTCTTCGTTTGGGAGTTAAAGTAGGAAAGAAAGTGACTTTCTCTCGTTTGGGAGTTTAAAATTAGAGAAAATAAAGGAAAATTTTTAAAAAATTGTCTCTTCCTTTTTCTCCAAAACTTTCTTTCCAAATCGGAAAGAAATGAAGAGAAAGGAAAGTTTTTTAATGAATTGTTCCTTCTTCCTCTTAAAAAAATTATTTTCCTCCCAAACTCCCAAACGCAAGAAAGAAAATGTTTTCTTTTCTCTCCAAAACTCTTTTCTCTTCTCTTCTCTTCTTTTCTTTTCTCTCCAATTAACTTTCTCTTCTTTTCTTTTCTCTCCTAATAAAATTTTCCTTTCCTTTCTTTTCTCTCCCAAACGAGGCCTTAATGTTTTTTGCCACTTCATTTAGCTCATGTATGGCAAAATGCCCAATTATTCTATAGATAGTCTAACATGCTTCATGGTATTAATAAATATAAATATATAAACTAATCTCTCGAATTCACAATGCAGCATAACCCATGCAATCATAAAGGTGCTCACCAGATTTGGTCATCTCCGTTAATTTTTTGTTAGATACAAGCTAATGAATATTTTGTGGCTAGGTGATGCATGATGCTCATGACTTTTTTGTTGCATTTTTGTTTTAAGAGTGGTTGAAAGACTATAAGCCCCATTTGTTTACGCAAATTGTTTGATTATCTAAATTGGCTCATTGTGAATTCATGAATTATAAATTAGTGAATTTGAAATGAATTTAAATCCAATTTTAGGGGATGTTTGGTAATCTAAAATTGTAGTTAAAGTTCGATGAGAAAAAATAGTTAAAAATAATTGTGCGCGTGTGAGAGAGAGGAGAGAGAGGGGGGGTGTAAGGGAGAGAGAGAGAGAGAGAGCGAGACTTGCGCTCATAAGAAAGCTATATTTACGGGAGCTTTACAAGAGCTTTTTTAATATATATATATATATATATAAAGTCTCCTGTGAGGGGGCCTTAAATGAGGATCCTTAGTGCAGACCCATTTTTTTTAAATAGTAAATAAAATATTTTTGAGTTGATTTTTTTTTTTGTGGTATTTAAACATTTCAGGACCCTAAATTTTTTGCTATTTAAAAAAAAAACGATCAAAATATTTCAATTTTTAAGCTTAAAAGCTAACTTATTTTGACGGATTTTTTTAAGATAGCAAAAAAAATCATTTTAAGCTTTTTTGTGTGTGTGAGGTTCCCTAAAATGTTTAAATACCATAAAAATATTTTTTTTATTATTTAAAAAAATGATTAGCGCAAGTGGCATATATATGTGGTATGCACAAGAGCTTGACCCTAGCTTCTCTCTCTCTCTCTCTCTCTCTCTCTCTCTCTCTCTCTCTCGTTCCTGATTAGGAGTCCACCTCCCTTTTTCAGGCATAATCAAGACAACCAAAATTTAACAAAAAATGAACAAGTCTTTTCTTTATGTTGATCATTAAGAGTCCCTATCCATTATTTTTTACATAGATTAAGGATCTACTCGATCAATGATCAATATCAACACTTGTTTATTATAGTGGAATTTGATTCGTTAATTATGTTCAAGAAAACAAAGTAGACTATTAATTTCGGACAACCCAAAATAGCGTACTGGAGTCTCAATTTGGGATGGATGGAATATATAGAAAAGTAGGCCATGAAGCCTATGATGAGCAGCATCACCAATAAAGAGTACCAACTATTCCCTTGTGGACTGGCCTTTTATACAAAGGGGATCCATTTTGGTTTATTTTATTGACATTCGATTATTAAAGGTTAGGTAAATAAATATAAGGGTTTTTTAACTGTCCCCTGATGTATTTGCATAGTTGGACATTTAAATTTAGACTTAACCCTACCCCACCCCATATCTTACAAGTGAATTAACCACCCGTCGCCCAGGGGTTTTGAAATTCTAGGGGGCAAACCTAACTATGCATATATTTCGGGAGGTAAAGTAAAAGAAACTTGCATTTAAATTGTTTAACAAAGTACTCTTAGGTCTCTCACAAACAACTTTTAAGCACCTAAGAAATTTTAATAAATTTTAAACACTTTGATCCACTAATTCCCTTATTATAGAAGTTCACACTAGTGACATAAAAAGTGGACCTAATAGTAAATTATCCTTAAATGTTTAAAAATTGTCAACAAAGAACCTAATTGTAAATTGCCCGTTACTGTTTTCGGTGATAGCAAATTTCCTAGGAAAACAAGTGGATTCCTAGTCCAAAGGAAATCAAATTGGGAATTTATAATATGTTAATGAATGTTTATTATTATTGTATATTCCGCCCAAAAAGGTGTCCTACATTTCAGGGAGAAAATTATTTGGAACTTAAAAACCTTAAGAAAGTTTATTATTACCTCCACTTTAACAACAATTCTTTTATTTTAAAAGGGAAAAAAAAAACTATCCCCCAAAATATTTCCCAAAACGGTCCAAAAAATTAGGACTGATTTTGAGAATTTTCTACATTCTTCTTCTCCTATGAAGGGTCCTCGCAAGAGGTACAAAAAGAAGAATATAAAAAAAATTCCAAATCAATCCTAATTTTTTTATCGATTTGGTAAATCTGTGAGAATTTTTGGTAGATCCCCAAATTATTAAGAAAAAAATTAATAGAACTTTAATTAATAGAAAAGAAAAGGATAAACAATGACCATGCAAGCCCCAAGAAAAATAAATCAACCCAACTGTACAATAGATTCAAGCATATGTGATATCACACACATTAAGAAAAATAAAATATACATTTTTAAAGGGAAAAAAATCAAATGGCATGACTAGAACTACAAAAAGTACTTGTAGGGGACTGATCCCCAAATTTCCAAGGGAAAACATAAACCTTTAATAAAAAGGAAAAAAAAAAGATAAAACAGTAACCAAACTGTCTCGATAAAAATAAATCAATCCAATTTTACAATAAATTCAAGCAAAAGCCAAACTACAAAAAATTGAACAATCCAAGCATTGGATCACAAATACAAAAATTTGTGAATTAGAAGTTTGCAAAAGAAAATCTATCACAAGACTGAGTAGCCAACACCCGCAAACGAAATCACTTGAAAACGAGTAAAAAATTGAATTAGCTCATCAATTGTTCCAAAGAAAATCTTGATTACTCACTTTTGTTGGGTCTCTTGGACTTGAATTTTCTTGCAACATCGGATTTTAATTTGCATCCACGTGAGAGTATCTCTAGGACAAGACCGTCAATTTCATCCTCTTTTTTCTCATACACGAAGAACGCAACAAAGGCAATAGGAAGTACTGTAATTAAAAGATAAAAAATGGTCTCATCAACATTAGTAGGTGATAACAACTTTTAGAACTATAGATTAGTCCCGTATACTAAGTATGTAGTTCAATAGGTCCTACCATTTTTTTTCCTCCAACAGGTCCCGTGAAAAAAGATTTTTGGTTCAATAGGTCCTATTTGTAAACATATAATGAATATTCACTGTATGTATAAATAGGACCTATTAAGAAAAAAAATATTATGATAGGACCTACTAGGAAATGTCTTATGTAAATAGGACTTATTTGTCAAGCTCCCCAAAAAAACTTGTTTTCAAAATTCGGGTTATTTGCATTTTGGGGTTAAGGATAATTTTAGGTTGGGATCCAAAGGTTCCATATTGTGACCTTGGGAACCATTTTCATTTTTTTCGACACTTCTTAATAATTTTTGCAACACCTTTTTTTCTCAAAAGCGTCCCGAAAAGTGGAAATAGAAACCAAAGTGCATATACGCAAAACTTCGGATCCCAACATAAAACTACCTATAACTAATGTACCCCAAAGTGCAAACCACCCTTGAAATTTTTTATGTGAAACACAATGGAATTTACACGCATGAATAACAATAATAATCAAACCATAGTTTATCTCAAATCTCATAAATCGATAATAATCTTAATAATCTGATTACAAGAGAGGTTCAAAGGCCTTATTTATACTAATTCTAAGACTTGAAAAGGAAAGCATAAGATAAAAGGTAACCTAATTAAAATAGGTAACAAACACTTATTAAATATCTAATTATTAATACTAATAATAATCTAGATAATAACTAATATTTATCTACTTAACAATCGGATATATATATATATATATATATATATATATATATATATATCCTAATAATATTATTGATACTAATATTTTATTTATATTTCCAATTCACGTCAATTTTAGTGCAAACCCTGCTTTTTGTCGAACTTTAGTGGGTACGGGTGCTAAAATACAGTATAAACAGTGCAAGGGACCGCATACTAAAGTGCAAAGAACATGGCTTTTTCCCTATAATAAGGACCTTGCATTAAAATCCCAATATCATATGGTATAAGACCTACAATGTCACAAATTCTTAAAGGACTTGTCACACCAGGGGGGGGAGACAGAGAGAGAGAGCAAACCTATAACAAACAAACTTTGAAGTGAAATGGCTCCAAGGAAACTCAGAATTAATAAAGAGACAACCACCTGTTTCATCAACAATTAAAAAAATGCAATAAGTAATTGATTGACTGGAAGAATTAATGCAAGAGGCAGATAAAACTATTGTTAGTCATTTGGTTCGATTTTTTGTGGTTTTCCAGGAATCCAAATCGGTAAATTCATATGTAAAATTTAACCACTGAGAAAAGAGACATAATCAAATTCAATGTAAAAGAGTGAAGATATGTTCTTCAGGTTTGTTGAGGGTGTGTTAAATGAAATATGTTAAACCAGGTGTGTTCGAGAATAAATATACATTCGTGTTTGTAATCAAGAAAGAAGGTGAGAACACCAAATCTTCTCCTAATCAATTAATTGCGATTAGATTGGTAATTGATTAATACTCTTTTAGGCATTAATGATTAGATTGGCAATTGATTAATAATCTTCTTGGCATTAATGATTAGATACTGAATTTTACACGGTGAACACTTTGTAAATCTCGAAAATTAGTTCTTGAAGAAAATACATCTGATAATATTACTATCAATCAAATATCAAACGCATCCGAAATTTTAGTTTCCAGTACTCTGCTTAAAACTAAAACTTCAATATTCACAAGTAATAAGGAGAAGAAATGAGAACAATTGGATATACCTTGATGAATAGCATCCAGTCATTCCCTTTGCAGAGAGATTTCAAACCATTTACAGTGGAATTCCACGATGATGCGATTGATAAAGCAACTCTACGAGACATTTCTTCTGAGAAATGGAAATTCGACTCGGGAATTTTTTCAATTGTATATCCAAATCTGCATCATCAAAAAGCCATACATAGCATGCTTGAAAAGGCTTGGCAGTCTCATCAGCCCATGAAATTTTAATATGGTTTTTCAAATGAAAAGTCGTTTTTAAAAGGGTTACTTGAATTTCAGGGTCCAGGATTCATATTTTAGTTTGGGGTCCCAAGTTTTGCATATTTGCACTTTGGGGTCCATTTACCATCAAAAAACTGCCGCGCGTCACAATAGGAGAAATGGACCCCAAAGTGCAAATATGCAAAAATTTGCACTCCTGACTATAAAAAGACAACTACTGGACCTCAGATTGCAAATAACCCTTTCAAAAATGGACCTTCATCTGAGAATATACCAACAAACTGTGAATCGAGTTATAATAAACAAGATTATGACTTTATATATATTAAAAGTTTTAACTGTATCAAACAACAAATAATGTATATTAGAGAGGGAGAGAGAGGCACACATACATTTTATCAGGTAATTTCCCATGGATGAACAAAAGTATTGACACGAATAAGAGAGGCTTCGAAACTGCAGTAATGACAGTATATCCAGAAGCTATGAAATTGAAGTAAAACAAAATCAGAACTAGCACTGTAATGAGTGTCTGCTTTTTGTCCCTCCAGAGAAGTGTATCGGCAACTGCAAAATGTAGCATCAGCTAATCAATTGTTACTCAATGCAAAAATAAATTAGGAAATTTATACAAGAACTTTAGATTTTCAAGTTCATCCTACTTAATACTTTCAAGTTCATAATATCGTTAAATTAAATAAAATTTAGTATCCAAGCTTGACGCACATGTGTTCCACTGTATCCAAAGCCTTCTCCTGATTTTAGATAATATTAATCATAATCATCATCATCATAATAATAATAATTTTAAAAAATACTAATCCCAACTTTGGAGTATGTGAGGTTCAAACTATAATTTGAACTACGACAGCCTCTTGGCTTCACAATAACTCCATCCTAATACTCTATTGGAGGCCACAATAAACTTTGGCCAATGCCAATTCATGGATAAGAAATTACCAATGTCTTCCAACCTCTCATTGTTCCAAATACAGTTGAATTTTAGAAGTCAATCAAAAGAAAATGAAACAAAATTCAATTATAACTACTCAAGTTATCCTAATAATACGATTGTATCCTACTGGATTACTGGTTATACAGTTCAAATGCATGCGCAAGAGGAGTAACTCGCAGACGCATCCAGACCATTTTGTGCCCTATTCAAGGAAAAGCCTTTAAATATCACTTCCGCTTTTAACGTGCGGTATGTATTAGTGGGCATGTATAAATCACATAGTTATTTAACTTTTTTCTTTTGATTATAACTAAATATCACCACTTTGAAAGTTAGTAGTATGGGATTTGTTTACTTAAGGGTATGGAGTGACCGCATCCTATAATAAGATAGGTTATCGATGTGTGTCTTAATATCTTCCCTCAATATTAACCAGCAAACATGCTAAATTTATTAGTGTTCCAAAATAGAAGTGTTCTATATTTGGAATGGTCAAATGAAAATGCACACTAAAATATCCGCATTCTTTAGCAACCTGTATGTCACCTCTACTGGTTCAGCATCATGTGTCGTTTGTCAAACAGAGCAATAACCATTTATTCTTTGAAATCATAACCAAAAACGATATGGAAGCATGTTTTGCAGCAATGTCTGGTTGTGAAGATGTTTGCGGTTGCCAACAATAGCAGCAATAGCGACAGAGAACCTTGAAGATAAGACCTTGAAAAAAATTTGTCTTTGGACATCTCTCTTTACCAAATTCAGTTAAAAGAGAGATAAAAGGAGATTACATTATGTCCAAAGCCCTTGACGGAAGTTGATCGCTCCAACAACTGGCTGAGTATCAGATACTAAAATCTTCCCACCAAAATATTCAAGGCTAGTTATGCTAATACCTACTTGTGTTGCTTGAGAGACACTATAATGCTTACTTTCCAGTAACGTAGCGATATAAAAACATTGATAGATTGATTACTAACGAAGAGAGGAGATTTGTTGCAAGCGAAGGCTTCTTTCAGGCCTGAAAATGATATTGTTTCTTCAATGGAATGGTCTTCTGCTTAGGTTAATGTTCCTATAAAATTTCCTCCATAACTGTTCCATTCTATGTATGCTATACAAACATTACTTACCTAAAAAGAAACGCGTGCTCCATGTGAAATTCTTGAATTATCCATTTTCTTGTTCCTAAGTCATGTATCAGTAGTACATACTAAAAACCTAGGCCTAGAGTTAAACTGATAGAAGATATCGGAAGCGAAACTCACACCACATATTACTTGGGCACAAATCCCCTACTTCAATTGTTATTTTATAACATGTACTTCCTCCACTCAAAGCCTTAAAATACCATGTCACTGTCCAAGTTGAAAACTCAATCCACTGAAAAGGGATAGACCTCATCGAAACCCTCAAAAAGCTTATTCAGTGTGATCTTAAGATATAAGTGCTTACTTTGTGAGAGCAATCAAAGTTATTTACTTAACTATCTGATGAGGAGGGTGGTCAAGGGCAGCCGGCCCTAGGGTTAAACAAGAGGGAGAGAATATTTTTGTTTCATTTTTTATTTAATTCCCGCAATTATCTCTTTATTTTTAAATTGGATAATAGTTATTTTTTAGTTACCTTATTATTGAGGAGTCTTGCCTAACGAGACTTTCCTCTTTGCCTATAAATAAAAGGCTACCCTCTTGTATCTAGTCAATTTAAATATTAATCAAAATTCTTGCTTTGTGCATTGTTTGTGTTTAGGTAATTTCTCTTCCACTAGTTTCCATCATTGTTTGTGTTTAGGTAATTTCTCTTCCACTAGTTTCCATCAAATTCGGCTCTGGATGGGTGAGTCTAGTGAGCAAGTAAGATCATCTTTTGTAAGTGAGGTGAAGTAATGGCAAAGACACGATCATTGGCAAAGGAGGAAGATCCTATTGTTACATTGACAGGGTTGTGCAAAACCCTAGCCACCCAAAACTAAACCCTAGCAGCCCAACAAGTCCAAACAACTTAAACCCTAAACGAGTTGTTAGCCACCCTTCGTCCCAACCCCAATGGGTACCAGACCCACTTGGCCAAAGCTGAGGGGACTTCATCCAGTCACCCTCCCCCAAACTGTTGTTCGCCATCGTTTGAGGCAGAAAGTGATTTCGATGATGATTCAAATACTTAAATGGAATCCGAAGTAGAAGAGTATGAATCCAATGGTGGAATCAATGAAGACGAAGGCTCAGAAGAAAATAGCCCCTTCGTTACTTTCCCTGGCCCCTGGCAAAATTTCCTTTTCAGGAGGCAAAAATTCACTCAACGTCGATGGGCTCAAACCCTAAATCTCACCGATTTGACCATGGGATGCTCAATGTCATTATCGTCTGAGTTGAGGAGCAGGGAGTGAAATGCAAGTAGAAACAGCAGCTAGGCTTAGCCCTGATGCTCTGTATAGCCATTGAGGTGGGAACGGATTCAACTGTTTGGCTGCGAAGGGTTACGAAGATTGAGTGGTAAGTCTGCTGGGTTGTAGTTTAAATTTGGTTGGGCCTCAATTCAAATAGAGCCATGAAGCTGCTGGTGTTTGGAACAGCCCAACTGGGTTTTGTCTAAACTGGGCCTGTTTGAGGCTATGATCAATTGAGGACGTTTTTCGGGTGACAAAACAACTGGGGCCTGTTATAGCCTTCATTTACAGGCAGATGGGATAAATTCTATGGGTACAAAACAGGATAAAATTGATTTTATTGGACTTGAAGAATTTGCGCAGCCCCCAATTTTTAAGGTGTTGTAAAATATTCTATTTGGGCCCAAAAAAATTCTAGAAAATTATTTCTGGCCCCCAATAAAAGATTATTATTTTTCAAGTATTTGTTCGTGTGGCACTGGTCACTCCAATTTTCCCCTAAAGTTCAGGGTCGAGCTTTTACAAAAGAGGGAGAGTGATTTATTTGCATAACACATATGGCGCAAAGAGGCCCACGGGAAGAGGATGAGCCCAAGAGTGAAGTGGCGGGTGGTAAAGGGCATCCGATCCTAGGGTTAAACAAGAGGGAGAGAATATTTTTGTTCCCTTTTTTATTTAATTCCAGAAATTCTCTCTAGTCTTAAATTAGGTAATAGCTATCTTTTATTTTAGGTGATTATCTTTTAGTTACCTTACTAGTGAGGAGTCTTGCCTAACAAGACTTCCCTCCTTGCCTATAAATAAGAGGCTCCCCTCTTGTAATTAGTCAATTCAAATATTAATCAAAACTCTTGCTTTGTGCATTGTGCGTTTGAATTCCGCTTGTTTGCATTACTATCTTCTTATTTTACCAAAAACAAACACCTGCCAATCAATGACATACCATCCATACACCTTGATAATGAACTATGATAGTACAAGGTAGGTACCAACTGAATGGTAAGCCATTTCTTTGTATAGATGTGTCTCTAGTATACATAGCATTCTAAAAAAAATACACAAAGCCAAGTGTTGACTACCTTATAGGTTAGGTTCCTGTTAAAAGTAGTCTTGTTGATCAACAACAAGGTTATTTATTTTTACTGAAATTGACGTAACGACACATCTAATGGCAACTCTAAAGGCACCACACCAATTTAGAGAGAGAAATATAACTAAGCTTTTACTCCAAGGTTCACGTTCCCAAATGAGGAAGAGGAGTGGTATATTTATAGGATAGGGAGGTGAGCACTAAAGGAGTAACTAACTAATGTGGGACTTATGCCCATCTATACAATAAGCCTAATACTCAAGCGTTCACATAAAGCCCATCCTCTAAATAGGCCAACACAATATGAAATGAAATAAAATAAAGTGCAACATAAGATGAAAATATGATTAACTAATATATGGAGCCAAAAATAAAAGAGGATATGACCAAAACATCCCTCGGATCACATCATTCTCTCCCCATCTTCCAAAAAGCTCGTCCCCGAGCGTGTGGGGGAATGCCACCAAAAGGAACCCATCGTCCAAGGGCTCCACCGCATGCCATGGAAGTCGCCCTGTAACTCGACCCGAATACCGGCTTGAAAAGTGTCGGAACATTGAGGCCAAGAACATCCAATGAGAGTCTTCCACCATAAAACCATCATCATACCCAAATAAGATCAGACACGTGTCAACCATGGGGGCAAACGGAGGATGAAACTCCAAAAATGGGTCATGGTAGGGTGGGGGCATACATGGAGGGTGGGCGGTGAAGTTGGGTGGGGTTGTGGTCATAGATTTGGGATTTTAGAGGGGAGAGGGATAAAAATAGGTTAGGATAGGGTGGGGACTGAAATTTTGAAGTTTGGGGGTATTAATGGTTGGAGGTGAGTTAAAAAATGGGTGAGGAGGTGAGAGAGAGGTGGTAAGTGGGTGAGAAATGGGTAAAACCCTAGAATTAGGTGGATGGAGTAATTTAGGAGTTATTCGGATTAAAAAGGTGGAAAAAAGAGGGGTTTGGGAGGCTTGGGGGGCTACCCCACCCAGGTTGGCTGGAGTTCCGGCGGTTCGGTGACCGAAGTTGGCCAAATGGGGTGAAATAGAAGGGGTGGGTCGCCCGGGGATGGAAAATATGGATCCGAAATCGGATCGTTGATTGGATCATCGGAAGGGGGTGGGGGAAGAGCGTCGACTTTGCTGGAGCTGAGAAAAAAGGGGGCGGTACAGGCTGTTTTAGGGGGATTTTGGGAGAGGTTCTTTAGGAGAAGTTGTAGATCGGGTTGAGATGAGGGTGTCGGAGAAATTTGAAGGAATTTAGAGGAGTTTGAAAATTTTCCGGTGAACGGAGAAGTGACGGTGGCAAGGGGCGGCAGGAGGGTGGTGTAAGGTTGGTGGTGAAATATCAGTGGGTGGCTAGGTAGTTATGGCGGTGGTGTAGTGAGTGGTGGAGTTAGGGTTAGGGTTAGGGTTTAGGTTGGGGAAAAATGAAGATGGGTCTTGGGGGGTGTTTGGATATGGGGTTAGGATAGAGTTAGGGTTTTGAAAAAGAGATGACATGTGTTGGATGAGGGTGGCCATGTGTTGCCTCATGAGGGAGGTCATTTCTTCTCTCATTTGTTTTTGCATTTGGATAAATCTCTCATTAAGTGTTGCCTTTTTAGGAGTCATTAAAATGTGGAAAACGATTTAAATGAAAGAAAAAAAAATTGTGGTGACAGACACCTCACGCACAATGGGGGAGCGACACCTCGCTCTGATACCAATTGACGTAACCACACGTCTAATGGCAACTCTAAGGGGACCACACCAATTTAGAGAGAGAAATATAACTAAGCTTTTACTCCAAAGTTCACGTCCCCAAATGAGGAAGAGGAGTGGTCTATTTATAGGATAGGGAGGTGAGCACTAAAGGAGTAACTAATGTGGGACTTATGACCATCTATACAATAAGCCTAATACTTAAGCGTTCACCCAAAGCCCATCCTCCAAATAGACCAATACAATATGAAATGAAATAAAATAAAATGCAACATAAGATGAAAATATGATTAACTAATA
Source organism: Sambucus nigra (assembly GCA_949130495.1). Taxonomy (NCBI): domain Eukaryota; kingdom Viridiplantae; phylum Streptophyta; class Magnoliopsida; order Dipsacales; family Adoxaceae; genus Sambucus; species Sambucus nigra. The sequence goes on along the minus strand of OX422208.1, from coordinate 28,204,972 downwards.
TATGGAGCCAAAAATAAAAGAGGATATGACCAAAATATCCCTCGGATCACATCAGAAATCAACAAGACTACTTTCCAACCAGCAAACAAATCTCTGAGGTAGTGATATACTAGTGGGTTAGATCGGTACAAGAAGCAGACAACAATACAAAGGCCTACATCCTGAAAGGAATTGTTTAAATCTAAGGTATAGATACCATTGTGGACACTGCAGAAGTTATAAATAAGTAAATGTGGTAATTAGAAAAGCAAATGAACATCTATACCCCTTCCACTTCCGAGATACATAGAAGCTTTTGATGGCCCATCCTTTTTACGTTGAATTTCAGCCTTCAAGTGTGAGTACGACTCAATTGTCCTCCTAAGACCATCCTGCAGAAAATGAATTCCACATTGTAACCATCAAACTATACTTGGCACATACTAAATCATTTAGCTCACCATTTACATTTAGACCCATTCTTTTTTATATATTTGAGGTGTCCATATTGATGACAGACCTAGGGTCTTTTGTACAAACGGGAATACACTTGATCATGGTACATTAACCATGTTAGGTAAATCACTCTCGTGTTAAACTGTCCATCCAAGAAATGAGCATCACTTGAAGGTTAAAACCAACACACCTCCAACTGAGTGCAACACTCTCATGTTAGGTAAATCACTCTCCAACTGAGTGCAACAACTGCCCAGAAGTAAGAAAACAAGACACCACACACACGCACACACCATTTATCACGTACATCACTTTGGGCACCAAAGTTTTACCGTATCATCACTTTAGGTGCCATTTTCACTTTCTGCGACATTTTTGTGAACAAAAAGTGATACAAAATTCATAGAATTGTCGCAAAAAGAGAATAAGGCACCCAACGTGATAATGCGTTAAACTTAAAACAATATTTTAGAGAAGACTGTAACAACAATATTATAATTTCATTTTAAAAATCAAAGCTAATTAATGGCAGTACCTGAAGTGGCACAATGGGTGTGTAGCCAAGTCGATCATTTGCTTTTGAACAATTAAACGTTCTGCTGCAAGAAAGGAGTCTGATTCTTGAAGGTGTCAACTGTGGAACCTTCATCCCGTATAGGGCTAACAGCTTATACGTCTGTTCCACCATGTGTGCAATTGGCATCATAACAAAAGCAGGAATCTTAATCCTTGGCCTGCAAACTATATAAAATCAGAAATAAAGATAATAGGCATTGATTAATACATAATGATTCCTAATCTACAATAAAGAAAAAGAATGAAGAAATGTTACGTACACTCGGATCACTTAACAACAAACTGCGTCGTAAGGATAAGGGAGAGGTGCAAAGTTCAAGACCCAACTAAGACATCGGTTGGGTCAGGATTGGGGGTGTTAACTTTTATTTTATTTGTTCCTCTTTCTGATGTGTATTTGGTACCTATATAACTTATTGTCTGCAATTTAACACGCATAAGTGGGAAAAGCCCAACGTTCAATAACCCAAGTGATCAACTCATGAAGCAGGAGCCAGAGCGTAAAAGCAAACACCAGTGTTGTTTGAGGCGAAGGGCTCAATGAAGACAAGGCTCAAAGCGAGGTGCACATCTTACAAAAACTTTGAACAATAGAGAAATTATTCTCTTGCTCACAACTATTTCAATAGTGTTATTCAGCATATCTATTCAATATAAATGGTAATAGCCATGGTTCAAAGTTGCGGCCGAGTTAGCTCGGTTTCTGCAGTGACCGAACCGAGTTAGATACGCGAGTCGTTTAATGAGTGAAATCAGTCTAAATCGGCGAGATATCGGCCGAATCGAAGAAGTACCGGTTGAATCAGCGAGATATCTGTTGAATCGAGCCGAGTCGCACCGAGTTCTGCTGAATCGAACTGAGTCTAATCGGATCAAACAGCAGCATGCCAGAAGGGGAATAGGTGAATCATTTTCAAAGACAAATATCGATCAGACACCTCAATTTTGAAAGTATTTCAGTCTCTGATTGTAAATATCTCTTTAAGAAGTGCATATCGCTCTCCATCTCACATGAACTGAATATCCAGGACCAGCGACCAAGGATCTCACATCTGTAAAGGGTAGGGTGGATCCCATGTTCAGTCGTGAGAGGAGAAGTATTTTTTTGGCAGCCGCTATTGTCTTGGTTGGTGACTTTGAGAACTAGGGCTGAGATGTCCTCTTATGTTTAATATTTTGTACAGTTTAAACATATAAAGTTCTAAGTTTATCTTTATATATTAGTCCCAAAAAAAGGGTTCAAGTGTATATAGATAATGTTTTGCAAATTTACATCCTACTTTCATTAATGCATTTATTATAGTTTGTTGCTAAAATTATTAATATAATAATTTCATTAATTTTTTATACAAAAATCATGTTTCATATTTGTAATAGTTATTAGTTTCATACTACTTTTAAATATCAATGTATTATTTATAATAACCTCAAATTGTGTACCACTTCAATAAAACCATTGAAAAAAGTCCCTAAACATATTTTATTTAATTTATGGTCCAATTATTTTTTTTAAAAGTCCCTAACCATACAAAACACTAACAAAAATTGTCAATTCTCCTATCCAAAACACTAAAACCCTAAAACTTAAACCTTCAAAAAAGTAAAAAATCTTAAACACTTGTTTTTTCATTTAGTGTTTCTTCTTTTTAATATTTGCCAAATACTTTTTGGTGATTGTGAGTCTACATTATAACTTGTTTTGTTAGGACTACTATTTATTCCTGGAGTTACTTTTTTTTTCTCTTTTGTAATTCTTTCTATTTGATTTCTGATTGTGCTTGTTCTATCAGTCAGATTTTTTTTCTCTTTTGTAATTCTTTCTATTTGATTTCTGATTGTGCTTGTTCTATCAGTCAGATTCTTCATTTTTTTTTCTGTCAGTGAATAATTTGTCCAATCTGTAGATCCAATTTGACTAAATGATTCATGAATTATCTGATTGTTGATTATAGAATATTTTTCTTTTTTAGTTTCACTTGATTCATATACTTCTCTTAATCTAAATAATAGAATTGGATTTACTTTTGAGAGTTCTTTTATTATTTTTTTAAAAAATAGAACGTTGTTAAGTAAAATTTGTTAAAAATCTTAAATTAGTTAGTGACTATTTGCATTTATAATTTATGGAAAAAAAAAGGCCGGTTATTTTATAGGGCTCAGAAAGTGAACTCGAAGTCGAAACTCAGATCTAAAGCTCTCTCTCTCCCACTCACTTGAAGGTCTCCCTCTCTCTCTCTCTCGAAGTTGATGCTCTTTGTTACGATAAACTATGTAATTAAAAAATGCCAAGGCGCTAAACGGTTGTCAGCCTAGCGCCTACCGCTTCTTATAACAATGACTGGATCAAGATGGATGGCTCACTTCCCAACAGTATGGAGATGTATTGCTTTGATGTTAGCCGGGTGTGTGTAGAAGGAACTGAATGCAAGAATTTTTTATCGATAAATCTGTGGAAAAAGGAATTATGGGAGAATATTAAGTTTGTGGCTTCACTTTGGATTCCTCTTCAAAAGCATTTCAGGCAGCGGATTTGGCTTTGATCTTAAATATGGAGAAACATTACACCACAAGAAATGTGTCAGATTTCATACAGCTGTATCAATGAAGTTTGATTCGAGGATGTATTGTATTTTTGTTCTTTTTATATTATTCTTTTCTGTGTAGATATTGTTGAAACACCTTGTCCTATCCTGTATCACTGAAATTTTTTCTTATTAATAAAAGTCTTGCTTCTTATCCAAACCAAAATAAAAAATAATATTCAGGGTCCTTTTTTCATAATGGTATTTAATAACATCTCTGAGCTCTTCCCTAAGGCTCGGTGATAGTAGAACTTAAATTTGAAATAGAAGAACACCAACAAGATACCTATCAAACCACAAATAACAATTATCGAACAGCAATAAATTAAGCTAGCAATCACAAGAAGTCTTGTTATAAAATGCTAGAGGGAGGCCACACCCTGGCATGGAAAATGAAAGCGATTATAATACCTTTCATAGCCAAGACCTCCAAGAATAAGTGAGACAAACTCCCAAAACTTTATCGGCTCCATATTAGTTATAAAGTATGCCTGCAAAACCAAAGCGTAATTTCAATTTTGTCAATTAAAGCACTATTCAAGTCAGAAAAAACAATGGAAGCACTCATTCAATGCGTAAAAAGGACACCAATATATGATTTCGAGCTTGATACGCCGCAGAAACAGGACATCCAGGGGAGGATGTGTAGTGTGTCTTGTAAGTTATCTATACAGATAAACGTGTTAACAGCATATTAACAGTCTATCCTCTAAGAAAAAACATGTGCTTCTTTTAACTTAAGCCCGTGAGATAATTCGGTATTTAGACTCCCCCGACCCCCCCAACCCCCAACCCAAGGATCATGCAACTGATGTAAAACGCAGCGGATATTTACATACACTAGGAAGAACAATGGAAAAACATCTCATATTCATCTCTTTGAACCTGTTCTCTCAAATGAGAGAGATACTCGCACAAAGAAAAAATGGAGAGCCATTTAGAATATGATGATGTCACGTGTAGTGGGCATCAACCATGATAACACTAAAGCCTATCTAGCCTAATCTTGAATATTCTCAAAGGAATATTCATTTATTTTAACAATTATAAAACATTAAATATATTATAACAAGTACAATTATTTCCCGCGTCCACGAAATCGAGTGAGGGTATCTTTGTGCTCATGTATCCAAATATCCCGCTTGAACTTCAATACAGAAACCATTCGAACACACTCCACCAACTGAACGTGGCAATCCTTGTACCGGGCAGCCGGAACTAACCTGAAAAGAAACCCAGAGCCTCATGGTGCCAGTATGAACAATCGCATTTCCAAACGCCGATTTCATATTAGAAGCTTGCAATGGCCTCGGGACTCTTGATCGATGGACGCATAGGCCTCGACGTTGGTAGACCGATAAATCTTCGCCCAAGAAATCAGTGACGCAGGGACGAAGAGCAACAATCTCTCGATCAACATCTCTCACATGTAGAACGGGAGGTCCTTGGGTGAATAAAAGAGGATTTTCATAATTTAAGGGAAGCATTGTGTAATGTTCAAAACTTTCTTCGGGAGATTTAGAAATTTCCACGAATTTCGAGGTCTAAAATATAAATTTCAAATGGAGAAGCTACAAATAATTTTCAGTGGATTTGTAAATGAATCCAGGGTTTGGATTAAGGGAATAAGGAAAAACAATGATGGGGTTTGGGGGGGGGCGGGGGGAGGTTCTGAAATTATTTGAAGGCCGGGGGGGGAGGTGTAGAGTAGCAATCACAAGAGGGAGGTATATTTTTGGACTGGCCTTCATATTTATTAGGGGCAGCCGCTAAGGCTGATTCCCAGGCCTACGGAGCTCCAATGAGTCTTGTTCCTGTCCACTAAGGGTCATCTCCAACAAATGACGGCAGTAGCACCCTGAGGTGGGAAGTTGGAGTGGTTGTGATGTGAATCAAGAAGCTTCAGGATATTTTTGTCATTTTTAGGATTTTATGTCACTTTTGTTATTTTATTTCAGTTTCTTTATTTGGTTGTATTTTATTTTAGTATTTGTTTGCTTGGTATTTAGGGAAGGAAATGGCAAAGACAATGACAAATGGGTTTTAGGAGGAGATATGCTCCCGTGGAAGCTCGCATGGATCGATTTGAGGGGGTCTTGAACCACCTCTTAGCGCGACTTAACGACCTTGAGGCTCGCCTCCTTTCCACCACCAACCAAAACCCTAGACACCACAATGTTTCAACCCACGCTTTCGCAACTATCTCAATCCCTCAACCACAAAAAAAACTAATTGATCCCACAAACCCTAACCCTACATCCCCCAACCCAGCAGTGGCCGGAGGATGAACCCGCGACAACCGCCTACCGAAAACAGCCCCGCCCCTTCAATCTGTCTCGGCCGGAGTTCCAAACTGCCCAGCAGGTATTGAAACCCCCTCAGGAGGAGTCAGACCCACTGAATAGCCCCCTACACCGCTTGGATCTGGCTGGAAAACCCTTGGCTCCCTCTAGATCTGCCGCTGGTCCTTTGACCTACACACCGGCCTGCCCCAACCACTCGGTTTTGGTCGGAACCCTACGCGCCTAGGCTTGAGGCTTGGGAGAAACGCCCCGCCTTAAGCCTTTTACGCCTTATTTTTGGTAAAAGACTTGAGGCGCACTTTTTTTTAAAAACAAAAAGGCTTTAGCGAAACGATATCGACTTCTAAAAACTTTTTTTTATAAACCGGACCAATATCTCATCCAAAACAATCAAAAAATAAACAGTATTCCAAACCTCTCTGCCTCTAGTCCTAAAAAAAGCCTAACTTTGTCAACTGACTTCCGACCAAAAGTCTATATGTTTCATTTGAAAGGTGTAAAATGCATTTCTTATATTGAATCATTTTTTATTGATTTTTTATTTTTGATTTAATGATTATTGATTATTGATTATTGAATGATTATTGATATTGATTATTGAATTATGAAAAATACATTTTGTATATTGCTTATTAAATGTTGAGAAATACATTTTATATATTGATTATGGAGCATGCATATGAGAAAGATGGCTACCAAACATACGAATATATTTTCAAAATTCAAGGTATGTATTATTTTATTAAACTACTAGCCTTAGAATAATTAAAATAATAAAAAAAAAAAAGGAAAACGCCTTTATACGCCTAGGCTTCGCCTAAGCGCGCCTAGGCTCCTAAGGCTTGAGTCTTGACCTCTACGCCTCGACCACACCTCGCGCCATTTAGAACCTTGCCTACTGGGTTCACTCGGAACTCTCCAACAGGCTCAAGAACAGGTCGATCTTGGGTGTGGCAACCCTAAGATGATATTTGGCCCTGGAGGAAGCTTTTTACAGTAGGCATGGGAGAATAAAGAGAGATGAAGAAGATCGAAGAAGAAAAACAAAGGAATGGGCACTTCCTAAATTTTCAGAAAATTAATTTTGGCGCCGAAAAGTTTTTGTTTCTCTATTCAGCACATTTTGGGAGCTTTTCACACGATTCTCCAATTTTGAAAGCTCGAGGACGCGCTTGGGTTTAAGTGGGGGTGAATGATGTGAATCAAGAAGCTTGAGGATATTTTTGTCAATTTTAGGATTTTACGTCACTTTTGTTATTTTCTTTTAATTTTTTTATTTGGGTGTATTTTCTTTTAGTATTTGGTTGCTTGGTATTTAGGGAAGGAAATGCAAAGGCTATTAAAGGTATATTTGTAATTAGAATCATAGCTTAGAGCCAAAGCTACTTCCCCCTATAAATTCCTATATTGCAGCCTCATTTGAGGTATTTTACTTATTTGAGAGTTTATGAAATAGAGTTGAGACGAGAGATATCTTCATCTTATTTCCCCTTTGGCGTTATTTACGTCAATTAGTATCAGAACCGGGGTGGCTCCATCCTCGTTGTTGTTGTTGTAAGAAAAAAAAATACAAAAAATCGTTGATAACGACAAATGGGTTTTGAGAGGAGATATGCTCCCGTGGAAGTTCGCATGGATCGATTTGAGAGGGTCTTGAACCACCTCTTAGCACGACTTGACGATCTTGAGGCTCGCCTCCTTTCCACCACCAACCAAAACCCTAGCCCTAACCCTAGCCACCACAATGTTTCAACCCACGATTCCGCAACTATCTCCATCCCTCTACCACCAAAAAACTAATTGATCCCACCAAAAAACTAAGTGATCGACAATTAACCTACTCGCTGGCTGCTTTTCCTTATTCTTCAGATTCTCACAAGTTAAAAAGCACCTACAACCATCCAAAAAACGTCATCATTGAGGACACTGTAGTCTTCAAAATGCCTTTCCACGGGAACGGAAACCTGAGTATCCTCTGATTAGGGAATAAGAAAAATAAAAAAAAAATTATAAAAAAGAAAGAAAAATTGTCGCTTTTGTTACCCACTACGAAGCACCGGCACTCCCTGTATCATACTCTCTAGCTAGATTTTCATGCCCTCATTCGCTAATTAACCTTAGTGGCTTTATACAAAAACCTTACCACTGCATATGAGTCATAACTATCGTGGTCGGAAGAGTGGGATCGTGGTCGAAAGTCTAGTAATGACCCCTCAACTCCTAGACAGAAGGAGGAGCTAACGGGTCATGTGCGAGGTAACAACATTATGGTGTCAGTTCCGCACTTCTCGACCTCCGGCTAGACCCAGTCAAATGATCACATACAGGTCCAAGCACTCCTCCTCAAGACGCTTCATTTGGTTTCGGCCAGCCAAGTTGGCATCCGAACAGCTGAGGGGTAAAAATTCCCCTCATTGAAACACAAATTAAAAATCCTCTTGGGACCCGCCTCCATCAACGTGTCCCGATGCACATCAAATTTCCTTATACGTTTTATCATTTTTCATTAGATGTATATATTTGTTATGATTTTGTTCATTAATTATGCATTCTCTGTTTCCGATTTAGAAAAATGAAAAATCTTTGGATTTATGTTAGCACCGTATGGAAGTTCCAAGTAAGTACAAGGAAAAGAGCCCAAGTTGCAACCCAAAATACCCGCCACACCACTAGTGTCTTCAACCTGATCAACTAGGAATAAGTGGCACTTCCTCAATTAATCCTCATCCCCGAAACGACCTCAAGGAAAAAGAGTATCATTCTGAGATAATTAACTCTCAGCCGGGCTACAAAAGATAAAATGTGCCATCCACAAAAGGTAAGTATGAGATGGATATAGGAGAACATTCCACTAGTACCCACCATGAAACCTGCCAGAGAACCACTCCTCACCATCCTCGAGATAAGCCTGTTAGTTAAGAGCTTACATGACAAATGATGAAAATGAGAGGATAGAGTCCAAGAATTAGGTTATACATGTCTAGGAACTGTGATGCTTGTAATCTTCTAAAAGCATCCACAATAGCAAGAGAATAGAAATAAGTTATAGGGTAAGTGGAGGATAACTTTGTTGTGTGCCTAACTTTTAGACTACTAATACGCTCAATAGAAGGTAGCTGTTGTTCAAACAAAACAATTGGTATTTGTTTGATGCAAAGACAACCAAGAGTTGGCCATTCAAAAGATGAGAAGGTGAGGAAGAAAGGAGAGTCCAAGAATTTGGTTTATATACCTCTTGGAACTATGTTGTCTTAGATTTTGTAAGAGCATCCACAATAGCAAGAGAAATAGAGAATAAATTTAAGTTTTATAGGATAAAATAAGAATGACTTTGCCATGCACCTAAATTTTATACTACTGTACGATCAACAGAAGGTCGGATGTTGGTCAATTAACACAAAGGGTATTCGTTTGATGCATAGACGACCAATTGTTGGCTGTCTCGACATTCGCATGGACAACTCTTGTCGGACCCAAGGTGATAGAGCCCAATTTATCACTACTTTCAGGAGATAGTAAAGATCACCATTAAGGATTCATAAAACAAGGAACCAACTAGCAAATCGAAAACCCATAGTTTCAGAATACTGGGGAAACGAGAGGAAACTTCCGTTTCAGAAGTTCCTCTCAATCTTATGTAATTTTTTTCCTTGGAGAGAGAGAGAGAGAAGAGTAGGCATTGTCAAATGTGGAAACTAAGCTTCCACCGTAGACTGGTCGTTAAATTTTTTAAGTTCCTTCAACCATCTCATTTCTGCTTTATCCCTCTGTTTTGTATCCATACTGATATGCATCTAAATTTGTTCCACTTAGACCTCTGCCATATAATAGTAATTAGTATGTACTAAAGCTATGCCAAATGCCAAGTTAACTTGAATTATCATCGTGCCAACCTCTGTCTCGTGTTCCACAAACATGAAAGCTAATATTGTTCAGACACTGTTGTTTGATCCAAGGTAAACGCACAAGAGTTGTTCATTTGAATTTGGGTCAGATAAAGTTATATTGCCCTCTCTCTTATTTACAATACCCATAGCGAATTCTCTAAATAGGTTAAATATACAAGAAACAAGTAATACTTAAGCTCCTTCAAAACTTGCATATAATTTTTATATGAGATATTTATATTTTGGTTACGCATATTTAAATGGCTAGGGGAATGGGTATGCTAAACATACTTATACATAGTCGACTAGGCATTATACATGACATTCCTATATACCTTTATCTACAGAACCCCAGGGGTTAGTTCAGTAACAGGACGGACCTTGATAAGTGTTTCAGTAGGTCAAGTGTTCGAGTCCCCATGAGATCCCTAAATTATCAAATAATATATCTACCTTTAGTTACAAACCATAAGGATGTTATTCAAGAATTGCCATGGAAAATATGATTCCATATTTTCCAACTTTTAGTGTGTTTGAATGCATGAGTTTGCCTTGGAAATTTTTCCGCCCACCCAGAATGTACAACTTGTTAAAGCATGAAAATTTGCATTTTTCAACTTTTGTTATCTTACCTTCTCCCCAAAGAAAATTATGCAAGGAAATTTTTGAACAGTTAAGCCTAAATAAACGTATTATTTTCCATCTTTTACACAGCTAAAATTAAACATATAAAAAAGCAAATAAAAGTTCGGCGAAATTTTCGATGGAAAAATTTTGCTCAGAAAATATTACCTTTTCATCTTTTCTATCAAACAGACCCAAAGACTATTAGTATAAATAAACTACTTACGAAAGAAACACTATATCCATATATGCTTGTAATAACTCACTAGTCACTTCTATTGATCGGTTTGTAAGTGCATCAACTCTACAAAACAAACAAAAACTAGTTCTTAAGCACATCAAAAATTAAGATGCAATAAAAGCAATTAAAATGGTGAACGTATCACGTCTCAATGGTAAAAATAAAAAATAGTAATAAAAAAATAACAAAAAAAGGAAAAACTCCCATGCTGCAACTAGCATTCGCAAACAACCTCATATATGCAGTTGGAATGGGAACATGGACGCAGCTATAAAGGAAATCAACCAGCTAAATAATTTTCAAAGATGAGTAGTAGTGAAGAAGAATTGCAACATTACCTCACCTGCAGCTTTCTCTGCAACTGATCCCTCCGATGCTAGAGCTCGCTCAGCACATATATGAGCATGTGCCACATTTTCAACGTAAGTGAAATCATACAAATTATTTCCATCGCCAATAATGAACTGTTCATTTCAAAGCAGAACAAATAAAAATGAATATTAATATATATATAAGTCCGCAAGAACAACACTAATGCTTACTGCGAAAAGGATCCCCAACAGACGAAAGTGGTAGGCCCCACAAAGGACATCTTATGTATAAAAATATCTATGTATTTATTGTAGGAACAGAAGTTCCATTGTGCGAGTATTCCACCAAAAATAAAGAATGAGCTTCTTGTTGACCATTTAAAGACAAATTCCATTAAGAAAAAGGCAGCTCAGTTATTGTGCAACATCAATCAACAGACTAGCAGAAGAAAAAGTTAGAACTTGGAATTAAGTATGATTAAATGTCACCGATTTAGCAGCTAATGTTGCAGTCATTAGAGCATTATCAAGGGTGGCCAGATAAGAAGACATTTCTGAGAAGCCAACGAGGACACCAAACACTCTTTGACACGTGTCAGCAATATTTTTTATTCATGTCCATAACTAAAACGTATAATTCTTGTAATACCCCGCACTTTTATGGATATTTAAATTACATAAACGGGTGTAATTTGGAAATTTGTGGAATTTATGTGAATAATAATTTTGGAGTTTATGAGGGTTAGATAATTTTCGATATGTATTACATTTACTTCTAGGATTAAGTAAATAAGTCGGATTATTTTAATTACATGTCGCAGTTGGGTAAAGCGATAAAGGGTAATATTTTAATTGGAAAACCCGTATTATGATGTGTTGGGTTTAATTAGTGATTTGTAGTTAAGTGACTCGGATGGAGATTTCGAGTGCGCGGTTGGTTTCGGAATGGCCGAGATGGTCAGAATAGAGTATCCGGAAGTAGTGTTTAGGTTCCGAGGACTTTTGGACTAATAGGGACTCGTAATTGAGTAAAAGAGTCATTTTTGGGTTTATAAGGGATAAACCCTTATTTCTCTCTATATAAGGCACGAGAGAGTGGGAGAAAGAAAGAAAGGAGAGAAAGAAGAGAAAGAGAAGAGAGAACGGAAGAGAGGGAGAAGAAAAAGGGGATTTCCGGCCAAACTCCGCGGGATTCGACTTGAGGTCGTCGGATTTCATCCACGAGGCAAGTGTTAACTTGCTTATTTCTTTTAAAGCATAAATCTCATATTATAGTTGGTAGTGAAAAACTATAAAGACTTTTGGGTTGGGTTTTCGTGAATCAAAACGGGTTTTTCGGAAGTTTAACGAATAAACCCCAGATAATATCCAATTTGGGAAACTTAGAAATTAATTGAAATTAGTTGTTGGTTATGGTTTCTAGGATGATTAGAACCCTTTTTATGTGTATATATATGGTTGTTTGAGGTTGGATAATGATGGGAGAGAAGATAAAACGCTTGGAGGTGTATTAATGGAGGTTTGGAATTTTTGGAGAAGAAGGTGAATAGTAACTCCGTCTTTTCCGAAACGATTCGGCTAGGAAGCGAATAGATTCGGTTCTTGGTCAAAAAATAAAATTTGTAGATCTTTTCGTTACGGTCGCGTGGGCGCTGGCCGCGAATTTTTTTAATTTGTAATGATTTTTCTACTAAAGGGTGTCCGAGATCGAAATCGTTAGTCTGAAATTGAGGCTAGAATTATTTGGAGATAAATATTAGGGGTTCCCAAATAGAGTGTTAGGACCTCTAAAGGACTTGAGGAGATATAAAAACTTTGGGTTCGTAGAAATAAATCCGAGTTATAATTTAAATGGAGATTGGGATGATTTTTGGGTTTTGGAGATTTAAGCAAAATGGCCAAACTGTCAACTCCAGACAGGCGAATCGATTCGGATTTGGACCAAATCGATTCGCAGATGGGGCGAATCGATTCGCCTTTAAAATATTGGAAATTTTCTTCCTTTAAGTTTAGGGGAAGTTAATTATAAATCTGGAGGTTATATTTTTGAGGATTCTAGATATGACATTAGGACTCATAGACGATGGAATTGAGGGTGAGTAAATCCTAGGAGGTGAGTAGGATGTAATTAAGGATAGGTCTAGAGATGTTTGAGTGCCTATCCGGTGTCGGTTGACAACTATTATTAGGTAATGCGATACCTATGGGACTTAAATAAGTTGAGAGTATACTTATTTAATATTATGAATTGATATATTCGGAGAGTATATATAAATCCTTAAAAGTGATTTAAGGTACGAGTTATATATTAAGTAAGAGAATACTTATAAATTTAGTATTGTAAGTGTGCGAATACTTAGATACTATACGAATGGGAACATTCAAGGTTGTTGGCTATCGCTATGAGAGTTTGGCAATTATAGCCATATGTACTGAGAAGTGATATAGATTATATATACGACGTTTTTACAGTATATATAATATGATACAGAAATACATATATATCTGTGTGTGATTGGTATATTTGTATCTTAGAGGCGGATTCCACGGGCTTTCCTTTGGCGTAGGGTTGGAACAGCCAGATTATATATATTTTCTCTAATGCGTTCCGGAGAGGTTGTGTGGGTGAATCCCCTAACTTGAGGAGCAGGGAGAGTATATCCCCAAGTCATCTCGTCCCGCGTACGAGTGCGATGTGTGTACTCCACTTGCAGAGGGAACATGACCGCCTCCACCGTGGTTGTGTATTCTTACCATGATCATGAGTGAGTCTGGCTCGGTACCGTGGTTGAGTGAGTAAGCCCGGATTCGGATAGGCACTATGAGACTGCATCCTCGAGTTATAGCTCATTGGGATGGTTATTATGCTTGTGATTGTAATAAGTATAATTATATTCGTTGAGCATAGTATATTTCTTGTATATGAGGATGAGATATCATATAGAGTAAATATATGTATATGTAGTGAAAAGACTAATAAGGTGTATTTCCCCTTCCGGTCGATTCATATCCGGATTTATATGAAAATGAATTATAGGTTCTAGTAAGAACTATATATATATATATATATATATATATATATATATATGCGAGCTATATATATATGCGAGCTATATATATATCCGCATTATGTGATGAGGGCCTAATGAATCCCGACGATCAACATTGCCAGGTAGTAGTGTATCGGGGGGGTTCCTTGATTGGATTTCGCTTCGCGAGACACCCCACGCACGAACGTAGAGCAATGTTGGAAATGGGGAGAAGTTTAGCCTTTAGCACTCGGGTAGGAGGATTTTTAGAGGATGGGTAATAGCGTTTAGTTAGGCAGGGTAGTTTAACTAGTAGGTTTAAAACGTATGCGATAGGTGCGCACTATTAGAAGAGGAGTGAGAGGTATCTCATGGGAGTGCGATACCAATTTAAATATGAGATAAATTCATATTTTTAAATATGGCATTTATGCACTTGCTAAATATTTTCAAAACTCGGGCTCTAACCCGTTTCTCTATTTTCCTCTCTTGCTATATATGTATATATATAGGTGTCTAGACACAGGGACGCCTGGATGATGATTCCTTCGAGTCGGACGTTTGCTGCAGCAGCTGTGGATGCATGCAGGTTTACTGTAGGCGCTTCTATCCTTGTAATCTAGATAGGAGGTACTGTAGAAACTCTCGGGCTGAAAGCCCAACTGTATTCAGTTATTCTTTTACCGCATTTTGATTTACGGCTATTCGATTTGGTTGTACTATGTTAAACCGAGTGTTCGGTTATTTTATTTCATTTCAGTTTCATATATAAATTGTGTGGATGTTTTATTAAATAATTTGTTTAAAAAGATTAGCTAAATAAAATTTTGACGCCAACCTAATAGGTTATTAGTAATTAATTTGGTTTTCAACAGTGATGCGGAGAATGAACCAATGAGACTCCTGTTTTAATTTGGTATAGGATTGATCACCCGGTATTTTATTAGACGGGGTGTCACAATTCTTTAGTTCCGACATGTGCCCGACACTTTTGGATGCCAAACATGCATTAGATGTTAAGATATAGCCTGTTATTCATGAGAAAGACGTATAATTATTTTGAAGACATTAAAAGAATTTTATCATTATTAAAGTAAGAAATGAATATATAAAAGAATGTGTAGAAAGGTAATCATAATCATCTTAATTACACGCACATAATATGCATTTACAATAATTATATGTATATGATATGCATATATACTTATATACACTTGCATACATAAATTGCAATTCATTCTTTAGTGTTATTTGGCTTTTGGCCCCAAAAGTTTGTCATTTGGGGATAGACAACAAAAAAACTTATTGGAGATTGACCCCAAATTTTAGACGGATCCGTCAATTAACTCAATTTGACCATTAATTTCATGTCAAATTACACATATACCCTTAATACTCTGGGATAAGTTCCAACATTACACTTATTAAGGATTAAAAGAGAGGGGGGGGGGGGGGGGGGGAGGGGGAAGCATCTCTCTTTGTACACCATTTTCACCCTTCTCCCTCTCTCTCTCCCACCCCCCTCTGGCTCTTTTGTTTGCAACCATTCCACCCATCCAACACCGCCCCTTTCCCCTTCACCCTCAACTGCTTCTCTCTCTTCCCTCTTATCTCTCTCGACTCCCATGTTCATGCCCATGCTTCATAAGGGTCAGAGATAAAATTATCCCCATGTTAGACTCATAGTTTTCAAAGGTGTGCTTAGAATCTCTTCTAGGCCCCAAGCTCACAAAGGCACAAATGTTGCCCCAGTGAGGCTCCTTCAGTAAGGCACATGCCTTGTGTGCCTGGGTGTTGGGGTGGCTCAGGCGCGCTTCATTCAACATTACTGAAAAAGGTTCTAACAGCAGTCCTGAACCAACTAATATGTAAATGTTAATTCTTTTCTAATTAATGTGGATAACTGGATGCCCACCCCAAAGTTACATAGAAAAAATATTTTTACTACTGAAAATGAAAAAACCAGACCCAGAAACCTGACTAGCAACAGTATAGTAAATCTTAGACCAGTTAACAAGTTGACTTTCATTTTCTTTCGATAGTTGTTGGACTACATTTGTTGACAATATTTGGATAATTTGCTTTTTATTGACTTATTATGGGTTACTTGAATTCATCCAAATTTCCGCCTGAGGTGTATTGAATATATCTTCATAATTGTCTCTTCTTAACTACGTATAATTGCGAATTATGCTTATATTTCAAAGTAAGATGATAACACCACTTCATTACTATATCAACCGATGCAAAAACATTTCCATTTACTTTAAGAACTAGGAAATTTCAATGCAGTCTAACTGTTCACAATAAATCTGGGGCACTGGGCAAAGCCAATCAATAATCATATACCATATGCATGCAGTTCAACAAAAACATTTTGATTTACATAGCATGCAGCAGATCAGTGATACACCATGAAGCATCGAGTCTTCAAAACACCCATTGCACCCGCACTCGTGCCTTATTTTGCAATCGCCGCACCCTTAACCCGCACCCGTGCTTCAAAGGTGATACTTAAAGACACAAATCTACTCATCCACCATCCTAGCATTCACTTCATAGATTTGAAATCCAACATAAAATAGAATAATATAGAAATAGAAAGAATAAAGAACTTAGTTACCTTGGATTTCCCTGCCCTGGCAGCAGCAACTAAAGATGGAACAAGCAGCTTATCACCAGGACCAAAAATGCTGCTAGGACGAATGCAGCATGTTAGAAGCCCATTGGTACCATTTGACTTAAGAACGAGTGTCTCTCCTTCAGCTTTAGTTGCAGAATATGTATCATTGTGCTGTAATAGTTGAATACACATTATCAGTATTATGGAGCCAATATAGTACAAGTTGACTGAAGGATCCCAGAGGTTTGGGGTACAACATTTCTCACTAATGTAAAAACTATGAAGGTGAAAAGTATTTTCTACCATTCGGAAAGTGAAAATTTATTTTCACTGCCTTGTCCAAATCACATCATTATAGTGTGGACATTGTTTACAATTTGTATAAATAAAATAAATATAACTCAAATAGGTGGAAATACTTTAAACCATTCTATGTTCAATCAGAGAGGAAAAAAGTCATCCAGAATCAAAAGAGGCCTAATAAATAACAGAAAGATGATGAAGAAAATTGGAATTTGGGGATTTATTTGTATTGCAGAATTGCTTAAATATACATCACCGCCCACCATATGCGTGAAGAAACCTAACATAAATCTGGCTTTCCTCGATAGGTTGTCCCGAGTAATGAAAGCAAACTTCTTTTTTGAATAATGGAAATTACTGAAATTGTGTTGATACATTGTTGCTCTAATCTTCTTCAATGGAGTAGAGTAAAGAACTTATAGGATGCTTAGAGAGAGAGAGAGAGAGAGAGAGAGAGGATGTACACGACATGACTACTGCTGTGTCAACCAGAAATACAAGTCCAACCAAAACAAAGGAAAAAGAGAAGAAAAAACTTCGATAATGCAAATTTTAACACTAATCAATCTGGAACTGATCATAGTTTTGTGGTTACTGACAAAAATACTGTTGTGTCAACCAGAAATACAAGTTCAACCAAAACAAAGGAAAAAGAAAAGAAAAAAACATCGATAATGCAAAATTTAACACTAATTAATCTGGAACTGATCATAATTTTGTGGTAACTGACTTTGGTGTAGAATAGAGATGTAATCAATACCTTAGTTGGATATGGCAAAGACTCCTCACCGTTAATAATTCCGTGTACCCCATCAAAGACCACACTAGGGGAGCTGGTATAGATGAGTCTCTTTACGTTTAGATCAATACAAGCATCAATTACGTTCTTGGTTCCTACAGGTCAGAAAATAATACATTCAATGGTAGAAAAAGAACAAAGGGAAAAAATCCCAAAGCGACAAAAAAGTTCAATCAGTCTGATACCCTCTCCATGGAAAATATTTACCTTGTACATTAACTGAATGGTGAAGTTGGTAGTTGTTGATTGATGAATCTGGAGCAGCCATGTGGAAAACAACTTCGGCTCCTTGGCATGCTGCAGAAGAGATATTATGCCCGACAAGATCATTAAACCATTGAGCCTCGAGTCTAAAGTTGTTGACCCTCACTTAATGAGGATAAACATTTAACATGACCTTCATATTAAAAATTGAGAAATCCACTGCAATAACTTCTAATACTTCAACGATTAAGCTTCGAGTGTCATGTTAACCTAGTAAAGAAGCTACGGTGGCGTTTGATTGAAAAGATGGAAAAGCAAATGTTTTACCCTGGAAAAGTTTTGCTTAGAAAATGTTTTCAAGCTAGAATTTTATAGTGTGTGGTTGTAGAGACAGAAAAGTCATGTGTTCTAAAAAGCCCGCATAGGCTTGAGGCTTGAGAGAAACGCATCGCCTACGCCTTATTCTTGGTAAAAGGGTTAAGACACAGTTTTTTTTAAAAAACAAAGGATTAGTTGACAAATATTGGTTATGGAGCATGAATATGAGAAAGATGGCTACCAAACATATGAATATATTTTCAAAATTCAAGGTATGTATTATTTTATTATATTACTAGCCTTAGAATAATTAAAATAATAAAAAAAAAAGGAAAAACGCCTTTTTACGCCTAGGCTTCTGTAACAACCCGTCCTTTTGGAGACAACTAAATTCCATATTTGGGTATAAATGGGAATTTGGAGAATTTTTCCGGAATAGTGATTTCTGGTATTTTCGAGGATTTAATGATTTTCGATGGGTGTTGTGGTTACTTTTGGGATTAAATAGGTCGAAGTATTTTAATTATACGTCGCCATTGAGTAAAGCGACTGAAGGTAAGATTTTTAATAGAAAACCCGCATTAAGTTATATGGGTTAGAATAGTGATCTACGGTCAAGTACCTCAGATGGAAATTTCGACTGCGCCGCGAGTCTCAGAATGGCCTAGATAGTCGGAAAAGAGTGTCCGATTGTCGAAATTGAGTTTCGAGGAATTTTAGAGTTAAAAAGGCTCGTAATTGAGTAAACGAGTCGTTTTTGGGTTTTAAGGGGTTAAACCCTTTTTCTTTCTTTATAAAGAGGGAGGGAGGGAGAAAAGAGAAAGAAAAGAGAAAGAAGAGAGAGAAGAGAGAGAGGAGGGGAGAAAAGGGGAAACTCCGGCCAAACTCTGCCAGACTCGACTCGGGATCGTCGGATTTTATCCACGAGATAAGTGTTTACTTGCTTTATTTACTTTTTGCATAAATCTCATACCGTAGTTTGGTATTAACAAACCCTAACGATTTTGGGTTGGGTTTTCGTGGATAAAACGGGTTTTCGGGAGTTAAAACGAATAAACCCCTATAATTTCATAATTGGAGAAACTTAGAAATTAATGGAAATAAATTGGTGGTTTAGGGTTCTAGGATGTTTAGAACCCTTAATATATGTGTATTTGTAGTTGGTTGAGGTTGTAGGACGTTGGGTGAGGCGACAAAAGCTTGGGAGAAGCTTTAATGGCCGAAACCGTCTCGGAGAAGACGATGAATAGTGACCTGCGTCTTTCCGAATCGATTCGACCTTGATGCGAATCGATTCGGCTCCTGGTCAAAAAATAAAAATTGTAGATCTTTTCGATGCGGTCGCGTGGGCACCGACCGCGTATTTTTCTGATTTTTTTTTGGATTTATAGTGATTTTTCTACGAAAAGTTGTCCGAGATCGAAATCGTTAGTTAGAAATTAAGGATAGAACTTATTTGAGATAAATATTAGGGGTTCTCAAAAGGAGTGTTAGGACCTCTAAAGAACTCGAGGAGATATGAAAACTTTGGGTTTGTAGGAATAAATCCAAGTTATGATTTAAATGGAGATTGGATGGAGTTTTGGGTATTTTGGAGATTGAAAAATTGCCCAAACAGTGCCCCTCGAACAGCCGAATCGATTCAGGTCTAGGCCGAATCGATTCGCCTAAGGGGATCTGTGTTTCTGCAGTGGGCCGAATCGATTCAGATTTAGACCGAATCGAATCGCCATTAAGGACCTGTTTGCAGAACACTTTCCGAATCGATTCGGATTGGGGGCCGAATCGATTCGCCCACCCGAATCGATTCGCAAATGGGGCGAATCGATTCGCTTTGGTCAAAATTGCTAGTTTCTTCCCTTAAGAGTATGGGGAGTTAAAATACAATTTGGGATTTTTAGGGAGAATCCTAGTTATGATGAAAGAGAATGCCTTGGATTGGTGTAGGGCATAACCCGGGGAACGGACATAGTTTAAGTTCGGGAAAGAATACTCCCTGGAATATTTCAGTGGGCATATAGGCCTATATAATTGTGCGTATAGAAAGCATAGTTATATCGATTATTGTTGGGCAAATCCTATGAGGTGATTAGGATGAAATTGAAAATACAGATATATATTCAATTAATGTAAAGTGGTATAATTGGAGAGATCCAATAAATCCGTCGAGGGGATTGAGGTATTTATTACTTATCAAAGTGAGGAAATACTTTGGGTTTAGTATCATGCGTATATTAATGCATGATTGTGATTCTTTGAGAGAATCTTTGGGATTATTAGTCATCGTTAGATGTGACTGGCAAATATGGCCATTTCTATATATTCGAGGAGGAATATATGGTATATGTATATACTATGTGATTCAAGTATATATATGATACGATGTAAATGACTTTTGAAAATGTAAAAATGAATGTTTTCAAAATGGAAAGATAGATGATTTTTCATAAATAATAATTTATGGATACACACCTCTCTAAATCGCTATCATAAGGGAAGTTGCGTGCGTATGGTGAAGCCCCTGGCTAATGAATGCAGGGTGGATATAGTCCTATAGGCCATATGAGTGATTATATATTTTCTGCGCTGGTTAGGTGATTCTGGGTGTGGTCATGATTATCCCGCAGGCATATGGCCGCTTCCCGACGATTTGTTAGGTTCCCAGGTTGTCTTGTTTTGATAGGCCCTGAAAGATGATAGCCATTTAGGGGCGCGTCCCGTGGAGAAACCCGGAGGGACGGTCTTAGATATGTTAAAGCAATTCATGATAATGAATTGGCTTTAAATACATTTCCCGGATGGAAGAAGGGAAATGGGATAAATGAATTGGCTTCGGAAACACTTCCCGGATGGAAGAAGGGGAATGGAAGCATATGTTATGAAAAGCATTTTTATGATAATAAAATTGGCTTTTAAATACATTTCCTGGATGTAAGAAGGGAAATGGGATGTTATGAAACGGTAAAGAATTTTTATGATAATAAAACTTGCTTTAAATATATTTCCTGAATATAAGAAGGGAAATAGAAAGTTTTGAAATGTAAAAGTATTGGTAAACATTTTGTAGATAAATGTAAAGTAAACCTCAGTCCGGGAGATATTATCCGGATGTATATTGAATTATGTATATTAATGTAAGTATGTTATGTATGTCGTTGTATAGTATATATACATACATTAGTTTTGTACTACGGGCCTAATGGATCTCTACCACTAATCCTGCAAAGTAGTAGTGTATCGGGGGGGTTCCTTGTTTGGATTTCGCTTCGCGAGACACCCCACGCACGAACTTAGTGCAGTGTTGAGAATGGAGGGAAGTTTAACCCTTAGTACTCGGGATGTATAGGTTTCTAGTAGACGGGTAAATTAGACTAGTTAGGCGGGATAGCTTGACTAGGGTATTTTGTTAGGGTGCGTTAGGTGTGCATTAATAGAAGAGAGGTGGGGGGTATCTCATGGGAGTGCGATACCAAACTTAAATATGAGATAAAACCTTTTTCAAAAAAATAAGGCATTTATGCACTTGCTAAATATTTTTCAAACTCGGGCTCTGACCCGTTTATCTACTTTTCTTTTCTTGTTATATATATATATATATATATATATAATATAGGTGTCCAGACACAGGGACGCCTGGATGACACTTCTTTCGAGTCAGACGTCTGCTGCAGCAGCTGTGAATGCGTGCAGGTTCTCGATAGACGCTTCTATTCTTGTAATCTAGATAGGAGGTACTGTAAACACATTTGGGTTAATAACCCAATTGCATTTATTTATTCTTTTAGTACAGCATTCGATATGGTTGTATATTTTGACCGAGTGTTCGGTTATTTTATTTCATTTCAGTTTCATTTACGCAAACTGTGTGGATGTTTTAATTTTGTAGTTGTTAAAAAGAGTAGTTAAGTAAAATTTTGACACCGGCCTAATAGGTTATTAGTAATTAAATGGATTTTCGACAGTGATGCTAAGAATGATCCATATGAGACTCCTGTTTTAATTTGATATAGGAGTGACTCGCGCTTAATGAGTAACAATAACCTCAAGAGTAAATTTGTTGACCATAACTTAAAGTAGATTAACATTTAACATGACTCGCGCTTAATGAGTAAGATATACCATGACCCTCACACTCTACTGGTTAGGATATTAAGAATTAAGGGATCCATAGGAATAACTTATAATAATCCGGCGATTAAGCTTTTTGAGGGTCATGTTAACCCTCACAGGGTCAATAAGTTTGAATTCATACACTTCGGATCATATGGACTCACATTGCAACTAGTATTCAGCTAAAGTAAAGAAGCGCAAATCACTAAAATATATAAGAGATATTTTGACTTTACACCCTATGCTTTCGTGACACTTTTGAGTTTCCACCCTATATTTTAAAATCTTTGAGTTAGTTGCCTTTAGTTTAGTCACGCACTTTTTTAGCTGTAGTGACACTTCTTTAGCTTTAGCAAACACATGACAGGGTGCAAAGTAAGATATTATAAAATATAGGGTGCAAACTTAAAAGTGTCACTAAAGCATGTGGTGCAAAGTCAAACCATCTCAGCTTATAATATGTTATGGACAGAAGACAGATTTGAGTAAATAAACCGCAAATAGAGAATAGAAAGAAGATAACCTTTGATTACTTGGGACTTGTCACGAAGATCAGTGGATACATATTGAGCACGGCCCGACCGTAAAGCATCACCAAGGGTACCTTTCTCCTCTTCGGGGTCGAGCTTGATCGAGGCTCCCAAATCAGCAATACGAACGGAAAACATGTCATAATGGATAAGCATTTCCACCAAATGGCGTGCAGCAAAGCCTCTTCCCCCAGTCACAACACACCATCTCTCTTGCCCATTCATTTCAATGTTATGCCTCTATGACTAACAAAAATACATCAACCTGATTAGTGGCATTTAAAAGAATACTGTTCTCGCCTAACAAGTAAATACTACAAAGTAGATACTGATTTGTAACTTCAAGTGTTTGGATGGGGATGTTACTGCATTGTCTCAAGTTTAAGTGCAGTCAAAAAATCCCAAATCATTGAGAGATTATTTGTTTAAGAGGTGATACTGTGTGCTGGTTTTTTGCCTCTTAAATTTGTGAGGGAACCTCCTTCATTCAACAATAATAGACAGCTCCCTTCATTCAACATTAAAAGAAAACTCCCTTGCCGAATATTGAATTCTTTAATATAATCTTGTTACAGTATGATTGTAATCTTATTATATCGCAAGATGACACTAATGTAAAACATTCAATAAACAATTAATAATGGTAACCTGGCTAAAATACTCTGTTGACAACAAAATAAGTTTAGACAAACAACATATATTCGAAGGAACATTTAGACAAGCTGGATAATATTGTCCCATCCAAAGTTTGATGTGAGGATTAAACATCCCATGTTTGGTGTTGGATGGTATAGGATTTTAAATGATCCCACAAGGTATGGTACAAAACCATCCCACCTTACGAAGTGGGATTACTTTATCCCGTTGGAATGGGATAACTCTTACCATAACCCACCTCCGAATCCTGCACGTGAAACGAAACATGAGGGCATTTTGCTTCCAAATTTGTTCTTTTTATGATACGCTTTTAAGAATAATGGCGTGCATTGCCATTTTTACCCTTATCATTCAAGGGCTAAAAAAATAAAGTGTCAATTGGCGTTTGGCCCCCATTAGTTATGTAGTATATCACTTTGGGTACCAAAGTTTATCGTAATCACTTTGGGTACCAATTTCACTTTTTGTACCGCATTTTTACACTATTAGTAACTTTTTACAACACTTTTCTACCACAAAAGTGTAATATTACGTTAAATTTTAATACCCAAAGTGATATACGACATAACTAATGGGGGCCAAAGGCCAAATGACCCAAAAATAAACTACACCGAAATCCTATCGGTAGTGAAAATGTCACTTTGGTAAATGAGAATATCAGTTCACACCACCATTCAACCACAAGCACCAACGAGTAAATTGTTAAAATTCAAATCCAGAATACCACCTATCAAAATTATTTACTTTTTAAGGTTTTTTTTTGGGGGGGGGGGGGGGTCATTTGCCCTTTATCCCCCATTAATTATATCGTATCTCATCACTTTGGGTACCAAAATTTAACATATTATCACTTTGTGTACCATCTCACTTTTTGCGACACTTGTGTGGAAAAAATGTTGCAAACTTCGGGTACCATTTTCACTTTTTTCACCCTTACGTTAACATAAGAGTAAAATACACTAACAGTCCCTAAACTATCACTCGTGTTTTTAAATAGTCCCTAAACTTAAAATCGTGTTAGTCCCGTAACTATACATGTTTCAACTTAATTCCTAAATTATAATAAGTGTTTCAACTTAGTCTCTAGCACAAATTTTAAAACTTTCATAAACTATTACTTGGTCACATTATATTCGCATAATTTATGACATTTTTAAAATTTGTTTGAGGAACTGAGTTGAAACACTTATTATAATTTAGGAATTGAGTTGAAACATGTATAATTACAGGACTAACACGATTTTTAGTTTAGGGACTATTTAAAAACCCGAGTTATAATTCCGGGACTATCAGTGTATTTTACTCTTAAAATAAAATGTTGCAAAATGTAAAATAAGATATCCACATAAGCCTCGCACAAAGGGAAAATGGTACTCAAAATAATAATAATAATACGTTAAACCGTGTTACCCAAATTTTTTTGGTTTTTTTTACTTTAATACATTACTAATCTGTGATTTTAGACTTCAATACAACTTTATCTACATTTTTTGTCGCCGCTAAAAGTAATCTTTAACGAAATTTAACGACGAAAAATATGCTGAAGTCTAATCTACATTTTTCGTCGCTAAATGTGAAAATTTCGTCGCTAAAAGTAATCTTTAACGAAATTTAGCGACGAAAAATGTGCTAAAGTCTAATAAACTGATGAATTTTCAGCGACGAAAAATGTGCTAAATTTCGTTAAAGATTACTTTTAGCGACGAAATTTTCACATTTAGCGACGAAAAATGTAGATTAGACTTCAGCATATTTTTCGTCGTTAAATTTCGTTAAAGATTACTTTTAGCGGCGACAAAAAATGTAGATAAAGTTGTATTAAAGTCTAAAATCGCAGATTAATAATGTATTAAAGCCAAACAAACCCTAGATTTGCCCATTATCAACCAAAAAAACACTCTAAAACTAAAACACATGAATATATGGATCTCGAGTTCAACATTAGATAAACAAAACTATCATTGGCATCGATTAATAATATTCGTCAATAGGTTTATCAAATCTCATAATCGCTGTCAAATGCTGCATATATATAAATCCTTATATCAAATCTCAATAAACAAATTTGTTAACTGAGAAGCTAGGGATCGAGAAAATAGATGGTTAAATAACTTATACTCACAAACAAGTAGGTTTGCTCTTTTATTTCCTTAGTGTGCGTATTTTCTTCAGAGCTTTTGTGTGCGTGTGATCTAAAATCAAGTAAAAGAGGAACACGAGTTAGTGAGAGAGTGACAGCTGGAGTTTCAAATTATGAGAGAAATATATCACTACATTTGATTTAGGTTTAAAGCGGGGTGGATTGAACTCGAAATCAAACTCAATTCACCATCAAGACTCTCTCGGTGACCTTTTGGGTAATAATTTTTTTTTAATCAATTTATATCATTTTTAGGTAGTTTTTTTTTAATAAAATCAGTGTTCTAAAAAACCCGCCTAAGCTTGAGGGTTGGGAGAAACATCGCCTCTTAAGTTTTTCGCGCCTTATTCTTACTAAAACCCTTAAGGCGCACTTTTTTCTAGGGACTTTTCGGTAATTAATCCAATAAATAATAGTTTATTATAAAATTAATTTAACTTTAAAATAAATCATAACTCTAATTATTTATCAATCTAAAATAAATTTTAAAAAAAATTAAAAGAATAGCTTTTAGTTTTAATTTAAAATAAATCGTAACTCTAGAGATATAAAACATTATTTTTTAAAAATAAATTAAGGGTCAAGATTATTTCTTCATGTAATGAGATTAAGGGTTGGGATCAATGGGTATATATTCGGTAACTTCCCATTCGGAGAGTCTATCAATATTCTTTTTCTTAATCGGTCCGCTCTCGATTTATTTTTTTGGCAGATCGATCCATTAGGTCCGGTCCACAGTTTACTATTTCAAAAACTCTGTTAGGACCGACCCGGATCGACTCGATATATATATATATAGGCATGCTCACCTACATGATGCTCTATATATCACACCGTACATCACAACTAATTCAAGGCTCTAGAAAACTTTTTTTTTTAAAAAAATTATATTTTTCCCTTGAAATTAACCTTCCAGTATGCAAAAAATTAGGTCAAAATACATTCTGTAGCTATTTTTAAAAAATTCACAAAAAACTGCATGGGCAAACCCTTATAAATAAGATATTTTGAGCAGTTTTTGTGGATTTTTTAAAAATAGCTACAAAATGTATTTTGACCTAATTTTTTGCATGTGGGTTGATTGGAAGGTTAATTTTAAGGAAAAAATATAAAATTTGAAAAAAGGGATTTTTTAGGGCCTAAACTTAGGTGTGATGCATGGGTGATGTATAGAGCATGATGTACCATAACCTGGCGAGAGAGAGAGAGAGAGAGGCCCTCTCCTCCTGTAAGAACTCCTTATAGTGCAGACCTCGGTACATACCATTTTTTTAAAATAGTAAAAAAATGATTTTTTTTATGAAACTCCATGTATATGATCTCCAAGGTGAAAAGATCAACTCCAATTTTTTCATCAAAAAATTCAATAAAAAAAACGTTGAGATGAGGTGACATGTAAAAAATGGTATAAATATGCATTTTCCACCGTTGAAATGTTGACGATCATCTCACCCACTTTTTGATTGAATTTTTTGATGAAACTTCATGTATATGATCTCGATAGTGAGAAGATCATATTCATGAAGTTTCATCAAAAAATCAATCAATAAAGCGGTTGGTGCCGACCCAACATTTCAATGGTTGAAAATGCATATTTGTACCATTTTTTTACATATCACCCCATCTCAACGAATTTTTATTAAATTTTTTGACGAAAAAAATTGGAGATGATCTTCTCACCGTATAGATCAAATCCTTGAAGTTTCATCAAAATTATTTGGGTGCGTAGGTACGTGCGTAGCCCAAAGGCTTAGGACTATATTTGCCTCTAATATTTGTGTTTGTTATTTATGGCTCGAGGGATATACCGAAGCGACAGTCCTAGGTACAGTTACGAGATGTACCCAGACATGATAGCAGATTATGCGTACACTGCAACTGAATGCCGGGGTGCAGTAATGTGTATATATAATAGAGTGAATACACACACACACACACACACACACACACACACACACACACACACACACACACATACACACACACATGATATAGTTTATATCTTGCGCCTCAACTGAGCCTAGGGGCGCCATATTAATGTATATATATAATAGTGTGAAAATGTATATATACATGGGTTATTATCTACTGTGTGAATTAAGTAGACATGAACCATAATGAAATATGAAATTAATTAAGTAAGTGAATACTTCATTATATTGAATTGGAAAAGGAGCTTATCCATGTTAAAAAGAAATTAGATATATATGTATTACATGTATTGCGAGAGAAATACGTGGGAAAGATATGGGCTACGATTAGTTGGCACTGATATGAACTAGTTAGCATAGGAACTGTAACTAGTATGACTTATAGGTATGTTAGGTGTGCACTCTAGATGAGAGGTAAGAATCTCAAGTGAGAGTCCGGTAATCTAACATGTATATAATAATTGCTGATTATGGAATTTATTCACTTGTTGTTTTCTAAACTATTTTTACACCGGGCTTTGACCCGCTCTATTGCATATTCTCCTCTTTCTCTTGTATCTTCTATATTAGGTGTCCAGACACAGGGACACCAGGCATAGAGGATTGGAGTATTTGACGTGATGTGGATGCTATGGAGTTGCAGATTTTGTATTAGACGCTTCATCTTCTTGGTTCCTACAATTGTAGTAGTTGATTTCATTTAGGGAATGTCACCCAAAGGATTATAGTCTTTCCATCTCAGTCGGTTTATTTACTTGTATCGGAGTTGATTACATTTGGTTTACCTTGAATTATTGTATTGAGATTTTAAACTGGAGAGTGTTATTCCAGTTGCATTTAATTCAGTTATGATATTTACTTAGTTTTTATTCAATGTGTGAATGGATTGTGTTAAATGGTTTATGTTTTAAAAGTTGAATTTTATTAAATTAAAATTTGAAAGTTTTTAACACATGTTTAATTCATTATTAGGTGATTATAAAATGTTTTCGACAATGATGCTAAGAAGATCCAACTGTATATTCTGATTTAATTGAGTATGAGACTGATCACCCAGTATTTAATTAAGCGGGGTGTTACAGGTTGTATCAGAGCATCAGGTTCTAGAGTTTTATAGGATCTGTACCTTTATTACGTTGCAGCGTAACGTTCTTTGATATAGAGCCTTATCATAGGGATTGTTGTATTCCTCTTCGTATTGCGACTTACGTTCTCCTGCAAGAGTCATCAGCAGAACAGCATAAGGAGGACTCAGCCGAAGACTTACACTACACCAAATCTGCCCATTTGTCAAGGTCATTGACCTTGACAAATCCAACTTGTCAAGGTCAATGACCGTGACATTTCGAGGCGAGACAACTTTTTTTGTCACGGTCGTGTCAAGGTCAATGACCGTGACACGTTTGTCACGGTTTATAACCGTGACAAAGCCGTGACCCCTCTTGCCCAGAATTGTCATGGTCATTGACCGTGACACGTCCTTTACAATTTTGTTACGGACGTGTCACGGTCAATGACCGTGACAATTCTGGGCAGAATTTAAAAAAAATCTGCTGGGCAGTATGGCCACTGCCACTGCCCAGCAGTATATTTGTACCTGTTATAGCAACGTTGTACCTGTTCCAAACATCATATATCCAACACAAACTAAAGATAATGCAAATATATATTCATGACAATATAATCCAAATATTCAAAGTAAAAATAATATACATGACGATATAATCCAAATATAATTAAAATGGACAAACTTAAAAATAATGTTACTACATGTCTTGGATAAAACTGAGGAGGTGAGTAGGCCACACGACATACGAATTGACGCACCCACTAATATACGTCGTGCCGCATTGTTCGCGCAACCACAATAGGGAGTTCTCCTTCCCGGGTATGACATGCGTGACGAGGACCCTGGACTCCATCTCTTGAAGCACACGTCCATGAACTATTCCACCCTCGACGATATTCGGGTCCCTCAACCCCCGCCCTATCCGCTGGCCATCAAATACGTCCAATATGAACACGCTCGGCCAACCAATTGTCGATAATGGTCTGTTAGAGGGCGCCAAATAGGGAAGTGGATCGTCGAAGTACGAACGTGTCGGTGATGAAGCAGCAAGGTCCACATCCTCGTCATCCTGCGCCTCGTCCTCCCGCACCTCCTCCTCCACCGCCTTCTCCTTCTCATTCCCTTTCCCTTTCCCTTTACGGTCTCCACCCAACGTACGCTTCATGAATGCGTACATATCTTGGACAGTCGCCTCCGAAATGGGACAGCTTCGCGTCGTGTGAATCCACCGTTCGAGCCAACTCGGTGTCGCTCGTCTCCAATCCGATGATCCTAGATTTGGCCACCCGCGAGCTCACTCCCCTTTTCCTCCCCTTGCGATCAGAGCCAAGCACTTGGCTGAGTGCGTTTGTAGACAAAGATGCCTTGTCGACATCAGACTGCGACTCATGCACTTCCTTAAGCTTTGCCTGAAACGACAAAAAGCACATGATTAGTAAAATAAGTAAACTAAAAAATTATAACGTAATTAACAATAATTAAACTGTCGGATTACTTACAATCGTGGTCGCGACGCTCGGGGACACCTCCTTGTCCTTCCCCTTCTTCGTCCGAAGAGCCACATAAGTATCGAGCCTATGTGGCTTACCCCCTGGCCCACTCCCTACCCCCTGAAATAAAATAAAGTAAAGTAAAATTAGTATCGGCCCCGCAAAGTAAAATAATATCCAATAATATATTTCTGTAGTTATAGATAAATTAAATCTTACCTGCATCCTATGCTCCACCTCAGCGTAAGAGGTCCGGCCAGAGTAGTGCACGTCCGTCTTTTTAGCCCAATTTTCCCTCCCCGATTGGCGAGATGTCAATTGTCGATCCTCGATCTCATTGTCAATGAACTTTTGCCATTGTGCCAATGAGATCGGCTCCTTGGGCGGGACGGATCCGCGCCATTGTAAAATGGACTCTCGTGTTTTTCCAAAGTACCGTGTCCGCATATTTTTCTTCCACGTCTTGTGTTGCTCCCTCAACTGCTCCAAGATGGAATCGCGTAGCTTTGGATCCAAGTTGAATTGTTCTTGTCCAACAAATACAATGTTAGTTGCGAATAAATATAAATATAAATATAAATATAAATATAAATATAAATATAAATATAAATATAAATATAAATATGAAATTGAAATTGAAATTGAAATTGAAATATTCATATAAATATTACATGTAGTGCCGCCCAAACAGCTAACTCGAGCTCATATGGCACCTCCTTCCAACTCATAAACCCCGGGCCGATGACCGTCTTTAGCAGCTCGAGGGATCTCGCTAATAGCTCCGACTTGTTCTCGACGGTAATCCCAAATTTTCCATATTTGGGGAGCCTAGGGGCGGAGGAGCCCTCGTCGCCTCCGCTACCACCGAACCCATACGACATCATCATAAACAGCATCATCATCTTCGCCTTAACATCTGAAGGAGACATTTTTGCTGAAAAAAAATGTTATTAGTACAGATAAAAAAAATGTTAATAGTACACATACACACACCCCTACATTTTCAACGTAAGAGCACAGTACATAATTCCAAACACGTCCTTTATATTATAACGTATGTGTAAGTTCTGTCAATACCATTTCGTTTCAATTTTGTAATATTATGTTTTTTTCAAATATTTTAAAAGTTATTAAATGGGTGCCCCACCCCCACCCCCTGCCCCCTCCCCCCGCCACACACACACGCACACCTACGCACACACACACACACACACACACACACACACACCACCCCCACCCACCCCACCCCCACCCCCTCCCCCCACCACGACCGTGACAACTACATATATTGTTTATCAATAAAATTATGACATGAGATAATTGTAATTGGAGCATAAATTTCATTATCATAAAGGGATAAATCCAACCAAGTACAGAGATTCTGCAAATTAAAGAGAGAATTAAATTTAAGACTTTCTAACAACATGCATGTATATGGATTCTAACTAATGATATTCCTAAAAACATACAATTGGCAACATTTTGTGAATTTACTAAACTTTATATAATATTATCAAATTATGTTAAAAAATTATCTAGGGTTTTACCTAATTGAATTAATTTCATAAATAAAATTATTATTAATTTAAATGAAAATATCAATTATTATCCAATATTTTTTAATGAAATATTTATTTTGAATGAAAATATCAATTATTATCCAATTATTATCCAACTATTATCAATTATTTATTTTGAATGTATATAATATCCAAAAATATAAATGTAAATAATATTCAAAACCCCACCCACCCCCACCCCCTCCCGATGTTTATTATCCAATTATTATCCAACTATTATCAATTATTTATAAAATTGATGTCTACTTTTAGTGTTGTGTATATATGTTAGTTGATGCCATTATATTTTTAGCCTAATTAGATTCTAAGGTTATCTCAATTTATATTTTTCTTTTTCTATCTAATAATTTTCAACGTAAGAGCACAGTACATAACGTATGTGTAAGTTCTGTCAATACCATTTCGTTTCAATTTTGCAATATTATGTTTTTTCCAAATATTTTAAAAGTTATTAAATGGGTGCCCCACCCCCCACCCCCTGCCCCCTCCCCCCGTTATACACACGTACACCTACGCACCTACGCGCGCACACACACACACACACACACACACACACCCGACCCGACCCCACCCCCTGCCCCCTCCACCACCCCCTCCCCCACCACACACCACCACACACATATATACACACACATACACACACATATACACATACATACACATACATATACACACGCACACACCCCGCCCTGCCCCCCCTGCCCCCCCTACCCCCACCCTGCCCCACCCCCCACACACGCACACACATACACACATATATATATACACATACACACATAAATATACACACAAACATATATATAAATGGAAGAGAGAGAGAGAGAGAGAGAGAGGGAGGGAACGACGGTAGGGAAAAAAGAAGGGGGTAGGGTTTTAGCTGCAAATATTGTCACGGTCGTGTCAAGGTCTTTGACCGTGATAAGTATTTAAATAATTATCACGGTCATTGACTGTGACAAGTCCGTGACAAGTAAATTTGTCACGGGCTTGTCACGGTCGTGTTAAGGTCAAGGACCGTGACATAAAACGCGTGTTTTTTGTCACGGTCAATGACCTTGACAAGGCTGGTCGACTGAAAGGTGACAATTTGCCGATTTTGGTGTAGTGTTATAAGATTTTTAAAATGGTGAATGAGATAGAACCCACCATAATTATTGGTCAGGTAAAGAAGACGTTCGGGAGCTGTAGTTTTCCCAAGCACCGTCACAAATAATGTTTGTGCCATTCCAGACTTACCAGCATAGCTAGAATAGGAGTGAGTCAGACGGGCCTTTGAAGTAGACCATCCGTAGAAATGTTAAAAATGCAAAGATTTTGTGTGTTCGCCAATGGATGAAGAATATCCAGAGGCTTTGGCATATAAAAGAGTGTTGGTTACCTAATGTGAAAATTAGGGTAAAAATTTTCTTGGCTCACAGGAGCAGTGTTGTAATAGTGAAAGTCAATCACCATGTTTGAAAGGTAAAATATAATGCCAATGTAAGGATCTTAAGTACAGTCTTATCGCAAGTTCCTTCATCTATTGTTCAGGAGGTGATGTGAACGACATTTTGAACTTTGTACATGAATAGGTAGGTACAATAAAGAAAAGAGCCCTTGACTGGGCGGTGGACTCACAAGAGGAGTCGCTAACACTTAAAAGAAATTTCTATTTGGACGCTCAATGCTGATGGCGATAATGTCGTGTTTTGACAATGAAGATATACATGCTTCTTTGTGAAAGGAGCAAAGAGTTAAAGGATCTAGCCAAGGAATAAGACTGGATGTAATGGTCTTAGTGAAGCACCACGGGGGGGGGGGGGGGGGGGGGGGACCCATTTAAATGATTCAGATAGTCGAATTCCTACCAAGTGACGGTGAATTCATTCAGGGCTGTTGAAGCTAGCAGTGTGTTCCTTAAGGCCAGCAAAACCAAGGGAACAATGAAAGTGGCCATCGAAGTTGAAGCTACCAGGGTCCGTGAGAAGGACAATCCTAATATATGGTTTATATGCCCTTAAATAGAGAATTATATGAAGAGATATTATCCATGGATAGTAAGACCACGTACATTGAATTTTACTCGAAACAGGTAAGGGACAAGAGTCTAGTGCCTATCAGGGGAAATGATTAAGATAGTTTTGGTTCAGTTCGGACAAGCGTGTTATATCTGGGGAACCATTTGAGTGGCCAGGTCGATTGATAGAGTATGAGATATGGGTTATCCGAGGAAGAATGAATTATGATTTATATGACACGGGCAAGTCACGGTATTTTGATTAGTGCTAGATTCGCGTGTGAGACGAGTTTAGTGGTTATATCGATACCATTATGGGTATTTGTACTTTTCGTGGTTTAACGGGATTAATTTTTGGTCTCATCCATAGGGGAGTGAGAGTAGATAGTAAGAATATTTTTATTGAGATTACTCATTTTAGTGATGTGCTATACGAGTACGATATCATCCGAATGTGGTTATTAATGGTTAAAAATGATAGTGGGTTGTTATTGCAAGGCTATCATGATTTTTGTTCCAGGACATGATGTGTTGTTTTGGCGATGCTTAGATGGTTGATCTTGCATTTATGTGATATTGAGTAATGATAAGAGACTTCGAAGAGTTTAATCATCTCGAGATATTTGATCCCGGTGCGTAGGGACTTTACTGATATGATTCGGAGTATTTGGGTTTACGAGTCTTATCTCGTTTTTATATTTAGCGCTCGGGACTTGGTAATAGGTAGAGCGCATTGTTATATCACTCCTTGAGTGGGAGTAGAGATTTATATTTATATGTTTGGGGATTAGGATTTTGAGTGTCTATGTTATGTACCTTGTGTTTACAAATCTCGATGACCAACAATGTTAGGTAGTAGTGTATCGGGAGGGTTCTTTATTTGGATTTCACTTGCGAGACATCCCATGCATGAAATCCAATGAATGTCGGGAGTTGAGAGATGTGTCAGGCGATAGGGTAATAGCTAGAACTCTAGTTGTTCCTCGTTTTATGAGTGGAGAAAATCCCTTGAGTGTACAACTTGAGGCCAGTGGATCCGATCAACATTTGTGTAGCAATGCATGGATTGGACGGTGTATGGGCTCCCTGGTTAGTTTGATTTCATATCGTTCGAGATAGAAGGGCGTGAGAAGGAACGCGTGGAATATATGCCTATAAGGCAGTTATAAACAAAGTTTGAATGGTAGAATGGATTGAACGCCGAGTGGGAAAGATGATATTCCAAGTTTATAAGTGCTATGAGAGTAACACACCAAATATGGGTTAAAAGACTATGAGAAGTCATTTAAAAGGGATGTCTCTTGAGAAGAGAAAAATCCAACTATTGTGGAAAATAAATAGGAGTCCTATTCAGTCGAATATTGATATTGGATTGCGCATAAATAAGATTGTTGTTGCCTAATAGATAAAAAGCGGCCCAGAAGTGCGCATGGTGGCAAAAATTGCACGGGCCGAGACTTTTGGTATACCCTAAGAAAAGAAGGGGAGTGTAAAGTATCACTTATTATGAGACGTTATAACTGGAAATTGGTGTTAAGCAGGACATAGTGAATCTATCTTCGGGAGCACCACTCAGATGTGAATAGGTTGATTCGAGAAGATCAACTCGAAATTTAGTATCAAGCCGATGATTCCAGAGACGGAATGGAGAGATGGGCTAGTATGCCACCTAATATTATTATGAATTAGGATGAGACCCTTGTCATCTCTGATAGAGATTTATTTTCAGGAAGCAATGGGGATCACTTTTGGTTCAGGTAAGGCATGTCACCTAGAGACTGGTGAGTAGACGGGAGGTGATTGTTGACTAGTGGAACGGGATGAAAAGAGACATTACTGAGTTTGTCTCTAAGTGTCACACTTATCAGTTAATAAAAGTGGATCATCAGAAGCCTGTTGGGTTTCTTCAGCCATTAAAGATCCCGATGTGGGAATGAGAGAGCATTTCCATGGACTTCATCATGGGATTACCTACTTTTCAGAGGGGTCACGATTCCATATTGGTGATTGTGGATCGACTAATTAAAGTAGCTCACTTTGCCAGTTCGGACTGATTACTCAGCAGTACAGTACACCCAAATTTTATAGCAGAGATAGTGAGGTTACATGGGGTACCGTTAAATATTGTGTCTGATCGGAACAAGATTTTTGTATCTCGAATTTTGGGAGAGTTTTCGTGAGGCCATGGGCACTGAGGTGCGATTGAGTATGGCCTATCACTCGCAACAATTGGGAAGACTGAACATACTAACCAGATGTTAGAGGATAAATGGCGTATGTGTATCCTAGATTTTTGGGGGAGGTTTAGAGCATTACATTCCACTTGTGGAGTTTGCGTATAATAACTCCTATTAGTTCACCATCGGGATGATTCCATCAGAGACATTATAAGCAGGCCTTGTCATTCTCCTACATGTTAGTTATATGTGTGGGATAACAAGCTACTTGGACCTGAGGTGATCCAGGACATGTCTACCATAATTGAAATGATTCGTAGTCATATTCGGGTAGTTCAGGATAGACAGAAAAGCTACGCCGATGCGAAGCGGTCCTTCCGGGAGTTTAGTGTGGAGGAACCAAATATTATTATGGGAATCTCCTATGAAGGGGATAATGCGATTTGGGAAGAAGGGAAAATTGGCGACACAATACGTAGGACCATTTCATATTATTGAGAGGGTTGGACCGATTGCTTATAGACTAGGATTGCCGGAACACTTGCATAGGATACATGACGTGTTCCATATTTCTTCACTGAGTCGATATTTCTTCTTATGAGATCAAAAGTAGTTCCATTGGTGCGTGTCCAGTGGGAGCACCCTAATCTTGAGGAGTCTACTTGGGAGCGCGAGGATGAGATGCGCGATAGATACCCAGAGTTATTTTTACTAGGTATACCTTATTTTTTGAATTTCGAGACGAAATTTCGTTATAAGGGGGAAGTATGTAATATCCCGTAATTTTAATGATTTGTATATGAGATATATTTAAAGTTAATGGGCTAAATCAATGGGATTAATCGGAATTAATTATGAAAAATCAATTGGGATTAATCCGGATTGAATATTACTAGAGATTCAAGTAATATATGATTTTGAATATTACTTAGTGATATAAAGTAATATGTGGATATGATTGTTTTTTATATCGTCGTGAGTAAATAATACGGCACAAATGGAAATTAAGTCGGGAAGCGCTTATGAGTCGTGTCGGGACTAAAATTGGGAAATAAAATGAGATTTATTTTAAGTCATTCGAATGATCATTTTGAGTGTGTCGTTGAGTCCGTAAGGGTCGAAATAGGCAGAAAAGTCTAACCAGGGATTTGTTTTGGGGCTTGGGTCATTCAGAAGATGAAAAGACACCCCGAAAGGGCTTTTTAGTCCTTTTGCTTGGGAGATGAATAGTACCTACGTTTTTTGCCTTTTAGCTAACCTTGGAGACTTATTATATATGTGAGTTTAGATGTACGTAATGTTCATTTTAATCAAAACACATAGTGAGATCTTTTGAGAGAGAATAAAAAGACTTAGAGAGAAAATGAAAGGTTATCTTGAAGAAATGAAGGGTTGCTTGGAAAGAAAGAGTCACCTAGGGAAAACTAAGGGGATAACAACCATCTCTACACCTTGCACCACCAGTGGATTGTCGCCAGAAAAAGGAAAAGGAATTGCCAAACACTTGTCTTCTCCAAAGGTTCAGACCTAAACGTAAGGCATGTGTAATTCTTGCTTTATTTTGGTGGTTATAATATCCATGTTAGAATAAGATTTCTCTTTGGATTGATGATCTTATGAATTTGGGATTAAAATGATTGATAAATCAAGTTTAATGGATAGGAAAATTCATGTAGTTGGAGATTTATACTTGTAGAGATTATGAACATGAAAACAAATATACATGTAGAGACTATGCACATGAAAATGGATAGGTTTGACAGGTAGAGGATTTATCTGTTTATCGAAGATATGAAAATGATGTTATGAAGATCATATAGATGAATTCTACTCATGTTGAATATGGAAAATTGGTGATTTTGTTATGAAATGATAATTATAAATTATGGATTTTAAGAGGTGTAAAAATGGAGGATTTAGATAAATTGGGATTTTGAGGATTTAATGGGTTTGATGACAATACCCTTATGAATATATGAATGTGATGTTATTATTATGTGAAAATCACACTTGACTATGTTAGAACAGTGTTAGTAAATCTGGGTTTTGGGTAGAATATAACTCAGAAGGGTTTGGGTGTAAGAACTTAAAGAAAAACGCAGAAAACTGAGGTTGAAGACGAACTGGAATGACGTTGATCTCGTTCAAACGAGACATGCTGTAGTTCATAGGAGATGCCATCTCGTTTCAACGAGATTTATGGCTTTCTGATGAGATTCCAGAATTTCTATTTTAGCCCATAACAGTTTTGAGAATTATATTTTTGCCCACAGTAGGTTCTAACTAATTTTAGTAAATTAACAAAGAGTGAGAAACTTGTGTTAACGTTGGAAAATTAAATATAGAATTAAGGATAGAAAATTTTATGAGTGATAACCACATATTAAAATACGACGAAGTATGTTTGAATAATTTTCGTACATTAACAAGGAATGAGGGACTTGGGTTAATGTTGGAAAATTATACGAAATTAAGGAATACAATTATGTGAGAGATATCTATATAATAAGAATAATACGATTAAGAGATGAAAAATTGTCATGGTCAAGTACGGGTAAGATTGGTGATATATATCCGGGTACTTGGGATTATGTGAGTGATAACTAAATAATAAATATACGATGATAATCGTGATTAACAAGCACGGGTGGTATTCGAGAAATACGATGGGTACTTGGGGTGGGATGAAATCCTAATATGACATTGGTCGAGTACGTACCAAATTTTATATAGGTTCATGAGTATACCTATTGATTGTTGATTTATGTGTATGACAAACCTAGCCTACTTGCTATCGACGGGAGGTTTGCGCGTGGAGGACACTCATATCCTGATAAGCCTTATGGGGGATTTTTGACTTGTTGCCTCAGAACATAGGATTTAGGTTGGATTTCCATGTGTGAAAATAATAGTATTGAACGGTCATTTGGGTGCGTAGGTATGTGCGTAGCCCAAAGGCTTAGGACTATGTCCGCCGCCAATATTTGTGTTTGTTATATATGGTTCGAGGGGTATACCGAACCGACAGTCCTAGGTACAGTGACGAGATGTACCCGTAAATAATAGCAGAGTATGCATGCACCGCAGCTGAATCTCAAGGTGCAGCCATGTATATATATAATAGAGTGAATGTGTGTATATATATATATATATATATATATATATATATATATATATATATATATATATATATATATATATATATTAGTGTGAAAATGTATATATACATGAGTTATTATCTACTATGTGAATTAAGTAGGCGTGAACCATAATGAAATCTGAAATGAATTAAGTAAGTGAATTCTTCATTATATTGAATTGGAAAAAGGGCTTATCCATGTTAAAGAGAAATTAGATATATATGTATTACTTGTATTGCGAGAGAAATACGTGGGAAATATATGGGATATGATTAGTTGGCACTGGTATGAACTAGTTAGCGTGAGAACTGTAACTAGTATGACTTAGAGGTACATTAGGTTTAGGTGTGCACTCTAGATGAGAGGTGAGAATCTCAAGTGAGAGTCCGATAATCTAACATGTATATAATAATTGCTGAATATGACATTTATTCACTTGCTGTTTTCTAAACTATTTTTACATCGGGCTCTGACCCGTTCTATTTCATATTCTATTCTCTATCTTGTATTTTCTATATTAGGTGTCCAGACACAAGGATGCCATGCATAGAGGATCGGAGTATTTGGCGTGCTATGGATGTTATGGAGTTGCAGATTTTGTATTAGATGCTTCATCTTCTTAATTCCTACATTTGTAGTAGTTGATTTCATTTAAGGCATGCCGCCCAAAGGATTTTAGTCTTTTCATCTCAGTCAGTTTATTTACTTGTATCGGAGTTGATTGCATTTGGTTTACCTTGAATTATTGTATTGAGATTTTAAACTGGAGATTTTTATTCTAGTTGCGTTTAATTTAGTTGTGAAATTTATTCAGTTCTTATTCAATGTGTGAATGGATTGTGTTAAATGGTTTATGTTTTAAAAGTGGAATTTTATTAAATTAAAATTTGAAAGTTTTTAACACCTCTTTAATTAAGTATTAGGTGATTATAAAATGTTTTCGACAATGATGCTAAGAATGATCCAACTGTATATTCTGATTTAATTGGGTATGTGACTGATCACCCGGTATTTAATTAAGCGGGGTGTTACAATCCAATCCTACTGAAGAAACCTAAGTAATCAGAAAATGACGTAGCTGTGATAAGTTTTGGTTCTTCTAATTGTCATGTCATTGCATGTGGAGATGCTGGAGGAGGAGATCAGGTTGCCGAGAGGAAAGCTTACCTAAATGAAGCTGCAACGCCCGCCCAATTAAATACTGGGTGATCAGTCATTTATTAAAGTTAAAACAGAATGTTTAGTTGGTTCATTCTTAGCATCACTGTCAAAAATATTTAAACTTATTAATCACCTAATAAATAATTAAGCTAGCGTCAAAACATTTTCCATTTTAACTTATACTCAAATAATCCATTAATAAATTCTAATTACTAAGACACAAACCATTTACCATACATATGAATAAAATAAAAACTGGATATGAATCAACTACTGAAATAAAAATACTGGATAAAACATTCTAGTTCAAAGTCTCAAACCATAAACCAAGATACTGAATCCAACTAAATACTAAATACGGAAATGAAGGAAGTACAATCTCTCCAACAAAATAACCGTGGGTGGGCGACACATGCCCTAAATAAAATGTATAGAAAGAACTGAACGAAATGAGAGTGAAGACGTCTAAGCACAAGGACCCGTAGCTACCACAACTACTACAACACGTCAAACAACCTAAACATCTAGGCCTGACATCCCTGTGGCTGGACACCTGATATAAATAGTACAAAAGAAGAAAATATGCAAAAGATGGGTTAGAGCCCGAGTTGTAGAAATATTTTAACAGGTATTTTGCATTAAAGCAAATATTATATGCATGTTAGCTTTTCGTATTCTCACATGAGATTCTCACCTCTCAACTATTGTGCATGCCTAACGTACATCTAGTCTAATCTAGCTATCCTAATCTCATTTTAGATTCTAGACTTATACCACTAACTATATCTCAAAGTAGTATCCCGCATTACCAATTACTTGTGTTAACTGTTTCAACATTTATTAATTCGTTTAAGGGATATCACCCTAAAGTTAAGTATTCACATCTTAAGGTACTTAGGATTTCATCATCTTAATCATTTACAATTATCACAAGGTAGATAACACCACTAGTATATATATATATATATATGTTAAATGAAAATATAATTAACCCTTGAATTAATTCTAAATTAGTTTAATTGTATTTAATAACTAATAGATTAAATTTTAATGATTCCAAACAACTATTTAAATGATATTTATTACATTACATATTATTATTATATGTTCAGTTTAAATATTGCATTTCGTATTTTTTATGACTTAATCTTTGTGTAATATTTAGTGCCAAGCGAAAATTTGCCATTCAGATATTTGTGTAATCTTCGTGTAATATATTAAGTATTGGTTCATTAAGATATTTAGTGCCAAAACGAAAATTGCACTTGACACATTAGGCACACTTGCATATTTCTAGATCTATGATTTTAATTGTGTGTCTTATTAATTGGGAGCCGAAACATTTTTTTTAATGAAATTATTTTTTTTTGGGAAATAAGTTTTGACACCAATTTTTTTTTTACAGATTATTTTTGTTATAAGTATACATATGCGTGTGTATGGCATGATTATTATATATGTTATATGACATGTTTGCTTGAATGTATATTATATGTACTTGTCGCTTGTTATATTATATATATGCATAAAACTCTTATAATATATATATGTTGGGTATATATATATGTTGGTATGTATGCTGGTAATTTTATGTATGTGTGAATGTTAGCATATATGGCTTGGAGCCGTGTGATTAATTCCCATGACCTGCTCAAATTGACCATTGGGAGTTATGACCCCTGCATTTTTTTAACTTTGGTGATATGGCCTCAGCAGTTGGCGATTTGACCTTGCCAGAATTGTTGGCGTGTTGCTCCATACTACTTGAGTTCTTTGTTTAAATGCTCTTCCTTTGTATGGGAACTCACAACAACTCAATCAGACTTCCTTACCTGCTCTCGTCCCATCCGTCCTGATGTCGAACTGTGCTGACAGCTTGCTAGCTGTTTTCTTTTCAGTTGATAATTGTTATATATATTAGCTCTATTATATATATACATATATAATAGATTTTAGTCCCATCCGTGTACTTATCTATTAAAGGTTGGAAGACCTCTTAGCACCATTTGCTATGAATTTTGGGACGTTTTTTTTTATGACACGTGCTGCCTGCTTCGGCAGTGTCATGTCTTGGAAATCGAACATATCAGAGTTATAATCTTCCAAAGATTTTTGTTCGATCTGTTTTTATTACTGTTGGCTTAAGACGTAAGGTATTATGTCCTGTAGCATTTCAGTTGGTTTTCAACGATCATACATTTTTTTTACCTGGAGGGTGCATTAATAAGTGTGTATTACACAGTATTTTGTTCGATCAACTGTTTAGTAAACATGAACTTTACATTATTTTTTTTTTACTGACGTCCTTTTCTATATAATCATTTATTGAAACTGTGTTGGCTACTAAATGTTAATGCTTCGTCTGGTTCACTGGATATTTTTTTCTTCTTACCTCTTTCTCTCTCTATTAGTCTACCATTTTCTTTCTCGACAGAAAATTAAAGTCTGAGATATGGAAGATTTCATCTATTCTTGAGCAATTAATGCTCCTTCAGCTACAGATTTTTTCAAGAAGAGCGTATCTCACTCTCCTCTCCAACGGTCATCTGATTTGTTGCTATCTACAAATTGAAGATCAGTTTTTTTGTTGAAGAGACAGAGAAAAATAGAGAGACAAAAAAATTTAAAGAAGATCATTTCAGCTCACTCAAAGTTTGAGACAGCCACATATCATTTTTTGCTTAATGTTCTAGCTGTCTTTGAAGAAGAGAACAAGCACAAGAAATACTACTCTACTACAAAGATTTCAAGAAAATATCTTGTACCAAATATTCAGATCTTTGTGAAGTCTTAACCAGAAGAAACTCGGATTTACATTGTAATTTTTGAGAGTTTCATCATCCAAATTTTGTACTCAACTTTCGGATTTGTTTGAAGCTGGAACTTTAGCTTTGGTTGTACAAGTAGCACGGTTTTTGCTGCTTGATTGTACGTTGGAGGTTTGATCCTCCCTTAGTGGATCACGGTATTGAAGCGCAAGAGACGGAAGCGGCTCTGGCGCGTGGACGTAGGCCGGGTTTTTGGCCGAACCACGTTAAAATCACGGTGTCATTTATTTTCTGCATTTAAGTTTATTTATTTGCTTGTGTCAATATTTAATTTCATTATCAAGCATTTGCCTTACTAATTAATTAATTAAAACTGAAATTAATAAATCTTTTAAGACTGAAATTATTATTTTCGTAATAATTAATAAAATCCAGAATATTATTTTTTTTATTAAATACGAAAATTAATTAAAGATTTATTTGGGTATTGATTTCTGTGATTTATCTTGTCTAAATTATTTAGTTAAAATTGTTAGATAAATTTAGTGTTAATCTTTGAAAATTTATTTCTTCTGATATTTATATTAATTGATTTAAATTAAAATATTTTCTGAAATATTAAATTAACCCCAAAAAGTTTGTTAAACTCAATTCACCCCCCCCCTCTTGAGTAAATATCTGGGCAACAATTGGTATCAGAGCCACGCTCTAATTTATTATCTTTGTTTTAAACATCTTTAGAGTTTACGATTTATGGCAAACTTTAGTGTTTCATCTCTTGGTGAGGGACAATCTATTAACAGACCTCCTCTATTTTCAGGAAACAATTATAGCTATTGGAAAAATAGAATGAAAAATTTTGTTCAATCAAATGATTATGCTGTTTGGAGAGTTATTATTAATGGTCCTAATATTCCCATGAAAGTTGTTAATAATGAAAATGTTCCTAAAAATGAAAATGAATGGAATGATAGTGATATTAAGAAAATACAAGTTAATGCCAAAGTAATGAATATTTTACATTGTTCTCTTGATGTTAATGAATATAACATAATATGTTGTTGTGAAAATGCAAAAGAAATTTGTGATAGATTAGAAATTACTTATGAAGGAACTAGTCAAGTAAAAGAGGATAAGATAAGCATGCTTGTTCATAACTATGAACTTTTTAAAATGAAAACAGATGAAACTATTTCTGATATGTTTACTAGATTTACAAATATTATTAATGGTTTGAAATCTCTTGGTAAAACCTATACTGATTCTGAATTAGTGAGTAAGATACTCAGGTCACTACCATCTGCCTATATGACCAAGAAGCTAGCAATTAAAGAAGCCATACGAGAAAGACCCATTTCTCTTGATGAATTGCTAGGATCCTTAATTACTCATGAAATGGAACTTAAAGTACTAGCTGAAGATGAGAAGCCTAAAGTAAGCAAAACCATTGCTTTCAAATCCATTGAGGAAGAGGAAGATAGTGAACAAGCTGATGATGATGAAGATGGTGATATAGCACTTCTCACTAGAAAATTCAAAAAATTTCTTGCCAAAAAGAAGGGTCATTCTGGAAAATTCAAGAAATTCTTTTCAAATAAGGCACATGATGGAAAGACTTCCTCCAAGTTTGAGCCAAGATG
Organism: Sambucus nigra; assembly: GCA_949130495.1. Lineage (NCBI taxonomy): Eukaryota > Viridiplantae > Streptophyta > Magnoliopsida > Dipsacales > Adoxaceae > Sambucus > Sambucus nigra. The sequence goes on along the minus strand of OX422208.1, from coordinate 28,160,348 downwards.
TTACAACTGCAAAGAGTTAGGGCATATCAGACCTAACTGTCCTAAAGCCAAAGAAGGAAAGAATGATAGAAAAGAGAAAAGAAATGAGAAACACAAAAAGGTCATGAAAGCTACTACTTGGAGTGATTCTGATGAAAGTAGCAATGATGAAGATTCAAGTGATGAAGAAATTGCAAATCTTTGCCTTATGGCAAATGATGATGAGGTATCATCTAATTTTAATTCTGATAGTGAATATGAAACTTTAAATGATCATGATGAACTTCAAAATGCTTTTGATGAACTTTATTATAACTTTGATGAACTTAAAACTAAATATATTAATCTTAAAAAGATGCATTCTTCTTTATCACATAAATATGATTCTCTCTCTGAAAATATAGATGTAATGAAATCTGAAAATAAGTCTTTAAAATTAGAAATCGAAAAACTTAAAGTTAATGATTCACCAAGTTATTATCTTATTTCTGAAAATGAAAAATTAAGACTTGAAGTAAAGGATTTAACTTCATGTCTTGAAAAGTTTGTGAATGGAAAGAAGAATTTAAATATGCTACTTGGAAGTCAAAGATGGATGTAAGATAAGGCTGGAATTGGTTATAATGAAAATGAAAATGAAAATGAGAAAAGTTTTGAAAATTATTCTAAAAATATGGGAAATTCTTTATGTACATATTGTGGAAGACACACCCATTTTTCAGATTCTTGTAAATATAGATTTTCTACTAAAGTCGCATGGATTCCTAAAGAAACTCCTATTTTTGCTAACCCCTATGGACCCAACACATTTTGGGTACCGAAAGAAAAATTATTTAAATGTCCATTGTAGGTTTGTTTTAGAGTGGGTTCACACAAATCAAAGTGGTTCTTAGATAGCGGATGTTCAAGACACATGACGGGTGACAAAAGCAAGTTTTCGAGGTTGGTTGGCAAAGATGGAGGGCTAGTGACATTCGGAGACAACTCCAAAGGCAAAATCATCGGCATAGGTAAAGTCGGTATGGATCTTTCCCCTTGCATTGAAAATGTTCTTTTAGTTGATGGTCTTAAGCATAATTTAATTAGTATTAGCCAATTGTGTGATAAAGGTTATGATGTTACATTTAAAGAAGATTTTTGTTTAATAACAAATGCTAAGGATAATAGTGTTTTATTTGTTGCTTCTAGACATGAAAATGTTTATACTCTTGATTTTGATAATTTTTCACAACAAAATGTTAAGTGTTTAACTGCCCTAAATAATACTTGTTGGTTATGGCATAGAAGGTTAGGACATTCCAACATGGAACAACTTAATATTTTGTCCAAAAATGAGTTAGTTAGAGGGCTGCCCAAAACTAAGTTTATTAAAGATAAAATTTGTAATGCATGTAAATTTGGAAAACAAACCAAAACTTCTTTTAAAAAGAAAAGGGATATTTCAACTAGTAGACCTTTAGAATTATTACACTTAGATTTATTCGGACCTAATAGAGTTGCTAGTTTAGGTGGAAAATATTATGCTCTTGTTATTGTTGATGATTTTTCTCGTTTTACATGGGTTTTCTTTCTTACTCATAAAAATGATACTCACCCTATTTTTGCTAAGTTTTGTAAAAGAATTCAAAATGAAAAAGGTTGCAATATTGTCTTTATAAGAAGTGATAGAGGAAGAGAATTTGATAACAAAGATGTCGAATTATTTTGTGATGAAAATGGTTTTGAACATAACTTTTCTGCTTCTAGAACACCCCAACAAAATGGAGTAGTAGAAAGAAAGAATAGATCATTACAAGAAATGGCTAGAACTATGTTAAATGAGCATAATTTACCCGAATATTTTTGGGCGGAAGCCGTTAACACTTCTTGCTATATAATAAATAGAACTATTGTTAGAAAAGGTTCAGATAAAACTCCTTACGAGATTCTGAAAAATAAAAGACCAAATGTTAGTTATTTCAAAGTTTTTGGATGTAAATGTTTTATTTTAAATGATAAAGATAAATTGGGTAAATTTGATGCAAAATCGGATGAAGGTATTTTTCTTGGGTATGCACTTCATAGTAAAGCATATAGAGTCTTTAATAAAAGGACTTTAATAGTTCAAGAATCAATTCATGTATCTTTTGATGAATCTAATTCTTTTGCCAATAAAAACAATGATGATGATGATGTTTTAGTCCTAAATAAATCTGTAAATGAATTAAAATTAAATGAATATGTTAATTCTAGTGTTGATAATTCCATTAATGTCGAAAAGACCCCTAATAAGGATAAAGAGGTTAATGATTCTAATTTACCTAAAAGTTGGAAATTTGTTAATAATCATCCTTTTGAAAATATTTTAGGTGAACCTTCTAGTGGTATTCTTACTAGATCTTCCTTAAAGAATGTTTGCAATAATTTAGCTTTTGCGTCACAAATTGAACCAAAAGATATAAATGAAGCTGAAAAAGATGAATATTGGTTATTAGCTATGCAAGAAGAATTGTTACAATTTGAACGTAATAATGTTTGGTTACTTGTACCTACACCTAAAGATAAATCTATTATTGGAACTAAATGGGTTTTTAGAAATAAAAAGGATGATGCTGGATTAATTATAAGAAATAAAGCTAGACTAGTTGCACAAGGTTATAATCAACAAGAAGGTATTGATTATGATGAAACTTATGCCCCCGTAGCTAGATTAGAAGCCATTCGCATGTTATTAGCCTATGCATGTTATAAGGACTTTAAATTATTTCAAATGGATGTCAAAAGTGCTTTCTTAAACGGTTTTATAAGTGAAGATATTTATGTTAAGCAACCTCCCGGTTTTGAAAATCACATATTTCCAAATCATGTTTATAAACTAAATAAAGCCTTATATGGATTAAAACAAGCCCCTAGGGTTTGGTATGATAGATTGAGTGGATTTTTGCTTGAAAATGATTTTGTAAGAGGAAAAATGGATTCTACTTTATTTATAAAAACTCTTAACAATGATATGCTTCTTGTACAAATTTATGTTGATGATATTATATTTGGATCCACAAATGAAAATCTGTGTAAAGATTTTTCAGAATTTATGCAAAAAGAATTTGAAATGAGTATGATGGGACAGTTAAATTTCTTTTTAGGCTTGCAAATTAAGCAAACTAAAAATGGTGTTTTTATTAATCAATCCAAATATATTAAGGATCTTTTAGTAAAATATGGTTTAGAGAATTCTAAAACACTTGGTACACCTATGAGCACATCTATAAAGTTAGATATAGATGAGAAAGAAAAATCTGTTAATTCAACTTTATATCGTGGCATGATTGGTAGTCTACTCTATTTAACCGCTAGTAGACCCGACATTATGTTTAGTGTATGTTTATGTGCTCGTTTTCAGGCCAATCCTAAAAAATCTCACTTGTGTGCCGTAAAACGCATTTTTAGATATTTAAATGGTACTAAAGACTTAGGATTATGGTATCCTAAAACTACATCATTTGAACTCATAAGTTATTCCGATGCGGATTTTGCGGGTTGTAAAGTTGATAGAAAGAGCACTAGTGGTACTTGTCACTTCCTAGGACACTCACTAGTTTCGTGGTTTAGTAAAAAGCAAAATTCGGTAGCTCTTTCCACGGCCGAGGCAGAATATATTGCCGCCGGTAGTAGTTGTGCTCAAACTTTATATATGAAACAACAATTAGAAGACTTTAAAATATCCTTTCAAAATACTCCAATATTTTGTGACAACACGAGTGCAATTTGTCTAACTAAAAATCCAATTCTTCATTCTAGAACAAAACATATTGAAATTAGACATCACTTTTTACGCGATCACGCACAAAAAGGTGACGTTAGACTAGAATTTATTTCTACGGATCTTCAATTAGCCGATATTTTCACAAAACCACTACCTGAAGATCGTTTTACTTTTATTTGTCGTGAACTCGGTATGGCACGTTTAAATAATCTAGAATTATAATTGAATTTTTTATTCTGAAATATTGCATTATTTACATGGATAGTATATTCACATCCTTCCAAAATACTTTACCAACTAGTAGACAAACCATCATCCCCTATATATATATGTGTGTTACTGCTTTTCACTCTATCTTCACACACACACCATGCAGTCCTTCTATGTTGTTTGGGTAGGCAAACAACCCGGCATTTACACCTCTTGGGGAGAGTGTAAGCTTCAAACCAAAAGTGTAAGCAATGCAAAATTCAAAAAATATTCTTCTTACACCGAAGCTCTTAACGCCATAGCTCTCTCTCTTCCATTTGCTCCTTGGGTAAGTCCACCTACTTGGCCTTTTGTCCTACCACCTCATATGGCTACTCCCTCACAAGCAAACACTTCTACTAAATCTGAATCTTCCTCAACCAACTCCTACACCGAAAATACTATCAAACTTATGGTCAAAGATAATGGGAAAGAAATCCTTCTTGAAGGACATCCCAATGATGTATGCCATATGATAAATAATCTGAAAATGTAATTTCCTTTTAGTGTCAATAAAATCTGCAGTTATCTTTTCTTTGCATCTCACTTTTATATCACCCATTCCTATTCCTTTTTGTTTATGACAAACAGGGGGAGAAGAGTGCAAATTTTCTTCATGTATTTCCTTTGCAATTTTCAGTTGTTTGTCATCATCAAAAAGGGGGAGATTGTTAAATGAAAATATAATTAACCCTTGAATTAATTCTAAATTAGTTTAATTGTATTTAATAACTAATAGATTAAATTTTAATGATTCCAAACAACTATTTAAATGATATTTATTACATTACATATTATTATTATATGTTCAGTTTAAATATTGCATTTCGTATTTTTTATGACTTAATCTTTGTGTAATATTTAGTGCCAAGCGAAAATTTGCCATTCAGATATTTGTGTAATCTTCGTGTAATATATTAAGTATTGGTTCATTAAGATATTTAGTGCCAAAACGAAAATTGCACTTGACACATTAGGCACACTTGCATATTTCTAGATCTATGATTTTAATTGTGTGTCTTATTAATTGGGAGCCGAAACATTTTTTTAATGAAATTATTTTTTTTTGGAAATAAGTTTTGACACCAAATTTTTTTTTTTACAGATTATTTTTGTTATAAGTATACATATGCGTGTGTATGGCATGATTATTATATATGTTATATGACATGTTTGCTTGAATGTATATTATATATACTTGTCGCTTGTTATATTATATATATGCATAAAACTCTTATAATATATATATGTTGCGTATATATATATGTTGGTATGTATGCTGGTAATTTTATGTATGCGTGAATGTTAGCATATATGGCTTGGAGCCGTGTGATTAATTCCCATTACCTGCTCAAATTGACCATTGGGAGTTATGACCCCTGCATTTTTTTAACTTCGGTGATATGGCCTCAGCAGTTGGCGATTTGACCTTGCCAGAATTGTTGGCGTGTTGCTCCATGCTACTTGAGTTCTTTGTTTAAATGCTCTTCCTTTGTATGGGAACTCACAACAACTCAGTCAGATTTCTTTACCTGCTCTCGTCCCATCCGTCCTGATGTCGAACTGTGCTGACAGCTTGCTAGCTGTTTTCTTTTCAGTTGATAATTGTTATATATATTAGCTCTATTATATATATACATATATAATAGATTTTAGTCCCATCCGTGTACTTATCTATTAAAGGTTGGAAGACCTCTTAGCACCATTTGCTATGAATTTTGGGACGTTTTTTTTTATGACACGTGCTACCTGCTTCGGCAGTGTCATGTCTTGGAAATCGAACATATCAGAGTTGTAATCTTCCAAAGATTTTTGTTCGATCTGTTTTTATTACTGTTGGCTTAAGACGTAAGGTATTATGTCCTGTAGCATTTCAGTTGGTTTTCAACGATCATACATTTTTTTTACCTGGAGGGTGCATTAATAAGTGTGTATTACACAGTATTTTGTTCGATCAACTGTTTAGTAAACATGAACTTTACATTATTTTTTTTTGACTGACGTCCTTTTCTATATAATCATTTATTGAAACTGTGTTGGCTACTAAGTGTTAATGCTTCGTCTGGTTTACTGAATATTTTTTTCTTCTTACCTCTTTCTCTCTCTATTAGTCTACCATTTTCTTTCTCGACAGAAAATTAAAGTCTGAGATATGGAAGATATCATCTATTCTTGAGCAATTAATGCTCCTTCAGCTACAGATTTTTTCAAGAAGAGCGTATCTCACTCTCCTCTCCAACGGTCATCTGATTTGTTGCTATCTACAAATTGAAGATCAGTTTTTTTGTTGAAGAGACAGAGAAAAATAGAGAGACAAAAAAATTTAAAGAAGATCATTTTAGCTCACTCAAAGTTTGAGACAGCCACATATCATTTTTTGCTTAATGTTCTAGCTGTCTTTGAAGAAGAGAACAAGCACAAGAAATACTACTCTACTACAAAGATTTCAAGAAAATATCTTGTACCAAATATTCAGATCTTTGTGAAGTCTTAACCAGAAGAAACTCAGATTTACATTGTAATTTTTGAGAGTTTCATCATCCAAATTTTGTACTCAACTTTCGGATTTGTTTGAAGCTGGAACTTTAGCTTTGGTTGTACAAGTAGCACGGTTTTTGCTGCTCGATTGTACGTTGGAGGTTTGATCCTGCCTTAGTGGATCACGGTATTGAAGCGCAAGAGACGGAAGCGGCTCTGGCGCGTGGACGTAGGCCGGGTTTTTGGCCGAACCACGTTAAAATCACTGTGTCATTTATTTTCTGCATTTAAGTTTATTTATTTGCTTGTGTCAATATTTAATTTCATTATCAAGCATTTGCCTTACTAATTAATTAATTAAAACTGAAATTAATAAATCTTTTAAGACTGAAATTATTATTTTCGTAATAATTAATAAAATCCAGAATATTTTTTTTTTATTAAATACGAAAATTAATTAAAGATTTATTTGGGTATTGATTTCTGTGATTTATCTTGTCTAAATTATTTAGTTAAAATTGTTAGATAATTTAGTGTTAATCTTTGAAGATTTGTTTCTTCTGATATTTATATTAATTGATTTAAATTAAAATATTTTCTGAAATATTAAATTAACCCCAAAATGTTTGCTAAACTCAATTCACCCCCCCTCTTGAGTAAATATCTGGGCAACAATATATATATATATATATATATATATACACACATATATATATATAAAATCATCACTCTATAATATATGTACTAATACGGCACCCCTAGACTCGGATGCGGTGCATGCATACTCTACTATAGAGTCCTGGTACATCTCGTACTCAAAAAGGACAATCGGTTCGGAAATCTCCCACGAACCATAAAATCAAACACACATTCCTAGGCCTTTGGGGCTACGCACGTACCTATGCACCCCAAATGATCGTTCAATACCATCGTTCTCACAAATGGCAATCCAACCGACGTACTATGTTTTGAGGTGCCAAATCTAAAATCCCCCCGAAGGCTCCTCAGGATAAGACTGACCTCTATCATTTTCAAAACCTCCTGTGATAGAAAGTATCTAGATATGTCAGTACACATAATTAAACATGTTATAGGTATTCACACCACCCATTAATATAATTAGATATACACACAACCCGGACGTAGGTTCATATATAGTATTTATTTCTCTAAAACTTTCGATATACTATAACTTATGATTTATTCTATCTTTATTGTACCTTATGCAACATGATTTAACCATACGAGCCTCTCCTAGTAGCGTACCCAAGTCTCTCACTATTAGTCTATGGTACTATTTATTTTAGAAAAAGCCCTCCCTTTTAAATTAGCTAAGACGTATCGTTTGAAGCCAAGTCGGGCAAAATTCCCAGTTCTAAAATCTCGTTAGAAGTGCCCAGATTGTCGTTCGAAAGAGGACGTTCCAACGAGGTCGTTCGAACGAACTTAACTCTGAATTTTCATTCTTAATCTCGTTCGAACGACTTTCGCAAATCGTTCGAACGAGTTTTACCAGTTTCGTCCCTCACCTCCAAAAGTCCATTTCTCACCATTTTTAAACCTTCAATCCTCTACAGAGTTTACTTAAACACCAATACAAGTATACTAATTGATAAATTAACATGTGTACTCAATTTCTAACATCCTAATATCCTCAAATCATCATCAATCAGTAATAAATTTCGAAATCCCCAATTAATCTATAAGAAACCCTTGTTCTTTAATTTCATGCACAATCTTCAAATCAAGCTCAGATTCGTTCATCATATTACATTAAAATTCCGGGATTCCTATTCTACGTGCATAAGGATTCAATCTTTACGCTAATGCATATTCAACTCTCTCTACGTGAACAAGTACTGCTGTGACTTATGATCTGTGAATAGGCAAAATTTCTCTCCCAAGAGATAATGTCTCCAAATCCGTAGTGCAAACACGACTGCTGCCAACTCTAAGTCGTATAAGGGGTAATTCCTCTCGTGGGACTTAAGCTTAAGGGAGGCATAAGCTATAGCATGTTCCTCCTGCTGTAATACTCCATCTAGTACCTGTAGGGACGCGTTAGTAAAGATAAGGTACTCTAATCCTAATATGGGGAGCACTAGTACGAGTGTTGAAGTCAACTTTTCCTTCAGCTCATTCAACGCCAACTGACATGCATCATCCCAAATAACTTGTACTCCCTTACGGGTCAGATTAGTCATCGGACCCGCAATCTTCGAAAACCCCTGAATAAACTGTCTGTAGTATCCAGCTAACCCCAAGAAACTCCGCGCCTTCAACAGTGTCATGGGTTGTCCCCACTCCCTCACCACTGACACCTTATCGGGGTCCACCAATATTCCCCTATTCGGTACGATATGCCCTAAGAACTTAACCTCTCGCAGCCAGAATCCACATTTTTTTAACTTAGCGTACAACTCATTCTCCCGTAAAGTATGCAAAATCCTGCGTAGATGCTCAGCATGCTCCTCCTCGGTCTGTGAATAAATCACAATGTTATCTATGAAGACAATGACAAACTGATCTCAGAACTCTCTAAACACCCCATTAATTAAGTCCATAAATACTGCTGATGCGTCGGTTAGCCCAAATGGCATAACCCGAAACTCATAGGATCCATACCATGTCAGAAACGCAATCTTAGACACATCCTTTTCCCTGATTCTCAACTAATGGTATCCTGATCTCAAGTCTATCTACTAGAAGAAAGATGCTTCCCTCAGCTGGTCGAATAAGTGATCAATTTTGGGTAACGGATACTTATTTGGTATCGTGACTTTATTCAACTCCCGATAATCTATGCACAGTCGTAAGGATCCATCCCTCTTCTTCAAAAACAAAACTAGGGCACCCCAATGTGAGGTACTCCGGCGGATGAAACCCTGTCCCAATAACTACTTAATCTGATCCCTTAGCTCCCTTATCTCTGTTGGAGCCATACGGTAAGGTGCCCGAGCTATCGATCGAGTGCCCGGTGCTAAGTCAATCACAAACTCTATCTCTCTACTCGGTAGTAGCCCTAGTATATCCGGACACACATCGGCGTACTCACGAATGACTGGGATCAAATCAAGGGGAATCATAACTCCCGTAGAGGTCTCATACTCTATATAAAATAAGTGGGTGGACGATCCTCCCTCGGGGTGAGGCATCGCCACTAAAAATATCTCCTGACCAGGGATATAAAAAATCATGCTCCTACTAATTCAATCGATCATGGCCCTTTATTCGACTAGCCAATCCATCCCGATGATAACATCATACTCGTGCATATCTAAAATAAGCATATCTGTCTATAGGATCAATCTCCAAATCTCTATGCCCACTCCCTGACATATAAAAAATATCAATGACCCATAGCCCAACGGTGAATCTACACTTGTGACTTGCTTTCCTCTGTGTCTAATAACCTCGTGGCGCGTGCAAAATTAGTGGCAATAAAACTATGTGAAGCCCCCATGTCAAATAATATTCGCCCCAAAGTCCCCTGGATAGAAAATGTACCCTCAACTATGGGCGGTTCTTATGGAACTGCAGCCTGATGGACGTTGCAGACACGCCCATACTGTAGTTGCCCATGCTGAACCGGAACTGCTGGAATGGCAGGCAAGGTTGGGACTAGTGCTGGCACTAGAAGAGCGTCTGGGACGATCGACCTCTGGGGCTCCTGGTGAGCACCCTGCTACTGAGGATACTTCCCCTTGCCGGGGAGCTCAAATCATTTGTGGCAAATCTTGCCACAAGTTAAACATCTACCTGCGTAGTTACCCCCTCTCTGCCCCTGTTGGCCTCGGCCTTACTGGCCGTTGCCACCTCTCCCTTAGCCCTGATGGAACTGTTATTGGCCCTGCTATTAGACCTGTCAGAAAACATGATAACCCGTTAACACGACACGACACAAAATTATAAGTTAATGGGTTTACCTTTATTAGGTTTGAGTCATTAACAGTTTGACACGGTAGACCCATTAACACTAACGGTTTGGTTTTGGAAATTTACTTGTATCAGTTTTAACCCGTTTTTACCCCTTAATACTCGTTAACACTAACGGGTACTATAGGGTCACCCAACCCATACCCGATAAGAATAACCATTAAAACCCATTATTTCTAAATCCTTTAAGAGTAACAGGTACTATAGGGTCACCCAACCTATACCCAATAAGAATTACAATTAAAACCCATTATTTTTAAACTATTAAAGACTAATGGGTACTATAGGGTCACCCAACCCATTACCCGTTTAGACCCGAATTGATTCGTTAATATTAGCGGGTGGTAACGGTTCAGGTCATGTACCCGTTAATATTAACGATTCATGTTTAGGTATTGTCATTAGACCTGTTAGCCTTAACGGGTCATGTATGGGTTAGGGGTGTTTTGACCCATAACTCGTAACCCGTACATTACCCAAACCGACCCATTGACAGGTCTACCTGCTGTCCTTGTCGGCCCTAATGGCTCTGGTTGCCATGTTGACCCTAGTGGTCATGCTTGAAACCTCCCTGTCCCTAACGAAAGCCCCCTAATTTGAATCTCTTAGCAGAAGCCCCCTGATGGGAGACCTGCTCATCGTGCCTCTGTTGATTCTGACCTGCTTGTGCCCCATTGGCACTACATCCACCTGTCTTGCCTTACTGGCTAGAATCACATACTCGTTTGCCGCCTTTAACATGGAAGCGATGATCCTGGCAGTGTAGTAGCGCAATATTGAGTACATATGTATAGGACTGCAATGAAAGGTTACCCATAAGCTGTCGTCGAATCCTCCAGGTCAAGCCATCCATTAACATATGAATCTTTTTCTCCTCAGTAGGCACCTCAGTTGGTACTAAGTTTACTAGTCTAGTAAAATCCTCTTCATACTCGACTATAATCTTCTCCTCCGGGGTGAGGTCCAGTAGTTTCTGCCTCATCTCAGTCTGAACGACGGAGGAAAAATATTTACAGTCAAACCGCACACAGAAATCCTTTATATACATCACATCGCACTCCTCTACAGTACCACCACTGAAGTGTCACCCCTACTAGCTTGAAAGTAGCTAGTATCTGCTTATGCACCTCGGTGCACTCGTATATCCTCAGATGCCTCTGGATGTCTTTCTCTCATTGGCTAGCTATAACAATATCAGAACCTCATGTGAACTCTGAAGGATGCGCCTTCTAGAAGGCATCCCTGACTCGCTCCTATGCAGAAGGGAATGCATGAGATGGTGTTGGTGCCACCGCCTGTGCCTGTCGATGGGCCTGCTGGACCACAACTAGTATCGCGTTAACTGCCTGAACAATGATGGCAATAACCTCGACAACATTCACTGTACCCTAAGTTGGTGCTAGCTGAGGCTCGGGTTGGGCATTTCTGCCCCTAGGTGCACATTTGGGAGGCATTTGAAATGAGAAAGAATTTATAAGTCCACAGTTATCAAATCTCGAATAGTTGAAGACGTAAACACATAATCAAGAATGAAACAATCCTAATAATAGGGCTCTACATCAAAGAACGCTAAGTTGAAAGCATAATAAGCCGTACAGATCCTAAAAGACCTTAGAACCTGATGCGCTAATACCACCTGTGACACCCCGCCCAATTAAGTACTGAGTGATCAATCCTTTATTAAAATTAAAATAGAATGTTCGGTTGGTTCATTATTTGCGTCACTGTCGAAAATATTTAACCTTATTAATAACCTAACAAATAATTAAGCTAGTGTCAAAACATTTTCCATTTTAACTTATACTAAAACAATCCATTAATAAATTCTAATTATTAAGACACAAACCATTTACCATACACATGAATAAAATAAAAACTGGATATTATTCAACTGCTAAAATAAAAAGACTGGATAAAATATTCCAGTTCAAAGTCTCAAACCATAAACCAAGATATTGAATCTAATAAAATACTAAATACGAAAATGAAGGAAGTACAATATCTCCAATAAAATAACTGAGGGTGGGCGACGTATGCCCAAAATAAAATGTCTAGAAAGAACTGAATGTAATGAGAGTGAATGCATCTAAGTGCGAGGACATGAAGCTACCACAACTGCTACGGCATGTCAAACAATCTGAACGTCTAGGCCCGACGTCCCTCTGACTGGACACCTGATATAAATAGTACAAAAGAAGAAAATATGCAAAAAACGGGTCAGAGACCAGTTGTAGAAATATTTTATCTTTAGAAAGTAATTAAATTTTGCATTAAAGCAAGTATTATGTGCATGTTATCTTTTCATAATCTCACATGAGATTCTCACCTCTCAACTATTGTGCACGCCTAGCGTACATCTAGTCTAATCTAGCTATCCTAATCTCATTTTAGATTTTAGACTTACACCACTAACTATATCTCAAAGTATCATCCCGCATTACCAATTACTTGTGTTAATTGTTTCAACATTATTAATTCGTTTAAGGGTTATCACTCTAAAGTTAAGTATTCACATCGTAAGTTATTGAGAATTCCATCATCTTAATCATCTACAATTATCACAAGGTAGATAACATCACAAGTATATATATAATCACTGTATAATATATATATACTAATACGTAACCCCTTGACTCAGCTGCGGTGCATACATACTCTGCTATCGAGTCCTGGTACATCTCGTATTCGAAACGGACAATCACTTCGAAAATCTCCCACGAGCCATAAAATCAAGCACACATATTGGAGGCAAACATAGTCCCAGGCCTTTGGGGCTACGCACATACCTATGCATCCTAATTGACTGTTCAATACCATCGTTCTCACAAATTTCAATCCAACCGACGTACTATGGTCTGAGGTGCTAAATCTAAAATTCCCCCGAAGGCTCATCGGGATAAGACTTCCCTATATCATTTTCAAAACCTCTCGTGATAACAAGTAGTTAGGTATGTCAGTACACATAATCAAACATACTATAGGTATTCACACCACCCATTAATATAATTACGTTTACACACAACCCGAACGCAGGTTCATATATAGTATTTGTTTCTCTAAAATTTTCGGTATACTATAACTTACGATTTATTCTCTCTCTGTATTGCACCTTACGCAACATGATTCAACTATTTGAGCCTCTCTTAGTAGCGTACCCAAGTCCCTCACTGTTAATCTATGGTAATATTTATCGTAGAAAAAGCCCTCTCTTTTGAATTAGCTAAGACTTATCATTTGAAGCAAAGTCGGGCAAAAATTCTCAGCTCTGAAATCTCCTTAGAAGTGACCATATTGTCGTTCGAACGGGGTCATTCGAATGAACTTAACTCTGAATTTTTGTTCTTAATCTCGTTCGAACGAGGGCGTTCGAACGACTTCCCCAGATCGTTCGAACGAGTTCTACCAGTTTCGTCCCTAACCTCAAAAAGTTTGTTTTTCACCATTTTTAAGCCTCCAATCCTCTACAGAGTTTACCCAAACACCAGTACAAGTATACTAATTGATAACCCAACATGTGCGCTCAATTTCTAACATTCGAATATCCTCCAATCATCATCAATCAGTAATAAATTTCAAAATTCGTAATTAATCTAAAAGAAACCCTAGTTCTTTAATTTTATGCACAATCTTCAAATCAAGCTCAGATTCGTTCAACTTATTATATTCAAATTTCGGGATTCCTATTCTACATGCATAGGGATTCAATCTTTGATCAAAATTAGTCCTAAAATATGATTTAAATTCTCTAAATCCACCCAATTCAGTTCTAAATCATGAGTTTAATCCCTATTCTAACATGAACACAATTATTGCTAAAAGGAAGCAAGTATTGAACACTTGCCTTGATTATGATGGTCTGATCCGTTGATGTTGGTGGTATGGGCGTGTTCCTCATTCTTCGACCTACACTGTGGTGGTCCTGGTGTTGCAAGGTAGTGGTTATAGGCCTTAGTTCTTTGGGTTTGTTTCTCCCTCACCCTCTGTGGCTCTCCCTTGAAACTTGTGAATAAAATCGCTAATTGGACTCACGTAGGAGATATATTCTATCTCTAGTTTTCGTGCATATTAATTACCCAAAACGCCCTCTCGAGATGTCGATTTGGCCTAAAACTATCCCGGGACCCTAATTAAATCCCTGGGTAGACTTTTCTAACTATATCAACCCTTCCGGACACGTTAGCGCTCACTTTAAATAACTATCCATAATACTTATAATTAGTTTACTTCCTAATTCCTTTAAATTAGTCTTGACACCACTCACTCGCAGGGATCGACTTAATTTTTCATAACTGTCGTATTTTCCCACTCTCGACAATTATACCCATTTCATAATCATATATTCATTTATTCGCTTGGTAATATTCAACATAATACACATCATTAAATACTATTTGTTTTAATTCGGATTAATCATGCCCTTAACTCGCTAGTTAGTATTTATTTTAATCCCAATTAATTATTAATTAATTCTCAAATTAAATTCAATTAATCCTATATTTAAAAATCATGAAAATACAGGGTGTTACAGAAGCACAAGCCTTTCCCTACATAATATGCATCAATTTAAATGAAGATGATTGGCCCTTGAAAGTAAATCAAGACAAGATTGTCGTAGTCTTCTCCAAGAATGATCTCTCCGGAGTGCTATATCCCCATGACAACCCATTGGTCATCAAATTTAGAATCCAAGAAGCCATCATTGCCAGACGTTTAATAGATAATGGTAGTTCAGCATATATTATGTTTTATAACTGCTTCCAAAGACTGGGATTGAAGTTTAGTCAGCTGGAACCATACCACCGACCGTTAATCGTCTTATCGGGGAAAAAGTTTATCCTTAGGATCTGTTAAATTGGAGGTGTTGTTCGCTACTTAGCCTGTAAGTCGTACAAAGAAGATACGTTTCTTCGTTCTAGATAAGAATGTTTAGTTAGCATATAATGTGATACTCGGAAGAGTAAGATTAAAGAAATTTGAAGCTTTGCCATCCACTGTCCACCAATGTTTAAAGTTCCCTACTCATTTCGATATCGGCGTAGTAAAGGGTCATCAGAAAGTGGCAAGAGAATGCTATTATACTTCAGCCGAGCAGGAGGACTTGGTCGATCTGAAGAAAAATACCACCACCTACCACGTTGATATTTTGGATCCCAATGGCGAAATAAAATTTGACAGTTTAGATCTCCGAGATGAAACAGAGCTAGTTAAAGGGCAAATAGTAAAAGTTACTAAGAGTATAATCCTTGACAAGGAAATTCTATAAAGGACTACTCAGATTGGCTCCACGTTAGAACCATCCCTCAAACAGGAATTGATTGCATTCCTTAGGGAACGAAAAAGCGTATTCTCTTGGAGTCATGAAGATATGCCTTGGATCGACCCCAATTTCCCCTTCCATGAGCTTAATATTAACAAGGATGCAGAACCCATCAAATAAATACGCGGGGTGTTTAGTCCTGAAAAGAACATGGATATCCAATGGGAAGTAGATAAACTGCAAAAAGCCCAGTTCATCGAAGATGTTAAATACCCAGCATGGTTCGCTAATGTTGTAATAGTAAAAAAGAAAAATGATAAATGGCGTATGTGTGTAGATTTTACTAATCTTAATAAGGCTTGCCGAAAGGACCATTTTTCTTTGCTTATAATTTACCAACTAGTGGATGCAACTACATGATATGAATTGTTAAGTTTCATGGATGTTTATTCTGGTACTTCTTTTATCACGAACAGAGGTACCTACTGCTTTAACGTAATGCCCTTCGGGCTTAAAAATGCTGGAGCAACATACCAGAGATTGGTAAATAAAGTGTTCGAATAACATATTGGGAAGAACATAGAGGTGTATGTAGATGATAGGCTGACTAAAAGAAAAAAAGTTTCAGATCACATCAAAGACCTTAGTCAAACATTCGACCAACTGGAAATGCACCAAATGAAACTGAACCCGACCAAGTGCGTGTTCGATGTTCAAGAAGGGATGTTCCTCTGCTTTATAGTAAATCAGAGAGGAATTGAAGCTAATCACTATACCAAAACACTCATTTAGTAACAAACTATTTTTTTTATTACTAACAGTATTATACCATTACTATTTCTCACAAAAAAATACTGATAGCAATCGCATATAAGTGTTACTAATATTGATACAATATTTAAAGAGTGATTTTTTTAAAAGAAAAATATTTTTTTCCCGAACGAAAGAATTTCCTCCTAACTAAAATTTACTCCCAAAACTCTTGAATTAACTAAGAATGCATCTACGTGTTTTGCAAGATAAAATAAACCAATCACACTACACACCGATGTACGAGGAAAATTCAAAACGGGAAGAACCTCGGACGACCCTGGCCTAACAAATCCACTAAGTACGGAATTATAAATTACAAGACAGTAGACTTACACCAACAACTTGACTCCGTCCAAGCCTTGACGGTCCTTCTTATGACCACCTCTACCTAGTAGATAACCATGGACTTCTCCACAGTCTCAGACTCCTCCGATGGGACTCTTGGACTCTGTTACCCTCACGCGAAGCTTTTTTTCTAGTGGGAACACCGCAGCGTAAACCAAATATCTTCTTCTTTATGGGATGTAGAAAGAAACCCAAACTTCTCCCTTTTATGGTAGATATGAACCAATGGTGCCAAACAACTCCAAGCAAATATTATATATATGAGGTACTTGGATAAACAAACTTTGGGTGTACACTCATGTGTTTGTTGAAAATATTTCTTTGAAATTTAACACATAAAAACATGTAACTTTGGTTGGTATATGTTCTCTCAAATTTACTCTCAAGGAAGGTACCAAAGTATGTGAAAAAATCTATCACGAGTAAGATTTAAACTGCCAAAACTGTTCCCGCCCAGAAATCTCGTTTGAACGACTTTTCCAGGTCGTTCGAGCGACTATGGTCAAACGAGATTTCAAAGGGAAAAATAGTCCAAAAACTCGTTAGAAGAACTCGTTCGAACGAGTTCGTTAGAACGAAACTTCAAACGAAAAGTCAGTGTTCATTTGGAAAACTCATTGGCAAACTGGTTCGAACGACATTCCCGTTCGAATGACAATTTCGAACGAAAAAAAAGAAAATCTAAATTTCATTTTTTAAGCCCAAAAACTTTTCTACAAAGTTCTAAAAAAAAATCTGAAAATAAAAGTAATTTGACTAAAAATTACACCCATAAAAATATTGTCCAAGTCTCCTATATATATTAAATGCATTTATACCTTTGGAGACCTTGGAATCCTCAAGTTGATGACGTAGAAACGAGGCACTAGAAACTCGACAATGATGAAGCTTTACAAATCTGGACGCTACGTCTTCAACAAACACATCATAGACTTGGATGGATACACATGAACTCTATCCTATGACTTAAATGTTTTTGCCCGAAATTGAGCCAAAACTACAAAGGACTCATTTGGAAATTTGTGTCCTTACAAATCTCTCCCTTTGGCTATTTCGGGACAAAAACCAAAAAGAAATCCTAAAGGGCCGTCAAGCTCAACTTGACTTAAAAACTTCCCACCCAAAATAAAAAAATACAAGCTTGACTCAAAACCCAAGGATGAATATCTTTGCTAATATAAAGTTGCCCCTAGAAAAATAACTGCAAACTTAAACAAAACATTAAACGCATAGGGAATATTAAAGATATTAAATGCAATTAAAATAAATACTCCCTATAAATTAATTCTCCTCTTTTAGTAAATATGATCAACCTTAGAAGATAGCGCTCTCCCCTCAAGATAGATCTCCTAAACTAATATACGATTACAATAGGATTAGATACCACTTCTCCCCCTATCATTCTCCCCCTTTTTGTTCAGGAGTAGACAAAGGATAAAAGAACTAATAAATTATGAATTTCTCCCCCAATTTAATTAAGTACCATTTCTCCCCCTAAAATATACATAAAGGATATATATATATATATATATATATATATATATATATATATATATATATATATATATATATATGGGGAAACAAGTAAACAAGATTATGCACAACTAATCCATACAAATATTAAAGGATACTAACTATGATGCAAAAAATGATACCAATTTGATAAATAAGATACTAAGCATGTGTTGTCAACCAATATACGCGACAAGATATATACCAATTATGAATTAGAGGCATAGACGGACTAGCAAGTAAGGCAAAGTCTAAAAAAAACATAAATATGTATACATAAAGAGGATCGCTAACGCACGTGCACATATACATAGGTAGAAACACCACACATGACACAAAATACATTAAGCTTTTCACACTCGTATGGCAAAAGTGTGTCTAAATACATGTGGTAAACGAAAGTGTAGGGGTGTGAACTAGTAACAATTGAATTTTGACCTAATCACTTAAAACATGTTCACGGAGTTCTCATTTGATTGCATATAAACTTTATCACATTTAGATATAGCCTCATGTGACAATATAAATTGAACTCAATGAACAAACATACACAACGCTCATAAGCCAAGAATTTTGGTGATTATATAAACCAATAGAGTCATGTCAAATAAAGCTTAACTAGGATTCAAAGTCATTGTGCAAACCCGTTAATATATCCAACCAAACTCCTCATAATTTCCTTTTTCATTTCTTTTGAACATATTAACTTAAATATTTCGATTCTGGCAAATATCTTTTTAATGCCACAATTTTGAAGGCCTAAAATTCAATGGTGGCTTTTCACGCAAAGTAATTTTGTCTTTCGCAGCCTGATTCCATTGATAGACTACTACACCAGATAGACATATTTTTCTATTTTTAAATCCCGAAAACGGTTATTACATGCACAAATCCTTCATAGTCATAGCAAAAATATAGATGACTAAATTGATGGGAGAACATCTCACTTAACTCAAATATACATGTGATGATAAAATTTCAAATTATCTCGTGCAATTGTGAAATGAGGCATATAAAAATAGAATCCATTATGCAACACAAAATCCAACTACTCCACGTAAGCATGACAAAGAACATTTTAAAGATTGGCAATCTTAATGAAAAGTTGTAGCCAAATGAAAGCGAATAGGAAAGGATTCAAACACAAGTATATGCCACATAAAGTGTGTCAAACTAAAATACACATAAAACAAATCTTTTTGAGTTATTTATTTATTTATTTTTAATTTTTTTTAGCCAAACATGTTAATTTTTAGTTAAACATTGAGAGACATTGTTTAGCCCTTGTATTCGTAGCACAAAAACTTAGGCTATACCTGTTATCGTTTATGGTTCATATGGTAACAAGGTGTGATCCTATAAAGTTTTTTCTTTCTAGAACTATGTTGATAGGCAGGGCAGCCCGATGGTTTTTAATCCTCTCAGAATATGATCTCAAGTGTGTGGTCCCGCGGGCCATTAAAAGCCAAGTGTATGCAGATTTGTTGGTTATCTTCCCATCAGGGACATTCGAGTCGCTTGTTGAAGAGCTCCCGGGTGATGATCTCCACGCCAATTTCATAGCATCCAACTGTGACGAGTGGAACATGGAGTTCGACGGCTCTGCAGTCGAGAAAAAAGGGGGAGCTGGAGTCATCCTGCGACAAGACGGCGAAGAAATTTGTTTATCTTTCCAGTTAGAGTTTGAATACTCGAATAATGAGGCCGAATACGAGGAACTAGTCCTGGGATTGCTCGAAGCACTGAGAAGAGGTATCTAAGTTATAACAATTAAAGGGGATTCTAACTTGGTGGTAAAATAAGTAATGGGGGAATTCGCATTGAAGCACATGAGTCTGGCACCTTACTGAATGATCATCTAGCAACTTCTTGGACAGTTCGAGGTGGTGAAGATTAAGTGGCACCCCTCGAATGATGAACAAACATGCGAATGCCTATGCAACCATTACGTGGAAGATTACCTTTGAGGGGGAATCAACTATGGTTCGAATAACGAAAAGAAATGCCCCCTTGACAGTGTTGGAAATGCTACCGAGGATAAAGATGATTGGAGGGGTGAGATCAGAAAGCAACTGAAGAGGGGTGAAGGGCCACTCAAATTAGGCTATTTGGTGCAGTACTTTGTTACTAGAGGCAACTTGTATTACAAGAACAAAGGAGGTTTGTTATCCCGATGTGTAGATCCTGAGGGGGCTAAAAGAAGATTAAGCGAGGTGCATGAAGATAGTTGTGAAACCAATGAGATAACATTGTATAGGAGGATACGATGGGCAGGGTATTTTTGGCCTTCGATGAGACAAGAAGTTGTCGCAGTGGAAAGAGAATGTTCAAAGTGTTGCATGTTCTATCAGGCAGTAGAATGCAATTTCACTGGCCAATCGCAAGATTGTAGACAACCTTATATGGATTTCTTGATTGACGGAGTGATGTCGACCGATAAAAAGGATGCTACCAAGATTAAAAGGTGAACACCAAGGTACTTCGTAAAAGATGGGCAGTTGTATCAGCAAGGCTATCATGACGGACCTCTAAGGTGGATAAGAGGAGAAGAGGCTGAAGAAGTATTAAAGAAAGCTCATGAACCAGGTCATATCAGAGGAGCTAAACTTTATGATCAACTAATGACGTTAGGGTATTTTTAGCCTTCGATGGAGAAAGATTCGGCAGAATTCGTTCGAAAGTGCAAGGCTAGCTAACTACATGCAAATATGATTCATGCTCCCTCAGTGGACCTACACTCCCTCTCTACACCCTATCCGTTTCATACTTTGGCGTTCAATTTGGTGGGGTCCATAAACCCTTTATCGCAAGGGAAGATCTGGATTTAAATATCCATATAATGTTTCACGAAGTGGGCAGAGGCCATACCGCTTAAGAAGGCCATAGCAGGGGTAGTAGCTCGATTCATAAAGGAGTACATTATCTGTCATTTTGGCATCCTGAAGGTGTTCTTATCAGATAACGGTACCCCCTTTGTGAACAGTGAGGTGCGCCTGCTAACAGAGAAATACTCAATCATCCATTATAAGTCAACAGTAGTATACCCGAAGTGCAATGGGCAGCCAGAGGCTACTAACAAAACTTTAGTAAATATTTTGTCAAAAATGTTAGAGGAATTTTTAGGCACGTGGGATGATAAGATCCCCGAAGTACTATGGTCTTATCGAACGATGAAAAGGAAACCAACGGGTTAGAGGCCATTTTCCTTAGTATTTGGGGCAAAAGATGTGTTACCGATCGAACTCGAGGTACCTTCTACTCGCTATAACTTGCGAAGTGCCATGCTTCCCCACAGTCGTCACGTACAACTCGAAGACCTAAAAGATCACAGGGATAATGTCGCGAGGCACTCCGAGATATACAAAAAGTAGCTGTCCAGATCCTACGACCAGCTGGTGAGGCTGAGAAAGTTTAAAGAGGGGGACTTGGTCCTGAAATCATGCACAAGGCATATCAGGGGTTTGTCATAACCCTAATTCGAGGCCAATTGGGAATGTCCTTATATCATTCAAGTTGCCCACGATTCGGGTTATTGCGAGATATCTAAGCTGGAAGACAGTGTTACTTTCAAATTGAACAACAAGTGTCTGAAGATCTACTATATTTAAATGTATGTTTTGAAAACACTTTTGTTCATTATGCTGTAACTTTTATTTTTCTTGTTTTATTGGAAAAAAAGGGATGTAAGTTTTGAAATAATTGGGTTTGCCTATTTAATATATCCCCAAGCAATGTTCATGTGGAAAATGTTAGGTCAGTGCTTTCTTTTATACAATGACGGTTGCCTTCTTCCTCATGTACGATGTGATTCGCATTGTTGTAATAAGTCTAGCCAATGTAAAAAAAAATACAACGGCAAAGAAATTGGAGGAAGACACCAAGGTCACCAATGTTTCTTTACACCAATGTTTCTTTATTTAAAAAAATATATAGCTGTGGTTACATAGAAGCAAAGAAATTTAAAATCCCACAAATGAGAAATAGCAGTAATAGAAACATGCAGCAAAGGAGCTAGGGGAAGTCCATGATAAAGCGAAGGTTCGCTGATCCAAAAAGCCTATGATGATGTTGGGGAAGAATTTTCACACGGTTGATTTAGTCTGAAATAAGATCATCCAAGTCTTTTTGGCCAAGCTCCATCACCTGATGAACGGACTCCAACTCCTGTTCCTTCTTAATTAGCTCGACCTTCGCACGAGCCGGCTTCACAAGCCTCCTGCACCTCTTATTCAGATATCACTAACTTGATATCCAACCCCACAAGCTCTTCTAAAGTAGCCACCTGTGAGCGATGTGAACTTTTGAGACGATGATAGACGGTGGTCAAGTTAGCCTTCTTAAAACTATGAAGTAACTCCACTAACTAGGATATGGAAAACTCGTCATTCATGAGCCCATTAACTCTTCCCAATAAAGTCTTGATAGTATCAGGGCTAAGAGATTCGAGGGGAGTCTTGAGGATTTCTTCCAACACCAAACTGAGCCCGAGTAACCGACATGCCATTATTCCAAGAATAGGCTGAAGGCAACGGGTGGTAAAAGTTAAAGGAAAGTGAACCAATAACTGCTCGATTAGTAAGCGTGGACCCTCAGTCAAAAAATAAGGGAAATTATACAAAGTTTTCCTCACAACCACCCCAGGTGCTACCTCAGAAGGGTGCACGCTAAAACACTGTCACTTGCAGAAGGGCGCTGAGTATGCGAAGCGTTATTACTTGCCTGAACTTGGGGAGCAGCCACTTCGGGCACATCACTAACTTTAGGGTCCACCTCTTGAGCCCGTGCGACAGGGTCCCTGCCCAAAGAAGCGACTTCAGCTAAGGTCCTCGCTTAAATCATTTCCTGAGCAATAGGTTCAACTTGAAATACAAAAAATATATATATTGTTTGACTAAGGTCTATGGGTCACAGGTTGGTCGACCTCCACCTGAAATACAATATATATATATATATATATATATATATATATATATATATACATAGTTTGAGAAACAAAATAAGAAAAGCATACACAAAGTATCTTCCAAGTATGGGAGATTATTCCAATAGAACTTGGCCTGCGTGAACCTCATTTATAGGAGATTATGCCAATAAAACTTGGCCCTCCTGACCCTTGGTTATGAGAGATTATGCCATGAATACTTGGCCTGCTTGACCCTCGGTTATGGGATATTATATCAATAAGACTTGGCCCACCTGACCCTCGGTTATGGGAGATTATGCCAATAAGACTTGGCCCGCCTGACCCTCGGTTATGGGAGATTATGCCAATAAGACTTGGCCCGCCTGACCCTCGGTTATGGGAGATTTCTAAAGCCCAATATTACTTAGAAAAATTAACAAGCTTACATGCAGGAGTAAGTGGAAGAGAAAAGTACCTCTGGAAGTCGCTCGCCAGAAAACTCGCCAGTGGCCTTTTCTACTACGTCTTCCTCCTCAATCGGATCAGGAGCCACCAAAGGATGTTGACTTAGGGGGGAAATCACATCCCCCTACTTCATCAACCCTCTCTTGTCCGTCCTCCCCCTGATCTAACCCAGCAAGATCAGCTCCTTCCTTGTTCAGGATGGAAGGTCCAAACACAGATACAAACATTTGGTCATTCGAAGAAAGGGGAACTGATGGAGTAGTTTGAACAAGTACAGGGGCCTGTAAAGAGGGAAAGGTAAAAGTTAGAATAAAAAGTTGAAAGAGTAATAAAAACTTAAACATGTAAGAAAAATAAACTTACCATGGGCAATGCAGTAACGAGTACAGGGGTCTTGGGTATATCCTTAGTAGCTCTCACATCAGGAACATCCCTTTCAAGGCCAGCCTCCTCGTGCAAAAAAGAGGGATCAGGGGACTAGCCGCAATTAGAACTTGATGAAGAATCAAATATAACTACACCTAGGGAAAATGGGAGATTACCTGCAAAGTAGTAGGGACAGCTCTCTCGAAATGACGATCCTCTCCAACATCATCATACGTATCACCTCGCACATCAACCTAAAAAAGAGACAAAGGCAAGTTAAGAGCATAATGAAGTTATTAGTATGAAAATAAAATAAGAAGAGAAACATTCAGAGCAAGAGGGATTTAGGGGCTTACTTATTTCTCCAAAACATCATCCAAAACCTCATAATCTTGGGGAGGCGAGGAGGGTTTAGAAGGAGAACCCATTTTCCTCAACCTACGCCTCCAAACTAACGAATTTTCCTCTTTCTATTCCTCTTATTCTTCTTCTTCCTCTTCCACTACCTTATCTCTCTCCTCATCTTCATCATCATCACCACCAGCATCAATAGCAGCATGTTCCTCGGGAAGTTCTTCCTCGTCGGATTTAGACGTCTCCTCCATCACGAGCTTAAGAGGAATGATCGCCTTTCTTTCTTACCACTACCAGCAGTACGAGGAGCATATGAAAAACCTCGAGAAGCCATCTGGGCCGACATAAACATCCTGTTTTCTTCACTAAAATTCTCCCAGGTTTGGAGAAGTTGATCAAAAATTGATCTCACCTCTTGGGCGAACTTGGGATCGGGGTATGGTCAGTCAGAGGCTAGGGGATGGTTTTGAGTTTATTCAAGGGCAACTTTTGGGTATCCCTAATCGCTTCTTTGAACGAGACAATGCATGGGGATTCAGTTCCCACAACTGGACTCGAGGGATCAGGGGCAATGGTAGCAACCTCGACTGGAAGTGAGACTTTCTTCTTTTTCACAACTTCCTGGTCCACAGGCACTACTGGGGGTAGTTCATAGGGAACACTGCTGTTAGCAGTACTAAGAGGAAAAAATATATGATGAGTTGGTGCAATTTCTTAAACCCAACTCTATGGGTGGGAATCTCTCAACTTCAGGGTATCGGGGTTCCTTCAAAATGTTGGTTTGAAAACGGACCAGTTAGTTTTGCCAAAAAATGTTCAGGTACATAGCCGTCCTCTTCCCTCAAGCCTCTTTGCTCGAGACCACGGAATTGGCTGGACAACTGGAACACAGACTTATGACGGTTGAAATTAGATAGTTAGCACAGATAAAAGAAAAATTTGTGGGTTTTTCACGGGTGAAATGACTCAATAGAGGGGCTCCTTGGTCATAGCCAAATTGAATGGCTACACGGTGGGGGCTGTAAAAAGAATAAAAAGAAGACCACTTTGTGTTGGTTCGTCCAATTCAGAGAGTCCATATTTTTCCCCACCTTTTCTTCCAAAAAATCCAAAAATATTTTCTTTCATTTTTATTAAAAAAAAAATCCAAAAATATCTTCTTTCTTTCCTATTAGAAAAATCCAAAAATATCTTCTTTCTTTCCTTTTAGAAAAATCCAAAAATATTTTCTTTCTTTCCTTTTTAGAAAATTCCAAAAATATTTTCTTTCCTTTTTAAAAAATTTACAAAATCCAAAAAAATATTTTCTCTCCTCATGGCCGAAGAACGTCCTTTACGATACTACTTTGGTCATTTTTCATTGACACGTGACACGTGTGAGAGTGATCCCGAGTCATCTCTTTATGACATTTGTAATGGTTTCACCTCTCTCACGAGTATCGTGGATACTCTTAACCCATGTCTGCACGCACCTCCTATTCCATCACCCTCGGTGTCAAGTGTCGACGTGTCTCATACTTTGTTGTGCACCCATTGTTCATATGCCGATCACTTGTCCTATGAGTGCCCTTACATTCCATATCCATTCGAACCCACCATGGAACATTTGTATCCATATGACACTGTTTTGGAACCCACCTCGGCCCATTATCCCAATATACCTAATCCCGAGTTGTGTGAGTACCCGAGTTATTCGTGGAGTCCTGATCACCCTTCCACGCAATACGAATCCCAACCCGATATTTTGGATCCTCACACGTTCCAACAGTCGTCATGGAAACCTTGTGCATCCATTCCCGATCAGTCCCCTCACTACGCACCCAATGAGTATCAACCATTTGTCCATTACGAAAGCAATCCTTTCGTGTATGATGAACTTGTCCCCACTCCACACACTTCATACGAGTATTCTCCGTATAGTCCTGTCCATAGCGCGTTGTGTCCACCTCAACCACCGCCACCACCCATCACTCCACCACCTTCATCCACCTCCGCTCTCAAAAGTCTCTTGCAAAAGTTCATACTTGAGCAAGAGCAAGCCACTTAAATTCAAAATGAAGCCCTCCAACGGCTTGAACAATGATTAAATGAATTAGAATGAGCGAGAGAGTCGACCAATCCCATGGATCCACCCATCATTGTAGCCGAGTGTGATGATGATGTGTCCTCTTGTGACACAGATTTTGAGTGTGACCAACCCTACCACCTCGAGAATCTCGAAGTTGAGACCATTCCATGGTTCGAGCCTCAAGTCGATAATTGTGTTGACTTACCTTTATCTAGTGAGCCTTATACAATCCCACCATGTCCAAATGAACCCATCATTACGGTTTACACTCCCTAAATATCCAAAAATACGCTCGAGCTTTTACCTTATGCCCCAATTGCATATGTCTCTGACATGCCCATTTCTTTTAGGTTAGCTCCGGCTACGAGTGTTCACCCTTTTCCCGAGATAGAATTTGTGATAGTTCCTACCTATCTGGATATGGATGATGTCCCCCCATGCATGGCTCCTTTTAAGCCTGATATTTCTAGTGATTCCTCTATCTTAGATCTTGGTGCCTCGTCTTACCCACCCACCACATTCACTGATGCTACTCTTGTGGAGAAGTTGATCACTTACTCGTTTGTTACCAAACTCCCTTGTGAGTATTCCTTTACTCCTCCCAATGAGTGTGTGTCTCCCACGCTTGAGTTGGATCATCTTCCTCCACCATTTATCCCACGCGACCCACTCATTGTCCCTTTCACCCCACCACCTGGTTTGGATCTTGAATTTACACATTTCAAGTTTCCATCTACATTTCTAGATCCTCAAATAAAACCATCCTCCACCTTCCACGAGAGTTATGGTGACACTCTCCACTTCCGTGACACTGAGCTTGTTCCTCCATGCACACCGCTTCCTTGCGGTGTTGATTTTTCTTCTCAACAGCTCCCTGGTGTGTCACGGCGCGACCATTATCATCGCCCATTCATAGAACGGTCGTGTGATTTCTCTAAGCCCCACCCCATCACTATTTCCAAACTCTTTTGCCTTTTTTACAATCAGAATATAAGGTTTCTAAGACCATACTTCCGGGAGTCACCCCACTGGATGTGACCTTAAATGCTATCATCTTTCAGGGCCTATAACCAAGACCACCTGGGCACCCTAAATCGCGTCGCGTAGGAAGCGGCCATATACCTTCGATAGTGAGTCATAACCAGACTCGGAATTAAGTCACTTCGAATAAAACAAACACACAATGAAACCACCGGTCCTATGGCCGAGGACTCTATTCTCCCTGCATCACAAGTCAGGGGATTTACCTCATTCTTGTAAATTCCCTTATGATAGCATTTAGAGAGGTATGTATATGCATGCCATAAAGCACAAGATATGCCAATTTAAAACATACGTTTCTTATTTACAGAACCATATGTGTTTAACAATATAGGCTATAAAGTATAATTATCCTCATACTAGTCTCCAAGATTCCAAAACGATACCACCCAACTCTCCCCTAGTCCTAAGTTAGCTTACTAAATGAAAAAGACACTAACTTCCATTAATTAATACCCAACATAAGCGCGAATACTCCCTTTTTTAACCTAAGGTATTAATCCCCCTAATATAAGACCCTAATACTCTTTATTACTTCATATAAGAAGGTTCCTAAGCCTCAAACTTAAAAGAAAAGGGTTAAAACTAAGTTGGAAAAATTCTATAAAACAACAGGATTTCGAATGGATTCGCCCAGGGCCGAATCGATTCGCTCCTGATAGCGAATCGATTCAGCTGAGAAAACTAACCTTCTGTCTCATCCCGAATCGATTTGGCCTTAACTCGAATCGATTCGGTTCCTCAAACTTGTAGCCACCATTTTTAGTAAATCGATTCGCTAGGGAGGGCGAATCGATTTGCCCTGGTTGAGATGCCCAGTTGGGGCTACGGGTTTACATAAACCCTAAATCCCCAAATCCTATTTTTCTTCCATCTAACCAACATCATCAACTAATAATTTCACCAAATCATTCCTATACAATAACCCACTAATATAACCAACTCCAATCATATCTAAATCAAAATCTAAGGGTTTAAGCACCAAAATCATCAAAACCCACAAATGGTTGAAATCTCAAAAACCCAGTTACATATACAGATTATTCACACTCAATCATACATATATGCAAGTTTGAAACTTGCCTCAAGATTGTAGTCTTGGATTATCTTCTCGTAGCAACGATTCCAAGCCCAAATCACCAATTCTCTCTCTTTCCCTCCTCTTTCTCCCAAACTATATCTTCTCTCTAACTCTATCTCATTAGGTTAAAACACATAAATGAGCTTGCAAGACTAAAATACCCAAATACATTAAGTCCAATATTAAATGCTACTACATTTTAAAAATGATTCGTAGCATCATAATTTAAGTTATAACCAGTCAAAAGTACCCCCAGAACCCAAAAACACAACTGGTACTTATTTTGACTATCTTAACTATTTTCAGACTAACCGTGCCCTCTAAACTGGCATTCGAAATATTATTCATTATTTAATGTCCCAACGTCATATTAACTCATTAATAATAATCTGATTGGAATATAATTCATAACCGTCGCTTAAAGAACAACGACGCAACAAAACAAAATGTTATACTATTTACATTCACTTAACAGTAAATATGCAAACTTAGTAATTATTATCTCTTAAATTACTTAAAGTAATATTTACTTCAACTTCCTTTATTTTATATAATTAGCCCTCAAGGCAAATTAATATAAAAATAATTACTCATAAATAAGGGGTATTACAATAACATGAAGTAATAATTAATTAATTTATTCAAACCCTACTTAATTAAATTCATTGATTTAATTCAATTCCTACGAATTTTATTTTTATTCTAAAAATGCGGGGTATTACAAGCGGAGTCTTGATTTATAGGTTCAGGAGGGAGGTCATGTGTTATTAGTGACCTGCGATATAGGAATTGTGGATTCTTGGTTATTTTAGGAAATAGGAAACCATATGAAGTTCCTTCTAGAAGGTTTAAGTAAGTCGAGGCCGGTGAAATTTGACCTCACCTTACCACCGTCAATGTGCACAATGCGTTTCTTCGGGGATATAACAGAAGGAATCCTTGATTGTCAAGTTTATGTTTAACGATTAGATTAGTTTAGTTGAGGATATAGTCAAACATTATTTATGATAAGAGAGACCATAAAGTATTCTAGGTCATATACTGTGTAGATTCTTTTTATTAATGTGAGGATGCTATAAGTGAGATATTCTTAGATTTCTGACTAAGAATATAATGAATTCGAATTTTGAGGATGAAATTCCTTGTTTAATGGGGGGAAGAATGTAAGACCCCACATTTTTATGCATATTATTTAATTTATTAAATTGGAAAATTTAATTATGTGTGCTTGTTGTGACTAGAGATATCACCATTTATATTGTTATGTGTTATTCAAGTTAGATTTAAATTTGGATTTAAGACATGATGATTAATTAATCGAATTAATTAATATTCAGACTAATATTGATAATTTATTAAATAATTGAGTTGTTAGTTACTTGTTGGGTATATCTGGTAATTGGCTTTGAGGACGCATAAAATGTCAGTTTATAGCTTAAAACAATGGTTTAAAGGCCTATTAGGTTAATATAAAGCTAGGACAAGGTTTTAAGTCACTCGGAGTTATTTTTGGGCTCTTTTAGGTGTGGCCATTTGGGGTTCAAACCTAATTTCGGCATTAAAGGATTGTAACGGGTCAGTAGGGATATCATTTTATCACAAACACGATGTGGGGGCGGGTCTAGAGAGGTAATGCACCAAGAGGAAAGGAAGATTTGGGGGAATTAGGGATTGATTTCTTAATCTTACCTTAAGGAAAGATCTATATAATATATTATTATGATTATATGTGCACAAATATTGTATTTATTCATTACAAGTCTAAATAACATGATTGTGTAAATTGGATTTTTGATAATTAATAAGTAATTTTAGTAATTAACCTAATTTATATGTTAATTAGGTTGATTTCCCCTTTATAATGATTAATTCTTTCATGAACTTGGATCAAAACTAATATATGATGATTTGAATATGTTTTATAATGTTAATCTCATAAAAACCCTATGTTTAATTGAAGTAAACCATGAAAATATATAAAATTAGATAATCTAGGGTTCTTAAATAGTAAATTGGGTTTTCTTGTAAATCGTGGTAGATTTGGATTTTGATAATGCAAATAGGTTCTAATTGCGTAGATGATGTATTTTTATCATTTAAATGTTGTTTGGGTTCTTAGGTGAAGCTTTTATGTTAATTAATGGAGGGTTACGAGAGAAAAATAGGGGTTGAAGATGAAGAATCCTGTAATAAGAGAATTTGGGATGTTTTTATGTTGACCGATCGATCGGTCCAAGAGCTCAGGTCGATTGATGGTAAAAGGTATGGACTAGGATGGGAATTTGTGATATTAGTTGGAAATTTTGGGGCTTTGTCCTAGGGTTAGGATTTGTTGGCTTATAGTTTTTATGGACTCATAGAATCGAGATAAATGTTTATGATTAGAATTGTTGTAAATTGATTTTTTGGGGTATTTGAAAATTTACAAAAATCATCGATTTAAAGGAATTAAATGGAGGATTTGGCATTCGTGTGTATACCAGAGTGTAGGATGGTTTTGGTAAGTTATAGGATTGGGTTTGTTAGCTGGGATTGATTTGAATCGTTGTGATGTACGAGCGGGATGAATATCATGTGGGTGAGATTGTGTTTGGGTTATAACTTCCTCGAGTGAGGTACTTATTATGTCCCGCAGTTTCATTTAAATTAGGTATGCAATTATACTTATATCCGATGCCTTGAGAGAATAAACTTGGGCTTATTGAGATTGAAAATATTTGATATATGGTTTTTAATGTATGATATGGTAAGATTACACCTACAATTAAGAACCCAAGAGTTTCGGATTAATGTATTATGGGATGAATATAAGGTTATAGATGTGTTGTACATTTCTATGATAGAAATGCTAGTATGACCTATTCACGAAGGGCCAATATGTGTGTAATTTACCTTAACCCATTTTCGAGAGTTATGTTATGTATGCTTTAGCCCGTTAGTGAGGGTGAAAATTGCTTGTGTGTTTTATGTGTATTGTGTATTGTGTGTGGATTCTCATTAGCAGGCATATTAGTGGGGTTCCATGACGGGGCACATGCGAAGCACTGGTACCCCGATGAGTAGACGGGCTCCTTCTTGGTCATATTTTTATCCTTGGGTCATACATTTAGGTACCTATGACTAAGATGGTCTTCAAAGATTATTCCTTTATAAGTATTGGGTATGGTAGGCTTTATGACTGATGGGTGGATGTGGTGATTTATCCCTCATCGTGGTGAGGTCTTAGACTTGGGGTGACCCACAACTATACGCGTTTAGGTACCTATGACTGAGAGTAGGCCTTCGTTACGTGTGGGCGCACAAGATGCTCATTTATACAAGTCAAAGGTTGTACCTTAATATGGATGTTATACGTGAGTAGTGTGTTTCTCCTGCAATATGTGATTATTATGTGTTGATACCAGAGATAGTAGTAACGGTTTATATGCTATGCTATAGATGTATATGACTTATTGTAGGGATGTTTACCTACATACTTATGACTTGGATTGGTGTATTATATATACTAAAGATGTGTATATTGTATTATTGGGTTGAGGTAGTCAAATGTGTATAGATGTGAGATATAAGCTTATCATTGGTATAATGGTTAGTTGGAGAGATATATCGTGGATTTGGTTTTTCCACACAACTTATGTTTAATAATGTAAGAGATAAACCCAAATATGAGAAACTAAGGATTAAAGAATGAGGGTACAAAAATTTAATCACATGGACGCACATAGGTTTGGGATTTTGAATCGCATGATATTTTAAGTTGTTGGGTTGGGTAACTAATAACTTAAAATCTGTCAAAACAAAAGAAAAATATGTGTAGTTGTGATATGTCCCAATTTCAATTATAATCATAATTTACATATGCTTGTTGTTTATATTTTTTTTTAATTTTTTTTACGGGTACCTATTGCGATAGTTCCTTAGATGCGGGATCATTGGAGGAGCATCTTTAGCGATATCCCTTTTCTTACTCCCAGGATTGTAAGAGTAGAGAAAGTGTATTCCGTCCTTTTATTGTATGTAACACCCCGTATTTCTGAGTATTTAATTAATTCAATTATTTTAAATTACACGTGTGCCATAATTTAATTGAATTAAATGTTATGTGTTTTTTAAAATATTAATCAGGAGGGATATTGATTAATATCTATGGAATAAAGTTACTAAGAGAGTAGTAAATAACTTGTGAGAATCATTATACGTCGTAGCGAGGGATATCGATGCGACTATGTTATATCTCAATTGGGAGTCGCGTATAAACTATATTGAGATAGAGATACAAAATTTATGTATATTGACTCGGATGATGATTTCAAGGTCACGTGGATAATGAAAAGATGGGGGGTCCATGCACACCAATATGCCACATCAAATATGTAAACTCAAAAAAAAAAAAACTACACAAGAAAACAAAACTATTTTCGGTTTTTCAAAAATTTCATCAAAAACAAAATCTTTTTGTATTTTTCAAATGAGACTCAAACAAATGAAAAATAAAATACAAAGAGATAAACATGTCATAACACTAGGAAGAATATATCATGAAGCAAAACTAGCGTATGACAAGCAATATCATGCAAGCAACTATCCATAAAAAATAGAGTGTGATGCATCGTGTGCAAGCATGTGAGAATCAACCAACCTAGCATTTAGCATCTCCAAAACGGATTTCCTATCCCAGACATGTGTATACCTAACAAAATGGGTTTTGGGAACCGATGGTACACTACGTTTGAACTTCCTAGGGTCTTTTCTAAGATCATAGCAAAAACTCCTAAGGTGACATTTCCTACCACAATGCGAACATGTGTAAACTCGACAAGGAACGGGACCTTTAGGTTCACCTTTTCTAACACCATCGGATGTGGTTGATGCTCTAAAACACCTTATGGTATTGGATTTAGCAACGAAATCATTAGAACAAGATGAGCCATTAACATTACTACACAAACTACTTGAGTCGAATAAATCACCTTTAAACTTCAAAACTTTGGACACAAGCAAAAAGTTAAGCTCCTCAAACTTTAGGGACTCATTCTTTAAATTATCAATTACCCCTAGAAAGTTATCTCGCTCCCCCTCAATGTGAGCAAACTTATCCCTAAGAGCCTTTTCACGTGCCACAAAATCAATAATCAAATTATTTTCCTCAACGGCACAAATCCTAGAATTTTTCAGATCCCCCAACTCTTTCTCTAAAATGAGAACTCTACCATCACTCTCCTTTTTGGAAACTTTAAAAGATTCTAAGTTATTAAATAGAGTTACAAACTTCTCATGACAAATATCTCTTTGAATTTGAAACATTTGCAAATATCCATTCATATTTTTGAAATGGGAATTTTCTTCCTCAAAAACTTCAATACGTGTTGCAAACTTTAAATTCAAGAGATGTAACTCGTCAAATCTTAGAGAATCCATCGAGAGAAAACAAACACAGAAGAGATAAACAAACACACGGGATCACAAAACAAATAAATTATGTTTTCAAGCTCTGATACCAATTTATAAAGGGGTGGTCCCTGTGTGTGTTTCAAATCAAACTAATTTTCACCAAAAATTATCCAACTTTTAATGTGCACCAAATTAAGTTGTGAAAACCCAATTCTTACTTTAAACCAATTTTATCTTGATTAATCTTAAACATGCATCTAGTTATTAAAGAAAGTAAAGTAAAGTAAAGAATACTCACAACGCCGGATGTACGAGGAAAAACTCAAAACGGGAAAAAACCTCGGACGACCCAAGCCAGACAATCACTATGAACAAAGGTTTTACAAAGACACAATATCCTTACTCAATGACTCGATCCCCACTGGTCTTGATGCTCCTTCTTTTCTTCTACCATTCTTCAATAGTGCCCACGCAAAAAATCCGTCTTTCACGATACACGTCCACAACACACGCGTCCACGTATGTCTCGGTGTCCACCGAATGTCTTTGATTCGTCTATGATGTCGAACAAGAAGTCCTTCTCTTTTCTTTATCGCAAAACCCTGATGTTCTAGTGTAGAATAAACCTTCTTGGTACAGCAAGATCACGTAAACATGTAATAATGATAATTCGGATCTTTACAAACTCTAAGGATGTGTTTATGCTTTGAAACCTTAGAAAAACATGTGCAAACTAGTTTCTGGTTCGAATACTATTTTCCAGAATGCACACACAAGTTTTAATTCTCACGATACATGCTTTAAATAAGAATTTAATGCCACCTCGAAAAACGTGCCTCTCAAACAATAAGGCCACGTCATTCGCGCGACATGAGCATCTCATTTGAACGAGAGCTTATGTCATTTGAACGACCGTGCGTAAGTTTGACTTTTTGACTTTTTGATTAAAACATCTCTATTAAAAGAGATCCAAATTAGTCAAACACTATTTCGAGCTTATGAGAATAAAACGTAGTGTAAACCATTAAAACACTTTTAAAAACATTTTAAACATTTTGCTTTATAAAAAGTACATCCTTATCTTTTATAAAAAATAATTCCCAGCACCATTAATTATACGCATTCAGACCTGTGTGATCTCGGAATGCAATTAACTTGAAGACGAATAAACTTGCAGAAATTAAACTTTGGCATGATTAATTCTTGGAACCATTGCCGCAACGTCTTTAATTTCTTCAATACGTCATATACCGAGTGGGATCGTGACAAAATAAAATCTACCTATGGCATATTACAAACACAACTTTGTTCATGGAATTAAGTCAAAATAAAACAGTGACTCAATTGGAAATTTATGTCCTTACACCCACCTTCTCGCAAAACCAACATTGTTGGATTTGTGATTGGAGCAAGGAAAGATTAGCCTCATTATTTTCAAATGATAATTAAACCTTTTTTTATCATGGAAAGTGTTTATCTTACATTGTTTTAAGCATGTTATAATACCCATGTAGTGTAGGGTTTTAATTTTATGATTTAAATAATTTCATGGGATTTTAATGGGTGAAATTCATGATTCGGGGTAGGAATTCATGTAGAACAAATCCCTGTATATAGTTGATGAGAAATATCAGAATATGTGATGATAACTTGAAAGAAATCCGGGTATATTGATGAATATGCATAAAGAACAACATAAACTAGGATTTTATGAATTTTAGAATTTAATCTGTTCTTGGGTAGATTTCTTAAAGATTTGATGATATATTTATGTTAGAAATAGTCCATATACGTATACTTGATGGTTAGGTATGTTGTATGGGACTTTGGGAAGGTTTCATAGCTATTTGATATAGTATAAGTGGTGCAAAATCATAACAAAAACAAAGAGTACGAACTGTCAAGTGCGAATTGATTCAGATCCATGACCGAATCGATTCGGGAGGGCAAACCAATTAGGATCCTACACCGAATTGATTCGGCTGCCCAATTTTGCTAAGTTTGATTATTTATGTTATAATTCCACATGGAACTAATTACAGAAACTTTTATGATGGTTTATTAATGATATAAAGACATAGAGAAGATCAATAGACAAGTAGTTAAGGCTCGGTTTAATCTTAATGAGTGTAAAATTAGGATTAGGACCGAAGAGCGTTAATCGATTGAGTTTCATATCGAGAAATTACAAAGTGGGTTACGGGAAGAGTAAACTACAACCAAAGACCAATACCAGTAGGATAGTGAAGTTTTACTACTGAATTTTACTTAAGGGATAATTGGGACCCCTCGGGTAGTGAGTGATACTCGAAAAATATGAAATAATACTATGTGTGAATCATTTATATATTGAGTATTCGAGAGATATAAATACTACGTACGAGATATATTATAAGTTATGTGTGTGTGTGTGTGTGTGTGTGTGTGTGTATATATATAAGTTGTGTGAATACTTATTATGTGACTTGTTATGTGTGTCAACATACCTACGTTGCCTTCTATCATGGGAGGTTTCGCGCAGAGGCCGATTCCACCTTGGCAATTCCAACGAGGTCTAGATGCGTGCCCCAGACATAAAACTCAGGGTGGCCCACTATGTGCAGTGTATTAGTGGAACTAGAAGGTCATTTGGGTACGTTAGGTATGTGCATAGCCCAAAGTCTTAAAACTATGTTCGCCTTAACTTTGTGTTGTTTGATTTATGGTTCGAGGAGACATTTCGAACTTATAGTCCCTGATTCGGCACAAGAGGTACAGGGACTTGATAGTAGAGTGAGCCTGCATCGCGGTGGCTATTACGGGAGATACTGTAGTTGTATACATTATAATGTGACATGCATATACAAATGTGACCATTCTATTTATATGTGATGGTAGACATGATAAATAATGTATATCTAAAAGTAATTTAAGTATGGAAAACTTAATTAATGGTGCAATATTAATATATAGTTAATATTAATTATTGGTTTTACGATAACGTATCGTATGGGAGATACGGGGGAGCTCAATCGGTTGTAGTTAGTTAGATACTTATGTCTAATAAGGTTGGGTAGCATAACTTAGTGGGTAAAATAGGAGGCGTTGGGTGTGCACTATAGATGAAAGATGAGTAACTGAAGGGAGTGTGCGTTGAAGTAAAGTGTGTATCTAATAACTTCTTTTATAAGTGCAATTTAAATATTCGTTAGACGTTTTTCAAAGGTTTTGGGCTCTAGTCTGTGTCAAATCTATTTTCCAAAACAGTTTAGATGTCTAGCCACAAGAACATCAAGCTTGATGACTCATTTTAGGGATGCGTAGTTGCAGTACTCGTGTAGGCTTGCATGATATGTGCAGATGCTTAAATTATTAATTCCTAGATTAGGATTTATAATTTAGTATTTCATTTGGGCATGTTGCCCCTTCAATTGATACATTCACTCAGTCTTATTTATCAGATTATGTAATTAGATTCAATTTTGTTTTCGTAGACTTATGGTTTGGATATTAGTTTTGGAATTGATGGTCTATTCGCTATTTATCATTAGTCTATTTATCTCGTGATGATTTAGAATTATATTAATTGTGTGGATGGTTGGGTTATATTATGTTATTTTTTGCATGTTGTTATGTTAATGAAAGATAAAATTTGGCACTGCTTAATTTGGCATGGGTGGTTAGTAATTTAAATGTTTTCGAAAGTGATGCTTAGAATGAACCAAATGAGATTCCTATTTATTTTGATAAAGGACTGATTACCCGTGGTTAAATAGGTTGGGTGTCATTGATGGTATCAGAGCATCAGGTTCTAGAGTCCATAGGATCTGTACGGCTCATTACAATTAGCGTCCTTTGACATATATCCATATTACTAGGACTATTACGTTCCCTCTTACGTATTTG
The DNA here is from genome assembly GCA_949130495.1 of Sambucus nigra. NCBI lineage: Eukaryota > Viridiplantae > Streptophyta > Magnoliopsida > Dipsacales > Adoxaceae > Sambucus > Sambucus nigra. Next base: position 28,122,483 of record OX422208.1, on the reverse strand, counting down.
AGATTACATTCTTATGCCATTACATTTGTATTGACTGTGAACTTATACAATTCGATCAAATTTCTGATGCCATGCAAGAGAGGACGACCGATGAGGGCAGCGGCGAGAGACGATGAGGGGGAGGCTCAGTAGGAGCCACGAGCATCACAACCACAACCACCGCAAGGGACAGTAACAGCCGTAGAGGTGGCCTCTATTATGGCATAGGCAGTTAACACTGCGGTGACTACTATGTCACTTCACTTTCCTTAGTCCTAGACATCACAATAGTTAGTGGCATCGATTGTCCAGGTCCAGTCCGAGGCCGTCGTATTGGTAAAGAGCGAGGGAGGTGTTTCAGAAGGGTCACCCACTAGAGTTTCAAGGTAGTTCTGACATGATCTAATCTTGCCAATGGAAGAAGGACACTTAGTGCGACCTTTGCATGGTTGAGTGTAACAACGTGCAGAAGAAGATGTTGGCCACGTTTAGGCTTGTGGGAGCAACTTTTCAGTGGTGGAAGTCTATTACCACTGCTGAGGAGGGGGAAATTATGCCCATTACTGAGTTTTGGGTGTGGTTTGATTGTAAGTACTTTCTGTCGGCCATTGAGACAAAGATGCGAAAGAAATTTGATGAGGTGGTTCAAGGTGACCGTTTAGTAGCTGAGTATGAGGAGGAGTTCACCCGCTTGGCTAATTTTGTTCCCAATGAGGTGAATAGTAAAGAGAATAAGAAAATGAATTTTATAGATGGACTCGCCTAGAGGATCAGGAAACACTTAATAGGCAACCATGCATTGAGGACTTATATACTGAGGTCGTCACTACCACAGTTCTTTATTGTCAAGATCATCGCTTCCGTATGAAGGGAAGCAAGAGAGGGGGTGAGCCTAGCCAGTTGGGAAAGGAAGGAGGGAATGATGCTAGTGGAGAACCACAAGTGCAGATGAGTAGGCACCAGGGGCAGGATTCCCGACAGAGGTATTTGGCAAAGAGATTTAGATTTTGAGGGTATCAACCTGAGCGTGGTGGATTCAGGCAGGGCTAGTAGGGTCTTCAGCAGCAGTAGTATATTCCCTAGGGCCGTCAAGGCCAAGGGAATAATAGAGAAGGCCACCAGGGCTGAGGCCACTAGGGCCAGCAGCAGGGGAAGCCTTGACGGGGTCATCAGGGCCAGAGGCAGAGAGACTTCCCATGACATTGTTTTACTTATGGACAAGCGAGCCGTAAGAGGAGTGACTGCCCATAGTAGGATAGAGCACCATAGTAACAGGGTGCTTAACAGGGGCAGGAGGGGCAGTTACCCCAGCACCACCACAGTAGGGGCAGTTACAGTACATATGTATCTATAACGTCCAAGATGCAGTCCTACAGTAGGCACCATGGGCGCCACCAGCGGTAGAGGGTATATTTCCTATTCACGAGATTCAGGGTATGATTTTGTCTAATACAGGGGCGTCACACTCATTTATAGCTCCCAAATTTTGCACGCATAATCGGTTTATTAGAGATAATCGATAGATTCATTCTGTGTGTAGGGTCATTTTTGGGTAGTGAGTCTCTTATTCACTCGATCTGTATGGGTGTGGATATTGACGTCGAGAGACTATGTTTATCCACCGACATTCTAGTGTTAGATATAGAGGGTAACGATGTCATCTTGGGTATGGACTGGTTAGCTGGATACCGGGCGATGGTAGATTATTTTGAGAGAACCATCACTACATCAAAATGGTAAAATTATCACCTTTTTAGCGGCCAAGCTTGTCACGGTCATTGACCGTAACACAAAAACACTCATTTTTTGTCACGATCAATGATCGTGACAAGTCCGTGACAAAGACTTATCACGGTCATTGACCGTGACAAGTCCGTGACAAATGAAGTTTGTCACGGTTAATGACCGTGATGCGTCCGTGATAATTCTGTCAGTAAGAGACCTTCCCCCTTCTTTTTTTCCCACCAAATTCGTTCCCTCCATTTCTCTCTCTCTCTCTAGCGGCTGCTCTCTCTCTCTCTACTAGGGGTGTGGATCGATTCGAAACCGACCTATTTGGATCAAACCGAATCCAATCCAATTAAAATCGGTTTTTATACTTTACAATCCAATCCAAACCGATATTGAGTTAAAATCCAATCCAATCCAATTGTAATTGGATTGGATCGTTTTTTTTAATCGGTTTCGAGTATCTGATTTGGGTCCCATTTTTTTTGTAGTTGGATTGGATTTGGATCTAATCCAATTAACTGATCCAATTGGATCTAATCCAATTCATTTCATAGTTGATAAACTGTAATTCCAATTAATAAATAATAAACCAGAATTTAATAAATAATAAACAAGATTTTTTTTAAACATAATAATAAATAATAAACAAGAATTTAATTCAAATACAAATATAATTCTCACATAATCTTCCCATTACAACATTCAAATTAGTACATAATCTTCCCATTACAACATTCAAATTAGTACAATAGACACTTCATACAAGCCTTCACATAATCTAATCAAAACCTGCCTAAAACCAAATATCAGCAGGTTGTCTCTATGATAACTTGTTTTTTGTGTGTGTCGTTGTTGTAAAACCAAGTTAGTCAAAACCTCAAATACCTACAAAATATAACAAACTCAAGTGTAGAGGTAAATATGGGTATCAATCCATATCTAGGGGGTAAGCTAGAGACAAACTCAATTGTAATTCAATTTTATTTTCTTTTTGGGCTTTAGCTTTTTCTATTTTTTTTTTTGCTTTTTCAAATATTAAAACAATTAGGTGAGGTGAGGTGAAATAACACTAAACTATATGGAAGATGAAAACAACTAACTAGAAAGTGACTAAAAGTGAAAAATAAAGTCTAACACTAAAATATGAGATAAAGTGAGGCAAATAATTGTGAGAACAATCAAAGAGTGGGATTACACTACAAATTTTAGCTATTCTAATTAATTAATTGAATTCTCCCTAATTAATATCAAAATTATAAACCAACTCTCGTTGCAAATGTAATTTTAATACTAACCTTTTAGAAAATTAAGTTTAACCCCCCACAACTCTAGAAAATAGATCTACACTCCTTTTAATTAATTACCCGCTAGGATCGAACAATTAAATTTATGTAAATCTTAGAAAATTAATTTAGAGTTGAAATTCAAGTTATAATACCCCACTTAAGAAACCCCTATCTCTAGTTCGAATCTAAAATGGGTATTATAACTAGAATTTCGATTTTCTCTCGAAAATCATTTACCCTCTCTCGAGGCGTAAATTTAAGGGTGAGGGATCGAAATTACTATTCAGAGGGAATTTTCAAGTAATAAAACTAATAAACTAAAATAACATTAAATAAGGGTTCCCCCCCCCCCCCCCCCCCCCCCCCAACCCACCCCTTGAAAGGGAATTTAGCCTAACATAATACAAAGCATGATAATCAAATAATCAATAGGCATTTAATATAAAAGAGAAAAGATAAGAACAATCAAACCAATTTCTTGAATTTAATTAACTCCAATCCTCCAATTTGAAGTATACAACCCTCTTAATTGAGCATCCAAGTAGTTTGCAATGATACCCACTCAATTAAATCTCATACAAAATTTCTCCTCACAAATCTCTAAAAAAATAAAACTAAAACTATTTACAAAATGTTTCTCTACCTAATTTTCTACTCTAACCATCTCTCTCTGTTTTCTTCTCTATGTCATGATATCCCAAATGGGGTCTTCCATCCTTTAAATAGTAGGCATGGAGCTAGGGGTTAGTTTGGGTATCTGGGAGTGAAAAAGCATGGAGTGTGTGCACATGGGGATAAATTGGGTAATGGAAGTGCACATGTGCATGGCAAAGGTGTGAGGTAAGGAAGGTACATGGATGAGGGAATTTGGGTGATAAAATCTGATTTGGTTTAGAGGATATAATAGGAAGACATGAGGTAAATGGTTAGTAGGGGGTATAATGGGTAAAGGGCTTAAAAGAGTTAAAAGACATGTGATGTTTATTGTTTGGCTTGGATTTGTTTGTTTTATCCAGGTGGAAAAATCGGGTAAGAGGAAATGGGTGAAAAAAAAATGAGAAATAGGTCTTGTGGTTTGGAACCGGGTTCAAATGGTCCATGGAGGTTGCCGGTTGGAGGTGACATGTAGGGCGCGTGGCTGGCGGCGCAGGAGCTCGTTGGCGACTGGGGTTCTGCGGGTCTTGGGTTAGGGGCGATCGCGGAGGGAGAGAGAGTTAGTTCGAGGTTTAACAGGTACTGAGGTCGAGCCATGGTCGGCCGGGGCTGCTGGCGAAGGTCGGACTCGCCGGTGCTGGGTCGCCACCGACGACGAAGGCAGCGGGTTGGGGGTAGGTTGTTGGGTGTTTAGTTGGTGTTTGATGGTCAACGCTGCAAGGGGGACAACGGAGATCGGGGTTCGTGGTAGGGGCTGGATCGACAGAGATGGGGGAAGGTAGGTTTGGCGACTGGGGGTTGGTTCGAAGGTGAGGGATGGGGGTACGATCGGGTTTGGAGGTATTCGGGTAGGTATGATCGCGGGTTGGAGGTTGAGGCCGATCCGGTTAGGGAACAATGCCGGTGCAGTTGAAGGCGGTGGGGCAGAGGGTTGACAAGGGTTAGTCATCGGCGGGTTGGGTGTTAAAGCGCCGCCGACAGGAGGGAGTAGCCGCGATCGAGTGGATGGGTTTTGGTTGAGGGTTTGAGTGGTGAGAAGTGTGGAGAGAGAGTGAGGTTGGTTGGTGATGGGGTTTTGGTTATGGTGAGGTATGAAAGAGAGTGTGGTGAGAGGAAGAAGATGGGAAAAAGGGTTTATGTATGGTGTAGTGTATGGTAAGTGTGTGAGGGTGAGGGTGTAGGAAAATAGGGGTGTGGGTGAGTCAGGTGTTGTGTGTGTGTTAGGTGTATGGGATGAGGGTGTGAGTGGGTTTAGGTGTAGGGGAGTTTATGTGTGTGTTTTATTTGGACACCTAAAAATAACATAAAAAACTAAAACTAATAAAAATAAAAATCTAAAAAACAAAAATCCTACTTCTAATAATAAAATAAAGACTCAATTAAAAATGAAACTATAAAGAAATAAAAATAAAAATAAAAATAAAATCTAATAAACCTAAAACTAAAATCCTAAATGAATGTAAAATGAAATAAAACTAAAAAAATAAATGAAATCCTACAAAAATCTAATCCTAATAAAAACTAAAAACTAATAAAATTCAAAATAAAATAAAATTATACTATTAAAGATAAAATAGAAAAATAGAAAACAAAACCTAGAAAATACTAAATAAATCAAGAAAAAATACTAAAAATAAAATGACTCAAACTAAAAATAATTTTTTTTTTAAAAAGGGACAAACAAAACACATACAGGGCTCGGGACAGAGTGTAGGCTAGGTTAGGGAACGCTAGGGTTACACGATTGGTAATTAGCTCCATAATCTGCACAATTGCCTTGAAATACGCGTTTGAACACCGCAGTGTGCATTTGACCTACAAAATACACAATAAAGCGCATAAGACCCAAATTATCGAGAATTAGCAACAAAAATACGTCTATTCGGGGTATAAAATGTACAGTTTTGGGTGCTTATCACTCTACTCTCAAAATCTGCTATAAAAAACCTTCCCATAATATTCCCAAAACTTCCAAGATCCAAGCTTGTACCTAAATATCAGTAGGTTTCCTCTACTCCTATAGAGCATTCAAACAAAAAATTAGCATTAGTAACTGAATATTAATGGCAAAATAGAAACTTTAAAAAAATAAAATATTACCTGATTCCAATTAGTACTAAAAGATGACTCCCGTAACTGTCGAGGTGGACAAACCCAAAATCTCAGCAACAAATTAAACAATGACTTGTCATCAAACAAAATAATTAAGATAAAATGACATTAAACAAACAGAATAAGTATTAATTAAATTATTACCTGATCCAACGTCCTCAATTTCATCCATTGATGTACGAAGATCAATTTGAGGCCTTGTACGTATCCAATTTTGGTGCAAATGAGGGCCTCCTCGGTCTTTGGAGACAAAGAACTCCGAAACGGATCAAGAATTCTACCACCGGTATTAAATACAGATTCAGAAGCTACCGTAGAGACGGGAATAACTAAAACATCTCGTGCAATTAAAGATAAAATCTTATACTTGGGTGAGTTAGTCGTCCACCAAACCAATATATCAAACTCCAAATCAGTGGGGTCCTCGCATGACTCCATTAAGTATCGATTCACCTCTGTTTTGCATTCTTTCTCATTTATCTCTTTTAACAACCTCATAAAACCCGCATTAAATAATGCATCAACATCAACTTCAGCACTATCAATCTCAATCTCATTTGCTATTTGTTGTGAATTGCGATTTTGTATGGGTTTACTAGAGTAAAGCAATATGTAGTGATCGTACAAGTCGTCCAAGCTCTTTCTCACCTTACTTGTTAACTCACTAACCTTATCTTCCCCAAACAAGGCACTCGAACACTAAACCAAAAATCTTTCCTTATGCCATGGATCAAGTAAGCCAGCAATAAACAACATCGAGTTAATCACTGACAAAGAACCCCAATATTTGTCATATTTTTTGCCCATATTATCACCCATTTTCTTCAAAAAAGGATCTCTACTATTAGCCCATGACCTTATTTGAGTGCGAATCAAACTCAATTATCTTAAGAAATAATTAGAAGTAGAATACGATGATCCTAGAAAACTTAAGTGTTGCATCATAAAACGTTTTCAAAAATTTAATGAATGAGCGAGTGTGTTCCCAATCTTCAAAATCTGGAGAACCTCTCTCACTAGACAAGCAAAACTCACGGCGGTATTGTGAATCTTCTACCTCTAATCGTTTAAATGCTTTTTGAAAATTTTCAACCGCCTCTAACATCAAATAAGTCGAATTCCATCTTATGGTAACGTCTAAGAAAACAAGTTTTTTTGATGATATCCTTTCCTTTTCACAATAAGCCTTAAACTTATCTAACCTCGATGGGGAAGCCCTAACATATCTCACCACATTACGAATTCTATTAATAGAGACACGATACTACTTCAAACCATCGGTGACAACTAGATTCAAAATATGTGTACAACACCTCATGTGCATAAACTCACCCCCCAAAATTGTCCCACCCCAATTGTTAACTTTGTCAGACAAGTACGCAACAACTACATCATTGGAACTAGCATTATCAATCGTTACCGTAAAAACCTTCTCAATGTCCCACCCCAATAGACACTTCTCCAAATGTTGGCCAATTGTTTCACCTTTGTGATTTGGCACTAAGCAGAAATTTTGAATTTTTTTGTTATAGTTCCAATTGCTATCAATATAGTGAGCTGTCAAACACATGTAATTAAGATTTTGCAAAGACGTCCACGTGTTCGTGGTAAGACAAACTCGCTGCCCGGATTTCTGGAAATAATTCCTCAACATATCCCTCTCATTTACGTAAATTTTCAAGCAATCTCTAGCTATGGTGGTGCGACATGGGATTGGAAATCTAGGCTCAAATACATTAAGTACATTTCTAAACCCTTCATTCTCAATAAATTTAAAAGACAATTCATCTATAATAAACATTCTAGCAATTGCATCCCTACATCGATCAACACTTTAAGATGTAACCACATGAGTAGATCCAACCCCCTCTCCACTTTTTTTTGGTTGGAAGGCCAAGGTCTTTTGTTTTTTTGGTTACCTATTAGGATAAGTAGGGCATGCATGAGTTAAATGGCTCAACAAATTAGATGTTCCATTCTTTTTACTATCACAAGAATATTGTTTGGCACAATAATTACAAGTTGCATGGAATCCATCGAGTAATTTTGTAAAATGATCCCACGAGATTGAGGGAGGCCGAGTTGGTTTTATTTTACCTTTAATAGTTGCTTCTTATTTATTCGGTAGTGAACTAGGTTGTTGAAATGCATCTTCTTGATTCACTTGATCATTATTTGAATCAATGAGATCGGGCGGATGATCATTTGAAGGTATGTCATTAATTTCTTTGTTAAGATCATCACCCATCTGAAAAAGTAAAAAGAACTAATTAACAACGCATTTAATTAATTATAATACAATCTGAAAATATAAATAAAAATGAAACTGAAGTTACATTCAAATTTACCTGACACGATGCGCCTGAAGATTGAGCCGTGATTACTCTTTAATGCACAACAGTGTGTGAGAAACCTGATGATTGAGCCAAAATAATTAAACACTATAGTTTTAATCCCTACAACTGTCAAAAATCCCAAACTCAAACATTAATATTTTACTTTTAAAAATATGGAAGCCCCCAGCTTAAACATTCATTAACATTTTACTCTTAAAAAAATGGAAACCCCAAGCTTAAACATGGTTTTAAAGGAATAAACCATAACAACACAATTGTCAATTAAAATCAAACGGAGGAGTGTTTTATCACTGAAAGGGTATATATATATGTGTGTGTGTGTGTGTGTGTGTGTGTGTGTTTGTGTATATAGAGATCACCGGTGTGTTTTAAGAGGGTATATATGTGTGTGTTTTAACAGGGGCGGTGAAAGGGGGAGGAGGGGGGCGGTGTCAGGGGCAGTGAAAGGGCAGTGAAAGGGGGAGGAGAGGGGCGGTGTCAGGAGCGGTGAAAGGGGGAGGAGATCACGGGTGATAGGGGTGGTGAAAGAGGGAGGAGATCACCGTGGACAGTTTGTGTGTGTGTTTGTGTATAGAGAGAGATAGGGGCGGTGAAAGGATGAAAAAACTTACCGGAATGAGGAGGAGAGCAGCGGTGAAAGGGGGACGAGAGGGGCGGCGGAGAACCAAAATCGGGGGTAGGGTTTCTTTTATGGAAATCAGTCGTATGGAAAATTTGGAAATTGGGTAGGGTTTTAATACGGGTATATATATATATATATATATATATATTATAATTGGATCGGTTCAGTTTTTCAATCGGTTTTCTTGGATAAGAACCGAAATCGATCCAATTAAATCGATTTTACAAAATCGAAATCCAATCCAATCCAATTAAGGTCGGTTTTGTAATTGGATTGGATTGGATCAGTCGATTTGATCGGTTTTGTTTGGATTCTGCACACCCCTACTCTCTACAACTTTGGTATGTTTTCTCTCTATTTCTCCCCCATTTATGTATATGTGTATGTATATGTGCGTGTATGTATATATATATATGCGTAAATGTGCGTGTGTGTGTGTGGTGTATGTCTGTGTGTGTGTGGGGGGGGGGGGGGGGAGGCAACAGGGTTGGGGGGAGGGGAGATGGAGTATATGCGCGCGCGCGCGTGTGTGTATATGTGCGTGTGTGCGTAAATGTGCGTGTGTATATATGTGTGTGTGTGGTGGGTAGGGGCAGCGAGGGGGGCATGGGGTGTATATGTGCGTGTGTGTATTTTTTTAATTAAATTTTTATTGGTTTATTAGATATTTCCCCTCATATTGTAGTGCCCCTTGTAAAAGAATTGATTGATTTAATATTAATTGATTGTTAATTTTTTTTGTAAAATAATAATTAGTGCCCCTTTCATATGCATGTAGGATTGCCCCTCATTGTAAATTAGTAAATTAATAATTGTATACTTTGATTGTTAGTTTAATTGATGAAAAAAATTAATGGAGTAGATGAATTAGAAGGAGTATGGGATACACATTTGTTGTTGCCATTGCGGTTGGATTATAGTGGATCGATGTTGGGTTGTTTAATTTTAAAAGTGTCATGACCACTGGATTATTGTCCATATGGGGGTGGGATTTTTCAACTTTTTTTGAAAATTACCTTGTATAACGAATACTATATATATATATATATAATTAAATGAAACATACTTGAAATTACATATAGTGCGCATAGATACTAGCCTTCTAGTTCTTATGCGTATGCATTCAATAGCCCTCAGACCCGTTCGAGAGTCATTAGCCCTGTAATGAGATCTCTCGAATTGTCCCATTTGGACAGTTTAGGACTGCATAATTTCTGTATAATAATATTCTTAGTGGCTTAAAGTTGTTACTTTTGGAGGAAGATCTGCAATCGTATCCTAATGTTCTCTGGGTACATAATAGATTGATAAGTGTTACTATGATTTGAATTGATCAATTGAAATAATACTCACACTTGCCAATCTACGTCGTGTTCTTGGAGAACTACGGGGATATGCTGTCGAATTTTTCTCAAATCGTAACAATGTGCATGAGTTGTTAAGTATATTACAAAAATATGCGGTCTTGAATGGGATAGGACCACTAACCCTTTAGAGGATATGGAGGAAATATAAATTAAATGAAACATACTATAAATTTAAGTTTGAATTTGAATTTGAATTTTAAATTTTAAAATCGAATATAAATAAGACATAATTAAATGAAACATACTATAAATATAAGTTTTGTTTATACTAATCCATGAATATACGCATCTTACCTTTAAAAGGTGCTTAGTTGTAGTAGCTGTGATGGGATATTCGAAATACAAAGAGTGGATGGGTGAGACAAATAGAATGGGGGATGTGTTTCGCAGAGGTGCTAATGAATTTGTGAAATATGCAAAAAGATGTCATAAGGATGAAGAGTCTCCATGTCTGTGTGCTAGGTGTAAGAATGGTAAGGTATTTGAGTGGAAAACAGTTGAATTACGTATGTTAAGATCGGGTATGCAAGATAGCTATCGATTTTGGAGTTTTCACGGTGAATTAAAAGTTCATTTTGTCCCCGAACAACCATCACAACAACCTTCAACAAGTAGGATAGATGTAAAAGGGGACGACGTAGATCATAACATGTTAGATGATTTAGTTGATGATGCGTACGGAGATTATGAAGCCGAGGAGAATGAGGTTACTGATGATGTACAAGGTTCAAGTGCTCGTAAAGATATCACGATAAACCTTGACGATGACTACCAAAGTTTAAAATTTAAGGCGACCCAACCGTTATACTCTGGCTGTGATAAAGATCAAACAAATTTACATGCCATGGTTGGTTTGCATAGTTTGAAGATGTAGTACGGTTTTTCTGGCAATAGCGTGACAGAATTCTAAAATGGGTGAAGGAGTTACTACCCAAGGAGAATACGCTTCCAAATAGCTATCCTATTATGAAGAACAGTTTGAAAGGTTTGGGAATGAAGTATAATTCGATTCATGCTTATGTATGACTGCATATGATACCGAAAGGAGTATGAAAATCTCGATCATTGTCCGGTTTGCGATGAACCTAGATACGTCCAATCTACTAGTAAAAAAGGCACAAACTCAAAAGTGCCTCAAAAAGTGTTGAAATATTTTCCCACTGGGCCTAGATTAAAGTGTTGTTTCACAGTACCATGGATAGCGGAGGCAATGACTTGGCATGCTAGGGCAGAAGTAGGTGGTAATCTCATGCGTCATCCTATTGATTCTACAACTTGGAGGAGGATGAATTATGAGTATCCCAATTTTTCTCGAGAAGAGCACAACATTCGTTTGCCTATATCAACAGATGGTTTCAATCCATTTGGAAATCTTAGCACCAATCAGAGTGTATGGCCAGTGATCCTAGCCCCATTAACCTCCCTTCTTCACAGTGTATGTGACCTGAATTTTCGATGATGTCTTTGTTGATACATGGGCCAAAGACACCAAGTGATGACATCGACGTCTACTTGGATCCTTTGGTAGAATATTTAAATGAGTTGTGGGAAGATGGTGTGAAATCATTTGACTCTTTTAGAAAAGAAGAGTTTACGCTGAAAGCTATGTTGATGTGGGAAATTCATGATTTTCCATCTTATGGGACATTATCCGGTTGTGTAGTACATGGTTATTTGGGGTGTCCTATTTATGAAGAGGAGACTGAATATCTTCGTCTATCCTTTAGCTCAAAAAATGTATACCATTACCATAGGAGGTTTTTACCCCTGGCTCATAATTTTAGATTTGAGGAAGGTTCCAATTTTTTATTGGGCGGGGTTGAACGTAGGCTACCGCCGAGACAACTTTCAGGTTCAGAAATTAAAAGTAAATCTTCTGAATGTGGCCCTAGTATGCTAGGTAAGAATCCCAAATTTAAGAATGTCAAGCATAAGAAGACCCTAACTGGGAATGAATCTGAGACAAGAAAGTCACGGTCTAGGAGGTCAATTTTATTTGACTTGTCTTATTGGAAGAATAACCCAGTGCGCCATGTATTGGATGTGATGCATGCAGAGAAGAACTTCGCTGAACATATTGTGGGCACGTTCCTTGGGGGGAGTCATTCGAAGGATGGAGAAAATGCATGAAAATACCTTGAATCGTTAAAACTTAATCCACAACTATGGTTGAAAGAAGATAATAGGGGAAGGACAATAATTCCCCTGGTGCGTTTACTTTGACGAGTGGGGAAAGGAAGGTGCTTTTAGACACAATATATAATTTGAAGGGCCCATCTAATTTTTCATCCAACTTGTAAAGGATTGTGAATTATGATACTCATGATTTACATAAGTGTAAGTCCCACGATTGGCATATTATCATGCAATTGGTTCCTCTATTGTTTAAGAACTGTTTCTCCGAGCACAAGGATTTGCGGAGGGCTATTATGCAAACTAGTATTACCTTCTCACTCTTGTGTGAGAAGGTAGTCAATCGAGAACACATAGTGGTCGCAAAATTGGCGGTGACCGAAGCGATTTGTGTATTGGACATGTACTTTCGCCCAGCATTCTTTGACATAAGTGCTCACTTGTTGGCACACCTAAGCGACGAGGTACTTCTTTGTGGTCCAGTTAGATATCGGTGTATGTATCCGTTTGAAAGATTGATGAAAGTTTTTAAAGAGTACGTCAAGAATACGTGATACATTGCAGGGTCAATTGCAGAGGAATACATCACCGTGGAGTCATCAATATATACTCAGGAATATATGTCTGACTCAACCAGCATTAATGACACTGATGAGTTTGTTGATGATGGTGGTCATGTGATGGGAAAATGAGTGAAATTAAAGAGTTTGCAACATGAACATGTATCTCGTTATCTATTTGACACACAAGAAGATGTCGAAGAATGGAAAAAGTAAGTTTAAATTATTTTAATGTTTAACATTATTTTAGAATATTTTAGATTATTTTAATGTTTAATATTATTTTAGAATATTTTGGTAAGTTTAATTTTGTAATATGCAGAAAATATGAAGCCTGTGAGAACAAAAAAAAACGAAAAATAATGGTACAATCAGACAGTGAATTTAGGCTCTGGTTGTCACAAGAGGTAATTATAATGAAAATGGCCGTTATATAACGTTACATTACACTCAAACTTTACAACTAATCTAATTAATTTGTCTATATTCTCAGCTCTTAAAGACGGGTGATGCGACATCAAGGCTTACTCGTCTAGCCACTAGACCCTTGTTTGTGGCACAAGAGTACAAAAAGTATCGATTGAACGGTTACGTATTCGGTGCAAAAGTGTACGAGGAAAGTACAAATGTACAGAACTCGGGCATTTCATACAAGGCTCTTACTTTCTTTCAAGCGAGCGCAAAAGATAAAAACCTCGTTGAAGCTGAAATGACTTACTATGGTATAATTCGAAATATATTTGAATTGGATTATATAAGCTTCAAAGAGGTTGTATTTTACTGTGACTGGGTAATACTTGAGGATAAAAATGCTTGTAAAGTTGATCCTGTCACCAATTTGATCATGGTTTACTTGTCCAAGTTGAAGAGCAACGACCATGTGAGTGATGAGTCGTTTGTTTGTGCATTTCAAAAGGTTAACCAAGTGTTTTACTCGGAGTATATCAACAACGAGCCGTGGTCAATTGTCCTACACGCGCCAACGCGTCTAAATAGTAGTGTGGATGACTTGGTTGCTCCTATCGAATATCAATCCATTTTTTAAGATAACTCGAATTTGAAATAATTTTTCAATTTGTAATAAATATTCCAATTTGTACTTTATCAATGCATTTTTAATGCTTTTAATTGATTTGCACTCTATCATTTTCACTATTGAGTAGTGTGCGTGTGTGTGGGCAGTACGGGTGGGGGTGGGGATGTTTCAAATTTTTAGTAATTGTACATATTGTGAGCTAGATGATTGTGTTTTGGAATTCAGAATTGAGGTGTTAAACAGTAACAATTCATTTTGATTTATAGTAATTGTACATATTTGCATGTCTTCTTCTAATTCATTTTGATTTGTACTCATAACGACATTTTTTTACAGCAAATGTCTCCTTCAGGTATTAAGGCCAGGACGATGATGCTGATTGTCATGATGTTATATGGGCTCGGTGGTAGCGGAGGCGATGAGGGCTCCTCGGCCCCTAGGCTCCCCAAATATGGCAAATTGGGAATGGACATCGAGAACAAGACGGTGATATTAACGAGATCCCTCGAGCTGGTAAAGACGATCATCGACCCGGGGTACACTTGTTGGAGAGAGGTGCCAAATGAGCTCAAGTTAGCTATTTGGGTGGCACTACAGGTAATGAATTTATATTTATATTTATATTTATATGAATATGAATATGAATATTTCAATTTCAATTTTGATTTAGATTTCATTTTATATTTATATTTATTCCCAACTAACATTGTATTTTTTAGACAGGAACAATTCAGCCTGGATCCAAAGCTACGCGATTTCGTCTTGGAGCAGTTGAGGGAGCAACACAAGACGTGGAAGAAAAATATGCGAACCCGGTACTTTGGGAAGACCGGAGAGTCCGTTATCCGAATGCGTGAATTCGTCCCGCCGAAGGAGTCGATCTCATTGGCACAATGGCAAAAGTTCATTGACAAAGAGATCGGGGAGAGACAATTGGCATCTCGCCAATCGGGGAGGAAAAATCGGGAAAAAAAGACGGACGTGCATTACTCCGGCCATACCTCTTACGCCGAGGTGGAGCATAGGATGATGGTAAGGTTTAATTTTTCTATAACTACAGAAATATATTTTTCTGCATTATTTTACTTTGCGAGGCCGATACTAATTTTACTTTATTTTATTTCAGGGACAGGGAGTGGCCCTGGGGGTAGGCCACATAGGCTCGATACTTATGTGGCTATTCGGACGAAGAAGGGGAAGGATAAGGAGGTGTCTCCGAGTGTTGCGACCACGATTGTAAGTAATCCAATAGTTTACTTAATTACCTTATAATTTTTTTATTTACTTATTTTACTAGTCATGTGCTTTTTGTCATTTCAGGCAAAGCTTAAGGAAGTGCATGACTCACAGTCTGATGTCGATAAGGAATCTTTATCCACATACGCACTCAGCCAAGTGCTTGGTACTGATCGCAAGGGGATGACAAGGGGGTGAGCTCACGGGTGGCCAAATCTAGGTTCATCGGATTGGAGACGAGTGACACCGGGTTGGCTCGAACGGTGGACTCGCATGACGTGAAGCTGTCCCGTTTGGAGGCGAAGGTCCAAGATATGTTCTCATTCATGAAGCATTCGTTCGGCGGAAATCGTAAGGGGAAAGGTAAGGATAAGGTGGTGGAGGAGGAGGTGCAGGAGGACGAGGATGTGGACCTCACTGCTTCATCGCCGACACGTGCGGACTTTGATGATCCACTCCCATATTTGGCTCCCTTCAACCGACATATGTCGACACTTGGTTGACCGAGCATATTTATACAGGACATATTTGATGGCCAACAAATAGGGTGGGGGTTGAGGGACCCGAATACCGTCCAGGGTATGCCAGTTCATGGACATTTGCTTCAAGACATCGACTCCAAGGTACTCGTCACGCATGTTATACCCAGGAAGGAGAACTTCCTCTTGTGGTTGCGCAAACAATGCGACACAATGTATATTGGTGGGTGTGTCAATTCGTATATCGTGTGGCCTACTCACCTCCTCAAAGATAACCTTACCCCAGACATGTAGTGACATTATTTTAATTGAATTGTTTTAAGTTGATACATTTGAATTATATTTGGATTATATCGTTATGCATATTATTTTGAATGTATATTTGCATTCTCTCTATTTTATTTGGATATATGATGTTTGAACATGTATAATGTTGCTATAACAGGTACAAATATACTGCTGGGCAGTGGCAGTGGCTATACTACGCAGCAGTTTTTTTAAATTATGCCCAGAATTAACCGTGATAATTTTTTAAAGAGTGTCATGAGTTTATCATGGTTTATGACCGTGGCAAAACTTGTCAAGGTCACACCGTGATAATTCTAATGAACTTATCACGATCATTGATCGTGACACGTCCGTAACAATAGAAGTTGCCACCCCCAGAATCGTCACGGTCATTGACCTTGACAAGTCCAACTTGTCAAGGTCCATTATCGTGATAATTTGGCAGATTTGGTGTAGTGCATTATATACTCTATTCCAGGACAGGAGATGTTCTTAGTGGCTATGCCTCTTCCTGAGGGAGGGTCAAGCACACACATGTATTACATTGAGGATGAGACTTCACAGGTTATGGTTATCTTTTTGGATTTGATTCCAGTGGTGAATAAGTTTAAGGATGTGTTCCAGGAGATACCTGGGCTACCACCCAGCTGAGAAATTGAGTTCATTATTGACTTAGCGCTGGGTACACGACTGGTTTTTCAAGCGCCTTATCGCATGGCCCCTTTTGAGATGCAGGAGTCAAAGGAGCTGATTCAGCAGCTCCTGGGACAGGGTTTTATTAGACGGAGTACATCACCTTGGGATGCCCCGATGTTGTTCGTCCAGAAGAGGGATGGATCACTTCGCCTATGTATTGATTACAAGGAGTTGAACAAGGTCACAATTTGGAGTAAGTATCCGCTACCTCGAATCGATGATCTATTCGACCACCTAAGGGGAACAACTTACTTTTCCAAGATAGATCTAAGATCAAGATATCATCAGTTGCGTGTTATAAAAGAGGACATCCCTAAGACTACTTTACTGACATGGTATGAATCGTGCGAATTTAGGGTGATGCCATTTAGGCTCACCAATGCCCCAACAGTGTTCATGGATATTATGAAATGGGTTTTCAGAGAGTTCCTTGACCAGTTCGTGATCGCATTCATAAACGATATTCTGATTTACTCTTGTTCTGAGGATGAATATGCAAAGCATCTGTGTATGGTCCTACAGATGCCATGGGACCATCAGTTGTATGCTAAATTTGAAAAGTGTGAATTTTAGCTACGTGAGGTGCAACTTTTGGTCCATATTGTGTCTGGCAAGGGTATTACTATTGATCCGAGTAAGGTATAGGCGGTGAAGGAGTAGGGATAACCCATGACACCGACCGAGGTTCATAATTTTTGGGGGTTGACCGGATACTATCATTACTTCATTAAGAGTTTCTCGAAGATTACGGGTCCATTGACGAACCTAACTCGTAAGGGGGTGTCATTTATTTGGGACGACCACTATCAGTTAGCTTTCTATGAGCTAAAGAACAAATTGACTTCAGCACCATTACCCGCATTACGTAGGGGAGGAATGAGTAACTATTTATATAGATGCATCCTTGCAAGAACTTGGAGGTGCACTAGAGCAGGAGAAAGTGGCTATAGCTTATGCAACTCATAATCTTAAGCCCCGTGAGAGGAATTACCCCATGCAGTACCTTGATTTAGCAACAGTTGTGTTTGCCTTCGGGATTTAGAGGCATTACATTTTGGGGGAGCAGTTTACCCTGTTCACAGACTATAAATCACTTCGATAGCTATTCACACAAAAGGATCTGAATATGAGGCAGAGTAGATGGTCAAAGTTAGTGAAGGATTACCAGTATGATATTTAGTATCATTCTAAAAAGGTGTAACACCCTGTATTTTTAAAGATTTTTAAAATGGGATTAATTAGAATTAATTGTGAGATAAATTGAAAATTAATCTAGATTTAAATATTACTCGGGAGTAAAGTAATATGTGATTTATGTTGAATATTACTTAGTGACTAAAATTAATATATATGACTATGAATTTACATATGATTATGATTTTATAAATAGTCGCGAGAGACGAATACGATAATTATGATAATTAAGTCGGGACGCACGTGTGAGTTGTGTCGAAACTATTTTTCGTGAAATAAAAAGTAAAATCTTTTTATGTCATCCAAATGGTCGTTTTGACTACACCAAAGTATTCGGAACCGTTTAAATAGTCGAAAATGTCTACCTAAGTGTTTGACTTCGGTTTCGAGGCATCTTGGAGCCCAATAGACACCTCGTCGGGGTATTTTAGTCATTTTGCATGGGAGGTGAATAGTACCCACGAATTTTAGAGATTTTATATAATTTGTAGAGTTGGTAACAATAAGGTTCATTCAACAAAAATAGAGGAAGAGGCTTAAGGAGAGTGAGAAACTTCTATGGGGAAAAGAAAAGCCACCTCTAGGAAACCAAGAGTCAAAGGCCATTCTACACCGTCACCGTCACCGCCACCGGAAGTTGGCCAAAAAAGTGAGAGGACCACTAGTAGACAAACATCCTCAAAGGTTCAGGCCTTCAATATAAAGGCAACTGACTTAATATGTAAAAATTAGCATGTATAATGCCCATGTTAGAATAGTTATATAATTCTGGAAAATTGCATGATTTAGAGATAAACCGTGATGATGTTAATGGAATCATTGATTTGTGAATTATGTAGAATAAACCTTCTTCTGATTATATATATTAATCCACGAATTTGGATGCAATGGATAAAGAAAATCTGGGTTTTATATGATGTTTTGGGAGAAATGATAAAAGAAGAATTTTCTGGAAATTGGGAGAAATAGTTTGCTTAATCCAAACATATTGATGTATTAGGTTGGTTTAATGATTGGAAATCGTTTATTTTTATTGTCATATCATATGTAATAAGTTATGAGGAGTTTGAGACTTCAAAACATGTGAATTGAAGATGAAAAATGGCTAAACCCGTAGGCAAATACATGCAAAATCATGGCCATACCTGATGGATCGATCGATCGACTCAAGAATGTCGATCGATCGACTTGATCGATCAATTGACCCTTCCCTTCGATCGATCGACCCCTCCTGGATTTTGAAAAATTATCTTGTTTTAAGGTTTGATTAAAACCCATCTTGTGTAAATCTTTTGTGGTGACAAATTGAACAAATTGGGACTTAGAGGAGGGCAGTATGGTATACTTAAGACCCCAAAAATATTATTTTTGTGTGGATAAAATGGGGGAAATTAATGAGTATGAATTAAATTCGTTACGGTGGTAATATATATATATATATATATATATATATATATTATATATATATTGGGATTTAAATCTAATAGAGGAGGATTTAAGGTTTGGACTAGTAGTAATAGAGTTATTATTACAGGAATAACCTTAGGCTTATGTGGGATTAACCCTAGTAGGTGAGATAAAAAGGGTTAAGATTGAATTAGGGATTATCGAGAAATAAACCTAATTGAAGATGATTTTAGTTCAGATAAATTCGAATATTGTGATGACGTTGACTTGTAGGACGTGAATGATTACCTACTGAATTTATACGAGAAATAAATAATTACCACTCGAGTGATGAGAGAATCTCGTGAATATAATTTAAGAACTAAAGTTATAATATGTAAATATGTAGGATATGTGAGATAAAAACACTACGTATGGAAAGATTTATATGGGTTGTGCGTGTTCCCTATTATTATTATATATAGGTGGGGTGAATACCTATATTATTTATATTGTGTGTATAACATACCTACGCTGCTTCCTATCGAGGTGGAGGTTTCGCGTTGTGCACGGTCTTATCTCGATTGGATCCATTTAGGGGGATTTAGATTCGTAAACTGAGCATAGTAACTTAGTACGTTCTGTCATCATGAATGATAGTTTCAACGGTTGAATGAGAGCGTATGTATGTGTGTGACCCATTTCACTTGGGAATATGCTCGCCTCCGATATTTGTGTTATGAGATTTATGGATCATGAAAGACACCAAACCAATTGTCCATTATGCAATGAGTGATGCACGAGGACATGATAGCAGAGTATGCGTGTACCGCAGCTGTGTCTGGGAGGTGCCGTATTAGTATATATAATATAGCGTGATAAATATATATACTCTGATGTAATCTACTAGGTGAGAATTGTAGATTAAACTATATATGGGGATGTAATCTACTGTGTGAAATTTGCAGATTAACATATATATACTCTGAGGTAATCTACTATATGAAATTGTAGATCAAAATGGATAATGAAATTTGATTTAATTAAGTAAGTGAATACTTAATCTTAAAGCTGTGGAAGACTGGTTCATTATAAAGAGAAATGGATATATTTAATTATCACATGTATTATGTGGGAAATACGGATAGAATCTTAGTTGAGAAACCTTAAATTGGGAGATAATAAGGAATGTTAGGCGCGTGCACACTAGTTGAGAGTTGAGAATTCTCAAGCGAGAGTCCGATAATCTAACATGTACAAAATACCTGCTTAATTGCGTTTATTAAGCACTTGCTATTTTTAAAATCTTTTACAATCGGGCTCTGACCCGTTTCCTTGCATATTATCTTTTCCATTGTATATTGTACATCAGGTGTCTTGTATCTGGAATGCCGACATAGAATATAGATATCTCGATGGGTTATAGCTGCTATTGGTAAGGTATATTTGTTTAGACGCTTACATTCAGTTGATTCACATATCTGTAGAGTTTATTCTTAGGTAGGGCATGTCGCCCAGGATTTAGTTATTTCATTTCCATTCCAGACTATTGTAATCATTTATGTTAGTACTGTCGATTTTGGCTTTAATTGATAGTAATGAAATATATTTTAACTAGAGAGTTATTCCAATCACATTTATTCTGGTTATATTTAGTTCTGTTGTGATGTGATGTTACTTATGAATATTTCGTATCGTGGAATGGTTTTAAGTAAATTAAAAATGGAAAAGTTTTTTACACTAGCTTAATTAACTGTCAGGTGAATTAATAAAGAAAAAATGTTTTTCAATAGTGATGCTAAGAATGAACCAACTGTGTACTCTGATTTAATTAGGTACAGGACTGATCACCCGGTATTTAATTAGGCGGGGTGTCACAGGTGGTTTCAGAGCATCAGGTTCTAGTGTCCTTAGGATCTATGTGGCTTTCGATGTTTCAACGTTGCATTATGTGATGTAGATCCCTATTATTAGGATGTTATATTCCTATGCGTATTACGACTTATGTGCTCCTGTCAAGAAATAAAAGTGATGAAATTATTATATGAGCTTAGTCGGACATCGAGGATTAGAGAGGGTCGTTGGAAGAACAACAGGAGGAGGACTCAGCCAAATATTTAGAGCATTTTGGGAAATGGTGATTAAGATATAACTCACTAAAATTTTTGTTCAGGCTGAGGACAATAAAGAAGATGTCGGGAGCTCTAGATTCCCAAAGCACCATCATGGATGACATTTGTGCCGTTCCAAACTTACCCAACACTTTCAATGAAGGGTGAGGAAGTCTGAAGGACTTTTATGAAGAAAAAAAATCCAAAGGCAATTATGTAGGGTGAAGTGTAATAACACCCAGGACTTGAAAATTTTGGGCAAAATTTTTGCTTAAAGAAGCAATCTAAAGTGATGAGAGACAGACATCTCATATAAAGAAGCATATGTGAAGCTAAAATGAGAAATTTGGGTATGGTTCGATCGTGAAATCATCCATTTAATGGGGGTATAAAGGGAATTTCAAAACTTACTTTATAAGAGAGAGAAAGAAACCCCAACGCGAGAGAGTAGTCAACTTGCTTAACTAACTCCTTACCCAGCGACTAAGGGGTATATAGAAGGTAAGAAGAGTTACTTGTTGTGAAAGGACTCATGAGATAAATATGGGTGAGATATATAATGAAGATGACTAGGTCCAATGTCTTCAAGTAATTTATAATCGCTTCCAGAAGAAGGGTAGCCCGGTGGGTTGGGAAAACCTAGATGAAGGATACGATTGAATTCAATGGTGATAGTCAAACATTACCGAAAAGTATACCCAGTAGGGGAACCTATTTAAGTCCTTACTAAGCAGCGATGAATTCATACAAGACCAGTGGGGTCGACAACGTGTTCCATGGGACTTGTGGAGCCTAAGGAACAAAGGAGATAGTAATTGGGAGCTAAGACTGCCAAGTCCGAGGGAAGGACATTCCAAAATGGCCAGTAGGACCATCGGCGATGAAATGGGTCAGAAATTTTTTCTACGTGTAGTGAGTGGGACTACCAGTGGTAAATGTGTCCATGTTGAGAAGTGGGACCGATAAGTTTGAGAATGGTAAACAATAGCAGTTAGGCATAATAACTGGAGGAGTGAGATTTCCAGCGGAAGAATTGGGTCAAGCGAATTGGGCCCAGGAATTTACAACCCGAGGAGTGGTGGGTTTAGTAAGAGAATTGAGGCCTAGAGATTTTGGGCTAACACTTCAGAGATAGGCGTATAAGCCGCAGAGCAGAATAAATTACCCACGACGAGGAAGGGGCAACAATTGGGTGAAATACTTGATGCATAACGATTTCAGATACTCATGGGTAGTGTTGGTAGCTACGTGCTGGGACCCTACAAATCAAGTAAGATGGATGAAGCTTTATTTCATCCTTGTGAGTAAAGGATTAATTCAATTGAAAAGTGTGTCACAATATATATACATGAATTGTTAACACTAAAATTCACGTGCGAGTTAAGTTTAGTGAGTATGTTAGTTTTAATAGTCTGGTTACAAACGTATTTATGAGTATCTAGATTTTGATGTCATCGTGAGCATCCAGGTGGGCACTACGAGCATTTTTATCATTATATTATACTATTACCAAATGTTTGAACGATGGTAGATTGAGTGATAAGACTATCGTGCCGGATACTCGGGGTGAGTAATATTACTATTGTGAGGCGCCACCTGAAGTAGTATCGGGCCTATTAGGGGTGTTCGCGGTCCGGTCCGGTTCGGTTTTGAGGTTTCTTTTGGACCGGACCGACTTGGTCGGTCCTTTAAAAAAATGGACCGAGACCGGATCGATAATGTCGATTAACCGACCCTAGTCGGTTCAGTTTTTTATAGGGTCGGTCCAGTCTAACCAGTCAGTCCTCACATTAATGAATTACATCATTTATAATAATAAAAATATACCCGAGTCTAATTTTTCTAAACATTAAAAACTAAAAACTATCAAAATCTGTAATTAAAACAAACCTACTATTGGATTAAACTATAATTTAAACTAGTCAAATATTAAAATATATACTTTTACTATTTATTTATGTTATATATATACATATATATGTAGAAATATATTATTTTATATAAAGTCGGTCCGGGTCGGTCTTACCAGGGTTTTTGAAACTGTAAATCATGGACCGGACCAATTAGGTCGGTCCACCAAAAAAATAAATCGAGACCGGATCGATTAAGAAAAAAGACCGAAAAAAGGGTCGGTTCGGCTCGGTTCGGTTCGGTCCGTCGGTCCAGTCGGTTTTTTGAACACACCTAGGACCTATATATATATATATATGAAACTTTCATGGTATCATAGACTTCTGTGAGTGTGTTACCTAGTTATATGTAATCCCGGTGCGTAGGAATTTATTTACTGATGTGACTCGGGATACAATGTGTTCTTTATTGACCAACTTGATATCGCTCGGGATATATATAACGCCACGAACTTGGGATAGTGAGAGAGTCATGTTCCATGTGATTTCTAAATGACATAGGTAGATTTATGTGTCAACATACACAGAGTGTGGGAAGGTATATATTATGGATTGAGGGCCTTACGGATCTCGATAACCGATTATGTTAGGGAGTAGCGTATCGGGGGGTTCCTTATTTAGATTTCGCTTTGCGAGACATCCCACGCATGAAACTAACAAATGTCGGGAGTTGAAGAGAAGTTTGGACGATAGTGCCCTGGGATTCATACCTTAGTTACTCTACGTATACGAGAATATAACGAAGAATTGATAATTCCACTATGATATGAGAATAAATTTCATTTATACAATAATGAGAGAGGCATAGGGTGTATGGGAGCCCTAGGTAATTGAATCTTGATTTTCTTCCCATTTGGGACGTATGGGATAAGGTAAATGAATATTAAATTTGAGATATCAGGACTTGATGGTACGATAACGAGGATGGTATTCTATCAGGCAACAGATTGTGATCGTCACGTAAATTCGATAACATTTAGCCGAATTATAGAGGGAGAAGGACTTGTGACACACGGTTAGGCAAAGTCACATGGATCATGATTAGAGATACATTAGGGTAAACATAAAATGTATCAGGTATGAATGACAGTGGTGATGGGAATTAATATTTATTTAGCAATGGGTGACCTATTTGTTGGTAAAGGGTGGACCATCCTAAACCAGTTGGAGTTTCTTTAACCATTAGGTATTCCTAAGTATTAATGGGAGAGTATTCCTAAGGATTTTATCGCGAAGGGGGTTACGATTCTATATGAGTGATGGTGGATCGGTTGACCAAAGTGCTCACGTTATGGTAGTTAGGACTGATCGTACTTCGGGACAATATGCAAGATCTTTATAACCAATATAGTGAGGTCAAATGGGGTACCGTTTAATGTTGTGTCCGATTGGGATGAGGTTTTTGTTCTTCAATTTTGAAAGAGTTTACATGAGGCTATGAGTATCGAGTTGTAATTGGGTACGGCCTATCATCCGTAGATGAATGACAAACCAAGCGGATTAATCAGATGTTGGGAGATAAATTATATGTGTACCCTTGGATTCCACTAGTGGAGTTTATGTGCAATAACTCCTATAAGTTAACTTTTGGACATAGTGTCAGTTGAGGTATGGAACGGTAAGCCTCATTGTTCTCCTGCTTGTTAGTTAAAGGTGGGGGACCTAGTACTATTGCAACAATCAGAGATGGGCTAATATTTAGAGTATATAGTGTGTGTAAAATATATACTGCACAATAACCTATTTGTGTGCGATCGTCGTGGGCCGAGATCATATGTATCAAAAGAATGATTAATCTACTAAGGTGCGAATAGTAGACGACTAATATATAAAATAAGTTTAAGTAGTGAAACTTAAACGATAAGGCCTGGGCAAGAACCTACGTGGCAGGATAACCTGAAACTTAAAATGAACATATGTGAGGTGTTCATTATTCAGGGTATTTCATAGCGTACTGTATGGGCAGTACAAAGTAGTTTACTCGTGAGCATGTGATGCGCAACATATAGCCATAGTTGTTCTTATCTAATACGTTTTCTGAATTTCGGGACAAAAATCCATTGTAAGGGGGAAAGTGCGTAACACCCCGCATTTTTAATGATTTTTAAAATGGAATTAATTAGAATTCATTGAGGGATAAATTGAAAATTAATCCGGATTTAAATATTACTCGGGAGTAAAGTAATATGTGATTTAAGTTGAATATTACTTAGTGACTAAAATTAATATATATTACTATGACTTTACATATCATTGTGATTTCATAAATAGTTACGAGAGACGAATACGACAATTATGATAATTAAGTCGGGACGTACGTGTGAGTCGTGTCGAGACTATTTTTAGTGAAATGAAAAGTAAAATATGTTTATGTCATTCAAATGGTTGTTTTGACTACACCAAAGTATCCGGAAGCGTTTAAATAGTCGAAAAAGTCTACTTAAGTGTTTGATTTGGGTCTCGGGCAGCTTTGAGCCGAATAGACACCCCGAAGGGGTATTTTAGTCATTTTGCATGGGAAGTGAATAGTACCCATGAATTTTAGAGATTTTATATAATTTAGAGAGTTTTTAACAATGAGGTTTATTAACCGAAAATAGAGGAAGAGGCTTATGGAGAGTGAGAGACTTCTATGAGGAAAAGAAAAGCCACCTCTAGGAAACCAAGAGTCAAAGGCCATTCTACACCATCACTGCTGTCGAAAGTTGGCCGAAAAAGAGAGAGGACCACCAGTAGACAAACACCTCAAAGGTTCAGACCTTCAATTTAAATGCAAGTGACTTAATATGTACAAATTAGCATGTATAATGACCATGTTAGAATAGTTATAAAATTCTGAGACAATTGCATGATTTAGAGATAAACCATGATGATGTTAATTGAATCATTGATTTGTGAATCATGTAGAATAAACCTTCTTCAATTTATATATATTAATTCGTGAATTTGGATGAAATGGATAAAGAAAATCTCGGTTTTATATGATGTTCTGGGAGAAATGATAAAAGAAGAATTTTCTGGAAATTAGGTGAAATAGTTTGTTTAATCCAAACATATTGATGTTTTAGGTTGGTTTAATGATTGGAAATCATTTATTTATATTGGAATGTCATATGGAATAAGTTATGAGGAGTTTGGGACTTTAAAACATGTGAATTGAAGATGAAAAATGGCTAAACACGTAGGCAAACACATACAGAATCATGGCCATACCTGATGGATCGATCGATCGACTCAAGAGTGTCGATCGATCGACCCTTCCTTTTGATCGATCGACCCCTCCTGGATTTTGAAAAATTATTTTGTTTTACGGTTTGACTAAATTCCATCTTGTATAAATCTTTTGTGGTGACTAATTGAACAAATTGGAATTTAGAGGAAGGCAGTAGGGCATACTTAAGACCCGAAAAATATTATTTTTGTATGGATAGAATGGGGGAAATTAACGAGTCTAAATTAAATTCCTTACAGTGGAAAATATATATATATATATATATATATATATTTGGATTTAAATCGAATAGAGGAGGATTTAAGGTTAGGACCAGTAGTAAGAGAGTTATTATTACCAGAATAACCTTAGGCTTATGTGGGATTAACCCTAGTAGGTGAGATAAAAAGGGTTAAGATTAAATTAGGGATTATCGATAAATAAACCTAATTGAAGATGATTTTAATTTAGGAAAATTCAGATGTTGTGATGAAATGGACTTGTAGGACGTGAGTACCTACTGAATTTATAAGAGAAAAAAAATTTATTACCCCTCGAGTGATGAGAGAAGCTCGTGAACATAATCTAAGAAGTAATGTCATAATCTGTAAATACGTAGGATATGTGAGATAAAAATACTACGTATGGAAATATTTATATGGGTTGTGCATGTGCCCTATTGTTATTATATATATGTGGGGTGAATACCTATATTATTTATATTGTGTGTATAACATACTTACGTGGCTTGCTATCGAGGTGGAGGTTTCGCATTGTGCACAGTCTTATCTCGGTTGGACCTATTTGGGGGGATTTATATTCGTGCATTGAGCATAAGAACTTGGTACGTTCTATCATCATGAATGATAGTTTCGACGGTTTAATGGGAGCATAGGTATGTGTGTGACCGATTTAACTAGGGAATATGCCCGCCTCCAATATTTGTGTTATGAGATGTATGGTTCGTGATAGACGCCGAACCAATTATCCATTATGCAGTGAGTGATGCACCAAGACATGAAAGTAGAGTATGCATGCACCGCAACTATGTCTGGGAGGTTTTATATTAGTATATATAATATAGTGTGATAGATATATATACTGTGATGTAATCTACTAGGCGAGAATTGTAGATTAAACTATGTACAAGGATGTAATCTATAGTGTCAAATTTGTAGATTAACATGTTTATACTATGAGGTAATATACTATGTTAAATTGTAAATCAAAATGGATAATGAAATTTGATTTAATTAAGTAAGTGAATACTTAATCTTAAAGTTGTGGAAGTCTGGTTCATTATAAAGAGAAATGAACATATTTAATTATCACATGTATTATGTGGGAAATATGGGGAAATGATATGGGATAAAGTCTTAATTGAGAAACCTTAAATTGGGAGATAATAAGGTACATTAGGCATGCACACTAATTGAGAGGTGAGAATTCACAGGCGAGAGCCCGATAATCTAACATGTACATAGTACCTTCTTAATTGCATTTTTTAATCACTTGATTTTTTTAAATCTTTTACAATCGGGCTCTGATCCATTTTCTTGCATATTATCTTCTCTATTGTATATTGTACATCGGGTGTGCACTATCTGGGATGCCGGCATTGAATATGGATATCTCAACGGGTTATAGCTGTTATTGGAGAGGCAAATTTTATTACACGATTCCATTCGGTTGATTCACACATCTGTAGTGTCTATTCTCATGTAGGGCATGTCGCCCAGGATGTAGTTATTTCATTTCCATTCCAGACTATTGTAATCATTTATGTCAGTCCTGTTGGTTTTGGCTTTAATTGATAGTAATGAAATATATATTAACTGGAGAGTTATTCCAGTTGCATTTATTCGGGTTATATTCAGTTCTGTTGTGATGTGATGTTACTTATGATTATTTCGTATTGTGGATTGGTTTTAATTAAAAGAATGGAAAAAAAATTACACTAGCTTAATTAATTGTCAGGTGAATTAATATAGAAAAAATGTTTTTCGATGGTGATGCTAAGAATGAACCAACTGTATACTCTGATTTAATTGGGTATATGACTGATCTCCCGGTATTTAATTAGGCGGGGTGTCACAAAAGGCTAACGTGGTGGCAGACGCATTGAGCCGACGACCTGTTGGGGAGGTAGCAGAGGTTTATAAGGCAAAGTGGAAGGAGCTTTGACACGACGAAGAGGTTGCCAGAGCTTTTGCATCCGTATTGGTTGTCATTCCCGAGCTTATTATGTGGGTGATGAAAGCACAGGAAGGAGATCAGTTTTGCCAAGACAGAGTACGCTAGTTATTAGCTAATGGGGCGGAGCCTTTCTCAATTATTAGTTCTAAGGAGGCTTGCGCTTCAATGGGAAATTAATGGTTCTAGAGTATGAGGATTTGAGACATAAAATAATGTTAGAGTCTCACGTGTAAAGGTTTATGGTACATCCCGATGGGGATAAGATGTACCAGGATATGCGTAGGCAATATTAGTGGTTAGGGATGAAGCGGAGAATAATGGAGTTTGTCTCAAAGTGTGCTGCCTGCCAGCTAGTGAAGGTAGACCTCCAAAAACCGACGGGGATGTGGCAGCCATTAGAGGTTCCAGTATGGAAGTGGGAGAGTATAGCCATGGATTTCATTATTGAATTACCGATGTCGGAGAGAGGTCACGACTCCATCTGGGTGATAGTAGATCGTTTGACCAATGTGGATAATTTTTTACCGGTTCATACATATTTTGAGATGAGGCAGTACACGCAGTTGTTTGTTGCTGAGATAGTGAGGTTGCAATGAGTTTCGATTAATATCGTGTGGGATCGAGATAATATTTATGCGTCCCACTTCTAGCAGAGCTTTCAGAAGGCTATGAGCACGAATTTACGTCTGAGTACAGCTTATCACCTATAGAAATATGTGCAAATTGAGTGAGTTAATCATATGTTAGAGGAAATGCTGAGGATTTGCATACTTAACTTCGGGGGAGGATGGGAACAGTACCTTTCGTTAGTGGAGTTTGGGTATAATAACTCCTACCAGTTCACCATCGGCATGGAACCATTTGAGGCACTGTATGGACGGCCTTGTCATTCACCTGCTTGATGGTTAGAGGTGGGGGATAACAAGCTATTAGGGCCAAATATGATATAGGACACTACTGCCAAGATTGAGCTGATTCGAGAGCGCATTCGCATAGATCATCACATGCAGAAGAATTACGCCAATGCAGACTAAAGGCACATAGAGATAGAGATTAGTGACCAAATTTTGGTATGGGTGTATCCTATGAAGGGAGTCATGAGGTTCGACAAGAAAGGGAAGCTAGCACCAAGATATGTGGGGCCTTTTTTATTATCGAGAGGGTGGCACCAATGGCATATAGGCTGGGTCTACCAATGCACTTACAGCGGATTCATGATGTGTTCCACATGTCATTGTTGAAGAGGTACTAACGGAGCGAGAGGGATTTTTGGCACGTTCCACTGGAGGAGATAGACTTGTAGCCAGATATCTCTTACGAGGAGAGACCGATGGCAATACTTGATCATAGTGAGCATAAGTTACGGTGTAAGATGGTACTCTTAGTTCGAGTTCAATGGGGGGCACCACAGTGTGGATGAGTCAATGTGGGAAAGGGAGGATGACATGAGCGAGCAGTATCCAGAATTCACTGCATGTGCGCCCCAATTTAAGGATGAAATTCCTTTGTAAGGAGGGAAGTATGTAACACCTCGTATTTTTGAGTACTTAGAATTTAATTAATTTAGTTATTTTAAATTACATGTGTGTCGTAATTTAATTGAATTATGAGAGATTGAGAGTGGCCCGATGTGTGTGTTTTCAACAAAACCAATTTTTCTTCGAAAAAGATCCAACTTTTAATTATGCACCAAACCCAGTTGTGAAATCCCAATTCTTACTTTAAACCAATTTTATCTTATTTAATCCTAAACATGCATCTAGTGATTAAAGAAAGTAAAGTAAAGTAAAGAATACTTACAACGCAGGATGTACGAGGAAAAAACCCAAAACGGGAAAATAACCTCGGACGGCCCAAGCCAGACAATCACTATGAATAATGGTTTTACAAAGACAGATTAGCCTTATACTAAGACTCGATCCCCACGGGTCTTGACACTCCTTCTGATCTTCAACCGTTCTTCAATAGTTCCCAAGCAGAAATTCCGTCTTCTACGATCTCTGTCCACAACACACGCGTCCACGTATGTCTCGGTGTCCACCGATATGGCTTTGATACGTCTACGATGTCGAACACGATGTTCGTCGCTTCTTCACCGTAAAACACTTTGTGTTCAATGTGTAGAACAAACAACTTTGGTGCAGCAAGATCACGTAAACATATAATAATGATAACTCGGATCTTTGCAAACTCTAAGGATGTGTTTAAGACTTTTAAACCTTAGAAAACATGTGCAAACAAGGGTCTGGTTTGTAAAACTGTTTTCCAGAAAGCACACTAACGAAATTATGATGCAAACTCTGTTTAAATAGGATTTAAACACCGCCTTGAAAAACGTGTCGTTCGAACGACTTAAGCATGTCGTTCGAGCGACATTGTATCTCGTTCGAACGAGATCCATTGTCGCTCGAGCGACCTTCCAAAAGTTTGACTTTCTTTGACTTTCGGATAAAAACGTCTCTTAACAAAGAGATTCAAATTAGTCAAACTCTATTTCGAGCTTATCATCATAAAACGAAGTTTAAACCATTAAAACACTTTTAAAACATTTAAAAACATTTTTCTTTATAAAATTACATCCTTATCTTTTATAAAATAATTTCGAGCACCATTAATTATACGCATTCATACCTGAGTGATCTCGGAATGAAATTAACTTTGAAGACGAGTAAACTTGCACCAAATAAACATCGGCATGATTATTTCTTTGAAGCTTTGCCGCAACGTCTTCAATTTCTTCAATACGTCATTGACCAAGTGGGATTGTGACAAAATAAAATTCTCCCTATGACATATTTCAAACACAATTTTGTTCACGGAATTAAGTCAAAACAATACAGGGACTCAATTGGAAATTTATGTCCTTACAAATCTCCCCCTTTGACTATTCCGGGACAAAACTAAACCAGTGAAATGACTAACCGGGCCGTCAAGCCGTATGACGCCTAAACCCCATCCCATAAACCCAAAATAAAAAATACAGGACACAGACTAATATATGTAGCACCGGCAAGCATGAACTGTCTGAATGTGATGTAGACTTGAAATCTTAAATAGCTGAAGCATATCTACACACATGAAACAGACAAATAAATACAAAGTGAAGTATGGAGGAACAAATGAAACCAATTTATATATTCAATAAGAGAATATCATTTGGAAATATGTGAGCAATTATTTGATACCAATTTGTTACCAATTTTAAACATAAAGTAGCACTCAACAAATCTCCCCCTACATCACATACATCTCTCCCCCCTTTTGTCTCGAATAGACAATCCGGTGAAAAGATAAACCAATATGAAATATCTAGCATGAGAATATGATACCAAATAGAATTAAGTTGATACCAATTTTGAAAAATGAAAACCGCTAGATAAACATGAGAAAACCAGCTAAACAAGATCATAAAATGCCAAAATAGTAGCTAGTAAATCAATGAATCACACAAAGAGTATACCAGTCAAATCAAGTGTGATAAACATAAATATATGAAAAATACCAATTTGGAACATAAAAGAACCTGCATATAAACAAATTAATAATAAAAAAAAACTTCTTGCAGTACCAAAAATATATCAAATTAAGCCATAGGACTGCAAACCAATCAGAAGTCATTTTTCACCCTGTCGTTCGAACGAGCAAGGGACTTCACTCAAACGAGATGAGGAAGTCTCTCGAACGAAGTACAAAAGTCGTTCGCACGAGATGAGATGTCCTTAGAACGAATTCCCGCGACCTGTCAAAATTTCCCAGTTTCCCAGAAATATTATAAAGTATTGCCCAGTGAAAAAATTTCCACAAAAAAATTCCAGGAAAGGTCTGACAGAAGCAAAACAGTGTTAAAACAGTAAACTTTTAACACAAAACGCAAAAAAACTCATAAAAACTTAAAATGCGAGTTACATGCAAACATAGTACCGATGTGCTCAAACTTGGACATGGAATGATCGGGCGTGAAACTACAACAAATGAGTCACAATTCCAACACATTGAAACGATCAAGAAGCTCTAATTGATAGCGATAAATCATCAATCTTTATCATAACCATATGACAATAAAAGTGTGAGCTTAATGAACTAAACATACTACATGCACACAAATCTAGAATTTTGACGATTCCACAAACAATAGCGTCAAATTGCAATGTTTCAACATTAGGATTAGATGTGCAAACCCATTTAAATTTTCTCCAACCAAACACCCTCATATAAACATACTTTTTCAAGTTCTTTTGAGGTTACTAGCATTCTCAACTTAGAGAAAATCTTATTGGCCCTTTTCTTAGCATCTTGCTTTTTCTTTTTGGGCTCTTTTAAGCGGTAGCTTTCACAACGAGTTAATTTTGAACTCTTGCAGCCCTTTCCCATGAATCACTCATCATTTTTACCAATTTTTAAATCCTCATGGTAAACAGTTATTACATGAACACTTCTCCTTAAGTCTACTTACGCATAGATGACAAGATTGAGATAAGAACGCCTCACCAAATTCAAATATGCAAGAGAAGTCAAACATCCATATAAACTCGTGCATGTGTGCGATGTTGGCATATATACAAAGTCGAATCAAGATGCATATCAACTTCAAAACAACCCCATATAACCAATGGTTAAGATCATTCTAAGTATTGATAATAATGACCAAATGTCCTAGCCACATGATAATGAAACGATGGGGGGGGGGGGGGGGTCCAATCACACCAATATGACACATCAAACATGTAAACTCAAAAACAAAAAACTGAAAATCTTTTTGGCTTTTCAAACATATTTTGACTCAAAGAAAAGCAAAATCTTTTTGGATTTTCAAAAGTTTTCTCAAAAAAAAAAATCTTTTTGTATTTTTCAAATAAGACTTAAACAAATGAAAACTATAATACAAAATGATACACATGTCATAATACCAATGAATATATCATGAAGCAAATTAGCATATGACAAACATGGAAACACTGTAATTTTTTAGATTTAGCATGGGAAGAATCAAGTGCAACCAAACGAGAATTATGAAGTTTAATTCCTAAACTTCCTTGGAGCTTGTCTAAGGTCGTAACAATAATGCCTAAGGTGACCTTTCCTACCACAAAATGTGCAAGTGTAGCGGTGGTGGGAATGATTACCTTTATGGGACCTTTTCTAACCATCCTAGTGTTTCTCACACGTGCGGGGGGAATGGGAACAATTCTCTCACCAAAACCTATACCTCCCCTATCTCCCTTAATTTGGACGGTGCTTAAGATCTTATCTAACTTCTCCGATCTAGCCTCCAAATTAAACTTGACTCTAGACGAGTATTTCAACCTTTCTTCCAACTCAATAATCCTAGACTCGAGTAAGTTCCTAGTTTCCTCAAACTCTAAAATCTCCTTTTTCAAGGACTCTATCAAACCATGGAGATTATCTCTCTCTTTCTCCACAAACTCTAGTTTCTCCCTAAACTTTTTCTCTCGTGCCCTAAGATCCTCAATCCAACTATCATTATTTTCTATGGCATGATCATTCAACTTAGATTGCAAATTTGAGTTAGCCTTTTTTACCTTCACCGTTTCGGCATACGATTCATTAAACGCATTTTGCAATTCTTTCACATCAATCTCCTCCTCGTCACTCTCTTCACCCTCACTAACATGGGATTCACTCAAAATCTCCTCAGAAGTGTCATTCACATGAGTTGTATCATCGTCGCTCACATGACATGCCATAAATGCAACAAAGTTACACTCAATGGGGGAACTCTCTCCCTCTTTCGGTTCACTATCACTTAAGGTGGCATTATAGACAACGGGTTACTTGCCCTCTTTCTTAAGTCTAGTGGGGCACTCCTTAACTTTGTGACCGTACCCCTCACACCCAAAACACTTAGCCAACTCATCTCTCTTAGACTTTTCAAACTCATCCTTAGAGGTGGTATCCACTTTGTTGTTCTTGAATTTTTCAAATTTCTTGGCATCTTTCGATTACTTTTGAAACTTAATAAATTTTTTAAATTTCTTTGCCAACAACGCAACATCCTCAAAATCGGAATCGAAATCCGAAACTTTAATTTCCTCCTTCCGGGTTTTCAAAGCAATACCCTTTTCTTTCTTAGGCACTTGCTTGGAGGTAATCATGTCGATTTCATAGGTTTGTAAGTCACCTACAATCTCTTCTAGTTTCGTTGACTCTAACCTACCCAAGGAGTTTAAAATGGTCACTTTCACATCAAACCTACTAGGCAACGACCTAAGGATTTTCTTAATGACACGGTTGTCGGGAATTTTCTCACCTAGGTTAAACGACGAGTTGATAATATTTGACAACCTAGCATAAAACTCATCAAAGGTCTCACTCTCTAACATCCTAATGGTCTCAAACTGTGTGGTGAGATTTTGAAGTTTTGTGCCCTACCCGTGCTAGTGCCCTCATGAGTGAGTGCCAAAATATCCCAAGCCTCTTTTGATGTTTCACAAGTCATAATCCTATTATATTCTTCGTGTGTGACATGTGAAGCAATAACGTGCAGACCCTTAGAATTATATTGTGCAAGTATTATTTCAGTTTCGGTCCAAGACTCAACAGGCTTTAAACTAGTGACTTCACCTATAATAGTGACAGGGGGTGTCCAACCTTTCTCAACTGCAAGCCAAACACGCTCATCAATAGATTTTAAAGCACATCTCATTCTCATCTTCCAATAAGTGTAATTAGTGCCATAAAAAACAGGAGTTCGAGAAAATTCATTATATCCAGAATTCATCTTTGAAAACACACGGGATCACAAAACAAATAAAAATGTTTTCTAGCTCTGATACCAATTTGAGAGATTGAGAGTGGCCCGATGTGTGTGTTTTCAACAAAACCAATTTTTCTTCGAAAAAGATCCAACTTTTAATTATGCACCAAACCAAGTTGTGAAATCCCAATTCTTACTTTCAACCAATTTTATCTTGATTAATCCTAAACATGCATCTAATGATTAAAGCAAGTAAAGTAAAGTAAAGTAAAGAATACTCACAACGCAGGATGTACGAGGAAAAAACCCAAAACGGGAAAACATCCTCGGACGGCCCAAGCCAGACAATCACTATGAATAATGGTTTTATAAAGACAGATTAGCCTTATACTAAGACTCGATCCCCACGGGTCTTGACGCTCCTTCTGATCCTCAACCGTTCTTCAATATTTCCCACGCAGAAATTCCATCTTCTACGATCTCTGTCCACAACACACGCATCCACGTATGTCTCGGTGTCCACCGATATGGCTTTGATACGTCTACGATGTCGAACACGATGTCCATCGCTTCTTCACCGTAAAAGCCTTTGTGTTCAATGTGTAAAACAAACAACTTTGGTGCAGCAAGATCACGTAAACATATAAGAATGATAACTCGGATCTTTGCAAACTCTAAGGATGTGTTTAAGGCTTTTAAACCTTAGAAAACATGTGCAAACAAGGTTCTAGTTTGTAAAACTGTTTTCCAGAAAGCACACTAACGAAATTATGATGCAAACTCTGTTTAAATAGGATTTAAACACCGCCTCAAAAAACTTGTCGTTCGAACGACTTAAGCATGTCGTTCGAACGAGATTCAGTGTCGTTCGAGCGACCTTCTGAAAGTTTGATTTTCTTTGGCTTTCAGATAAAAACGTCTCTTAACAAAGAGATTCAAATTAGTCAAACTCAATTTCGAGCTTATCATCATAAAACGAAGTTTAAACCATTAAAACACTTGTAAAACATTTAAAAACATTTTTCTTTATAAAAATTACATCCTTATCTTTTATAAAATAATTCCGAGCACCATTAATTATACGCATTCATACCCGAGTGATCTCGGAATGAAATTAACTTTGAAGACGAGTAAACTTGCACCAAATAAACATCGGCATGATTATTTCTTTGAAGCTTTGCCGCAATGTCTTCAATTTCTTCAATACGTCATAGACCAAGTGGGATCGTGACAAAATAAAATTCTCCCTATGACATATTGCAAACACAGTTTTGTTCACGGAATTAAGTCAAAACATTACACGGGCTCGATTGGAAATTTATGTCCTTACAAATTAAATGTTATATGTTTATTAAAATATTAATCGGGAGGGATAATGATTAATATCTACGGAATAAAGTTACCAAAGGTGTGGTAAATAACTTGTGATAATCATTATACGTTGTAGCAAGTGATATCGACGCGATTATGTCTCATGTAGACTATATTGAGATTGAGATAGAAAATTTATGTATAGTGATTCAGATGATGATTTTGACGTCATGTTTGATTCCGAATGAGTCGAAATAATCAGAATAATGTATCCAGATGTATTGATTGAGTCCCAGCGCAATTTTAGACCAACTCGGCACCACGTAAGGGAGTTTCAGTCATTTAGGAGCCTAGGGTAGAAGAAACTTTGAAAATTAGAGTGTTATATTGGTCCCTTTGAATTATGGTCTAGGTTCACAATGCTTGGGATAGAGAGGAGGCCATAGGAGAGGAAGAGCAGAAGAAACCTAAGCCATTCCACACTTTTTCGCATCACCAACGTTGCCGAATTTGTGATCGGACCAAGGAAAGATCAATCTTATCATCTTAGAATGAAAATCAGAGTTGCTTTTTCAAGGCAAGTGTTTATCTTGCATCATTTCAAGCATGTTATAATACATATGTAGTGTATAATTCCATGATTTTAATAATTTCTTGGGATTTGGATGGGTGAAATTCATGCAGAATAAATCCCTATATGTAGTTGATATGAAATCAGAGAATATTTGATGATAACTTAAAAGAAATCTGGGTACATTGATGAATATGCATGAAGAACACCATAAACTGGGGTTTTATGAATTTTAGAATTTAATCTATTCTTGGGTAGATTTGTTAAAAAATTGATCATACATTTACATTAGAAACTGTCCTTATACGTATACTTGATGGTAGGGTATGTTGTATGGGAGTTTAGGAAGGTTTCATGGAGGTTTGATGTACGATAAGTGGTGCAAACTCGTTGATTCGACTACCCAGTTTTGCTAAGTTTGATTATTTATGTTATACTTCTGAACGGAATTAATTATGGGAACTTTGGTGATGGTTTATTAATGATGTAAAGACTCAGCGAAGATCAATAGACATATAGTTAAGGCCCGATTTAATCTTAATGGATGTAAAATTAGGTTTAGGACCGACGAGAATTAAAAGATTTTGTTGCGTATCGAGAAATAACAAATTGGGTTAAGGGAAGAGTAAACTACAACCTAAGACCAATACCAGTAGGATAGTGAAGCTTTGCTACTGAATTTTACTTAAGGGATAATTGGGACCCCTTGGGTAGTGAGTGATACTCGAAAAATATGAAAATAATACTATGTGTGAATCATTAGTATGTCGAGTATTCGAAAGATATAAACACTATGCACGAGATATATTATAGGTTGTGTGTGTGTGTTTATGTTTGTGTGTGTATATATATATATATATATATATATATATATATATATATATATATATATATATAGGTTGTGTGAATACCTATTATGTGACTTGTTATGTGTGTAAACATACCTAGGTTACCTGCTATCACAGGAGATTATGCGCAAAGGGCGATCCGACCTTGACAATTCCAGGGAGGTCTGGATGCGTGGCCTAAAACATAAAACTCAAGGCATCTCACTATGTGCAGTGTATTTGTGTGACTAGCAAGTCATTTGGGTATGTTAGATATGTGCGTAGCCCAAAGGCTTAGAACTATGTTCGCCTTCATTGTGTGTTGTTTGATTTATGGTTCAAGGAGACATTCCAAACTTATAGTCCCTGATTCGGTACAAGAGGTAATTGGACTTAATAACATAGTATGCTTGCATCGTGGTGGCCGTTCCGGGGGATGTTGTAATTGTATATATTATAGTGTGACATGTATATACAAATGTGATCATTCTACTTATGTGTGATGGTAGAAAATATAGATAGTGTATATCTAAAAGTAATTTGAGTATGAGAAACTTAATTAATGCTACAATATTAATATTCGGTTAATATTAATTATCGGTTTTATGGTAGTGTATTGTATGGGCGATACGGGAGAGCTAAACCGGTTGTAGTTAGTTAGATACTTATGTCTAATATGTATGGGTAGCAAACTAGGTGGGTAAAATAGGAGATGTTGGGTGTGCACTATAGACGAGAGGTGAGGAACCCAAGGGAGTATATGCTGAACTAGCGTGTACATCTAATAACTACTTTTATAACTGCAATTTAAGTACTTGCTAAATATTTTTCAAAGGTTTTGGGCTCTAACCCGTATGAAATCTATTTTTAAAAATATTTTAGGTGTCCAGCCACAGGGATGCCAAGCTTGATGATTCATACGAGAGATGCATAGCTGCAGCACTTGTGGAGGTTGCCGAATTTTAGTTATTAATTCCTATATTAGAATTTATGATTTAGTATTTTATTTGGGCATGTTTCCCCTCCAGTTGATACATTCACTCTGTCTTATTTATCTGTGTAATTGGATTCAGTTTTATTTTCATAGACTTATGGTTTGGATATTAGTTTTGGAGACGACGGTTTATTCGGTATTTATCATTTATGTATTTATCTCGTGATGATTCAAACTTCTATTAACTGTGTGGATGGTTGAGTTATATTATGTTATTTTTCGCATGTTGTTATGTTAATGAAAGATAAAATTTGGCACCGACTTAATTTAACATAGGTGATTAGTAATTAAAAGTTTTTGAGAGTGATGCAAAAAATTAATTAAATGATATTTCGATTTATTTTGATAAAGGACTGATCACTCGTAGTTAAAACAGGAGAGGTGTAACATTGTAGTCCTCAATTTTAGTTTGGTTGTATACGTCTATTTCATTTCAGAGACGGCTTATGTTATTTGTTTGGTGATTGGTATAAGAGTTGTTTTTTTTTGTTGATTTTATATTTTATTATATTGTCTTTGTTCTTTCAATTCTAGTTTATTTCTTATGCAAGAATAGTAGAAGTTTTGATTCGCGTGATTTTTTTGGTAAACCTAATTAATCTATTTATGGATTTTTTTTTTTTGGGGGGGGGGGGGGTATTAGGTCGATCCGTTGAACCACATTAATCTTCTTGTCCTTGATTATTTTCATTTATATTTGTGGGTAGAAGTATACTTATTGTTGTTGTCGGAATTATATTCCTATAATTTGGCATCATTTGTGGAAAAACTGCAACCCCATTACTCGTGAATACCAATCTTTATCTATAATGATGAGTGCACATTAGTCTTATCGTTCTCACATTAAGAATCGTGTTCAAACTGAGGTACATATTGTGATGAGGGAACAAACTCCATATAGATTTCCTTCACC
Source organism: Sambucus nigra (assembly GCA_949130495.1). Taxonomy (NCBI): domain Eukaryota; kingdom Viridiplantae; phylum Streptophyta; class Magnoliopsida; order Dipsacales; family Adoxaceae; genus Sambucus; species Sambucus nigra. Next base: position 28,082,608 of record OX422208.1, on the reverse strand, counting down.
TCCCAATGATGCGAGATCTCGATAACGTACTCCGCATAACTTTGGACCTAGTCGTCTCCATATACTCAATTTGTGTAGACCCATTATAGTAATGGAACGTCATGTCCAGTCAACCTTTATGAAAAGTATTTAAATGAACGGGACAGGGAGATTGCTCGATTAAAGAGGCAGTTAAATGAACAGTTTGAATGATGTAGGTCCAACTCCCATAACCTCAGACTTCATAAAAGGAGCAAAAATTGATCTCCTGGAGTCCCTCGGTATGATCATAATGATAGAGCCTCTGAGTTCTAGAGTCTACGATTATTATCTTCCAATCGACTTAAAGTAGGGAATTAATATATTTTAGGTTATCCAGTCGCGGTGCAAGGCTAGTTCGACCGACTGAATGTAGTCACGATAATAGTTCGGCCAAATCTTAACCTTCCAAGAAGAGCAACGACTTGCGTGAGTTTATCAAGAAAGAGTTTGAGGTTGGGCTTTGGTCTATAAATCATCGTATCCTTTCACTATTGGCACATAATCATAATAGCGCCCGAAGAAGTTCTCCATGTAAAGATCACAAACAATGGTATTCTAACCCATCACATCAGGAAGTGAACTCTTTTAGGATTCCCCTATAGGTAATCCATATCTTTGTTGATCCATCACGATGCCCTTATGTGTCGCATTTTCCCAAATCTTTTAGGATAGATAGTCCTTAGGTGGTTCGAGAAGCGAATTCTTATGTTGATATCATCCTTTTAGGAATTGCTGAGAAGTTTGTAACTTACTTTATCACTAATGACAATATAGTAAAGGAGGTCGACAATTGAAACGAGCAATTGATAATTTTTTTTCCTTTGAATTAGGCCTTTCCAGATCGAAAAACATTTATCAGTTCTTCGATAAGAAGTCAATCATCCATTAACGACATTATGACGCGTATTGAGGAGTGATCTAAGGTGAAGATGAGCTCCTCGATGACAATAATTAGGTCAATAACCTACTAGGAAAACTAAGAAAATTAATATGAATAAAGTATCTAATGGAGGAATGCAAATGACTTCTGTAAATAAGAGGGCCAAGACGAAATTTTTTAAGGGATAATTAACAATTCCACCTAATGAAAATGCCTACCGTGTAGTAAGAACCTATTTAATGGAGCCTATTTATAAACTCTTTCCTCAAATATAAATAAGCCTAAAAGAATTCCCCCTAAGACATGTAGTAATCCAAATGAGAGGGACAACAACCTCAAGTGAACCAATCATCGAAAACATGTCCATAAGCTAGAAAATTATAATATGTTTAAACGTCTCCTAGAAGGCCTTGTCTAGAATGGCGCCTCAAAGAATATGTTGATGATGACGAGATAAATCTTTAGTTTGGGTCAACACCGTACAAAAAAGGATAATAATGACCTCCCAGCATCAGGAATGATCATAACCATGCATGGCTTTACCGATGCTTTCCAACGAATTAGGTAAAATGCTTCGAGAAATAATTAAGATTGTAGAGAGCATACATGAAGTATTATAAGTTAAATTATCCAATCCATCCCTCGCCAAGCGATATCGTAAGGATATTAATCTTGACTGAGCGGTTATATTCACCTATGAAGACATAGCTGGCGTTAATTTACCTCATAAGGATGTTTTGGGATGTACTCTCATGGTATCTAACTTTGATTGTAAAAGAACACTGGTCGACGAGGGGAGTTCCTCAGTGATCATATATGTCAATATGCTTTAAAAACTTAGATGTGGCATCCAAGACTTAAATACAAAGGTTGGTAGTTTCCTTGGTTTTAGAGACAACGTGGATATGCTGTTAAGAAATATCAATATAACAGACAAGGTCAACCCTTTCAATTGTGAGATAGAGTTCCATGTGATCGAATCAGATTCACCTTACAATGCCATCTTAGATAGAGGATGGCTCCATACCATGAGGTTTGTGCCTTTTTCGCTGCATCAAAAGTTAAAATTTGTGATCGATTAATGAATCGGCTAAATCAAAGGTGATCAAGAAGCAAAACAAAGTTTCTTCTCACTAACATTAAATTAAAACAAGATCGGCATAAGAAGAATGAAGATTATAACAATTTAAAGGGAGATCAACCTAAATAGAAACCAAAGGGAGGGCGACTAGCAGTGGAGGAGACCATACTTGACCCCGCCGACTGAGCGATGGAGGAATTCAAATTATTCCTCTAAACTCATCACAATCGAAGATAACTTACTTCACCGGTTCTGAATTATGAAAAGACACGGTAGAGCGACTCATTCATTTTTTCATAATGAATATTAATGTGTTTTCATGGTAGCCTTATGATCTTTCAAGAATTGACCTAATGTCGATTGACATTAGCTATATGTGGATCCTGCATGTTGGTTGGTCAAGAAAAACCAAAGGATATTATCTTCATAAAACGTTAGCACTTTAGATGATGTAGTTGAGAATCTACATCATACCAACTCGATTAAATAAGTCCAATTTCCAGATTTAATTTCTAACAAAATCCGGGTAAAAAAGAAGAAGAGTGGAAATGGAGAGTTTATATTGGCTTTACATACCTCAAAAAATCCTAACGAAAGGGTAGATTCCTTCTCTCTATGATCGATCAACTCGTCAATTAAACAAGATGTCACCAACACATGAGTTCCGTGGATGCTTACTCAAGTTACCATTAAATACCCTTGGTTGACCCCGACCAAGAAAAGACTTCCTTCATCATAATACTAGGACTTAACTACTGTAAATGCATGTCATTCAGTCTCAATAATGATGGAGAAATGTATCAATACCTTTTAACAAAAAGGTTCCAGATGTACATCGACAAGTTGAAAATAAATGCTTCTAAGTGTGCTTTTGAGGTCAACTCAAGCAATTTATGGTGTACCTCGTGAAGTAAAGAAGAATCTGATCTAACCTCGATCAGATTAAGGCTTTACATGACATATAGGAACCAACCACTATTTAATAAGTTCATGCCTCGATCTAGATGTTAGATGCCCTCAATAGGTTCATACCTCGATCATCTAATAAGTGTCAGCCTTTATTTCAAGCCTTGAATATTGTAAATACTATGATTGGGTACATGAATGAATTAAATCACTGGATAAGATCAAGAATTACTTCGGATCTCCATCAAGAAATACTTCGGATCTCCCTTACTTTTCTCAATGTCGATTAATGGCGAGAAACTCCACTTATACATGTTCATTTCTCTACATAAAACTAGTGGAGCACTAGTTTGATGCAAATATGGAGAGAATATTGCAGTTATTACATCATTCACACCCTCCTTTAATCTGAAAGAAAGGGGATGCCTATTGAAAAGTTGTTGTTGGCAATATAGATGTCATCAAGGAAGCTACATCTTTATTTCGATGTCCACACTATAGTCATCCTAACTTATTTCCATCTTAAATAAATATTAAATAAATAAGATCTATCTGATGTGATGCCTATGTGGTCATTAGAACTGGCCTTATTCGATATCATGCGTGAGACTTGGACTTCTACAAAGGGGTGGGAATTGGTTGAATTTATCGTTGAGGTCTTAGCGAGTCCATATGAGTAAATTAGTCAGTTGATCCCCTCCTAGAGATGATTTGCCTATAATCAAGCACCCAAATGGAGATTATTCATAGATGAAATATTCAACAAATGAGTCATTGATGTTAGAATCTTCTACATCACCCCGTAAGATGCCTCATTGAGTATGAAATTCGACTTAGTTTAAAGGGATCTAACAATGAGGCAACGAGAAAAATCCTCAAGGCCTTAAGATCGACATCAATCGAATAATTATCAAGTAATTGCTATAGTCATGCTGACTCTTAGCCACATTTACCTCATCAATTGGGAGGGCAATTGAAGTGGGATAAATCAGTAGACAAAACATCAATGAATAAGAAACAATGCTAGATGGCATGCATATTAAGTCGGCTTCATCAAGGATGTACCCCATCAATGCATGTTTAAAGTACATAGATCTCTCGTAGGATGACCATCAAATGAAACCCCTTATGATTTTGCGTATGAAATGCAAGTAATCATCCCTCTCGATATTGGGTTGTTGACTCTCAAGTCTGGAATTTTTAAGGATGACCATAGCAACGATCACTTGGCCCATGATCTTGATTCAGCTAAGGATGAAGAGGGTAAGCCCTAATCTACCTTGCAACTATAAACAAAATCTCACCAAACAATACAATAAGAAGGTCAAGGTCAAAGAATCCCAGGTCAGTGATTTAGCACTTTAAAAGTTACTCCTAGTCACTAAGAAACACTTTGATGATAAGCTAATGTAGAACTGGCACAGGCTCTGCATGATAGTCTCAAAAGGAGGAGGAGGCTAATACCATTTGTAAGAGTTAAATGGGACAATAATACCTAGGTTATGTAATGTTATGAACCTTATGAAATTTTATCATTAATTATATTAAAAACATTATACCTAGGTTATGTAATGTTAGCCGGATAAATATGATTCATGGTAATCGATACAATTGTTTAACAACATTATACTTCCCAACTAAACCTTACTATAAATTCACTTAAAAATGATGGTGCAATCTAACGCTGGGTTAGTTGGCCTAGAATATGCATAAATCCACTTAAGATCGAGGGGTACGATTTTGAATAAGTTGATTTTGCCTATAATAGTACAATTCCATCCGTAAACGGTGGTATAACCCAACTCTGGCTTGGTCATCCTATAATAGGCATAAACCCACCTAAGAACGACTAATATGACTTATAATAAGTCAATTTCATCTAAAACAGTAAAATAAACCCACATAAAAATGGTGGTATTGCCCAACTCTAATTCGTCAGCTGTAAAAGTGGTTATCACTTAAATAATCTATGATACCAATTTGTAAAATATGTGCGGTGTGATATCGATTTAAATAAATTCGCAAATTTCCAAGTTACCCTTATTTAATCGGTGTCAACTTTCAAACCAAATAAATTTAGCTCCTAAACATGCATCTACGTGTGGATACATCAAACCAACATAAGTAATTACTGGCACACAGATTTCAAGAAAAAAAACCTTTCTGGTAAAATTTTTTATTTCACAAATAATACTCACAATGATTACAAGTGAAATCTACAATGGATTAACCTCGAAAAACCCACATAAGCCACAACCTAAATCAACAATGGAATTTCGCAGCAACTCCACACAAACCGCAATTCAGTTAGCCCACGAACACCCACGAGTACTCCCTTTGACACGCAGTCACGTCACCCAGCACCTCACTTAAACGGCATCTAGATCAGCAATACAGATCTTTCTACGAGAGAAACTTCACAAAGTTGTGTTCTCGGGTTCCAAAATAATTCACATAAAGATTGGGATATTTTGTGAATTTAAACCAAAACTAAAACTCTGAAAAATGATAAGACAAGTGTTTCAGCCAAAGCAGTTTTCATAGAATAAAATTCTCAGCCCTTATGATGAAAACGAAGTTGTTTAACACGCTATTTATAAAAACGTTAAGACTCGTCTCTTGAACGAGTTTGCACGTCGCTCGAACGAAAGGATAGTGTTTCATGAATGACACTTCGCATGACATCTCTCTATTGTTTGAACGACAGTGCTGGTCGCGTGAACGACCAAATAAAACTTTATTTTTTATTTCAAAAATTCGCCTTAACACTTAAAAATATATATTTGACGAAAAACTTCACTCCTACACTTAGAAAATATATTGTAAGAAATATCCCAACACTCTGAGTGAACTGTTAAGGTACTCAAGCACAACCTTACCAATATTAATCTCGCGGAGGCTTGAATGTTGAAGAACGTTGTTATTTGGATCTGTGTTTACACATGATTGATCTTGAATAAGTCTTCGACGGTTGTAGCGGTATACGATATACTCAAATGTAAGTCGGACAATAAAGTAACGTCCTTACAAATCTCCCCCTATGTCTATGCCGGTACACAATAAAAATATTCGAATTATCAAATCAAAATGTCGGTACAAATCTAATACCCTCCCATGAATCCAAAATTGAAAAGGTACTAAAGATGCAAGTATCAAGCTTTTTTTCAAAATCTTCAAATCTTTACGATTTTCTCATCAGGCTGTGCAATATATGAGCTTCAATAGTTGTACCTACACACATGAGACAAAGCAAATATCTTTATGACGTATCAAGTTTGAAATGATATAAGAATAAAATAATCAATAATCAAATATCCCATATAATGCAAAAACTCATCCATAATTCGTTCTCCCCCTTGTTATTTGCCCGAAATAGATAAGGAAAAGAATAAATAAAATAAACATGGAGTTGTCACGACAAATATGCATTTCAAACATGGATCAAACTGCGATCATGCAAAGGAGTAACTCAAAAGCTTCCACAAACTATTTTTGATTTTTCAAAATTTGATACCAAAATGCAAAAATAATTTTACAAAAATCACACCCCGTAAATTTTCACTAAGATAACCAAATTGTAGAAACAGAATGAATGGATGTAAACATTTTCAAATAGGAAAATCAATGCAAACATGCATAACATATGTGCACGATGAATATGTGTACGCAAAACGAATAAATCTCAAAATCGCCATTAGGTGTCGAAAATTTGAGTTTAGATGACACCGTCTGAATCTAATCGACAAATCAAAGTCAAATATGATTTTCACACCAATAACGTCTAAAATTATGTAACACTTTTTCATGACTTTGTCAGGACGTGCGAACCCAATTTATATTCCATCCGAACTCCCTCATAAATAGTATATCATTTTATTTTTATTTTGAGTCGATGAAAGAAAATAAATTGGCCCACTTTTGGCATATTTTTCTTTTTATTGCCTTTAATTTTTTTCGGGCTCTTTTCAACCTCATTGGACCTTGAAAAATATTTATTGTGCAACACTTTTTCTAGGTCCAATTTAAACGATGGCTTAATCGCAAAGGATAAATGAGTACCTTTCGTCTCCCTTCCCTATTTCAAAAATAAATCACACAAACTCACAAACAACTATTCTTACATGCACTACTTTCATTATCAAGTTTTATCGTATTTATTTCATTATAAAGATAGAATTGAGATGAAAACACGTCGATCAACATGTGATAGATAAGAACAGTAGTCAAACAAATTCGTGCACGTGTGAAATAAAGAAACTCATGAGTCAAACATGTAGGTAGTAACAACTAATCACATATCATTACTCCAAACACTGTAAAGCACATAAATGAAATGATGACGCATATCAAAACACTATCAAATTGCTATGTGGATATGGAATGAAATTGTGACTCGGTCATCCTAAATATCCATTCATAAACGGTGCAAAAAAAAATGCAAAAATCTTTTTGACTTTTTTCAAAATTTTTATCAAAAATAAAATCTTTTTGTATCCTTCGAAAATTTGATCAAAAACAAAAATCTTATACAAAAAGTACACGTGTCATAACACTAGTAAACATATATCATGAAGCATAACTAGCATATGACAAACAAACGAACACAATCATCTATATAATATGGTGTGGGTACCTGGATTTGGCATCATGGGCCCAGACGAGTAGCCTAATAAAAACGGCCCAAAGCCTGGACGCCTCGCACCTGAACGAAATTCAGTAATGACTTGGTCCTCTCCTAAAATCTCATAGGGAGATATTCCAGGAGAGAAAGATGGACGTGGGGGAGTTCAATACCCCCACTCCCCAAAATAAACATGTATATAATAAACCCTAAGCCTGGGGGAAGAGACACGCACTATATTCTCTGTAAAATGCTCCCCGGAGTATATAGAAATAATACTGACTGCGCCACCGTGGACGTAGGAATTCTAGCTAAACCACGTACATATTGTGTTGTGAGATTGGCATATTTCATTATTTATTATCTTTGGCGATTGTGCTTTTCCTATTTATTTGTGTTGAATATAATTGTCACCACAATTGGCGTCGTCTGTGGGAATCGTTTGTCTTCCTTGAGAAATCCCTCACCAACAAAGAAGATATAATGTCTGGTCACAGTAGCAACGCCCCTCAGGCAGGAGATATCCAAGAACAACCTGCCCCTCGCAGGATCAGATCTGAAGTTCGGCATTCAGATCAGAGGGCTCGCCCAGAGAGGCCAGCCGCAGAGGAGAGCCAAGGACCAACAAGGTCCACACAAATCTCCACATTGATTGATGCCTATGAGGCGAGGCTCCAAAAGCAGAGGGAGTACGCTCACAAGCAAGAGGCTGAGAATGCTAGCCTCAAAAGGAAATTAGAAAGGATAGAGAAAGAGCTCCATCGCACCACTAGGCGACGTCCATACTGCACTCCTAGCCCTCAGGCGAATAAGTCTCACAGCTGAGGAAGGAGCCCTAGACTTGGATCCTAAAAGAGTGAGGAGCACGAGTCAAGCGACGACTCGCTCGAGAACCAGTGACAGGCTCTCCGTTTCAGGAGCCCAGCTCGTTGTAATGAGAACATACAAAATTTGGTCCGAAGGGAGATGGACCAACACCCAGCACATCGCGGTGCCAGATTGACCAGGGAGATTGCTAGACGAGATCTCAAGGCCCAGATGAAATACACTTTCTCAAGGGAGATTGAAGAAGAGGAAGACCCCAAGAAATTTGCTATGCTAAGATTCAAGATCTATGACGGGAAAACTAACCCTATAGATCACGTTAGGCAGTACAGGTAAGACATGACTCTCTGGAAGCATTGGGATGCACTAATGTGCCGAATTTTTCCCTCGAGTCTGCATGATGTGGCGCAAAAATGGTTCAAGAGACTCCCTCATAGGTTTATCAGGAGCTTTGAGTCCCTGGCCGAGCTCTTTACAGCTCACTTCATTACTAGCAGCTCCCATCCCAAAAGGATGGATGCTTTACTAACAATGAAAAAGACGCCTCAAGAGAGCCTTCGAGACTACACAAAGCGATACTGGGAGATGTTTAACGAGATCGAGGACTGCTCAGAGCAGGTAGCAGTAGCCTCTTTCAAGATTGGACTACCCAGTTCTTGCCTTCTGCACCAATCCCTGATAAAAAAAGAGGCCAAGACCATCGATGACGTGATGGATCGCATCGAAAAGTATGCTAAAGTGGAGGATGTGACCCGCCTCAGTACAGGGGAAAACGATCAAACTAAGCTCGCTGCCAAGGGCAACGACAAGGCTGAGAACCAGAAGAAAAGAGGAAAGAATGGGGGCAAGAATGGCTCCAAGAACGGAGGCAAGAACTATGTTTCGAAAGAATTTTAGGCAGTGAACACTATCTTCAAAGAACAAATCTATAAGATCCTGGAGAAGATCAAAGACGAGCCACTTGTTAAGTGGCCCAGAAAGATGGGAAGAGATCCCTTAAAGAGAAACAACGCGCTGAGATGCACTTTTCATAAAGAGGGAGGACATAATACTGAGCACTGAAAAGCTCTTAAGTATCACCTCGAAGAACTAGCCCAGTCTGGGCACCTAAACGAGTTTGTGGAGAAGAGGGCAAAGAAAGTTGTTGCCAATGGAGAAATAAGACATGATAACGTACTCGAGGACGATGATGGCCATGAATTCCCAGTAATTCACGGGGCATCTGATATGAAGCAGATTCAAGGTATTTCAGCTCGGATGGAAGTAAAAAAGCTTACAGTAGTAATGCAGGCTTTTGAGATCGATCTAGCAAAGACACAATTAGGAAAGCGTCGGCGAGCAGATGACGTCGACTATAGCAAGCATATCGTGTTCACAGATGAAGATATGGTGGGAGTAGGAACCCCACGTCATGATGCTTTGATCATTACGCTCAGGATAGCCAACTACTCGTCGACAAGCTACTCGTCGACCAGGGAAGGTCATCCGAGGTAATGTATCTCGACTTGTTCAGGAAATTAAAGTTAAGTGTTGCTGACTTGAAAGAAGCCATTATCCCTCTAGTTGGGTTCGTTGGAAAAGTGACCATTCTATTGGGAATGATCATGCTGTCGGTAAGGGCAGAAAGTGTCTCCAAGATGATCGAGTTTCTGGTGGTCAACATCGACTCTCCATATCAAGCTATCCTCGGTAGGGGGTGGCTATATGCAATGAAGGAAGTCCCTTCGACCTACCATAAGAAACTCAAGTACTGATCGAGCGAGGAGTGATGGAGATTCACGGAGATCAGGCGTTGGCAAGGAGGTGCTTCATAACATCCATCTGCCCAAAACCAGAGAAGAAGGTCGAGAAGGCCAAAGACAAAGTCGAGGAATAGGAAGGTATGATACCTTCAAAAATAGCAACTAAGATATGGAAGGCCCAGAGTGGAGGAGACCAAACTCCTCCCCTCTGAGCGGGTTGTCGAGGACCTAGAGGAAATAACAGCCGATGGAAGCAAGGAAGGAAGGAGTTTCTTGATCGGAATTTCTCTTACAGAACAAGAAAAGAGAGAATTAATGGTGTTACTGAGAAGTAATATAGACATTTTCGCATGGGAACCTTACGAGGTGCCTGGCATTGATCCCAGTGTGGTTTGCCATAGGTTACACGTCGACCCCACTTTCAGGCCTATCACACAGAAAGCACGACGAACCACGCCAGAGAAGGCTAAATCCATAGAGAAAGAAGTTGAAAAACTGCTGGATGCAGGATCCATACGAGAAGTTCAATTCCTTAAATGGTTATCCAACCCTGTACTAGTTCCGCAGAGTAATAGGAAATGGAGAGTCTGCATTAACTTCACTGACCTTAACAGGGCATACCCTAAGGACAGTTTCCCTCTTTTAAAAATCGACCAGTTTGGGACGCCACAGCATCTCACGAGAGAATGAGTTTTCTGGACGCATATTCGGGCTATCATTAGATCCCCCTGCATGGATCAGACCAAGATAAGACAGCGTTCATGACTACTGTCAAATTATACTGCTACAAAGTTATGCCTTTCGAGATCAAGAATGCAGAAGCAACTTACCAGAGGATGGTCACCAAGATGTTCAAAAATCAAATGGGAGAAACTATGGAAGTCTACATTGACGATATGCTCGTCAAAAGCAAGCAAAAAGAGGACCATCTCTCAGACCTATCCAATACCTTCGAAATCCTTAGAAAATATCGAATGAAGCTTAACGCGAGCAAGTGTTCTTCCGTCGTCCAGTCAGAAAAATTCCTCGAATATTTGGTTAGCAAGAGAGGCATTGAGGCCAACTCGGACCAGATCGATGCGATCAATGGGGTATAACCACCTCGCACGTTACGGAACATGCAGAAGCTCACGAGTATGCTCGCCGTTTTGAACCATATTATTTCAATGTCCTCTAAGAAGTGCAAGCCGTTCTTCCAGCACTTGAAAGGAAAAAAAATAGTAGAGTAGAATCAAGATTGTTTGAAATCATTAGAGGAACTCAAGACCTATCTTAGCAAGCCGCCTTTGCTCGTTATACCTCAAGAAGATGATTCCCTCTACTTATACCTCGTCTTCTCCAGCCACGCCATCAGTTCTGCACTGGTTTGCGAGAAAGCAGGAATCCAGCATCCAGTCTACTACGCGAGCAAGACCTTATTGGACACCGAGTAGCGTTACCTGCCACTGGAAAAGCTCGCCTTCGCACTAGTAATTGCTTCGAGGAAGTTGAAACACTACTTCAAAACTCACACTATCACCGTCCTTACATCACACCCCCTTAAAGCAGTCTTGCGGAAAGCGAATTTGTCTGGAAGACTATCCAAGTGGTCAGTCGAGCTCGGACAATTTGATATCCAATTTCAGCCCAGGAATGCAATCAAAGGGTAGGTTCTCACAGATTTCATCGCAGAATTCACTGGCGAACAGCCTTACGGCCAGCTTTAACCCATGAAGCAAATGGAAAAACACCCATCACTAGGGGTCTGGCGGTTATTTGTCGATGGAGCCTCCAACTCAAAGGGGGCATGAGTAGGCATTGTGCTCATCACTTCAAAGGACATAATCCTCGAGTAAGGGATCAGTCTTGGATTTATAGCCTCCAACAATGAGGCAGAATATGAAGCTCTGATAGTCGGCCTGCAGAAGGCATAGGCACTGGGGGCAAAGCAACTACAGGTGTTCGGTGACTCATAATTGGTCTCTAATCAGATAAGTAGGGACTGTAACGCAAGAGATGAAAGAATGGTAGCCTACCTTACCTTGGCAAAGGAGCTAATGTCCAGCTTTGAGAAAGTCAATGTCCAATAATTTCCTAGAGGACAAAACAGCCATGCCGACGCCCTGGCAGCCCTAAGTTCAGTGATTAATTCTGACTTGAAGAGGACGATACCCATCGACTTCCTCGCCCATCCGAGCATCAACCAGAGTGATGATTAGACAAATATAAAACACATGCTCCAGATCGAGTCAGCGCCCAGTTGGATGGACCCTCTGAGGGACTATTTAAAAGATGGCACACTTCCTAATAATAAGAATGCCGCTCATCAAATAAGAGTCAAAGCTGCTCACTTTCACTTATCTTCAGAGGGAAAACTATACAAGAGATCATTCACCGGCCCTTATCTTCAATGTGTTCACCCAAAGTACATCGAGCAAGTTCTATATGAACTTCATGAAGGAATCTGTGGAAGCCATATTGGAGGAAGGTCACTAGATTTTCGAGCAATGAAGGAGGGCTACTGGTGGCCATATATGTAAAAAGATTCGGTAGTATACGCACGCAAATGCAAAAAATGTCAACTACGTGCTCCTATGGTTTACCAACCTACCAGCGACCTAAAATCACTCACCAGCTCGTGGCCTTTCGCCCAATGGGGGATGGACATCATAGGCCCCCTTCCTACCGCCGTTGGCAACCGTAAATTTCTGTTGGTTGCTATGGATTACTTCACCAAATGGATCGAGGTAGAGCCACTGGAAAACATCCGAGATGCAGATATGATAAGATTCATATGGAGAAACATAATTACCCATTTTGGAATCCCCAGAACCATCATCACTGACAACAGAATACAGTTCGAGAGTGTCCCTTTCCAGAACCTCTGCAATGAACACGAGATCGGGCACTATTTCATCTCGATAGCATATCCCCAGAGCAACGGTCAAGCTGAGGCTTCCAATAAAACAGTGATCGATGGGCTGAAGAAATGACTAGAGTGAGCCAAAGGTGTATGGGTGAGTGAGCTGCCGCATATTTTGTGGGCTTACCTCACTACCCCACGACGAGCGACTGGGGAAACCCCATTCTCACTAACGTATGCAATGGAAGCAATCATCCCCTTGGAAGCTGGTCTATCAACGATGAGAACCACCCTTGTCGACCAAGGCCAGAACGATGTAGCATTACTCGTTGGACTTGACATAGCTGACAAACGCAGATAACTAGCCCTAGTAAGGCTAGCGAGCTATCAGCAACAGCTCGAGAAATAATATAACAAGAATGTCAATCCGAGGGCATTCCAAGTTGGTAACTACGTCCTAAGAAAAGTCCTTGGCAGCGCGATAAAACCATCAGATGGCAAGCTGGGTCCAAATTGGGAGGGTCCATTCAAGATAATAAGAGATGATCTACAAGGAACCTATCATTTAGAAATGCTGGAGGGAAGAGAAATACCCCGAGCATGGAACGCGACCAACATAAAGAAATTATATTTCTAGTTTTTCTTTTTTCTTGGATCTCTTATCAAATTTTTGGAATTGGCAACTCATTTTTTATTTACTTGTGAATTAATGAAAGATGTTTGGCAGTGGCATTCTATGAAGTGTTAATTATGTGTTGAGAACTTTATAACTTGCACACCCTTTCCATGTAACAGGCACCTCACTCAAAGCATAAAAGCAGGGTATCACCCTCCTCAGGTATTCATTACGAAACACGAACAACCTTCTAGAATTGCCCCGAAAATATATGAAGCCCTACAGGGGATCCTTAGGCAATTAGACCAAAAATGAATTTGTCACCAAACTATGTTTGGATGAAAAAATCTGCTCGGATAGAACATCCAACGTCAAGTGTGTCCTCTCCATTACCACACTTAGACCTAAGGGAGTGTGACGACACGACCTAAAAGGTAAAGTGAGACAAAATGGTATCTTATAAGCATACTGGACTGAGAGGACACTTACTCAACAATGCAACCCTTCTAATATAGTCGGTCGCAAGGGGCCCAAGATAATTAATGTAAAAAATATAGAACACATGTTTAGTCGGTGAGATCGCCCAAAACATAGATATTATATTACTTCGTCATAGTTATAATGAGAATGTACAACCCGTGTTTAGTCGACAAGATCGACCAAAGCATCAATATTACATGACTTCATATATACAAAGAGGTACATCTGGCAAAATCTTAATAAGGCTGAGGCCTTTGAACAAGATGATCAGCCACTTGTGCTCTTCGGCCATCATCCGGATGAGGAGATAATTCCTCCTCGACCTCATTCGCATTTGGCTCTAATAGTTGCCTGAGGATAACATCTATAGGAATCCATTGATCGTCCCTCATGAAAGGGTTAGGCCTTAAAGTTAAGGGAGAGATGTCGTGACGGTACCAAAGTACTGAATTCCTCAGAACATACAGCTCCCTGAGGGAACTCAACCATCCCCTAATAAAGGCAAGCTCTTCAAACTCTGTCATCCTCGTCGGAGCATCTGCCCAACCTTGGTAGTAACCATCAGACCACACTCGCCAGGGTCCTTTATTGAAAAAATGTCTCAGGCGTGTGACATCCCTTTAAAGCCCAACAGCAATCACATATGCTTGACGGACATCTTCTCGGAGTTCATCCATTTCCTTAGATGGACCACCTACGTTTGGACCAGCTCGCGGAACAGCCAATGAGGTAGAGCCTTGCAAGGCTGGAGGATCATTGCTCGGCTCTATGCCAGCTTACAAAATATCCGATGAAGAGGAACCTCGTAGCACATGAGGAGCAATGCTCGATGCGTGCTCCATAAATCGCGACACCTCCCTCCTCAGAGCCTCGTTCTCCTGTTAAAGAATTTCTCCAACCTGGTTGATCTCCGAGGCATCCAAAAGCCTAGCTCTCAGAGTGTTCACTTCTTCCTGCATTGAGGCACCAACTTCTTCCATCTCTTGATGTTTGTCCTTCAGTTTGGCGATGATCTCAGACTGGTCCTTAAAGCTCTTATTCCTCAACTCGAGACACATACAAATCCTAACAAAGGCCTGACGAACCTGGGTGCTCATGTTAGGTCCAAGGATCCTTCCCAGCTGAGAAGTGGTAGGTATATACATTTCTACATCAATCAACTACAAGCCTTACAAGCAGTAAAAAAGTAGAAGAATCAATAACCAAAAAAGATGGAACTTTCATTTCATTAAAATAAAAGGGTACAATCACATTGGTTTGTTCAAAAAGAGGTACAAGTAAAGCAAAAGTACAGATAAGTCCTAGGAGACGTCTAGCTAGCAACCTCAGCTTGTTCGGAGGAAGCTGGCTACTTTCCCTTATCAGCAGCAGGAGGAGTATCTCCCTCAGAAGGAACAACTACTGTCCTCTGAGCAGGAGGGGCACCAGCAGGAACAGTTTGGGAGGCAGGGTAAACACCTTCAATGGCTGGGGCAGGAGCCTCGTCTACAATAGGATTTGGGCCTGGATGATGCTCATAGAATAAAGGAGAATCAGCATCCACCCCGACAACCAGAAGAGCCTTGTTCCAGCCATTCTTGAAGTTCAGATGGCTGATATAGCCTATCTGAACCTCGGCGGCCTCATATGCGGCAGCCCACCTAAAATTATATGAGCCTTCCTTAATAGTGGTTGCCTCAAACTCCTTCTCCTTCAGCTTCTCCACCAGTACCTTATTCTCTTCCACCACAGCTATCTTGCTCGAGCAGAGTAAGTCATAAGCCTATTGCAGCTCGTTCAGACCCTTGATCGCTGCCTCCCTCTCCCGATTGGCCTCAACAAGGGCAAGATGAGAGGACATTCGAGCAGTATCAACAGTCTTTAAGTTAGCCTCGAGCTCTATACTCTTCCCCTTCAGAGAAGCATTTTGCTTCTCTAACTCAGCATTCTTATTTACTCGGTCGTTGTGAGAACCATAGAGCACGGCGAATTCAGTTACGAAATGCAAATAAAAAAAAGCATTAGAAGAAAGCAGTAATCAGAGTATTACAAGTGTTAGAGAAAAGAAACAGACTTACCAAGGCTAGCCTCTGACTCGCTTGCAGGGCTAACTGGTCAGTCCCCATTGCCCTTTGACGATAAGCAGGCAGAACCGCTCTCTTGAGCAGTGCAGGAGCCAATTAGGGAGAGGTGGCAACAGAGGCCCCCTCGGGCAACACAAACACGAGCACTAAAGCTTGCCCAACCTTCGTCCTCGACTCCACTTTCCTCCTCTCCTCCTATCTCTCCTTCTCCGTCTTTGCCCTCTTCCTCTCCTCCACCTTCTTTTTCTCTTTAGCTTTTTTCCTCTCCTCTTCTTTCTTCCTCTATCTCTCTCAACTATTCTTCTTATTTTCTCTTCTTCTCCCGCTCATAAGCAGTAAACTGAGAACCAATGGCGATATCCCAACCGGTAGACTTTTGCTTCTTCGACTGCTGAGCTAGAAGCACATCATCCTCATCATCATCCCTGATTAAATTTCTTCTGGGAGGAGCCATTTCCTCGCTGGAACTGTTGGATGTACTTGAAGACTCTTGAGCCTCAGAAACCTCTTCTGATCTAGAAGAACCTTCACTACTAGAGCTCGCCTCGCTGGAATCGCCTTTAGCACCTCCTCTGATATCACTTTCAGAGCTGCTCTCTTCCTCGTCCAACCGGATGGGATCAACAGCAACTTCTTCAGAAATATCTAAGTCAGGAATGCTATCTACAGGCCTCGCAATGAAACTGGACCCGATGTTCTTATATTCCAGTAGGAAAGCAGCGGACCGAGGATGTTCACCGTCAGCCAAAGACTCCCTGATATTTCAAGCTTTAATCAGCTCGGTAGCTCGAACCTCGCAAAGGGCAGGTTCCAAGTTCTTTGTCCTCGCTGAAAAGAAAATAGGAAAGTATCAGAAAAATCACACATTAACAAGGAGATCGAAAGAGCAGAGCAAAGACTACCTATGTACTCTTTCCCATAAAAGGGAACAGTGAATCTATCAGACCTTGCCCCCTCAGTCTGGGGGGAGAACTGCCAATTCCTAGCAAGAAAGCCATCTTGTCAGTAGTCCTTGTGGGAATCAGGTAAATTTACTACCAATAACCTGTCAAGACTCCTGGACTTAAGGTAAAGAAGACCAGAGCTATTTCAAGAGAATGAATAACAAAAATAAAATTTCACCAAGCCCTAATTTTGTGCCATAAAGTTGATTTATCCTATGGACACCATTGACTATCTTCCAGACATTGGGCGAGCACTGTGCAAGGACGATGTTGAAATAACCAAAGAAATACATAAACAAATTATTTGGAGGAAAATTAAGACCCCCTTGGGAAAGCAACATGACATGAATCCAATGAGCGCCCTCTATCTCTCTAACATTCTTAGGGACAGAGACGCATTCAGTCTTTACCCATTCAGGGATATTTTAAAAATTCCTAAACTCAGGCACTAATATATTACCTATCTTCGTCATTTGTAAACCCTAAATTACAAATTCGAAGAAAACTCAATAGAGGAAGCACAAAAAGATAACAAAGGGGACTTACGAGATGAAATTTTAGCTTGGACAACGTAAGATCACAAGCCCAGACGATAAGGGAGATTGCAAGCAAAGAAAATGAAGACCTGGAGAAGAGGGCACAACGACTAAAACTCGTAGAAGATGAGGAAATGCTAAGAAGCTTGAAATGGAAATATAGAAATGCCACTCCAAATGACTCCTTAAATGTTCTCAATCATGATGCACAGAACACGAAGCAAGTTGTCGCCAAAATCAAGTAAAAAACTCCAACATTGTAAAGAGTTACACAATTTACAAACGAGCCATTATGACAAATAATTTAAATTTATTGAGCCCAAATTGTGTCCCAATAACTTTAGGGGCAATTGTGGGTACCTGGATTTGGCATCATGGGCCCAGACGAGTAACCTAATAAAAACGACCCAAAGCCTGGACGCCTTGCACCTAAACGAAATTCAGTAATGACTTAGTCCTCTCCTAAAATCTCGTAAGGAGATATTCCAGGAGAGAAAGATGGACATGGGGGAGTCCAACACCCCCACTCCCCAAAATAAACATGTATATAATAAACCCTAAGCTTGGGGCAAGAGACATGCACTGTATTCTCTATAAAATGCTCCCCGGAGTATATAGAAATAATACTGACTGCACCATTGTGGACGTAGGCTTTGTTGCTGAACCACGTACATATTGTGTTGTGAGATTGGCATATTTCATTCTTTATTATCTTTGGTGATTGCGCTTTTTCTATTTATTTGTGTTGAATATAATTGTCACCACATATGGCAAGAGAAGAATTATGTGCTAGCAATCGAGAATCAACTAGTCTAACATCTAGTGCCCCTTAAAGTGATCTCCTAATTCAAATAGGTGTTTAACGATGCATAGGGGTTTGATAACCAAGGTAACACTAGACTTCAACTTGCTAGGACCTTTTCGAAGATCGAAACAAAAATGCCTAAGGTGACCTTTCCTACCATAATGTGAACATGTGTAAATGGGTGGAACGACACCTATGGGTTGACCTTTTATAACGTCCTTGGGATTTATTGACCCTCTAAAATACATAATGGTCTTGGCTTTAACACTCGAAATATGAGAACTCGACAATCCACTACCATTGCTACCAACACTATTCTAGTCTGTCAAATTATTTTTCATCTCCAAAATTTTTTACTCAAGCAAAGAATTAGAATCTTCCAATTTTAGGGACTCCATCTCTAAATTTTCAATTATTACTAGAAGGTTATCATGTTCTTCCTTAAAATATGCATACTTATCCCTAAGAGTCTCCTCACATTCCACAAACTCATCGATTAAAATATTTTTATCCTCTTTGGCACAAACACAAATCTTATAATTTTTAAAGTCCGCCAATTCTTTTTCTAAAACTAGGGATCTATCATCACTCTCCTTTTTGGACAATTTTAAAGCAATAAATTCATGGTCCATAGAAACAAATTTCTCATGATAAAAATCTCTTTGATTTTGAACCGTTTGCAAAAATCCATAGCGAATTTAAAACGAGAATTTTCTTTTTCCAAAACTTTTATTCTTTTAGCAAACATCAAATTCAAATGATTTAAATCATCAAAACTCTGACTCGTGTCATCAAAGGGGGGAATCCGATTACATAAGTGCTCCATTGGGAAAATTTTGATTTTTTACAAAAAGATTTTTCAAAAAAATCAATATCACATTTTTTTTTGCGAAAATCAGAATCAAACGCGACAAATTAGCGTAACCCTCTCTAATACCAATTTGAAAAGTGGTGATCGCTTAAATAAACTCTGATACCAATCTGTAAAATATGTGTGGTGTGATATCGATTTAAATAAATTGGCAAATTTTCAACTTATCCATATTTAATCGGTGTAAATTTTCAAACCAAATAAATTCAACCCCTAAGCATGCATCTACGTGTGGATAAATCACACCAACATAAATAATTAATGACACAGATTTTGAAAAAAAATCCTTTCGGGTAAAACCTTTTATTTCACAAATAATACTTACAATGATTACAAGTTAAATCTCTAATGGATTGACCTCAGAAAACCCACATAGACCGCAACCTAAATCAGCAATGGAATTTCGGAGAAACTCCACACAAAACGCAGTTCAGTCAGCCCAGGAACACCTATGAGTACTCCCTTTGACACGTAATCACGTCAGCCAAGCAACTCCCTCAAGTGACACCTATATCAGCTGTAGAGATCTTCTCTATAAGAGAAATTTCACAAAATTATGCTCTTGGATTTCAAAACAATTCAAATAAAGATTGGGATGTTTTGCGAATTAAAAACAAAGCTAAAACTCTCAAAAATGAGAAGACAAATATTTCTACCAAAGCAGTTTTCGTAGAGTAAAATTCTCATGTCTCGTGATGAAAAATGAAGTTTTTTAACACGCTATTTATAAAAATGTTAAGGCGACGCGTCGCTCGAACGAAAGGACAATGTCGCTTGAACGAAACTTCGCGCGACACCTCTCTGTCGTTTGAACGATAGTGCTGGTCGCTCGAACAATGAAATAAAACTTTATTTTTTATTTTAAAAATTCTCCTTAACACTTAGAAAAATATATTTGACGAAAAACTGTGCTCCTACACTTAGAAAATATCCCAACACTCTAAGTCTTCGACACTTACGAAAATTACGAAAAACTATAAAAATTACGAAAATTACGAAAATATCCCAACACTCTAAGTCTTCGACACTTACGAAAAACTGTGCTCCAACACTTACGAAAATTAATCTCGCGGGGGCTTGAATGTTGAATAACGGTTATATTCGAATCCATCTTAATGCATGATTGATCCTGAATAAGTCTTTGACAGTTGTAGCGGTATACGACATACTCAAATGTAAGTCGGACAATAATATAATGTTCTTACATCAGCCTATAATAGGCATAAAACCACCCAAGAATGAGTTGCGCGACTTATAGTACGTTTGTTTATCATTTGATAGTAAGAATAAATAACAAATTTGTTAATACATTACAAGTTTTCACATATAATTTAATTTATAGAATTAAATTCATTTATAATTTGTAACTAATATCATAATAAATGACACAATTGCCATGCACACAAGCAATATTATTCAATATTAAATATTTAACAAAATAAGGGGTATTACATTTTCCCCCATTAACGGAATCTGGATTGCGAATATGGACCCATGCACCTCCATTAAAACTCCTCATCGTAAGGACATAACCGACCCGTCGTGAAACCATAAACCTTCATTTGATCCAATTGAATATGAGGTGCTCCATATGTCAATAACTCCTATACATTCTCTTGACAAGAAGGGTTTATAGTATGTACCTTCTCCACCTGAACAATGATCTTTAGTGTGATTGTAAGGGCTAACATATATGTATGTGCCAACTCATGCGCTCCAATGTGCACTGTGACTTCCAGATCGCGAATAAAGTCACTTTCGGCTTTTGGCTCAAGGCACGTGCCACCATGTTCGCCTTGCCTAGATTGTACTATAGGCTTTACTGTCTAGTGAATAAGTGAAATCTCTCTCCTAACAAGTAGTATTCTACCACGGCGGGACATTTTTGTCTTAGACATTTTTTCTCATTTTATATTTGTTGATGTCTAAACTTGGATTGATTTTATTTTTAGAATCACATATAGAAATTAAGGAAATAACTTAAACCACACACAAAAAAAAGTAGAGAATTTATAGTGGTTTGACTGTAAAATAGCCTACATCCACTGTAGTTGTTATTTAGTCAGGTTTATAATAGCTTGGTAGGATAAGCGTATGTACAATTCAAGTTTTCTTGTCCCTTGACTTGAGGGACGAACTTGTATTTATAGGGGTTTGAAACCCTGAAGATGGAAGGACTTCATAATGCCAGGCGTTTGCATCCTTCTACAACAAGTAAAACTCATGGACTTCATAACTGGTTAATATTCCACCCGAGTAACTATTTATATCCTAATTGGTTGGCCTTATAGAGTTACTTTCTTGTCGAATAAATGCTTCTAAGACCAATAAAGGAGGCTCGTCGACCACATTGGATGATGGGTGTGCCTTATTCATTAGTCCACGTCGAAACATAATTTTTACATACAATAAAAGCCCCCGATGCTTCATGTTTGATATATTTATGAAAGTATGGAGTATTTAGACCAGTACGTTGCTCAGTGTTCTGTCTTGAGTAGCTGACCTCCTATACTTGTATAATTTTTGTCTGGATTGTTAGACGATGGTATTTTTTTAAATAATTTAAAGTATAACGAACCGTCAAGGGTAATATGGTATTTTCCCGCCTTTATGATTGTCTAACCGTTAGAATGTCAATCGTTAGTACAGTTGATCATTGTTTTTGTTATTTTAGAGGTAAGCTATAAAAATGAAACTTGCACTGGTTGTTTTTACCATAACTCTTTCAAATTTTAAACTTCCTTATGCTTCTAAGCTTTCTTTCTGATTTCATTCTCACCGTTCTTAGTTCAACACTCATTTCCTTTGTAAGCCTTGTTTCTTCTTCTTTAATTTCCATCTTCAATTAATCATGGTTTATATTATTCATGGCGATTCTTTATAAGAGTTTAGTAGTTCTAATAATGCCTATTCCTCCAGTAGATGTTTTGTCGTTGGTAGAAGGTTTTTGGATCCCTTCTTTGTTTATAGCTGAGTGCGGCATTACTTTTCCTCCCAGTCGCTTTTCTTTGATTTTTTCAATACTTTGATGTCATCCTTGTTAGGGTAGCCCCCAATATATGGAGGATGGTAAATGGTATTCAAAGGCTTAACCAGATGTATAGAACCCATGTTGGTATTCCTGAGTTGATTTTCTGCTATAAATGGGTTACTAGTGACAATACTTACATTTTGAAGACTAGGTTTGCCAATAGGGCTTTAGTCGTCAACTTATCGGATTCTAACAAGAACTACTTTGATTATGGCACAGTGGTAAAAAACTGGCAATATGCTCCTCTTTAACGTGGGGAGGAGTAAATGAGCCCAGGTATCCTCAAACAGGGCATGGCATAGGTCATAACAATTTCTTCCTTTTTTTGCATATTACCTGTTTGATGATATGTCAAGTAACTTTCTTATCCTCTTTATATATAGTAGAGTGTAAGAAAATGTGTCTAAATGAGGGGGACATCAAACTTCAAGAGCTCAAATACTTATGGAGCATTCATTAGAGAATAAGTGAAAAACACCTAAGAGCAGCCTCCTATTTACTATAGTACATGCCTCTATTACTTCACTTGTTACAAAGCCAACTGTTGTATTACCTTCAGTACCTATTAATTTAGAAAAAGACCCAATTCCTACTTCTTCAGCTGAGGATTCTGTTGGAGTTGAGAAATATTTTGGGACTTCTTCTTTGTTTGAAACGTTAGACATCTCTGATATCCCAACTTCACCACTAGCAGGTATGGGTAAAAGGAAAATCACCAATTTGATGGAAGGGCCACTCTCTCCTTCTGCCAAGAGAAATACAGAGAAAACTACTGTTGATGATGCCCAGAAGTCCAAGGTGACTGAGAAAGTAACTCAGGTTGTTGGTACTGTGGGAGTTATCATTGATGCACCTCAATGTAAGAGGTTAAGAAAAGATTTATCTGACAAACAGACCAAGAAGAATATTACTGACCAATAGGAGTTGGTTAAGAAAATATAAAATGACATGGCTATGGTTGAGTCATCTTATATAGCTATTAATTCTGGTTTGGCCAGAGGATTGATAAAAGTTGGTACTCTTCCTGCTGATAGGGCTGCTACAGTTACCATAACCCGATCAAGACTGTTTGAGAGAGACTGCCATAATACAGCTTTAGTAACCCATTTTCCTTAATTACTGATCTTTGCTAACTTATTTTCTACTTTGCTGATGTAATATTTTTTCCTTTGCTGATGAAGAGAGATGATCACCCGCGTTCCTCCTCAAGTGAAATCGAAGAGTCCTTTGAAGGACTAAGAAAATCTTTGGAAGCTTCTCGATAAGCTTTGAAAAAATAAAAAACTTAAAAAGAAGAGTTAAAGAGGGCCAACAACAAGGCTGATGCCACTAAAGGATAATTGAAGACTGCTGAAGCCAGTCTGACAGTTTCTAGGAACAGGGCCAAGGTGGCCGAAGATAAATTATTGGGAAATTAGACGCTTATCTCGTCTGGCGATGAGAAGATAAAAGGTCTGATTGTTGATCTTGTTGCAGAGAAGGACAAAAGTAAGAACTTAAAGGAAACATCTTTTAAAAAAGGTTAGGACAAAGCACTTTTGGCTGCTTCAGCACAAATTGAGTATGCTATGAAAAAATCATTCAAGGATGGTTGGTCAGAGCTGCTTAAGAAAGTTGGTATTGCCAAAGATTCTGCGTTATTTCAGAAGCATAATCCAAGGACTCCTACAAACTTGGAGGAAGAGTTTAATGATGAAGAAGGAGTATGGGAGTCTTTCATACAACCTATTGGGTCTGCCCTGTAAATAATTAGTGAAGTTGTCCATCACGTCGATCTACCTTTTGAAGTTAATGTCCATGATAAGGAGAAGGTTTACCTCCTTTGTTGTCTATTTTCCTTTTTGACTTTTTCTCTGTCTTGTAATAGGAATGCCTCTATGCAATCCCTTTCCTTTATTTAATGAAATGATCTTCTTTTGACTAGTTACATTTCATTTACTATACTTTTTTTCTCTGCTTGGTTGAAGTTATACTTTTTATGTGCTTTTGGCAGAAGTCTTTGTATTCTTACACCTGTAACTCTCAGTTTGATGTTAGGAAAAAGGTTATAGTCTCTATTGAATTCAACCTGCTTGGGAGGAGTGGAAACCTTGTGGAAGCTGGCCATGTTCCCATATCTTAAAAGTATTTAGCTGGGTTACTCGGCCCAGATACATCCAACTAAGTCAAGGAATCATATATTCGACTTCATTTCTTATGGGAAACGGTTGTGGCCAATAATGCTACTTATTATGAAATGATAGAGCAACTGAAAGAAGATCATAATCAATCCAAAGCTCTACTTCACGCTGATTATGAGTTCAAGTACAGATTATTGAGTGAAAGGGTTGGTATTGATACAAGACTTGAAGAGTATGCCTCTATGTGCAGAAGGAAGGAATTCTTATTAAACCGAGAAGTTGAAGAAGCTTGGGAATTAGGAAAGTTGCTTGAAGAGGAAAATAATCGCCTCAGAGATAAATTATACAGCTTGAAGAAATCATCTACCAGTGGTCCTGATGAAGGGGCTCCCTTCTTGAAGAATGAAAATGTAAGATTGTTGGAAGAACTTGATGCATTGTAGCAGAAAACTAAACTTGGGCAACCTTTTAAGCAGAGGATGGCTACCTGACCAACAGTTGATGAAGAAAGAACCAAAAAAACATTGGCCGATCAAGATGATCAATTGAAAGTAAAAAATAAGGCTATTCTCGACATGTCTGATTAGGAGAAGACCAAAGACATTGCTATTGCGGATCATGCAACTTAACTAACATCCAAGGACAATATCATCACGAATCTTTGAAACCAGGTGGAGAGGTTGACCTTTCAGTTCCACAAACAACCTAGAGAAGTATGGATGGAAGTTTATAGTTAATTATGCCTTAAGACACATGTATAAACACCTTGCCCAAAGTAATCGTGAAGACTAGGAGGGGGGGGGGCTAATGTGATGACTTTGTTAAAATACAATTAGAATAACACCTCGTGGCACTGGAATAATCCAAGCTTTTTGGACTGCGATAAGCCTCCCTTCAAGTTGGACACTACATGGATTCCTCCTAAGGCCATTCCTCAATGCTTGATAACTAAGTACTTGGGGGATTATGGCCTTCATAGTGAACATGAGATAGTCTATCCTCCTCATTTGATTGACAAGTCGAGAAGCAAGAACAGACAAATATTGAGAGACTTTAATTACATACATTTTCTATATACCCTCAATGGTCCTCCAGCGGGGATGGACAAGGCTCGGGGAAAATGTCCAGCGGTATAAATTCATACCTGCTTGATTTTTCTTGTAATACCTTTATTTGAGTGACAATACATGTTTTGTCTATGTATGTGTTTTTAGCTTATGATTAGTTAATCAGCTTGCCGACTAGGTAATTTTCTTGTTTAAATAATGTGCTTTTTAATTGAGATTATAGGGCCTTATATTTTACTAATGTACGTAGGAAAATCTATAAGCAACTTTGAGTTAAGTGTTGATATTAGTTATCAGTGGTGACCAAGTGTGTTTAGGAATGTATATATATTTCGGTTTTGTAAATTGGTAGGGTAAAGCTTCTTGTGTTTATACATGAAGTTTTACTAACTTCTTGTTCGCGACTCGTTGAGACGAAGTCATACATGAAATAATAATGGGTGATTAAGCGTATTATGAATGTATGTATGTATCCATGTGTGTAGCGATGTATACATGTATTCCAGTACTTAACTTAATAGAAAAAAATCAAAAAACACGGTAGCTTGTTAAGCTGTTGGTGCTTCATGAATTTGATAAGTTCAACCTGATTAAGTAGTTGATTAACTAGCTGGTTTTGTCAGTTGATTGACAAGGGCTGAAGACCAAGAGAAATTATTTAAATTTTTCTATTTTTATGGGGGAATGTATATCATCGTACTCCGGAAAAAAAATGAAGTATAATTGAACTGAAATTAAGATATTTTATTGAACTTGAAAGAAAGGATTTTTAACTTCAAGTAAAAAAGATACAAAATGTCGTTATTTCACTGGTAGTATTTTCGGAGTTGATCAGCGTTTTATGGGTTCTTTAATTCTTCCCCATCAGGTGTCTCTAGTCGAAAAGTTTCTGGTCGGAATGCTGAAATGCGATATGGACCATGCTCGTTTGCCTCAAGCTTATTTCCTTTTTGGATGAATTTTTTGAGGATGTAATCGCCTTCTTTCCAGTTGGTCGGCTTGACCCTTTTATTGTAAAAATGAGCAGTTCTTTACTGATACGCAACAGCTCTGAAGGCGGCATCTTCTCTGACTTCTTCGACCAGATCCAAATCCAATCGTCTCATTAAATCACTTTTAGAAGAATTAAAGTTTAACACTCTATGAGTTGGTAGGTCTATCTCGGATGGTACCATGGCCTCTGTCCAAAATGCAAGCATATAAGGTGTTTCTCTAGTGGTTATTCTCTATGCGGCTTTATAAGCCCAAAGAATAAAGTGTAATTCATTATTCCAGTTACCCTTAGCAGCATCAAGTCTTTTCTTCAGTCTATTAAGAAAGATTTTGTTCGTCACTTCTATTTGGTCGTTGGTTTGTGGATGTCCTGGAGCATAATGAAGTTTTTGGATCTTGGATTGAACACAATATGATTCGAATTCATCATTGTCGAACTGGGTGCCATGGTCAGTAATGAAAGCATAAGGCATGTCATACCTACATATGATGCTCTTTCATATAAATGGAAATACTTCTCGTAGGGCATCTCTATCAGTGGTTCTTATTCCACCAACTTTGTGAAATAATCAACAGTTACCACCAAGTATTTGAACCTGCCTTTGGTAATGGGATGACCGAATCAATTCCCTAAATAGCGAAAGTCCAGGGAGAAGTGATTGGTGTCAAGGCAGCCCCCGATGCTCTATGGATTTCTGTAAACCTCTGGCACTTATCACACTTTTGGTGAAGGTCCTACAGTCTACACTCATAGTGGGACAGTAATACCCCTACGTGATAATTTATTGAACTAACGACCGACCAAATGAATGAGTCCCACAAGAACCTTCATGTACTTTTTTGATTAATTCAGTTACTTCCAATAGATGGATACTCATAGTGAAGAGATAGTTTATCCCCTTTTGTACAAGTCTCCCTTCTCCAACACATACCTGGTTGCTTTATACCTAAGTTTTCCTGAATCTTTTGGATTTGTTGGTAGGGTCCCTTTTTCAATGTAAGCTCTAATTGGATCCATCAATGATGTCCCTAAATGCCCAATAATTAAATTTATCATAGGATCTTCGCCTATGCTCCTGGCAGGCAAGATCTCTACTCAAATGCTTCTCCTGAGTTCCATCCCGGTAGTCGAACCCAGCTGAGTAAGTGCGTCGACTCTAGCATTCTCTATCCTTGGTATTTAAACTATTCGGACTGCTAGAAGTTTGGAGATCACCTTCATAACTTTAGCAAAGTATCTTACCATTAAGTCCCCTTTGACTCATGATTAGGCATAAATTTTTCTGAATTTATCCCCTTAATTTAGTAGCTTTTAGCACATTGAATAATGTGATTCGTATTTATTTATCTCATTTATATGCTACTGAAAATTCCCACATAGTGCCTCGAGTTTTTTGTATTTTTCATACTTTTTACAAGTATTTAATGCAACTGAAGAGAAGAGGAATCCAAAATCAAGAAATCAACAAAGGAAGGGAAGTTAGAGGTCAAAATAGTCATTTCGCATCTAGAGTTCGGACGAGGGACCAACATGAAAAATGAAGACCTCACATCTACAAGCGCGTAGGAAGAAATGGCATCCAAAATTGAGCCTTAGATCAGAAGTTACGAAGATTCAAACACGAGAGGAAAATAAAGAGAAAGGAGGAAAGAAATAATTTCAAATTCGAATCGGACTGGTCAATACAAGCAACGAACTGATCTGGAAGGAAGCCAATCTCTGAATAAATTTCACCACCGGACCAGATCGGATATAGCCAAGAATGAATCGATTTGGGAAGCATGAAATCTCTGAATAAAATCCAACATCGGACTGGTCCGGATACAGAAGAAAACAAAGTGGTTCGATGCCTTTAAGATCTCTACAAAAAGTTGGATATCGGACCGAACCGAAGAATACCCACCAGACCAGTTTGGTTGAGATTTTCCAAGATTTTTTGTTTCCAATTTAAAGTTTTACTTGGTTCAAACTCTTGTAAATTTTGTAGTATATTTATTTTAACTTAATTCCAGACATTAGGAGGTTCGAATATTATTAGTTTTGTAGGGCTCTTGCATAGAAGAACTCTAGTTTTGAAGATTTATTGCAATTAATTCAAGATTCAAAGTTTATTTCCAGATTTCCTTATTGCAAATAACATTTAATTTATGCTTTCAATTTCTTTCATAGTTAGTTAGATTAATTATTAATTTATTATTTTTAATTCAAAATTCAAAATTTTTCTTCTAAAAAATTCCAAAATAGTCATGAATTCATGCGCTTTAAAACTTGTGTTTTCATTTAATTTAATCATGTCCCGCTAAGTTTTTAAGGGTTTGGGGTGCATGAACCCAACTCGATGAAATTTACCCATGTAAGAAATAGGGTTTGAATTGAATTTTAAGCGAATTGTGTTGTGTAGTACGTACAACCATCGTAGATCTTTTAACCTCGTTTGCCCTAGGTAAGTGGGGTGCTTAAGGATGCGATGCACGTGTAGTTATTCAGCACCGCTTTATTTCTTCCTTTTATTATGTATGATGCGGACTTGTATACTCATAAATGTAATGCTTAGGATTAATAATGTCTGGGTTCAATTAAATTTCCAATTCAAAATCTAGCATTATGTACGGTAAATGCACTAGGGTTTGGGGGATCGTAACCGACCTATCTTTCTTATTCATATTTAATTCACTACAGTAGTTTATTTCGGCACAATTAGTTAGTAGTCATTGAGTTCACAATTAATCACCTTTTCCGTATCTTTCGAGGGTCAATTTTAGGGTTAGTCATCTGTTCGGTGTCGTTACGATTTTTTGTCTTAGTTCCTTATGGAGACGATTCCTACTTACTGGGTTTATTACTAACGCGATAGGCTTGCACTTGAGCCTATATCATCATGTGCACCAGATACACATATGTCATCACGTCAACTCCATATATTCAAAGCACTTGGTTAATAATTAACTAAGAATCGTTGTGTACCATTACTTACTCGGCACCCAATGATAAGGCTAATTCAAGATCGACGATTAAGGCCTCGTACTCGGATTCATTATTCAAAGCTTGAAATTAAAACCTGAGGGCATATTCCACGTCAATATTGTCGGAAGTGTTAAATATAACACCATCTCTACTGTCGATTTCACATGAATATTCATCCACATATAACTTCCATAACAAAATTTCATTATTAAAACGTACTGTAGATAGAATTCCTTGGCGGAATATTTTCTTGCTCTCTTCAATATATTTTTGAGCTAACTCCTAAACAATGGATGATTCAAATTAATTAGCTACGACCTTAGCTTACTTTGGATCTAAACTCTCTTCTGGAGAAGTCTGCTCGGTAGGCAAGTTTGGTTGATCGGTAGCCATTGGATACGTAAATTTTTCTATAAAATCTAATATAGCTTTCCCCTTTAATGCTGACCTTGGCTCATAAATGATATCGTATTCTTTAAGGGTGTGCGCTTGAAAGTAAGGCCTCATTTGTCTAGAGTCTTTAATAAGAGTTAATGCTAGTTTTTCCAAACGTGGATAGTTTACCTCTGCACTCCTTAATGCCTTGATGGTGTAGTAGACAGGTTTTTGGACTCCATCCCCCAGTCGGACTAGTGTTGAGCTAACTGCAAATTTAGAAACAACTAAATATAAATATAACTTTTCTTCCAAGATTGGTCGGGACAGTAATGGTGAAGATCCCCAATACTTTTTCTTCTCCTAAAATGCTTTTTCACACTCATTATTCCATTAGAAGGTCTTTCGAAGAACCTTAAAGAATGGCAAACATTTTTTTGTTGCCCGATTGAGGGTGGCCACTCTGCCATTAAGTTTTTGAACATCTTTTTTGCAGGTTGGTGATTGCATTTCAATCAGAGCTTTGATTTTAGCAGGATTCACTACACTAAAATGCACATTTAGTAATGGTATTTTACCGTTACTCAAAATACTAGTAACATAATTTTTTTTGTTAGAAAAAAGGTGTGGGGCAACAAATTAATAATAAAATTTCACCGTTACTAATAGTAACGGAAAAATTGTGTTACTAATTCTGAATTCACTAACCGTATTTTGACATTACTAATATTGATTTAGTAATAAACTTTTGTGTTACTATTTTGACCTTATTACACACGCATATGAAACCCTCTTAGCTCCTAACCGCCCTAAATTTCTTCCTCCCTCTCTTAGATCTGTCCACCTCCGTAGAGATCTGGTGATGACTTCTCAAAATTTCTTTGCCCTCTATTATCTTCAATGACAACCGACTAAGTTCGATGTCTACGGACGATGTTTTTAGGGTTTCTCTACAACGAGATTTGAATCCTAAAGGTTAGATCAGATACATACCTAACTTTGAATTTTGTTGTTATCGATTGATTGAATGAATGAATGTTTCGTAAATAAATCTATAATTTTTATTGTACCAACAGGAGGAGTTCCAGATTACATTAATTATACAAATATTTCCTCCCCCAGAAAAGGTAAACTTGTTTTTTATTTTGTCTTTTCAGTTCAGTTTTTATTTTGTATGTATTGTTTATATGAATATGATGTGAATGAGGTTTTTTTTAGGTGTGGCATCTACGACTTGGGCTGAGAGCCCAGCTACAAGTGTCTGTGACACCCCTCCTAATTAAATACCGGGTGATCAGTCCTTTATTAAATTATAACCAAGGTGAACGGTTGGTTCATTCTCAGCATCACTGTCGTAAAAATATAACTTTTCCAATTAAACACCCTAATTAATTAAGCTAAGTGACAAAACCATTTTTAGACTTCAATTTCCCAATTTAAATCAAAAACCAATATTTAAAACCTTTGATAATTAACAGTTTAAGAGTCACACAATAATAACAAGGATATAAATGATCATTCAAGAATTTAACTATAAATAGTAAATCCCAACTTCAAACCACCAAAGAAAACATTATGATAGTAATAAATCCCAAAGTAAAACTACTGAAAGTAAATTAATTACAATCCATCACAAAAACCAACTGAATAATGAAAAGGGCGACACATGCCCAACTAGATAAAGTAGAACTAGAAGTGGAATCAACAATGAGGTCGTCTAAGCAAGAGGCCTGCAACCCCCACCTAAGCTGCAACGCGTTCCCTATGGAGGATCCTATGCAAGACGCCCCTGTGGCTGGGCACCTGTAATATATACATATATATACAAGAGAGAAGAGAAAATAGGAAACGGGTCAGAGCCCGATTGTAAAAACAGTTTAAAATTAGTTTAGCAAGTATTTAAAGTGCTACCGGCTAATGCAACCAATATATTAGTGTGCCACTCCCTTGAGAAATTCTCACCTCTCTTCTAATGTGCACACCTATCGCACTAATTCTTCCCAACAGTTTAACTTATCTTATCTTAAGTTGCTCGTGAGGTTTCAAACCGACAAATTCAAATGTTTAAGAGGTTAAGTTTATTTTAAAAGCAAAGTTCTCAATTAAACCTTATTTAATAATAAAGTTTCTCAGTAATATATCATGCTTTTCAAACACTTATACCCAAGTTGAATTAATTATTCATTTCGTACATACCATAATCACAGCAGGTAGTTCCCAATTTCCAAATTTAAATATATATATTAAATACTCATATAATATATATATTCTAACAGCACCCCACATAAAATCTATGGTGCGGGCATACTCTGCTATCCAGTCCCCGTATCACTCGTACTAAGGGAAATACTAGTTTGGAATCACTCTCAAACTGTATTAACACAAAACACATACAAAATGAGGCAAAGCATAGTTCCAAGTCACTAAGAGGATAGAACATACCCTCACGTCTCTTAGGACTGTCTGACAATCGATCCGATAGCCGTACCAAGGATTTCTATCTTCTAGGGTACGAGCTAATATCCCCCATAAAGGTCCCATCGAGATAAGACTGTCCCAGCGCGGTAACCTCAGGGATAGCAAGTAGCGTGGGCATGATTTTTACACGTATATAGTATATGCATAAACACAGTCATATATATATACTACTATTACCATATCAAATTTAGGTACACTCTCACGACCCATAATTATGATATTTATCCTTATTACTCGTTAATTAGTTTTCACGTATAACGGTTTGTCTCTTATTCAAATTTGTGGGATTATTCCAACTTATTAACTGACACTTGCGGATTCCTATCCTCCTAAGTGTTATTTCAAAAGGTACTCATTTATTTTACCACGTAACCTCCTTACGAGTCTCACCCTTTAACACATATTCCCATTGTCCCTTATGTGTAAAACATCCCCGTGAAAGATTAATCTCGCCTTATGTTAAAGGTTCCATATTTTTAATAAGTCCTACTGGTCTTCTTTATATCCCAAAATGCTCTAACATTAATATCTAAGAATCTAATCATTTAAATTGGAACAACCTATAAAAAGGGAATATGATTTATGCAGGAGGGGTCGATCGATCTATGGCAGATGTTCGATCGATCGAAGCATTGATCGATCGAAGCTCTAAGGTCGATCGATCGATCAAGAAGGTATGGCAAATCTGCAGAATTTTCAGTTACGGGTTCTCTCTTCCAACATCATCCAAAACGATATATGTTACTACCAAACTCCAAATAATTTATATTACAAGTATTATGACCTCAAATAAATGATTTCCTACGTCTAGCATGCGGATTTTCATCATGAAAAACGAATTAAAAGGGCATAATCCATCAAAACATCAAGAACCCTAATATTTCTTTTGTTTGGTTCCTTTACATCCTTTTACCATATTTCATACTCTTTAATTACTGAAATTTCGTAGTTCAACCTCTATATATGAATTGGGTTTCCAGAATACATCAATTACTCATACAACATGCGAATTCAAATGTCCAAAATAGGTTTTTCTTTCACAAATAATAGTCATAATCAATCCTAGGCTAATAATATTGGAGCATCAACTGAAATAGAGCAAGATAGATTCTTGCCTGGGAATTTTCGGTTCAGATTTGGGGAGATTTTGGTGTGGTTATGATCCTCGTTGCACGAGCTATCGTTTGGCGGCGACGGCGGTGCAAACGGTGGAGTTCTTGGCCTAGAACTCCTTGGAAAACCTCTCTTCTTCCTCTCCAATAGCCGTATTTTGTTTATGGTGTTTCTAACCCTAGAAGATGACTCTTGTCATCTGATATGCCCTTTGAATTTTCGTGGGTTTTCAGGCCTAAAAATGTAAAATATCCAAAACGCCCTTCCGGGGTGTTAATTAAGCCTAAAAACTCCCCGAGACCCAAACTAAACCCCCGGGTACATTATTTTGAATATCTCGACCCTTTCGGACACTTTGGCGCACTCGAAATGACCATACGGGTGACTTATAATTTATTCACTTTTATTAAGCAAAATTTAGTCCCGACACGACACGGGCGCGTCCCGACTTAAATTTCCAAAATTGTCATTTTATTCACTCGTGACATTTAATATAACCAATTTTATATATTACTTTGCTCATTAGTGATATTCAACCAGTTTCCAATAATTACTAACTCTCGTCACGTTAGTAATTAAGAATAATTAATTTTCGGATTTATATTAAATTAATAGTTCACATCAAATTAAATAAATCTCCAAATTTATAAAGTATAAAAATACGGGTTATTACAGTGTCGGGATTAAATTTCGAGTCATGTATATTATGGTTAATTTAATGTTGCATTGATGACACATGCTCTGTTTTTTGCTTTTGCAGCTATTTGTGGACATACAACTGTTCACTGTTTTATCAAACTCATGTTTTACAGTCTATGAGAATATATACTCTTAAACATGTTATGTTTAATATGTTAAGAGCCAAGAATGCAAGTAACATAGGGGAAATAAATTATTGCAATTAGTAATGGTATTTAACACCTAATTTGTATGTTGTAGGTTCTAATGCCTAATATACATTGATAAATGTTGCAGTATTTAATATCTAATTTGAATCTTGTATGTTGTAATGCCTTTGGAGGCACCAATACACGTATGATAAAAGTAGCAGATACATTAGTTGTAAATACTTTTCCCCCAACTATTAAGTTTGCAAAAGAAAAGAGGAAAAAACTGCACTATTCCATTTGTTTTTAGTTTCCCTAAGTGTTATTAAAAAAATTTAGCAACACTTTCTAACAATGTACAAGTACATTTACAACATTTTCATAGTTTAAGGGTGTATTTCGCAATTGGAGTGACGGTTTAGTTTAGTTTTTTTTGCATTTACCCTGTTTATAACGGCAAAGATATTCAATAGTAATATGTTTCTCGTCATCCCTATCTTTTAATGGGACTGGTGTTGTTTTATCAAAGATAAGCCTCTTGTGCAGCTAAAAGAACATCAAATAAGCATAGTAAAATTTCTTCCTCTCTTTTGTTATTTGGGTAAATATATTTCCATCTCTGAGTTTGTGTTAACTATTTTATTATTATCCTATGTTATCAGTTAGAGAGGTTAAAATGGCAACGCATTAGCGATTTGGTTGTGGTACAATGTGTATATACATTTAATCCTGACTTGCTTCTTTGATGTTAGTCCAATGCAATTGAAGGTGGAGAAAACGACGTAGCACTGAATAAATGCTGACTTGCTTATTTGATGTTAGTTTTATCCTTGAAAAATTTGTTATTATAAAATTTAAGTTTGGTTATGAAATTTAAGTTCATCGCTGGAACTTAATTGTTGTAATTTTGCTTTTGAATTTTCTCCTTGGGGATTGTTTGGTTGACCATTATACGTGAACAACCGAATTGCATGAGGATAGAGCTGGAGGTTATCATTGGGGCTGGCCAGAGTTCCTTCGTTGCTCTTAACCGTAGGGTCCCTATTGGTGGTGGATACCCCCAATAGCCTTATTGAACGGGTCGCCACAAGAAAGGAAAAGTAGTGCTGTGAAGGATACTGGGTGTTGAAGATTTTTAAAATAAGAGAGTAAGAGTTTTTTGGGTGTAAAAGCCTTAAGAGCTTGTCCCACATTGGAAGTGTGAGGAAGAGGTGGGAAGCTCACCCAAATATAAAAGGGGATAGTGTCCCACATTGGAAAATGTACAAAGCTAAGTGTCACCACTAAGCTATAAAAGGGGTGGGCAACCTTTGAGTCCCACATTGGAAAAATGTTAAGAATTTGTACACTTAATAAGTACAAATGGAAGATGAAGAGTTAATTCATCTAGCATTTAAGAGGCTATTCAAGAGACCTCAATACGGTACGAAGCACCGTACGCACACGCACACGCGTGCGCGCGCTCGCGTGCGGGTGCGTGGCAGTGGACTGTAGAGGCGCTAGTGGCGCACTTTGCACTTCGCACGCCGCGTGTCCGCAGTGGTAGCTGATCCTTTTACAAAAGGTCTTGCAAGAGGACTGGTGTCTAAGACATCAATAGGGATGGGACTAAAGCCCATTAATAATAATCACTCTTGATGGAAACTCAACTTGAAACTTGATATATTCAAGTCTCAAGTTCAATGATTAAAGTACATCATACGACGTGATTGTAAGCACTATGAAATTTAACATCCCAAGGATAAGTGCTTAGAACATGTAATGAATAATGAAAGAGGATGGGTTTAACCTTAATAGATTTATGGTGTTTTAAGTTACATGGACACCTATGATAATATACCTATATGAGTGTGGAAGTGGTGCCGCTTCCTATGAGTATTGGGCTTGACTCTAAAGCACTCATGAAATCAAGGTACAGACACAAGGCCTAATTCATGTGTCGGCTTATATGGATAATCAGTGACTAAAAGATTTGTGTGTGAAGACAAATCCGGATAATCAATATAGATTGATAGTTCAAAGACAAGTCTACTATACTTTCATGGTTAACCTTGACGAACCTTCACAGGGTATTGGTTCAAGTCGTGAGACACCAATGCTTATACACAGTCTTACAGACAATCAAAGATTTACAAAACTTATTTTGAAAATGGTGGAGGAATGTTGGAGATTTTTAAAATAAGAGAGTAAGAGTTTTTTGGGTGTAAAAGCCTTAAGAGCTTGTCCCACATTGGAAGTGTGAGGAAGAGGTGGGAAGCTCACCCAAATATAAAAGGGGATAGTGTCCCACATTGGAAAATGTACAAAGCTAAGTGTCACCACTAAGCTATAAAAGGGGTGGGCAACCTTTGAGTCCCACATTGGAAAAATGTTAAGAATTTGTACACTTAATAAGTACAAATAGAAGATGAAGAGTTAATTCATCTAGCATTTAAGAGGCTATTCAAGAGATCTCAATACGGTGCGAAGCACCATACGCACACGCACATGCGCGCGCGGGCGCGCGCGGGCGGGTGCGGGGCAGTGGGCTGCAGTGGTAGCGGGTTTCCGGGATTCGTCCAGGTCGGATCGCGGTAGCTCGGGCGCGGTCACTTTTTGGTTGACCCGTGCAAAACCGATTCGGTATTATTAATACATGATCGGAAAGGACTTAAGACTGTTGGTAATTAACAGTCATACCTGTTCGGAACTGACTTAATTCAGCAGTCATGACTCTTGAAGACAAAGCCTTTCATTTTCTATAAATAAAGGCTGCCTAAAAACGGAATTAGATTGATAACAAAAACCAGTTTCAGATTTCCAGACCCTGCTATTACTCTCTTACAATTTTCAGGAGACACAAATTCTCTTATTCTGTTTTGTGCACATAAACAGAATAAGAACTTGATTGACTGTTCTTCGCTGCTACATCCAAGGGCTGTCTTCAAATATACAAGTTGCAGACAGTGCAATTGCTTCATTGTATCTTGAGTACGGATTTGCTGATTCCCGTTTGTATATCGAAATTCTTCGTGTGGGGCAAATACTGTATTTAGGAAAGTGACATCACGCCTTGAAGTTCTATAGTGACTATTCAGGAATTACATTGTTGTATTGAAGTTGACATTTTTGAGATATATAAAGAGTTCCATTTCTGTATTTGCATTCATAATATCCAACACTGGGTACAGACAAGATCGAACTAGAGTATGTGGAGGTTGTCAAGGCTAGCCATGTATCCAAAATTTCAAACACCCCTACAGGAATCTCCTCAAATCATGAACTATGCTTCATATATCTCAAAATGGGTTTAAATTTGAAAATGCATGTATAATTTATATAATCATGGAAGTTGAGGATTAAGTCCCACTCATCTGTACAATTACCACGTGTCAACTACAAACCTTTACTTGTTCATCTACATCACAATGATAGGTATACTATATACAAAATTGATTCTCCTATTACAAACATACCTTGAAATTAACCTCCCCAGAGTATATCTATTTTTTCCCTTCTCATAATTTTACAGTTTTATGTATTATTTGTAATCTGTGAAGATTTTTTTTTAATGACTTTTACTAGTTAAACTATTTTTGTTCTGTTAATTAGAAAACAAATCTTCCAATAATGGGCATCAACACAATCATGTTTTATGCACCAGAATTATTCAACACATTGGGATTTGGAAGTGATGTCTCCCTCTACTTGTCCGTTAATGTGATGTCCACTGTTGTACCCATCTACACAGTTGACAAACTAGGATGCAGGTTCCTCCTAGAAGATGGTGTCCAAATGTTTTTCACCCAGGGATTTTTTTTAGCATGATACCAAATTAATATATTAGTCATCATGGTCTGCACATTCGTATCGGCATTTGCATGGTCATGGGGTCCCATGGGGTGTTTATCCCTAGTGAAATTTAAGTTCTAGTGATGTTAGTTCTATCATTGACATGCTTCTTTGATGTTAGTTCTTTGATGCACATGTTCCAGTGATGAAATTTAAGTTCAGTGGTTTTTTTTATAGATTTTATTTATGCAAAACTATCACTTAAGGTTATTCTCGAAGTAAGTGATTTTTTTGTACTAGATTAATTTTGTATGACTAAATGTTGATGTTATAAAATAACTAATATGATAATTTAATTTTGTTTAACAGGATGTCATTTTTGGATCCTCATCAAGTTGTAAGTGTTGGATCCTCTGTAAATAAATAGTGGAGACTTATATAAATTGTAAATGTTGAATATAATGCCCTTATTTATGTGGAATATTTTTGTATATGTTCTTAGGATTTGAATAATGTTGTAAGAATAATTGAATTTGTTTAAATTTCGAATATTGGATCTTGAAAAATACATATGTTTTAAATATGTATTAATATTACTAACGGACCTTTACCATTACAAAATCAGATAAAGGGGCAATAGAGAGGGGGTTTTGATAAAATTTGGTTTAAGTATCACACGTATCTATTTTGGTGCTAAAATTAATGAGGTGGAATTTAACTTAATTTAATCAAGTCATATATTTAATTTGATAATTTGGTTTGACCTAATTTGAAAAATTGAATTAATTATTGTTAGGCAAATTTTAGGACTTGAATTGAGTTAATTTGTTTTAAGTGAATATTTGTTAGATGATAATTTGTTTTAGGACTTTTAGTTTAGTTTAATTTTAATTTGTAAGAAATTAAAATTTGTAAGTTGTGTTTTGTTTGAACCATCATATACCGCATCTTAAGGAAATTATATTTAATTTTAAAAGAATAATTTAAATTGGGGGTCCTTGCACCTTTCAGATTGGTATCAGAGCCGGAGCTCTAATTTATTGCGTTAAAGTCATTTTAAATATTTTTGGTTAAAAATGGAATTTTCTCCATTTTCAAAATTTCCTGTTTTCGATGGTTCCAAGTACGCGTATTGGAAGACACATATGAAATCGGCACTAAAATCTATCCATGAGAGAGCTTGGTTGTCAGATGTTAACGGGTGGTAGCCACCTACATGTTTGATTGAAAATGAGCGTGTTCCCAAACCCGTAGATAGATGGAGTGAGAATGAATTTAAACTTGCTAATTTTAATTCCCGAGGTTTAAATGTCTTGTTTCGCGCGGTCACACCTGATGAATTCCGACGTATGATGACGTGTGAAACCATTAAGGAAGCTTGGGATATATTACAACTCACTCACGAGGGAATTAGTTTTGTTAAGGCTTCTATACTCCAAATCCTCACCACTCAATTTGAAACTATCAAAATGAATGAAAAAGAAACATTTGATGAATTTTATGCTAGACTTTCCAAGTAGTAAAGAAAATTTTAAGGTCCCTACCAAAGAGATTTATCCCTAAAGTGACAATTTTAAATTCTTTACCCACCTTGCACTCTACCAAACTTGAGGAACTAGTAGGTGATTTGTAAACCTATGAGCTAGATATGTTTCCCTCCAAAAATGAAAATAAAGTTGATAAGTGCATTGCTTTAAAAGCCCGAAAGGAGGAAAAACAAGTTGTGGTTATATTTGTTATGTTTGCTAGGAAATTTATTAAATTTCTTAAATTTAATAAAGATAAGTTTAAAAATGATTTTAAAAAATTTGAAAATTCTAAGCATGACGAAGCCGAAAAGATCCCTAATTCCTATAATGAAAATCTAAATAGGGACGAGTCAAATAGGTGCTTTGGGTGTGAAGGGTATGGCCATAGTGTGAGTGAGAGCCCCACTAAACTGAGGAGAGAGGGTAAATAACCTATTTCTCACAATGCCATCCTTACTGATAAGGAAGAGGGACCCGAATCCCCCATTGAATGCAACTTTACCACGTTTATAGCTTGTCATGTTAGTGATGGAGAGAAATTGTCCGACGATGACATCTCAAATCATGACACTTCTGAGGCCTTTATTTGTGAAGCTAAAAAGGTTGATGGTAGTAAGAGTGAATATGAGAGAGAGAGTGAAAATGAAGAAGAGGTTGATGTGAGTAAACTTCAATTTGAATTTCAAGAATTATATACCGAATCTATAAAATTAAAAAGGGCAAATTTGAAGTTATAAGCTAGTTTAAGAGAGCATGCCAAGGTCGTTGATGAGAGTGCATTAGTTGAAGACCTTAGTACATGAGATAGAGCTCTTCGTGAGAAGCTTGAATATGTAAAAGGCGAGAGAGATAGCCTTAGAGGTTTAATGGAATCAATAAAAAAGGATCTTCTTAAGTTTGAAGAGAGGAATGGTTTGTTAGAGTCTAGAATTTTAGAATTAAAGAACAATTGAGAGACTTTAATGAGGTCAAATTTGATTTGGAGTGTAGGTCCGAAAAACTAGATAAAGTCTTAAGCACAATCCAAATAAAAAATGACACTTGTGGTTTAGGCTACGATTCTTGTAACGATTCCTTTATTAAAGCCAAAACCAATGTTTTAGGAGAATCCTCTAGGATCAATGTTATAGATCATTCCTTAGGTAAGTGTTTTCGCCGAGTCTTTAGGTGCTCACATTATGGTCGAAAAGGTCATCTTAAGAAGTTTTATTTTGATCTTAAACGGGGTCCTAGAAAATCCAAACACAAGACAACCGAGGTATCTAAGATTCCTATATCTCGGGATCGTAATTCATCATTAGTTTGGGTTAAGAGATCCGACTTGGTAGCTTTACAAGATAGGATTTTTTATTCTCATTTACTTTCACACGATACCTCCCTTGCTACATCTTAAGGTTAAATGTGTTAGTTGTTTGCATACTTTAGCTTTTGTGCCTCATGCTATATTATCATGCTAATTGTATGCTTGTTTATCATTTTATAGTCATTGCTTTATCACATATCTCATGCAAAATTTATGAATTTTTGTTTATCTTTTGTACTATATTTGTTTCATTTTAAGTTGCATTAATTGAAAAATTACAAAAAAGATTTTTGTTTATCATTTATGTTTTATCTTATGAGTTATTTAGGCTTAATGGAAAATTCAAATGATTTTTGTTTGTCTTTTGAGTAAAAATTTTCAAGTTTGGCTAAAAAAAATTTAAAAACTCAAAAAGATTTGTTTTCTGTGTATTTTATTTTGGCACACTTTATGTGGCATATACTTGTGTTTGAATCCTTTCCTATTCGCCTACATGTGGCTAAATTTTTTTATTAAGATTGTCAATCTTTAAAATTCTCTTTGTCATGCTTACATGGAGTAGTTAGATTTTGTGTTGCTTAATGGATTCTATTTTTATATGCCTCGTTTCACACATGCACGAGCGAATTTGAAATTTTATCATCACATGTATATTTGAGCAAGTGAGATGTTATCCCATCAATTTAGTCATCTACATTTTTACTATAACTGTGGAGGATTTGTGCATATAATAACCGTTTCCCGGATTTAAAAATAGAAAAATATGTTTATCCGGTTTAGTAGTTTATCAATGAAATCGGGTTGCGAAAGAAAAAATTACTTTGCGTGAAAAGCCACCATTGAATTTTAGGCCTTAAAAATTATGGCATTAAAAAGATATTTTCCAAGGCCGAAATAGTTGAGTTAATATGTTCAAAAGAAAAGAAAAAGAAAATTATGAGGAGTTTGGTTGGATATATTAACGGGTTTGCACAATGACTTTGAATCCTAGTTAAGATTTTATTGACATGACTCTATTGGTTTGTAGAATCATCAAAATTCTTGGCTTATGTGCATTGTGTATGTTTATTCATTGAGTTCAACTTATATTGTCACATGAGGCTATATCTTAATGTGATAAAGTTTATATGCAATCAAATGAGAACTCCGTAAATATGTTTTAAGTGATTGGGTCAAAATTAATTGTTACTAGTTCACACCCCTACACTTCCGTTTACCACATGTATTTGGACACCCTTTTGTCATACGAGTGTGAAAAGCTTAATGTATTTTGTGTCATGTGTGGTGTTTATACCTATGTATATGTGCACGTGCGTTAGTGATCTTCTTTATGTATACATATGTATGGTATTTTTTTTTATTTTTGAGTCCTTGCCTTACTTGCTAGTCCGTCTATGCCTCTAATTCATAATTGATATCTATCTTGTTGCATATATTGTTTGATATTACGTGCTTAGTATCTTATTTGTCAAATTGGTATCATTTTTTTTGCATCACAGTTGGTATCCTTTAATATTTGTATGGATTAGTTATGCATCATCTTGTTTACTTGTTTCCCCACATATATATCCCATATGTAGTTTTTAGGGGGATAAATGGTACTTAATTAAATTGGGGGAGAAATTCATAATTTATTAGTACTTTTATCCTTTGTCTATTCCTGAACAAAAAGGGGGAGAATGATTGGGGGAGAATTGATATCTAATCCTATTGTAATCGTATCTTAGTTTAGGAGATCTATCTTAAGGGGAGAGCGTTATCTTCTTAGGTTGATCATATTTGCTAAAAGGGGAGAATTAATTTAGGGGGACTATTTATTTTCATTGCATTTAATATCTTTGATATTCCCTATGCGTTTAATATTTTGCTTAAGTGTGAAGGAAATTTTCTAGTGCAAACTTTATATCGATAAAGATATTCATCCTTGGGTTTTGAGTCAAGTTTGCATTTTTTATTTTGGGTGGGAAGTTTTTAAGTCTAGTTGAGCTTGACGACCTTTTAGTATTTTGTTTTGGTTTTTCTCCCGGTATAGCCAAAGGGGGAGATTTGTAAGGACACAAATTTCCAATTTAGTCCTTTATATTTTTGGCTCAATTTCGGGCAAAAACATTTGAGTCATAGGATAGAGTTCACGTGTATCCATCCAAGCCTATGACGTGTTTGTTAAAAATGTAGCGGTCAGATTTGTATAGCTTTATCATTATAGAGTATTTAGTGCCTCGTTTCTACGTCATCAACTTGAAGATTCCAAGGTCTCCAAAGGTATGAATGCATTTAATATATATAGGGGACTTGGAAAATATTTTTGTGGGTGTAATTTTTAGACAAATGACTTTTATTTTCAGAAAATATTTTAAGAACTTTGTAGAAAAGTTTTTGGGATTAAAAAAAGAAATTTAGATTTTCTGTTTTTCGTTCGAAATTGTCGTTCGAACGAGTTTACCAAATGAACACTGGCTTTTCGTTCGAAGTTTCGTTCTAATGAACTCGTTCGAATGAGTTTTTCTAACGAGTTTTTGATCTATTTTTCCCTTTGAAATCTCATTCGAACATAGTCGTTCGAATGACCTGGAAAAGTTGTTCGAACGAGATTTCTGGGCGGGAACAATTTTGGGAGTTTTAACCCATTTTTCCACTCTTTTGTCCCACTTCTTTTTGGCAGTTTAAATCTTACTCTGGATAGATTTTTCCACAGACTTTGGTACCTTCCTTGAGAGTAAATTTGAGAGAACATACACCAACCAAAGTTACTTGTTTTTATGTGTTGAATTTCAAAGAACTATTTTCAACAAACACATGAGTTTACACCTATAGTTTGTTTATCCAAGTACCTCATATATATAATATTTTCTTGGAGTTGTTTGGCACCATTGGTTCATCTCTACCATAAAAGGGAGAAGTTTGGGTTTACTTCTACATCCCACAAAGAATAAGACTTTTGGTTTACGCTGCGGTGTTCCCACTCGAAAAAAAGCTTTGCGTTAGGGTGACGGTGTCTAAGATTCCCATTGGAGGAGTCCGAGACTGTGCAGGAGTTTATGGTTATCTACTAAGTAGAGGTGGTTATAAGAAGGACCATCAAGTCTTGGACGGACTCAAGTTGTTGGTGTAAATCTACTATCTTGTAATTTGTAATTTCGTACTTAGTGGATTTGTTAGGCCCGGGTAGTCCGAGGTTTTTCCCGTTTTGAGTTTTCCTCGTAAAACGGCGTGTAATGTGATTGGTTGATTTATATTGCAAAACACGTAGATGCATGCTTAGGTAATTCAAGATAAATTTTGGTTTAATTATCACACGTATCTATTTTGGTGCTAAAATTACTTAGGGGGAATTTAACTTAATTTAATCAAGTCATATATTTAATTTGATAATTTGGTTTGGCCTAATTTGAAACATTGAATTAATTATTGTTAGGCAAATTTTAGGACTTGAATTGAGTTAATTTGTTTTAAGTGAATATTTGTCAGATGATTATTTTGATGTCACTTTTAGTTTAGTTTAATTTTAATTTGTAAGAAATTAAAATCTGTAAGTTGTGTTTTGTTTGAACCATTCTATTCCGCATCTTAAGGATATTATATTTAATTTTAAAAGAATATTTAAAATTGGGGTCCTTGCACATTTCAAATTGGTATTAGAGTCGGAGCTCTAATTTATTGCGTTAAGGTCTTTTTAAATATTTTTGGTTAAAAATAGAATTTTTCCCATTTTCAAAATTTCCTGTTTTCGATGGTTCCAATTACGCGTATTGAAAGGCGCATATGAAATCGGCACTAAAATCTATCGATGAGAGAGTTTGGTTGTCAGATGTTAGC
This sequence comes from Sambucus nigra, assembly GCA_949130495.1. NCBI lineage: Eukaryota > Viridiplantae > Streptophyta > Magnoliopsida > Dipsacales > Adoxaceae > Sambucus > Sambucus nigra. The sequence continues at coordinate 28,037,987 of OX422208.1, read as the reverse complement.
AGGTGGTCTCCACCTTCATGTTTGATTGAAAAAGAGCGTGTTCCCAAACCCGTAGATAGATGGAGTGAGAATGAATTTAAACTTGCTAATTTTAATTTCCGAGGTTTAAATGTCTTGTTTAGCATGGTCACACCGGATGAATTCCAACGTTTTGTTAAGGCTTCTATACTCCAAATCCTCACCACTCAATTTGAAACTATCAAAATGAATGAAAAAGAAATATTTGATGAATTTTATGCTAGACTTTCCAAGTAGTAAAGAAAATTTTAAGGTCCCTACCCAAGAGATTTATCCCTAAAGTGACCATTTTAAATTCTTTACCCACCTTGCACTCTACCAAACTTGAGGAACTAGTAGGTGATTTGTAAACCTATGATCTAGATATGTTTCCCTCCAAAAATGAAAATAAAGTTGATAAGTGCATTATTTTAAAAGCCCGAAAGGAGGAAAAACAAGTTGTGGTTATATTTGCTATGTTTGCTAGAAAATTTCTTAAATTTCTTAAATTTAATAAAGATAAGTTTACAAATGATTTTAAGAAATTTGAAAATTCTAAGCATGACGAAGCCGAAAATATCCCTAATTCCTATAATGAAAATCTAAATAGGGACGAGTCAAATAGGTGTTTTGGGTGTGAAGGGTATGGCCATAGTGTGAGTGAGTGCCCCACTAAAATAAGAAGAGAGGGTAAACAACCTATTTCTCACTATGCCATCCTTAATGATAAGGAAGAGGGACCCGAATCCCCCATTGAACGCAACTTTACCGCATTCATGGCTTGTCATGTTAGTAATGGAGAGAAATTGTCCGACGATGACATCTCAAATCATGACACTTCCGAGGCCTTTATTTGTGAAGCTAAAAAGGTTGACGGTAGTATGAGTGAATAAGAGAGAGGGTGAAAATGAAGAAGTGGTTGATGTGAGTGAACTTCAATTTGAATTTCAAGAATTATATATCGAATCTATAAAATTAAAAAGGGCAAATTTGAAGTTAGAAGCTAGTTTAAGAGAGAATGAAAATGTCGTTGATGAGAGTGAATTAGTTGAAGACCTTAGGACACGCGAGAGAGCTCTTCGTGAGAAGCTTGAATATGCAGAAGGCGAGAGAGATAGCCTTAAAGGTTTAATGGAATCAATGAAAAAGTATCTTCTCGAGTTTGAAGAGAGGAATGGTTTGTTAGAGTCTAGAATTTAGAATTAGAAGAACAGTTGAGAGACTTTAATAAGGTCAAATTTGATTTGGAGTGTAGGTCCGAAAAACTAGATAAAGTCTTAAGCACGGTCCAAATAAAAAATGACAATTGTGGTTTAGGCTTCGATTCTTGTAACGATTCCTTTATTAAAGCCAAGACCAATATTTTAGTAGAGTTTTATAGGATCAATGTTATAGATCATTCCTTAGGTAAGTCTTTAGGTGCTCACATTATGGTCGAAAATGTCATCTTAAGAAGTTTTGCTTTGATCTTAAACGGGGTCTTAGAAAATCCCAACATAAGAAAACCGAGGTAGCCAAGATTCCTATATCACGGGATCGTCATTCATCATTAGTTTGGCTTAGGAGATCCGACTTGATAGCTTTACAAGATAGAATTTTTTATTCTCATTTACTTTCACACGATACCTCCCTTGCTACATCTTAAGGTTGAATGTGTTAGTTATTTGCATACTTTAGCTTTTGTGCCTCATGCTATATTATCATGCTAATTGTATGCTTGTTTATCATTTTCTAGCCATTACTTTATCACATATCTCACGCTAAAATTATGAATTTTTGTTTATCTTTTGTACTATATTTGTTTCATTTTAAGTTGCATTAATTGAAAAATTATAAAAAAGATTTTTGTTTATCATTTGTGTTTTATCTTATGAGTTATTTAGGCTTAATGGAAAATTCAAATGATTTTTATTTGTCTTTTGAGTAAAAATTTCATGTTTATCTGAAAAAATAAAAATAAAATAAAAAATAAAAAACTCAAAAAGATTTATTTTTTGTGTATTTTATTTTGGCAGACTTTATGTGGCATATACTTGTGTTTGAGTCCTATCCTATTCGCTTACATGTGGCTAGAACTTTTGATTAAGATTGTCAATCTTTAAAATTCTCTTTGTCATGCTTACATGGAGTAGTTGGATTTTGTGTTGCTTAATGAATTCTATTTTTGTATGCCTCGTTTCACAAATGCACGAGCGAATTTGAAATTTTATCATCACATGTATATTTGAGCAAGTGAGATGCTATGCCATCAATTTATTCATCTACATTTTTACTATGACGATGGAGGATTTGTGCATGTAATAACCATTTCTCGGATTTAAAAATAGAATAATATGTTTATCGGGTGTAGTAGTTTATCAATGGAATCGGGCTACGAAAGACAAAATTACTTTGCGTGAAAAGCCACCATTGAATTTTGGGCCTTAAAAATTGTGGCATTAAAAAGATATTTGCCAAGGCCGAAATAGTTGAGTTAATATGTTCAAAAGAAAAGAAAAAGAAAATTATAAGGAGTTTGGTTGGATATATTAACGGGTTTGCACAATGACTTTGAATCCTAGTTAAGATTTTATTGACATGACTCTATTGGTTTGTAGAATCATCAAAATTCTTGGCTTATGTGCATTGTGTATGTTTATTCATTGAGTTCAATTTATATTGTCACATGAGGCTATATTTAAATGTGATAAAATTTATATGCAATCAAATGAGAACTCCGTAAACATGTTTTAAGTGATTGGGTCAAAATTTAATTGTTACTAGTTCACATCCCTACACTTCCGTTTACCACATGTATTTGGACACACTTTTGCCATACAAGTGTGAAAAGCTTAATGTATTTTGTGTCATGTGTGGCGTTTATACCTATGTATATGTGCGCGTGCGTTAGTGATCTTCTTTATGTATACATATGTATGGTATTTTTTTTTATTTTTGAGTCCTTGCCTTACTTGCTAGTCTGTCTATGCCTCTAATTCATAATTGGTATCTATCTTGTTGCATATATTGTTTGATATTACATGCTAGTATCTTATTTGTCAAATTGGTATCATTTTTTTTGCATCACAGTTGGTATCCTTTAATATTTGTATGGATTAGTTATGCATCATCTTGTTTACTTGTTTCCCCATATATATATCCCCCTTATGTAGTTTTTAGGGGGATAAATGGTACTTAATTAAATTGGGGGAGAAATTAGTAATTTATTAGTTCTTTTATCATTTGTCTATTCCTGAACAAAAAAGGGGGAGAATGATAGGGGATAAGTCGTATTTAATCCTATTGTAATCGTATCTTAGTTTAGGAGATCTATCTTAAGGGGAAAGCTCTATCTTCTTAGGTTGATCATATTTTCTAAAAGGGGAGAATTAATTTAGGGGGAGTATTTATTTTCATTGCAATTAATAATTTTGATATTCCCTATGCGTTTAATGTTTTTCTTAAGTGTGGAGGAATTTTTCTAGGGGAAACTTTATATCGGCAAAGATATTAATCCTTGGGTTTTGAGTCAATCATGTATTTTTTATTTTGAGTGGGAAGTTTTTAAGTCTAGTTGAGATTGACGGCCCTTTAGGATTTCGTTTTGGTTTTTGTCCCGGAATAGCCAAAGGGGGAGATTTTTAAGGACACAAATTTCCAATTGAGTCCTTTGTAGTTTTCGCTCAATTCCGGGCAAAAATATTTGAGTCATAGGATAGAGTTCACGTGTATCCATCCAAGCCTATGACGTGTTTGTTGAAGATGTACCGGCCAGATTTGTAAAACTTCATCATTGTCGAGTTTCTAGTGCCTCATTTCTACGTCATCAACTTGAAGATTCCAAGGTCTCCAAAGGTACGAATGCATTTAATATATATAGGAGACTTGGACAATATTTTTGTGGGTGTAAGTTTTGGTCAAATGACTTTTATTTTCAGAAAATGTTTTTAGAACTTTTAGAAAAGTTTTTAGGATTAAAAATTTTTTTAGATTTTCTATTTTTTCGTTCGAAATTGTCGTTCGAACGAGTTTGCTAACGAGCTTTCCAAATAAACACTGGCTTTTTGTTCGAAGTTTCGTTATAACGAACTCGTTCAAATGAATTTTTCTAACGAGTTTTTGACCTATTTTTCCTTTTGAAATCTCGTTCGAACGAGATTTCTGGGCGGGAACAGTTTTGGGAGTTTTAACCCATTTTTCCACTCTTTTGTCCCACTTCTTTTTGGCAGTTTAAATCTTACTCTGGACAGATTTTTCCACAGACTTTGGTACCTTCCTTGAGAGTATATTTGAGAGAACATACACCAACTAAAGTTACTTGTTTTTATGTGTTGAATTTCAAAGAAATATTTTCAATAAACACATGAGTTTACACCTATAGTTTGTTTATCCAAGTACCTCATATATATAATATTTTCTTGGAGTTGTTTGGCACCATTGGTTCATCTCTACCATAAAAAGGGAGAAGTTTGGGTTTTCTTCTACAACCCACAAAGAATAAGGCATTTGGTTTACGCTTCGGTGTTCCCACTCAAAAAAAAGCTTTGCGTGAGGGTGACGGTGTCCAAGATTCCCATCGGAGGAGTCCGAGACTGTGGAGGTGTCCATGGTTATCTACTAGGTAGAGGTGGTTATAAGAAGGTCCGTCAAGGCTTGGACGGAGTCAAGTTATTGGTGTAAGTCTACTATCTTGTAATTTGTAATTCCGTACTTAGCGAATTTGTTAGGCCCGGGCCGTCCGAGGTTTTTCTCGTTTTGAGTTCTCCTCGTACAACGGCGTGTAGTGTGATTGGTTTATTTTATCTTGCAAAACACGTAGATGCATGCTTAGGTAATTCAAGATAAAATTTGGTTTAGTTGTCACATGTATCTATTTTGGTGCTAAAATTAATTAGGGGGAATTTAACTTAATTGAATCAAGTCATATATTTAATTTGATAATTTGGTTTGGCCTAATTTCCAAATATGAATTAATTATTGTTAGGCAAATTTTATGACTTGAATTGAGTTAATTTATTTTAAGTGATAATTTGTTAGTTGATTATTTTGATGTCACTTTTAGTTTAGTTTTATTTTAATTTGTAAGAAATTAAAATTTATAATTTGTGTTGTGTTTGAACAATCCTATTCCGCATCTTAAGAAAATTATATTTAATTTTAAAAGAATATTTAAAATTGGGGGTTCTTGCACCTTTAACTTAATGCTCAATAAGGTTGATGTGCGGGGTTATTCGATCACGGAGCTATTTTGATAGACCAGGGGGATCATCGCTCCCAGTTCCCACTTTTCTTCATAGGTTACAATCGTTCGAGATGGTGCCCGCACCATCTCTCGAGTTGACGGGATCCTTATCCCCCTAGTATATCTTATTACCATGTTATCTTCTTCGGCTCGATCAATATAGAAAGCTGAATCCACCATGTGGGCTTCCTCCTTTGCAAAAGGTTTCTTAGTGGCTCAAATCACCACCTCTTTACCATTTATGTTTGCCTTAGAACATTGATGATAGGTGGAGGGTAACAACCCGTGGTTGTGCATCCATACTCTACCCACCAACAATTAGTATGAAGGTTCACAGTTCATGATATTAAATTTAATGTGGGAAGTTGTGTTCCCCATTATGATGCCCACGTTAACATATCCCATCGATTTGGAAGACTGATTGTCATACCCTGATATTACCAACGAATGGGGAACTATCCTTGTTTCTCACAGCCTAGTAGCGTAAAAGGATCCAATGAGCATTATATTGATGGACGCCCCTCCGTCCAACAAGACTCGCGAGAAAACACAATCATTTATTGACGCAGTAACATACAAGGGCTTGTTGTGGGGATACCTTATAAGTCTATCAGCCTCTGACAATGTGATTTCTGAGAGATACCTCCTCACGAGCTTAGCCATAGGTCCTTTTCACTTTAAGTACGGCGCCGTGTTCTTCTTTGCGATCTCCAAGATGGCTCCCGTGAACTCCAGCCAGGAGTCTTCAGGGAGGCCAACTTGATCGAAGAACCAATTGAACTTTGGCGAGTGAGGAACAACTTCATATTCAATCCACGGGTTTGTATGGTCATCTTCCAACTCATAAACTTCCTCTACGTATCTATATGTAGCCTCATCGTACGCTATCACTACGTTCACTTCCTCCAGAGTGTAGGCTCCCAACTGCCTACTGAGTCCCTCAATAGGATCGTATGTTCCTTTTTCTTGGTCCTCTTCCCCTTCAATCCTGTCACCCAAATGGAGCTAAGCCAATTTAAAGGTGCACTATTCTAAAGACTCTTCGAAGCCATCTTCCAAAGATCCTTCGAAGTCACTCCCCTCGTGCCACTATCTCATCGTCAATCGCTCAGTCTCCTCATCAAAAGCACTAGACATATGCGTTCCATGTGGTGGCAGATGGTTATCGTTTACATTAGTTTATGGTAACACGATGTCCACATTCTTCACACGACGGTCGATCAACCTTCTTAGTGAAAAACACACTTTGGTAGGGTAGTTTACCCTATTATGGAGTGCACAATAATATGGCTTATCCCCGTCCTCCTGCGAGAGATGTGCAGTGTTGACATTAATCGGTGTGCATACTTTATCATCAGCCATTAGGTCATAGATTTTTTAATCTTATTCTATCGTGCAAGGTAGTTCAGGGGGTCCTCTTCGTCCTCAAACCTTCTTTTAATTTTTCTTCCCTTTCTACCTCCTTGGCTGCTACCGCTCTCCTCTTTGGTTCCATCATCTTCATAGTTGACCCTCGAGGGTATTCACCTCCTTGAGGTTACCATTGGCCTGATTAGCGAACTCGGCAAGGTAGGAGGGGGTACTACCAGTTTCACAACTAAAGCGATATTCCTTATCGTTTTTTAAAATGTTGCAAACGTGTCTTCTTGCATTTCGTTAATCAGGTGACTTATATACTTGGGCAGCAAGCCCTATTCACACACTTGTAAAAGCTTGTATTCTCACGTCTCCTCTCTCACATCCAGAGAGAATTCACAAAACCTCTCGATGTAAGCCACAACATCCTCTCCCGGTTTGTATTTCTCACGCGCTATCTGAGTGAGTGTAAACTCATCCTTAGCTAAAAAGAACTTTTGCATGAACAAAATGTGTAATTCTTTCCAAGAGCTTACACTACCTGGGGCCAAGTGGGAATACCACATGTAGGCTTTCTCTGTCAAGGATTTTGAAAACTCCCTTAGCCTTAGCTTTTTATCGTTGCTATGGGCCCCAAGAATTTCGATAAACCTCTTCACATGCTCCTTGGGTTATCACCCTTCCCCGTGTACTTCTAAAAAATTGGTGGAATATACCCTACTGGGTAGGGTTAATTATTGTATGCCTCGGGATAGGGGGTACAGAATTCATCGTACACCGAAGAACTATATCCTTTAGACACAACTATAAACTTTAGCAGCTCTTTCTTCATTTCTTCCGAGCCGACTGGTGAAGGGCTAGCTGGCGGAAGTGTTGTTACCTCCGGGATCATCGAAGATGGTAGGCCTACTCTTTGGCTAGCCATTGCAGCTGGGGCCGCTGAAGCTGACCCCCACCTTGCAGCATTATCCCCTTCATTATGGGTGGAACCACAGTAGGGGCATACTACCCACAGGTGGTAAAGTGGTGGGGAAGGTGCAATCAGAAGCAGGTGCAGCCACACCGCCAGTGACAATGGGAGCCAGTATCGCTGCAGGTTGTGTAGTGAAGGAGCTCACTATTATGGGAGCTCCTAGCATCGCCTGAGCTGATGGAGTTTTGATGAACTCCACGAACAAGCCCTTCAGTCCCTGTATTTGTGTCGGGCCTATTCTCGCTTACGTGGGCATCATTTTTATGATGCCAACGCTGGGAATACTTGACTCTGCCCTCACCATTCTCACCCCCTCAGGGGCATAGAGTTGTTTGCCTCTTTTTGACACTGTATGGCTTCAAAGTCAATAACTCTAGCGGTGTTATACTTTGGCATCTTTCAAAAGAGAATATCTCCCCCAACAGAGTTGACAAATATATGATGTGGATTCTTCAAATACAGTTAGTATTATGTGAGGTGTAACCCCTTATCAAGACCGAGGTTAACATTGTTAAATATTACATGTTGGCGATGGTCACAGATGAGTCAGAGGGTAGAGAGCCCAATGTTTAGACTTGTATTAAATAGCCTATTGGCACAAAAGATGCATGACAAGCACAACAAATAGATGGGACTAGCAGGAAGCATGGTCGGAGGTAGAAAGAACAAACACTCTGGGCAAAATGAGGGCAAGGCAGGAACTTTAAGCTTAGTTAATGCTCAATGATGATTATATTAAATGAGTGTGGGGAGTTAATGCTCTCTTTTTGGTTCTCAACTATGAGGGAATCTGGGCAGCAATTCTAGGCTCCCAAAAATGCTTTCCCTTTAACTTATTCATCTAGAGTATATATATGGGGAGGCAAGGCTGCTTGAGTAAGCTTGCCTGCGATCGATGTGATCAGTTGAATTAAATGCACAAGATATTGCATTAAATTCATGGGATCTCATGGTTTTGGCGGGAATCCATTCTATTGGCTGGAAGCATTGTGGGCGTTAATGAGGGATGTGATATGTCATCTTGAGGCTTATTTAAGGATGGCTAAATGGTTAGGTTTGGTGAACTAGTCCTGTCATCCTGAGAATAAGCCCACTTAAGTGCCACATTTTCGAGTCCCTAAATGCCAGACGTTATGACGTCAGAAAATGGTTTAAGCAGTGGCCCTGTCAGATATTTTGTCACATTAGTCAGGCAGACTAGTATCTGTTTTAAGTCTGCTCAACTGGTAGGTGGATCGAGTGTATTGGCCTCCATATGTTGGTTAAGAGCTATTTTGGGCCCAAGTTTCAAGATTGAAGTACCTCGAGGAGGTTCCTTCGAACAGGTAAGCGTTAAGGTGGATCGTTTACTGTGGCTCGAGTGATCATTTGTTTTGGATGAAGTTTTGTCCAAGTGTGCCAAGAGGGTTGATAACTGCATTCCCAACGTTCCCCTGTTCTTATTACTCTAAACCTTGTCCCTACTAGGTTCCCAAGAGGAGGTTGCACGATAGAGCATGTTAGCTCTCCCATGCCCTTCCAGGCATGGTCCCTCGTGGGTACCAAGCAACTCGGCTCATCATACATTTATAAGATAAAGTAAATGACACACTATTCTATTACTCATTACAAACTATTGTCATCCAAGTTAATTTGATCTACGAATTGAATGCTTCGAACTGGGTAAATTGGATAATCTTTGAGTTGGGTCCTTCGACCTCCTTCTGTGAAGAATCTTCGAGGTGGGTCGTTCGAGCCACTTCTGAGAAGGCTCTTCGAGGTGGGTCCATAGGGAAATATTCATTCTCCTTATTTGTGAGCCGATCAATCTTCTTGACCAAGTTAACCATCCTTTGGTGGGGGACACCCCCTACACTAACCAACAATATGGAGAACGATAAGGTCTCCCATACAGGGCCTCAAGTAATTCCATATGATCTAGTATGAGTTATTATATGCAAACTCTACCAAAGGCAAATACTTCACCCATCTTCCCTTAAAATCTAGGATGCACATCCTCAACATATCCTTTAACATCTGGTTCACCCTTTTCGTCTTCCCATTGGTCTGTGGATGATAAGCCATGCTCAACCACAACTCTATCCCTATAGATTCCTGAAATATATGCAAGAAGTAAAACATAAGATCTCATCCCGCTCCGAAACAATATCGAGAGGAACCCCATGCAATCTAATTATCTCCAACATAAACAATTATATATATTTTCCCTTTGTGTAATCCACTCGAACTGGACATAATTGGTCTACCTTAATCAACCAATCCATAATGACCCAAATAGAATAGTTTCCCCGCTGTGATGTTGATAATATCGTGATGAAGCCTATCAAAACACTCTCCCATTTCCATATCAAAATCTCTAAGAGCCGTAAAACCTTGGTTGGTCTCTGATAATCTACTTTCACCATCTGACAAGTAGTGCACCCGAAGACAAAGTCTACTATGTCCTTCTTCTTTTTGACCCACTAACATTATCGCCTCATATCCTGGTACATCTTATCCCCTCTGAGATGTACCAAATATCGCGACCCACACACCTCATGCATAACTGCGCATTATATCTCCTCGTCATCTGAGATAATTAACTTCCCATTAATGCGTAAGACACATTTATAATTGGTTGAGTAAGACTCCGCTTCATCCGTTACTAAGTGTTAAATCCTCTCCTGATAAGACGGATCCCCATCCTGTGCCTTTATAAACCTCAAAATTATCTCGGGTGTGACGGTCATCACTGCTAAGTATGCCTAGACTACTCATCCTAATCGCTAAACTCTGCCCACTTTATTTTTCACACTGATGCTAATTTCCCTTCTGACTTATAACTCAATGCATCTTCCACCACGTTAGCCTTCCCCAGATGATATTGGATTTAAATCTAGTAATCTTTCATGAACTCAAGTCACCTACACTGCCTCATATTCATCTCATTCTATGTGAAAAGATATTGAAGTAACTTGTGTCCGTGAACCATCGAAACTTCTCCCCGAGAAGATAATGACTCTAAATCCTCAACGCAATACAACAGCTACTAACACCAAGTCATGAGTGAGGTAGTTCTTTTTAGGGGGCTTAAGTTTGTGAGATTCATAAACTATAACTCGTACCTCCTACTTCAAAACACCCATAAAATTCCATATAAGGACGCATTGATAAAAATAAGGTACTCCACCCCTCCCCTATATAATGCAAGTACTGGCATTGAAGTAAATTTATCCTTTATCTCATCGAAAGCTAACCAACAATGGTCACCCCACAGAAAAAGGTACTCCCTTTTGATTCAAATTCCCCAAGGGACTCGCAATCTTAAAAAATTCTTTGATGAACTGGCAATATTGCCCTTCTTACCCCAGAAAACTACGCATCTTTGTCGGTATCGTGGGTTGGACCCACTCCCTTACCATTGATACTTTACTCGAATCTAAAGAAATCCCTCCATCAGAGATAATGTAACCCAAGAACTTCCCCTCCCATAACTAGAATCCACACTTCTCGAACTTAGCATAAAACTGGTGATTCCGTAAGGTCTGAAGAACCATACACAAGTGCTCTGCATGCTCTCCCTCTGTCTGAGAATAAATCAAGATGTCATCTATTAACACAATGGCAAATTGATCCAAGAAATACCAGAACATCATATTCATAACATCCATAAAAACTGTCAGTGCATTGGTTAGCCCGAATGGCATAACCCTGAACTCATAAGATCCGTATCTTATATAAAATGAGGTCATAGGGACATCCTCCTCCCTAATACGTAACTGATGATACTCCAACCTCAAATTAATCTAAGATAATTAAGATGCTCTTGTCAGCTAATTGAACAAATCATCGATGCGTAATAAATGATACATGTTCTTTATCATGACCTTATTCAACTCTCAATAATCTATACACAACTGTAAAGACCCATCATTTTTCTTTACAAACAGAACTGAGGAATGCCAAGGTGAATTACTCTTGTGAATAAAACTCTGCTCCAATAACTTCTGAATTTGATCCCGTAACTCCCATATATCTAAAAGAGCCATATGATATGACGCTCATGCTATCAGTCTAGTGTCATCTTATTAATATAATATAAGTGAATGCTCGACCTTCTCTCCGGATGAGGCATCATCATAAAAACATGTCCTGCCCAGGTATAGCGAACACGATATCCCTATTGTAACAGTCCACCATCGCTCTATATGTCACTAACCGGTCTACACCAAAAATAACATCATATTGGTCCAAGTCTGACATGATCATATCTACCACTAAGAACAACCTCCCCACGTCCACACATACCCCTTTGTAGATGGAACGAATGACTGTCCCACTACCTAAAGGTGAATCCACCGTCACAATAATTATGTCCATTTTGAGGGGGCTGAGGGGCTTCCAATTTATCTTTACGGAGTGCACGTTGGATTGCGCCCTTTATCGAGGTGCTAGACCGTTGGTTATTGGAGGGACTATTTCACTCCAGGCGGTTATGTATTCAGTGCGCTTGAGGGGCTTTGAGGATGTTGGCTTTGCAGGAGCTGTTGCTTTGGGACTTACTATGAGGATTTTGCTGGTGATAAAGTACTTGACAACTGATCCCTAAGTGGTTGTGATAGTGACATGGATGTCTTACTGCCATAATCCTACGGCGCTGATGCTAGTGGAGACACTGAATAGTCATAATACTTGGAAAGAGAGTAGTTTAGATTTTTTGATGAGGAACCCAGTAATGTTATTAATGTGGCTTGTTGAGAGGTTTTGTCAAGAGACCCCTCCTGAGTATCCCTTGGTGTGTGCGCTTAATTTTTTTGCCCGGACATGCTTCAGTTTTATCCCGTTGGTAAAGAACTTGGTTAACTGGTTTATAGAGCATAGAGATCGATGTCTTAGTTGGTCAGTACCATAGTGGGGAGACTTGCAACCTATTTTCTATCTTAGAGAGTACCGGTATATAAGATTGGTTGGCTTTCATCAGACTTCTTTTTTTCCCCTGGAGAATTTCACGTCAAGTTAGATGGGAGAAAATTGTTCCCCCTTATATAATGAACTTCTTCCCAATAGACGATATGACTGAATCACTGCGAATGATGATCGGTTCCTTATGGCAGCACCGTCGACTGTTTGCCTGTCCATCACAATTTATAGGAAGCCTAGGCATGTGTCTGGAGACAAAATAAAGTGGTTGTGGATAATTTCTTGAAGGAAGAGACTGGGAAAAGGTATCTCGTCACCTTTGACACCATAGAGGAAGGTGTTGTGGTTTTATCCATGCTTGTCAAGGCGCACTGGTCCATGGAGTAAATACGAAGTGTTAACTAGGAGTGCGAGACTTGGGGACCTTCAGGGTCCGAGAATTATGACGAAGCGGGGTCATCGGATAATTGAAGGCATTGTTTGTGAGGATTGGGTTGCTTTGGTGTTTTGGGGTGATTTTTGTGGTTTGGAATAATTTTTATGAAGTAGGGTAAGGATTAGGTTTAAAGATGATTTAGTCAGTCGAAGGTGGTGGCCTATTTAACTCCCCCTCATTGATACTTCATGTAGCAACGACGTATTCTTTAGTTAATTTTTTTTTATCATATCCTATTGTGCCTCTTGATGAGTTTTGCATTTGAAGTATCTATAACAATCACTAAGGCATACATAATCCTTTTATTCATATAAATCATAAAATGGATCGTCGTTCTCAAAGTTAGAAGAGAATATCCTTTATTAAAAATAAGGGGATCGTGCCCATGTATGGAGTATGGGTAGCTTACGTACCTCTGGGGGTTTTGAAAATTTTCACGAGCCTCATTTTGAAAATGTTTTTGAGAGGATCAGGTCCTACGTTGTTCTGGGTAAGGGGAAATGAAGATTTTTTTTCAAGAATAGAAGGGGGATAAGAAGAGTCATGGTGCGTCAAGATTTTGGACTAAGGGTACTTAAGGTGGTCCAGGTTTACTGGATGCACCATCTTTTCTCTGCCGAGGTCTGTGAGTATAGAGACGCCTCCTGAGAGAATTTTCTTGATAATGTAGGGGCCACTCCAATTTGGTTTGAGTTTCTCTCTGGAGTCCCAGATTGGTTCTATGATCTACTTAAGAGCAAGGTCTCCTTCCGGGACATCGCGGTACTTGATTTTTTGGTTGTATGACCGCGCTATTCTACAATGGTACCCCCATATATGGTATAGAGCCTTAAGTATCTTTTCATTCAAGAGCAAAAGTTAATTGAAGCGACTCTAATGCCAATCTTTTTTGCTAACTTTGCTCTCGACCATGAAGCGCAAGGAAGTTATTTCTAGTTCAACGGGTTGGACTGCTTCCATGTCGTACACTAGAGAATAAGTGGTAGTCCTATTAGGCATTCTAATTTAAGTGCAGTAGACCTAGAGGGCATGAGGTATCCGGTTGGCTCTATCTCTGCAACTCTCAGTCATTTTGCTGATGATAGTTTTGAGGCTTTTATTGGTGGCTTTGACATCACTATTAGTTTTTGTCAATATGGAGAAGATTTGTCTCTATGAATCCCATAATCATCGATGTGTTTTGTGACCTCGGCTTTGAAGTGGAGTTCATTATCTGTTACTAACTCATGGATACCCCGTATCGATTGATAATGTTCTTTTTGACGAACTTGGCCACTTTCTTGGCATTTAGCACTGCGTATGACTCTGCTTAGACCCATTTGGTGAATTATCAATGGCAACCAGGTTGAATTTGTGACCGTTAGAATATTTGGGAGTAACCTTCCCTATAATGTCAATGCCCCAGGTGGAGAAAGGCCAAGGAAAGGTCTTGTTGTACAATTCCAGAGGAGGAATCTGTTGGATATTGACAAATTACTGACATTTGAGTCATCTTTGAATGTAGGTAGTGCAGTATTAAACCATATTTGTCTAATAGTACCCTTAATGGATGATCTTCTTAGCAAGTATATGACCGTTCATATGGGGCTCACATTCCTCACTATGGGTATTCTGCATCATTTCTTCAATATTAGCCCCTGCTATGTAATGCAAATGGGTTCAATTGAAGTTTCTCTTGAAAAGTGCTCTATCAAAGATGATGTAATGGGAATCCAGTTTATGAAGGGTCGCATAATCTTTCTTATCTGTGTCTTTGGGATATCTACCATGTTTGTGGAGGCGCCAAATGTCATAGTACCATAACCTGGCCATATCAAAATCTTCTTTAATGATAAGTTCAATGTGGTAGCAATGGGCAGGCATAGATTTTTTCTGAACCAAGAAAGGGGGCATTATTATTCCCTCGAGCATATCAAATATGAAAGCAAGTTAACGAGGCTAGGTTGTTCTTTGTATGAGGCAGGTAATGGAAGGTAACATCTTTGAACGGGGAGGCCACATCTTTAAGGTAGGCATGGTAGGGTAGGATTTTCTCGTCTTTAACTTTCCATTTCCTGAGGATTTGGCCGATGATGAGGGCAGAATATTCGTAGACATCAGGGTGTCATATTCCTTTATTTGAGGGCATTTTTCAGGCCTACATTGCATGCCTCATATTTAGTCATGTTGTTGGTGGAAAGGAAGTTTAGTTTGATGCAATTGGGTGTGAGAGCCATCAAGGGTGATGAGGAGTATCCCGATGATGTATCCTCTATTATTGGTAGCTCCATTAAGGAATAATTTCCATTTAAGGTCCTTTTGAGAAGTGTAAAAAATATCTACATCTGGGAATTCAGAGATCCAATCATCAATTCATTCGATAGAGTAATTAATAAGGTAGTCAGAGATGGCTATCCCTTTCATAGCTTTCTGCGTGACGTATATAATATCAAATTTGACTAACAACATCAACCAACAAGCCATTCAACTGGACAGAGCGAGCTTCTATAGCAATTATTTGATAGGATCCATTCGAGATACTAGTTTGATAGGAAAGACAAGCATGTAATGACATAACTTTTGCATGACCCAGACCATGGTGACATGCGCTTTCTCCAAACCAGTATAGTTTACTTTGTACCCGACCAATTTCTAACGGACGTAATAGATGGATTTTTCCTTACCGAATTCTTCAATGCATTGGGCTATCAATGCTCCTGGTTCAATATCTTTGACGATCAAGTATAAGAGGAGGGGGAGACCTGGTTGCGAAAGCATGAGCACTGGAAGTCGGGTGAGGTATTTCTTGTGTAAGAGGGTAGTTTAGATTAGATGGAGGCGTAACCCCTTTTGAGTACAGCAACGATAAGTTAAATAACAACACTCTTGATTAACTACAGGACACACAAACACAACTTAGTGAAGATAAACTCGGTTTAAACTCACAAATCTCTCGTGTATCACTCAAAGGATAATAGTGAACTCAAAAGTAACTCATTTAGAGGGAGAGAGAAGTAATCACCCTAGATACACCTTGGCAGGCAGCAAAACACACCAACCACCCCCAGAGATATGTGCCAAGTATTAAAAGCTTCATAGTAAATGACAATGGTGGTTGAGTAAACCCTCTGGTTTGTAATAAATCTCTCTCTAGTAATAACTTCTGAACTCTCCAAAAGAGACTCCCTCCTCAGAGGTGGTTGGGGTCCTTAAATCCCCCCCCCCCCCTCAACACCACCCCCGAGGCAACTCAGTCATTAATGCTTGTGAAAGACATACCTCATACTTTATGTCACAAACATTAAATACCTGATGCACTAGTTATCTCCACGTCATAAACATTAAATGCCAAGACATCCCTTTTGCCTAACCTCTGTGTGTAAGTGGGGTGGCTCACCAACTGTCTGACAGCCCCAAATACCATGGTGGTTTACTCAAGTGCATATTTGACATTGTCTAGCTGGCTAGTGACATCACCTACAGTAGATGTGACATTAAGTAGAGGGTTGTTTGGTGCACAACTCAATGCCTGATGGAACTCAAAGCTGCTCCGCCCGGGGTTCCACGACCAGGGTCATTTGGTGTTTTACCAGGTGTATCTAAGATAGTCAGGGCAATCCCCAATGATGCCTCACTTCTCAATCCTCTAAACCAATTCCCTCCCAAGTTCCCACTGTGAGGTCGTTCGATAGAGCATGAAAGCTCTCCCAGGCCCTGCCAAGCCTGGTCTCTCGCGAGTATCGTTCGACCTCTCATAAAATCATTATTCTCGTTACATCATTACAATCGTTATAGCTCATAGTCAGTACAAACAAAAGATACAATATGGATAAGTAACACAAAAAGCTAAAATATGAGTTGTCACGCTAAGCTACCTCGCTAAGATGCCATGCTTGAGCTGCCTTGCTGAGCTGCTTTGTTGAGTTGCCACGCTGAGCTGCTATGCTGCCTTAACCCCAGATACTGTTGTAAATAGGGGGATTATCCCTAATCTCAGTATTACCTTCAATCTCCCTCTACATTTTCCCCTTCGTGGAGAGATGTATTGTGGGAACAGGAAATGTCTGTACGAAAACTTCTCAATCCGATGAACCTTCTCTGTTGTGAAAAAATTCTTGCATCTTTCCCTTCGTTACAACAACTGCATTATCGCTTGTAGGAAAGATTAAAATTCTCCCCGAAACACCTGCTGACTTTCTCGAATACTCGTTTTGGCTTTAGGAAAGGGAAATTCTCCCGTTTGTGATGTTGTGGAGTATAGGTGTGGGCAGTGAGTATTTTTGTTAGGACTGTCCCTATCATTGTGACTTGTGAAATTATCCCTTGTAACGTTTTGCCATGTTAAAAAAAGCAGAAAATTCTCCCCGATGTAGCTGAGTCACAATTTAAACAACGTTTGGACTTGTAGCGAGGGGACATCGTAGCTTTTTTGAACCGTTGGGGCAGCGTCTTTGTTGGGAGTTATTGGATATGTCTGAGAAAAATTATGGCGCCAAAACTCAAACTTGCCCAGGAAGAAAACCCTTTTTGTCTCCCATGCATCACTTCATTAATGATGTGGCACTGTCAGGGCACTTCCCGAAGTGCCACGTGTCCATTTGAAATGATTATAGGAGACTTTGCACGTGTTGTGGTGGGAAACTCAATAGACGAGCTTAAAAGATCTCAAACGTTTATATTTTAAAACTCTTCTCTTTCCTTTGTCTTCTTTAATCTTCCATCTACTTTAGAGAGTGAAAATTTGCCAGAACTCCGTTGTTACTAAGCTTTTACCTAGATTTCTTCTTATTCTCGTCTTTTATGCCACCACCTATGGTTGTGCTCCTCCATATTCGTTCCCAACCCTTCTTTACCAAGTTGTTTCTTTCATCGCCACTTACTATGGCTTCTTCAAGTGTCTCAAAGGCTACACCCACCACTGCTCAGCCAAGTTCCCCTTCTGCCGCCTCTAGTGTCGCTGCTACCCCCAGCACCTCTCCCCTGACTGCTGCTCGTCAAGAGCAACTAAGTTTTTATCGTCGGTCTCCCATCTTTGGAAAAGATGACGAGTTCTCTGATGCATGAAAGACCTGCCATGTTTCATCCAAGTAAGATCCTTTACTGTTGGGTGATGAAGATGATGGTTCATCAAAGTGGGCTTTCTTCCTTTAGAGGGGACTCTACACTTTCTATTGGACCGTGGCGACTTCCCTTACTCTCAGATCGATTTCGAGGCACCCGGGGGATCTCCAGCTCATTTTGTTGCCTGGCATACTCACATGCAGAGCTCTCACACTGCAGTTCTTGCCAAGGTTGGTCTTCACCGAGCCAGCTGGTTTGGGGAGTTCACTCTTTCTAAGCACAACACTGCGCTCCAAGTGTTGGTTTCCAGATGGAACGTCACAACTCACACGTTCTTTCCTACCTGGGGGAGTTTACCATTTCGTTGGAGGACGTTTGTGAGCAACTTGGGTTTGAGCCCATGGGTGAGTTTAACTATCATGATGAGGCCTTAGATGCCGAAGAGACTATCGACTGGGCTGAGCTTGATCGCATCTGTCGCCATTGCACTGGGTCTTCAAACAAGGCCACTTTTACTCCCCTCATCTGTTATTTTTTCGAAGCTTCCACTGTGAGGGACGTCACTGCTGCCACAGGCCAAGGTAAATGTACCTCTTTGGAACTACCAACCTACATTCTTGTGTTGTTTTCGCATTTCTTTTTTATTGGGAAACCCAACTATTAACCCATGAGGGACCTTATAAACATTTATGTCCATTTGTCCAGGGGTTTCAACCTTCCTTTACATAATGGGGATACACTTCTGAACACTATAACCTTGATAGATGTAGTAGGAAGTTCGGGTTTGACCCGGGGCACCTCGACCTGTGTTTCAACTAAACAATAGAAGGGCTACTTTTGTCGAGGCCTGCACCTTCTACCTTGCAGTAGTAGTACTTGGTGTGACTTCTACCATGGATGGACGAGTCACCCTTCCTAGTGCCACTAGGAAAGGGGACATATCTACTTCTTATACCACCAAGTTTCGTTTGAGGCAATTAGTAATGATTCGTGAGTTCATACAAAGTCCCCCAGAGTATCCCCCAGTCATTTCTTTCTCTGCTTTGGAGTTGGGTCTCAAAGGCAACTCCATTCTTGGAGTTGAGTTCCCTCTGAGCAAAAATCTTATAAATCCTCCCCTCGAGTTACCCCCTTACTTCCCAATGATCCCTACTGCCACGCCCAAACCCAAAGTTGTTGCAACCCGCAACCAGCCTGCCCCTACAATCGAAGAAGCTTCTAGTGAAGGGCCTTCTCAGCCACCATCCTAGAAAGCTAGGAAGTCCAAGAGTGGGACTTCCTCAAAATCTAAGTCTCAAACCCATCCCCATCCCCAACCTCTTTTAGAGGCATTTCCCATTGCCTCCATTCCTCCCCCCATGTCTGCAGAAATGAATGAGGAGTTAATAAGGAGAGTTCAGGCTGAGGTAGAACGGATACATGTTGAGTTTCAACGACGCGCTCCCGTCGTTCCTCCTTCGACTTATTTCCCCACTATCATGGTTGATCCAACTGAATTGAGGGCAAAGATGAGGAAGAGTTCAAAGGTTCCTCGAGGTACTGGTGTTGCGGGTGCGAGGAAGAAGACTCTGGGTACTAAGTCCCAGAGAAAATGAATTCCCGATGTACATCTCTCCCCATCTCCCTCTGTTTCTGCCTCCTCTCCTCCTTCGCCAGTGGTTATATCCTCCCACTCTCCCTTTGAATATAAGGTATGTATGTGTGTTGTTGTTCTTACTCACATCTTTTTTTTTTCTAAGGCAAGCTGCATCTGTTTAACTCTTAACAACTTTTTGTACTGGAGGTTGAAGAAGAAAGGACCGCCCCCCTTGTGAGCCCTTTCGTGGGGGGAAGTTTTGGTTCTTCTCAGGACGATGTAACGCCTCCCCGTTCCCCTATGATCGAGTTTATACTTACTCCTACCGTTCGACCTCTCAACGTGCGAAGGATACTGCTGTAAGGGGTGATTCCGCTGAGTTTGTGGACATCTCTTCTCAACCAGAGACAACATCCCCAGCCCCTTTTGAATTGTCACCTCATCACGAGGTCCTTCTGCCCATCGTTCCAGCTGCGAAAAGTGCCCCTGAGGTAACATATTATCCAGTACTTGTCAGGTCTCTAATTTATTTCCCCATCTATTTTTTTATTTAATCATGCTAAACTTTGATATGTTGGGATGCCTTAGGTTGAAATGGCATTTTTGTTAGCTGACTTTCTTCTTCCCACTGTGCTAACGAGACCCCTAGTTAAATTTCCCCTTTTTGGTGCCATAACTGAGGTAATTAACGCTTGGATGTATTTCTCCCTTTTTGTATATTTGCTCCTCGTGTCTAACACTTAGCTTTATGTTTGCAGCTTTCTCCAATGCTTTCCCCACCCTTTTCTCTTAGTGGTCTGCATATTTCCATAGGCAAGGTTGATACTTCTGCCCAGCATGGTGGTTCTTCCAGACCCACCCATGTTGGGACATCTTCTGAAACTCCTATGTTGGCCTTGGTACCTTTCGTTGGCGAGGGAGCTTTACCGGCCGTTGAGACTTCTTCAGTTGGGGGTTCCATTAAAACTTTCGAGGAAATAAGCCCTCCCCCAATAGTTCCCGCCATTATGGACTCCGTGATGACTCCCATTCTTGCTCCCACTACTGCTAAGGTACTTCGTTAGTTTCTCTTCATTTCTCGTTGTTTGTCTTTTATTCTTGGCAATGCACAATCTAGAAGAGTCACATTTCCCACATTTCCAAACTTCATCTGTAATGATGACTTAATAATAAAAACACTCATTAAGATTTTCCATAAACTCCACCTATATCAGTGATTTAACGAAAATGCTTGTTAAAATTTTTCATAAACTCCACCTATATTGGTGACTTAACAAGGAAAACGCTTGTTAAGATTTTTCATAAACTCCACCTATATTGGTGACTTAACAACGAAAACGTTTATTAAGATTTTTCATAAACTCCACCTATATCAGTGACTTAACAACGAAAATGCTTTTTAAGATTTTTCATAAACTCCACTTTTATCGGTGACTTAACAACAAAAATGCTTGTTAAGATTTTTTCATAAGCTCCACCTCCACCTATATCGGCGACTTAACAACGAAACCACTTGTTAAGATTTTTCTTTAACTCATTATTTCTTTTGCCTATTCTCAGGTTTCCCGGGAGAACTATCCACCAGCTCCTTCACCCATCGCTTCACCCCGTCAGGACCCGTTGTCTCAGAAGATTCTAGTCACAACGACCAAGGTTCCATGACTGACGCTGCTACTAATAGCGAGTCTGGTTGTGAGCCGACTTAGCTCCTCACGACTTTTGCCTCATGGTGCTTCAGCGTTCTCCCCAAATGCCTGCCATCCATTGCTTGGTAGTTGAGCAGCTTGTAAGCCACCATCCTGAGACGTTTAGTGTGGATTTCCTGCATTCCAACATCCCCGTGATGAGCTACAGGCTTCAGGGCATGGCGACCGTTGTTGCTGATATCATCACCACTCCTACTCCAAATGTTACCAGAGCCCTCCTTAATCAATTCCTGGGCTATCTGAGAGAGTTGGGTTGTGATGGTTTTCATTTTGACTAGCTTATCACGCAGTTAAAAACTTTGAAGAGCCAGTGACTAGACAGCCAGAGGGAACTGCTCCAGAAACATCAGGAGGATCAATAGGCTAAGAAAGCTAATTTGGGTGAGCTAGCACCTCTTCTTGAAGCTACCAATAAGGAGATAGAGGATGTCGAAGAAGCTCTATATATAGTGAAGCTGAAACGAGATAAACTCCTCATCGAGAGTACACAAGCACAAACGAGATTAGAGGTTTCTATAAATACCCAACAGTCTTGCCTAGCAACTTCTTCGGGCTTTCCTGGATATTTTTTTTCCGCTCCAGATTTTTGGTTCCTTTTAGGCCAATAAACTTTTGTATATATTTTCCCTTTCTACTTTTTATGTAATTCCTGTGTAGTAGCTACCAATTTTATAATGCCCCGAAGTTTGTGAATGAATGAAAAAGATGTATGTTTTTTATATCCTTTCTTTGTGTTATAACTGCTTGCATATATTACAAAGTTCTACAATTATGTCATCTCCATTCCAGTTATAATAAAACACTTGTACATTCATAACAATAGCTAGATACATCAGTGGTCCAAACCTAATTGCCTACACATGATAGACTTTCAACCATTTATAATTAATCTTGAATGGCTTGTCTTCTTCCATCTTAGAAATTAAGCAATAACCTGAATCCATAGCTTCTTTAACAATGAAAGGTCCCTCCCAATTCGCTGCAAACTTAGGTAGAGGAAGCCCCTTGATGTGCTTCACTGCTGCCTTCAAAACGAGGTCTCCCTCCACAAATTTCCTTGGTCTCACTAAGTTATCATATGCCCAGGAGTGCTGCTTCATTTTCTTTCGATGAAAGTGCTGCATTGCATTGTCTCTATGTTCGTCTAATGCTTCCAACTGCACATGTCTACTCTGAGGGAGCATGCTGCTTCGCAAGGCATATCGAGCAGAGGGAACTTCTAACTCCACCGAAAGGATCACTTCAACCCCATAGACAAGGGAGAACGAAGTATACCATGTAGGTTTCCTCTTGGTTGTTCGATAAGTCCACAATACAGTTGGTATCTTGTTATCCCGCGATCCTGGGAAATCCTCCATCATTTTAGCCAAAATATTAACTAAGGTTTTGTTGGTTGCTTCAGCTTGACCGTTTCCCTTAGGCCATGCCACCATTGAAGTATGATGAATGATGGAGTACTTGTCTGTGAGCATTGTTACCTCTGAATTGACTAAAGGGGTTCCGTTATCTGAGAGAATAACCTTTAGAATCCCAAAACGGCAGATGATGTATTCTTTGATGAAGTTTCTCACCACTCCTGTTGTTGCCCTTCTTAGTGGTATCGCTTTAGCCCACTTTGTAAAGCACTTCGTTGCTACCAGTATCCATATCTTCCCCTTGAAGAAGGATGTATTGCTCCTACCAGGTCGAACGCCCAAGTGTGAAAAGGATAAGGCGTTGCCAGGGAGTGTAGGTCCACCGATGGGGCATGGGTCATATTTCCATAAAGTTGGCAAGCCTTACATTTTCGAATGAACTCAACAGAGTCCTTCTCCATCGTTGACCAATAAAGCCCCAACATCATTAACTGGTCATATAACTTGGCTCCTCCTACGTGAGCTAGCTCATGCGCCTGTTTGAGGACCTCGGCTTCTTCTTCTTTTGTGATGCAACGCAATGGCCTATTGAAGTAGCCCCTTCAATAAAGTTGCCCCTCCTGAATATAGAACCTCGGGGCTCTTCGTTTAAGTCACATCGCATCAATCTTTTTTATTGGGATAACTCCACCTTTAATGAAGTCAATATAGGGCTACCTCCAGTCAGGTTGAGCTTCCATGAAATGACATTCAGCTGCTTCAAAGAATAACTGGCATTTATCACACTTTCGTTGTAGCTCTGCTGTGTCCTCTTTCATTCTGGGCTAAAAATATCCCTCTATTTGAATTCTTCGGTAGAGAGGTATCTCAGTTGTCACGCAGTGCTCTTCGTGTGTTTTCTTCAATCTTTGCTCTGCTTCTTCTTGGCCGATGCACCTTGACAACCATCCTCCTACATTTTTGAAATAAAGGTTTCCCTGGTTTGTGAAGTATTGGGCTAATTTCCTTAGCTCCATCGCTCTTTCCCCAGATTCTGATTGCCTCCTAATCTCTCCCTTCTAGTCAACGTCCTCCTCCATCGGTAGAATTGACTGTACTACCGAAGGGGTTGTTCATCGTTGGATCACAATTATGGTTGTATCGTCTCTCACGCCATCTTCTGGCCAATGGTGGCATAAGCGTCTGGGTGGAGGTTCATCGTTCGAGTATGTCTCTCGATCTTAGTCCAAAGGAATTAACTGAGAAGCCTCTGAATGATTGTTCTATATGGTTCCAGACTCAAGTGTTTCAACGCATATTCTCCATTCACTTGCTGAATCACCAAGTTCGAATCACCCTTGATGCAAAGTGAATGAATTCCCCTTCGAAGAGCCTCCAGCAACCCCAATACTAATACTTCATACTCTGCTTCGTTGTTGGAACAAAGGAAATCTAACTTGTAAGAAAGACAAATCTCCTCAATTCCTTTTAAAAAAAATGACCCCTACTCCTCCTTTCTTTTCCATCAAAGATCCATCAAACTGCATTGTCCATTCTTCATGACTTGTATCTAAGTAATTGACCGGCAAGTCATCTCCTGGAATACTTTCTTTAGGTGGCTCAAACGTTCCAGAAGGGAAGATTGCCAACAGGTCCGCGTACGCCTAGTTTTTGATCGCGCGAGGAACCACACATTTCAAGTCGTATTTCCAAAGGATGAGGAACCACCTAGCTGACCTTCCAATCAATATAGTCCTTGCCAACAAAAACTTAATGGGATCGCATCTCGTTACTATATTAATTGTAAGAGACAGCATATAATGTCTAAGTATTTGTGCCACAAAGACTAAGGCTAAATAATTCTTTTCCAAGCTACTGTACCTGACCTCTAGACCATGTATGATTCTGCTGAGATATTAGACTGTCCGTTCTTACCCGTCAATCTCTTATGTCAGCAGAGCTCCAACAGACCTCGTGGTGGACGTGGAGTATAGCTGTAACGATATTCCTGTCTGTGGGGAACCATGGTGTGTGGTGAAACGAGCAGCTTTTTTATCCCATCGAGAGACTCCTCGTGAACCTCCTCCCACTTGAATTTTATGTTCTTTCACAAAAGTTGCATCAACGGGTGTGTTATCTCGGCCAATTCGGGCACGAATCTCCTAAGGTGGGAAACTTTGTCGAGGAAACTCTTTAGCTCCTTCGCCGTTCTTAGACTTGGCATCTCCAAGATTGCTCGTTGTTTGTCCTGGTCCATCTACACCCCTTATCTATCAATCGCAAAGCCTAGAAACTTTCCACTTGTTACTCCGAAGACGCATTTTAGTGGGTTCATCTTCAACTTATACTTCCTGCATCGAGAAAATACCTTCCTCAAATCGCTCAGATGGGACTCCTCCTTCCTCGATTTGATGACTAAATCATCCACATAGAATTCCACATATTTGTGAAAGAAGTCATAGAAAATGTCCATCATTGTTCTCTAGTAAGTATCCCCAGCGTTCTTGAGTCCAAACGGCATTACTTTGTACATGAAGTTGCCCAACAGAGTTCTAAACACCATTTCTCTGCATCTGCGGGGTCCATCTTGATCTGGTTGTACCCTACATACCCATCCATGAAGCTTAACATCTCATGACCATCCGTTGCATTTACCAAACTATCGATGGAGGGTAGAGGGAACTCATCCTTGGGGCAAGCCCTATTCAAATCTCTAAAATCCACACAAATCCTTATTTGGTTTTTGTCTTTCTTTTCCACCAGGCAATGCTAGATATCCAAAGCGGGTGTTGTATTGGTTTGATGAAAAGTCTAGCTCAGGCTTATACGTTCTCGTTACTTATTTCACTGGAATGGCTGAAGGCATTACGTTCAACTTGTGGCAGCTGACTCCCTCATTCAGCCCTTCCATCTCTGTGTACTTCCACGTGAAAACGTCTATGAACTCCTGAATCAAATCAACCAAGGCCTATCATTTCTCCTTATTGAGATATTTCGAGATAAAAATAGGCCTTGGATTCTCCCCTTCTTTCGTCGGGTTCAACTGCTCCAACTCTTGTGCCTGTAGTTTCGGGGTATCTGCCATGTAATCTGGTTCTTAGACCACATCTTCCACGAACTCTTGTATGTTGGAGTTATATATAACCATACATTTCCCCCTTTGATCCACCAGAAAACACTCGTATATCTGGTCAGCCTCATCATCAGCTTCTTCGGCCACCCATTCACACCGTTATAAACGATACACCACCTTTCCATCTTCGGTAATAATTTTCTTGCACTGCCTACTGGTAGCTGCAACTGCCTTCCTCTTATTCTCTCTAGAAGCCTCAATAACTCTTCCTTTATAAATTCTTCTCAGTACGCTTTGTCATTGGACCTCATGCTACATTGGATCCACTCTAGCCCTCATCCATTCTTTAAGCTATTTTGAAATGTTTTGGGGCCAAGGGACACCTGATGGGCTTCTTCGGCCATCCCTCCTTTGTTGCTTGTAACTTCTTTTTTCATCTCATTCAAGGGCCCCATTCTTTCTCTGATTGAGGGAACATATGTTCCCTTTATTCTTCTCGTTAGGACCCTGACGCCCTCCTCTAGTTTCATGTAAAAGGTTGCATCTACTAGGTGAGCTTCTTCGATAGCGAAGGGTCTCTTCGTAGCTCTAATAGTCACCTTCGTTCTCTTGATATTCGCCTTGGCGAATTTGTGATACGTCGAAGGAACTATCCCTTGGTTATGCATCCACACCCTTCCTATCAACAAATGGTAGGAAGTTGCGCTCTCTATTACGTGGAATTTGATGTGGAAACTCAGATTTTCCATCACAATCCCAACGTTTACATAACCGATGGACTTGAAAGACTGGTTGTCATAGCCTGAAATTACCAAAGCCATGGGGACTAATATTTCCTCCAGAATACTAGCTGCGTGAAAAGAGTTGATTGTCATGATATTGATGGAAGCTCCCCCATCCATAAGAGCCCTTGCAAAGCTAACCCCGCTAATGCTGGTAATCACATATAATGGCCTATTAGAAGGGAACCTTGTAACCCTATCTGCATCGCTGAAGGTTATCTCTGACAGAAACCTCTTTACCAACCCGGCCATGGTTCTTTCTTGTAATGTCGAGGATCGCCCGGGTTATCTCCAATCTAATTTCCTTCAGTATACCTACCTGGTCGAAGAACTAGGAAAACTTTGGGGATCCTGAAACTGTACAGTATTCTATAGCTTGGACCAGTTCCTCACCTTCAACTCTATACGCATCCTCCACATCTTTATCACTTGCTTCATCATAAGCTAACACTACGTTAGCCGTTCCCCTAGTTCAATCTTCTAAAGATTCTTCAAACTCTTCCTGCTTCGTCGTTAGTTCCCTTACTTCTCTCTCTGCTTCCTCATCGTAGGCCACTACCAGATTGGCCCCATGCACTGGGAGTGGGTTATTATTAACGTCTTGCTGAGGGATTTGCAACGTTACTGCCTTCATATACTTATCGATGATTCTCCTTAATGTGAAACAACTCTCCGTTGGATGCTGGATCTTTCGATGAATCTGGCAGTATTTGGGATCCGCCTTAGTTGCAGCATCGGGTTCCCCAACGGGGATGCCCTTCGGTTCGTATACCGTTCCTCTTTGTACCATCGTGTTGTAACAATTGATAGCCTCTTCTACTGTGCATGGCAATGGTGGTGGGTCTTTCCTGTCTCTCCCGAACTTCCTCGTATTGTCCCTCTTCGCTACTTTTCCCCCATCTGCTCCGTCGGTGTATCCCACTCGTGGGGGTTGAGACCTCTGTAACACCCCGCCTAATTAAATACCGGGTGGCCAGTCCCATACCAAATTAAAACAGAATATACAGTTGGCTCATTCTTAGCATCACTGTCGAAAACATTTACAACTCACCCAATACTCAAATAAGCTGGTGTTAAAAACTTTCCAATTTAAATTTCACCAAAACCTTTTTCCATTTTTAGGAATAACACAACACATTTATTTTACAACACTGATAACACAATAAGTAACACAAAAATAATTTAAATGCAACTGGAATAAACATTCCCAAGTAATATAAATCCTTTACAATAATCCCAACAATGTTAAATGTATTAAAAATCAGAATACAATAATATTTTACTCCAATAAAAAAATGATAACTGAATCCTTTTAGGCGACATGCCCTAACTAAGAATACTGTGAATCAAAAAGATGATAAGCGTCTAAGCAAAAATTCCATAGCTCCATAGCTCGTCAAAATCAACTATGGTTGGCGTCTCTGTTGCTGGACACCTGATATAGAGATACAATAGAAGAGAAAATATGCAAGGAAACGGGTCAGAGCCCGAATGTGTAGAGTATTTTTAAAACAGCAAGTATTTAACAAGTGCAATAAAGCATTTATTATGTACATGTTAGATCCAACTCTCACTTGCAATTCTCACCTCTCAACTAGAGTGCACACTTAACGTTTCCTATTAACCTCCTATTTAAAGGTTCCTCTTTTCTAATCTCCATATTATAATTCCATTCCCATATCATAGTCCCCGTATGTCCCATACCATACGTCACATTATTATTCATTTACATTTCTCCTTTATGATTTAGTTTCTCATTAACATGAATCATTATTCATTATTTCTCATTAATATGAATCGTTACTCATTAATATGAGTTAAGCTTTTCAATTCTAAAAGCATAAACATTTATTAACTAAATTCCATTAACATATTTTATTCACCGTTATCTACAATTATCACCGTAGATAGATCTAACCACAATATATCCATTTAATCATCTAATTCATTATATATATATTCATATATAATACGGCACCCCGAGTCACAGCTGTGGTGCAATGCATTACTCTGCTATCATGTCCCATCATTGCAGGTCGCCGAATAGGGGACTACAGGTTCGGTAAGATTCCACGAACCACAAACAACAACAAACAAATTGGAGGCGAACATAGTTCTCGTATCCATGGGTCACGCACATACCTACGCACCCACAGTCAGCGGACTTATCAACTCCCCGATAAGTCTTTCAAATACCTATGTTCTCGAGCGACAATTTAAAGATCCCATGGATTCATCAGGATATGACTGCCCTCACACGTAAACCTCCCACCGTTAGCAAGTAAGCTAGGTATGTCATACACATAAATCATTAATCAATCAAATAGGTATTATCATACCTATAATATAATATCAATAAGGTAATTATCATTTCCCTAAGATATTTCCCATACGTAGTATTATATCTCTTTTAAATTCCACGTATTAATATAACATATTTAATTATCCCCGCATCCTATGACATCCCTCCACTCCCGACGTCGTTAAGGTTCATGCGCGGAGCGTCTCGCAGAGCGAAATCCAAACAAGGAACCCCTCCAATACACTACTACTTAACTTTGTCGATCGAGGAGGTCCGAAAACTTCAACTATGCGATCGGAATAACCTCATACCCTCTTTCAACCAAATGAGTTATAAACTCCCATCTCACAAGATTTAATTAGGATTTCTCTCATCTTATAATCAGTAATAAGTCACTAATTTCCTACTGGTCCATAACCTTTATTCCTCCCGAACTACTACGAATTTAATTTTCCTTTTAATTACGGTTAAAACCGATAGTTTCAAATCTCTTATAAACACGTATTTTTCACTTAGGAATAAATCCTCTTGTAAACTTAAGGATACCCAGGTATTATATAAAATCACCCCTACTGGTCCTATCTTAAATCCTCATACATCACCATTCGGAAATTAACAAACGAATCTAGAAACCGAAATTCCATTCGATACAATTTTCATCATTTAAATCATTTGAATCTAAATCCAATTAATTCAAATCTTAACAAGGGTTTACTGATATTTTCTAAGTCCCAAAATATTCAAATAATAATCACCAAAGATCCATAAAAGTTTCGGGATAAGAATCAACATTTAAAAAGAAATAACTTTACCTAATCAGGGGAGGTCGATCGATCGAAGGTAGGGGTCGATCGATCGATCCCTCAGGTCCAGGCCTGATTTTCTGCATTTTCTGCAACTACGGGTTTAACAACTTTTGATCATTTAAACCTTCATATAAACATCCCAAATGACTTATAAACTTTACTACATGATATATCAACATATATGAACGATTTCCAATACTCTAAACATCCTAGAATCATCAAAGGATTGGATTAAAAAGCATGTTTATCTCCTTATTCCCAGAAATTTATTAACATAACCTCTTCAAGAACACATCAATGGTTTCCATCATTTCTTCATCAGATTCATGACTAATTCGTGGATTATTAATATCCTAACACATGAGTTAAATTCCTATATCATTTCAGTTTTCCAGAAATCCATTTAATGATCCAATATCTCTTCCAAACATGAAAAATCTTCTATTTTCATACTATTCTAACATGGACAATTTACAAACTTAAATTGCTATTATTAAACACTTGCCTTTAGTGTAGGTATGATCCTTTGGTGTAGTTTATCTCAGTTGGTTGTCCCTTCTCCGGTCAAACTCCGGTGGTGGTTGGTGGTGGTTGGTGGTGGTGAACCTTGGTTCTAGTTCTTCTCCTTCCCAAGTGACTTTTCCCTTCCCAAGCACTCTTACTCTCACTCTAAGAAGATGGCTGCTCTTATTTGTGAAGAGGAGATGAATAACTCCCATTCACTTAATCTACCTATTCTTATAATGATCCCAAATCCGAAATCACTATTCATCCCCCCTAGAAAAATGACCAAAATGCCCTTTCGGGTTGTCTATTCATTTCCAAATGACCCGAGACTCAAAATTAACATCCAAATAGACTTTTCTGACTATTTCGAGCCTTCCGGACGCAACTACGCAGTCGAAATGACTATGGTCGATTGAAAATAAATTTCCCTTTTTAATTTAATAAACTAGTCCCGACACGTCCCATACCGCGTCTGACTAAATATAAATTACCGAATTTATATCATACGGTCATATCAATGACATCACATTCATATATTACCTAAATATCTTTAAGTAATATTCAGAATCATCCATATCCATATCCACAGTCCGGATAAAACTCGAATGAATTAATTAATAATAAAATATAATTAATCCATTAATTTAAAATATAACCCATTTTAAAAGTCATTTAAAATTACGGGGTATTACATACTTCCCCCCTTATAACAGAATTTCATCCCGAAATTCAGGAATATAAGTCATACAGGTAAGGTCAACTCCGAGTATAAATCTCACATCGCAAGAAATCCAAGATGTACCGCCCATACAGTACATTAACAAAGTCCCTATCGATGGTTATACGCCAAGCCTCACCATATAGTTTCAACTGAATCAAATTTAAACTTTACCCAATCTTCCTTATACCGTCCTCGTGACAAACTTTGGGAAAAACTGAGCCTCACACATTGAACAAATAAATCCTGAAGTTCCAACTACTTACCTTTTACAATTATGAAAATTACTACCATACACTCATCCAGGGCGCCCATACACCCTGTCGTACCACTTTCAATATTAAAAGTTTCACAAAGGTTATAAACTCATATACTAAAGACCTAACTTATTTCGACTCCCAACGGTTATTAGTTTCGTGCGTGGGGTGTCTCGCAAGCGAAATCCAAACAAGGAACCACCCCGATACACTACTTCCTAAAGTAGTCGGTCATCGAAACTCCTAAGGTCCTTAGTCAATAATGTATAAAAAATTTGTTTATAAAAATATCAGGTTAATTGATTTAAACAAAAATTTGGTTTTTTTTCGATTTCAAATAGGGTCTACACATCTACTCTTTTATAGAAGACAAGATGTAGACATATGCTCTCATATACCATAAGTCAATGCACGTCGATAGTCAAATCGCACTCGGACATGCTCAAGGTAAGTAATCCCATAATACAAATCAAACCCACGTGATAACATGTAATATAAAGGTGTCCCACACCCCTCAGTGAGTCTACATAAATAACAGTGCTATAGGCTAAGTTTAGCAACCCTATTGCCCACACAACATTCATCGTAACAAAATCAATATACGCTTCATAATCCTTAGATAGGAAACATACCCTCATTCGCGGGTGGTGGTTGTTGATTTACTGCCTGATGGACGTTATATACACGCCCGTACTGACCCTGCTGCGCGGGTGCTGCTGGAATGGGCGATAGTGCTAGCACCGGAGCTGGAGATGGAAGATCAGCTGGTGGAAACGCTGGTACCTATGGCTCCTGCCGAGCATGTTGTTGCTGAGGGAATTTGTCTTTCTCAGGACAATCTTGACGTTTATGGCCATACTTTCCACACACGAAACATTTCCCGCAAACTTTCCACCACCTTGCCCTTGTTGACCCCGAACCTGCTGGCCATTACCTCCCTTCCCTTGGCCCTGATGAGCCTGTCTCTGGCCCTGATGGCCCTGTTGTCCTTGCCCAATACCTTTATCCTCAAATCGAGAATCTCCAGATCGCAAACGCTTAGCATAGTCCCCGGTCTGGGAACCCTGCTCACTCTGACGCTGATGACTCTGCCCTGACTGAGTCCCACTAGAACTGCCCCCAATAGTCTTGCCTTGCAGGCCTGACCCAAACCCCCGCTTGACATCCTGATTATGGAAGCGATTATCTTGGCAGTGAAGCATTGCAGCATTAAGAACATCTGCATACATACGTAGTGAAAGATTCCCCAATAAATGTTGGCGAATTTTATAGTTCAACCCATCAGTGAACATTAGGACTCTCCTCTCCTCAGTAGGTACTTCAGCTGGTACAAAATTAGTTAATCGAGTAAACTCTTCCTCATATTCCGCCACAGTTTTCTCACCCTGCCTCAAATCAAGTAGCTTCCGTCTCATCTCTGTCTGGATGGCGGAAGGAAAATACTTCCCATCAAACCGTATCAAAAGTCTTGGATAGTCATTGTGTCCCTCTCCTCCATAGTGGTCGTAGCTTCCCACCATTGCAAAGCTGCCCCTACTAGCTTGAATGTGGCTAGTATCTGACGTTGAACCTCAGTGCATTCGATCATTCTCAAGTGCCGTTGGATATCTTTCTTCCATTGGCTAGCAGTCACAACATCAGATCCTCCCTGAAACTCAGGTGGGTGTGCTTTCTGAAAGGCATCCCTCGCTCGTTCCCATGCAGTAGGAAACACCTGCCCTTGCGCGGGTGGTACAATCGGTGCCGGTGCGGGAGCCTGTTGAACAGCAGCTACGGCAGCATTGACTGCCTGAGCGACAATTGCAGCAACTTCGGCTGCAGTCATTGTTCCCTGAGCTGGGGCGGGCTGAGGTGCACGTCGTGGAGGCATCCGAAACGAGAGAACACCATCAGTATTTGATATCTCAAAATAGCTGAAGATCGTAAGCGTAAATAGAAAATCAATAATCCTACTCATAGGGCTCTACATCAAATAACGCTAAGCTGAAGACACAATAAGCCGTACAGATCCTAAAAGACACTAGAACCTGATGCTCTGATACCACCTGTAACACCCCGCCTAATTAAATACCGGGTGGCCAGTCCCATACCAAATTAAAACAGAATATACAGTTGGCTCATTCTTAGCATCACTGTCAAAAACATTTACAACTCACCCAATACTCAAATAAGCTGGTGTTAAAAACTTTCCAATTTAAATTTCAACAAAACGTTTTTCCATTTTTAAGAATAACACAACACATTTATTTTACAACACTGATAACACAATAAGTAACACAAAAATAATTTAAATGCAATTGGAATAAACATTCCCAAGTAATATAAATCCTTTACAATAATCCCAACAATGTTAAATGTATTAAAAATCATAATACAACAATATTTTACTCCAATAAAAAAAAAATGATAACTGAATCCTTTTGGGCGACATGCCCTAACTAAGAATACTGTGAATCAAAAAGATGATAAGAGTCTAAGAAAAACTTCCATAGCTCCATAGCTCGTCAAAATCAACTATGGTTGGCGTCCCTGTTGCTGGACACCTGATATAGAGATACAATAGAAGAGAAAATATGCAAGGAAACGGGTCAGAGCCCGAATGTGTAGAGTATTTTTAAAACAGCAAGTATTTAACAAGTGCAATAAAGCATTTATTATGTACATGTTAGATCCAACTCTCACTTGCAATTCTCACCTCTCAACTAGAGTGCACACTTAACGTTTCCTATTAACCTCCTATTTAAAGGTTCCTCTTTTCTAATCTCCATATTATAATTCCATTCCCATATCATAGTCCCCGTATGTCCCATACCATACGTCACATTATTATTCATTTACATTTCTCATATATGATTTAGTTTCTCATTAACATGAATCATTATTCATTATTTCTCATTAATATGAATCGTTACTCATTAATATGAGTTAAGCTTTTCAATTCTAAAAGCATAAACATTTATTAACTAAATTCCATTAACATATTTTATTCACCGTTATCTACAATTATCACCGTAGATAGATCTAAGCACAATATATCCATTTAATCATCTAATTCATTATATATATATTCATATATAATACGGCACCCCGAGTCACAGCTGTGGTGCAATGCATTACTCTGCTATCATGTCCCATCATCGCAGGTCGCCGAATAGGGGACTACAGGTTCGGTAAGATTCCACGAACCACAAACAACAACAAACAAATTGGAGGCGGACATAGTTCTCGTATCCATAGGTCACGCACATACCTACGCACCCACAGTCAGCGGACTTATCAACTCCCCGATAAGTCTTTCATAGACCTATGTTCTCGAGCGACAATTCAAAGATCCCATGGATTCATCAGGATATGACTGCCCTCACACGTAAACCTCCCACCGTTAGCAAGTAAGCTAGGTATGTCATACACATAAATCATTAATCAATCAAATAGGTATTATCATACCTATAATATAATATCAATAAGGTAATTATCATTTCCCTAAGATATTTCCCGTACGTAGTATTATATCTCTTTTAAATTCCACGTATTAATATAACATATTTAATTATCCCCGCATCCTATGACATCCCTCCACTCCCGACGTCGTTAAGGTTCATGCGCGGAGCGTCTCGCAGAGCGAAATCCAAATAAGGAACCCCTCCAATACACTACTACTTAACTTTGTCGATCGAGGAGGTCCGAAAACTTCAACTATGCGATCGGAATAACCTCATACCCTCTTTCAACCAAATGAGTTATAAACTCCCATCTCACAAGATTTAATTAGGATTTCTCTCATCTTATAATCAGTAATAAGTCACTAATTTCCTACTGGTCCATAACCTTTATTCCTCCCGAACTACTACGAATTTAATTCTCCTTTTAATTACGGTTAAAACCGATAGTTTCAAATCTCTTATAAACATGTATTTTTCACTTAGGAATAAATCCTCTTGTAAACTTAAGGATACCCAGGTATTATATAAAATCACCCCTACTGGTCCTATCTTAAATCCTCATACATCACCATTCGGAAATTAACAAACGAATCTAGAAACCAAAACTCCATTCGATATAATTTTCATCATTTAAATCATTTGAATCTAAATCCAATTAATTCAAATCTTAACAAGGGTTTACTGATATTTTCTAAGTCCCAAAATATTCAAATAATAATCACCAAAGATCCATAAAAGTTTCGGGATAAGAATCAACATTTAAAAAGAAACAACTTTACCTAATCAGGGGAGGTCGATCGATCGAAGGTAGGGGTCGATCGATCGATCCCTCAGGTCCAGGCCTGATTTTCTGCATTTTCTGCAACTACGAGTTTAACAACTTTTGATCATTTAAACCTTCATCAAAACATCCCAAATGACTTATAAACTTTACTACATGCTATATCAACATATATGAACGATTTCCAATACTCTAAACATCCTAGAATCATCTAAGGATTGGATTAAAAAGCATGTTTATCTCCTTATTCCCATAAATTTATTAAGATAACCTCTTCAAGAACACATCAATGGTTTCCATCATTTCTTCATCAGATTCATGACTAATTCGTGGATTATTAATATCCTAACACATGAGTTAAATTCCTATATTATTTCAGTTTTCCAGAAATCCATTTAATGATCCAATATCTCTTCCAAACATGAAAAATCTTCTCTTTTCATACTATTCTAACATGGACAATATACAAACTTAAATTGCTATTATTAAACACTTGCCTTTAGTGTAGGTCTGATCCTTTGGTGTAGTTTATCTCAGTTGGTTGTCCCTTCTCCGGTCAAACTTTGGTGGTGGTTGGTGGTGGTTGGTGGTGGTGAACCTTGGTTCTAGTTCTTCTCCTTCCCAAGTGACTTTTTCCTTCCCAAGCACTCTTACTCTCACTCTAAGAAGATGGTTGCTCTTATTTGTGAAGAGGAGATGAATAACTCCCATTCACTTAATCTACCTATTCTTATAATGATCCCAAATCCGAAATCACTATTCATCCCCCCTAGAAAAATGACCAAAATGCCCTTTCGGGTTGTCTATTCATTTCCAAATGACCCGAGACTCAAAATTAACATCCAAATAGACTTTTCTGACTATTTCGAACCTTCCGGACGCAACTACGCAGTCGAAATGACTATTAGGTCGATAGAAAATAAATTTCCCTTTTTAATTTAATAAACTAGTCCCGACACGTTCCATACCGCGTCTGACTAAAAATATAAATTACCAAATTTATATCATACGGTCATATCAATGACATCACATTCATATATTACCTAAATATCTTTAAGTAATATTCAGAATCATCCATATCCATATCCACAGTCTGGATAAAACTCGAATGAATTAATTAATAATAAAATCTAATTAATCCATTAATTTAAAATATAACCCATTTTAAAAGTCATTTAAAATTACAGGGTATTACAACCTCCCTCCCACGGGTTGCATCGGCTGCCTGAACATCATAGGTACCACCACTGGATTCGGTCATACAAGCAACGAGATATTCCTTGCTACTTTTAGAAACGCTGCAAACGTCCCATCGCGTGTCTCATTAATAAGATGGAAGATGTACTAAAGAAGCAGACCTTCCACACATATCTGCAGTAGCTTGGATTCTTTGGCCTCCTCTCTTACATTGAGGGACCTTTTCCTGAATCTGCGCACATATCCCACTACATCTTCCCTTGGCCGTTGCTTCTCCCTCCCCAGTTGGGTCAAGATAAACTCATCTTTTGCTAAAAAGAACTTTTGGATTGCATCTCCTCCCAGGTGGAAACGCTTTTGGAAGCTAAAGGAGAGTACCAAGTGTATGCTTTATCGGTTAAAGAATTAGAAAATTCCCTCAACCTGAGCTTCTTGCTATTGTAATGTGCCCCCAAATGTTCAACGAAGTATTTGATATGTCACTTCGGGTTTCCACCCTTTCCTGTGTATTTTTCAAAAATAGGAGGAATATAATCTTTTGGGTAGGGCTCATCGTTGTATTCCTTGGGGTAGGGCGTCCGAAAGTCGTCACAGATCGAAGCAACCTCGCTAACAGATTGTGAGGAAGCTTGCATGAATTTTATCATCTCTTTCCTCATCTCTTTCATGGGTGATGTCGTTGAGGCGTCTATCAGCGGGATCGTGGGTTGAGTGCCCGTTGCAGCTGGAAAAATCATCACAGTTGGAGCCGTTGATACTCCTAGAGTTTCCATTATTAGATTTACAACGGAGGGTGTACTTGCTAGGACCGTTCCCATTACGCCTGCACTTGGTGTGATCATTGGGGCTGCCCCTGGTGTCATGAAGAACTTGGCTTCAAATCCTCTCAACACCGTTGAAGCTACAGTCGTTTGCAAAAACTTGTAAAATTTATTCATGAGGAGTTCCACTTGGGCTGGTCCCAACCTAGCGCTCGTGGAAGCTTGTGTCAACCCTGGAAGGCTTGTCGCCGCTTGAACTGGAGGTAGTTCTAGTCGAGGGGCTCCATCCCTTGAAACCTCCAACTCTCTCGCCGCCTGTTCTTAATTGTGTTGAATGTCATCAATGTTAAGCCTTCGACTAACGTTATCTTGCGCCATACTCCTTACTTAGAAGAATTCCTCCTCAGTAGAGTCGCCAAATGTAAGAGGGTAGTTTAGACTAGATAGAGGCGTAACCCCTTTTGAGTACAGTAATGATAAGTTAAATAGTAACACTATTGATTAACTACAAGACACACAAACACAACTTAGTGAAGATAAACTTAGTTTAAACTCAAAAATATCTCGTGTATAACTCAAAGGATACTAGTGAACTCAGAAGTAACTCATTTAGAGGGAGAGAGGAGTAAGCACCCTAGATACACCTTGGTAGGAAGCAAAACACACCAACCACCCCCAGAGATACGTGCTAAGTATTAAAAGCTTCGTAATAAATGACAATGGTGGTTGAGTAAACCCTATGGTTTGTAATAAATCTCTCTCTATAGTAATAACTTTTAAACTCTAAAAAAGAACCTCCCTCCTCAGAGGTGGTTGGGGTCCTTGAATAGACCCCCCCCCCCCATACCACCCCCGAGCCAACTCAGTCATTAATGTCTGTGAAAGACATCCCTTATACTTTATGTCACAAACATTAAATACTTGATGAACTAGTTATCTCCATGTCATAAACATTAAATGCCAATACATGCCCTTTGCCTAACCATTGTGTGTCAGGTGGCTGTCGTCACAAAGCGGGTCACCAAGTGTCTAACAGCCCCAAATACCACGGTGGTTTACTCAAGTGCATATTTGACATTGTCTAGTTGGCTAGCGAAATGACCTACAGTAGATGTGACATTAAATAAAGGGTTGTTTGGTTCACAACTCAACGTCCGATGGAACTCAAAGCTGCTCCTCTTGGGGTTCCACGGTCACGGTCTTTCAGTGTTTTAATAGGTGTATCTAAGATGGTCAGAACAAGCCCCAACGGTGCCTCACTTCTCAATCCTCCAAACTAAGTCCCTCTTAAGTTCCCACGGCGAGGTCGTTCGATAGAGCATGAAAGCTCTCACAGGCCCTTCCAAGCTTGGTCTCTCGTGAGTATCGTTCGACCTCTCACAAAATCATTATTCTTGTTACATAATTACAATCGTGATAGCTCATAGTCAGTAGAAACAAAATATACAATATGGCTAAGTAATACAATAACCTAAAATATGAGTTACCACGCTAAGCTGCCTCGCTGAGCTGCCTT
The DNA here is from genome assembly GCA_949130495.1 of Sambucus nigra. Lineage (NCBI taxonomy): Eukaryota > Viridiplantae > Streptophyta > Magnoliopsida > Dipsacales > Adoxaceae > Sambucus > Sambucus nigra. Next base: position 27,999,306 of record OX422208.1, on the reverse strand, counting down.
GCTGAGTTGCCATGCTTGAGCTGCCTTGCTGAGCTGCCACGCTGCCTTAACCCTAGACACTGTTGTAATTAGGGGGATTATCCCAAATCTCAGGATTACCTTCAAGCCCCCTCTACATCTTGATTTGGTCAAAGGATTATTGGAAGGATTCATTTTTTACTTTAGTTAAATTCTTTCAGAGAAATTTGAAAATGGGTTCGGAGATGTTGTTCAGTTGGCTGATGAAATGATTGATGTACTGTAGTTTACCTAGGAGTCCTCGAACTTCCTTCTTCGTTCGTGGTGGTGGAATCTCAAGTATGGAATTCAGTTAGGCGGGGTCTACTTCGATTCCCTTCTCACCGACCATGAATCCTAAGAGTTTTCCCTTTGTGATGCCAAAAACACATTTATGCGGATTTAGCCTCATCTGGTATTGTAGCAATCATTCGAAGAACTTTTTGAGGGCGGGATATGACCTTCCCGAGTCTTAGACTTAATGGCCATTTTGTCTACGTAGACTTCGACCTCTTTATGAATAAGGTTATGCATAATGCTTGTGGAAGCCCTTTGGTAGGTAGCCCGAACATTCTTCAGTCTGAATGGCATGACAGTATAGCAAAAGTTCCTCCATGGGGTGATGAAGGTAGTTTTATCCTGATGGTCAGGGTGCATCTTGATCTGGTTATATCCGGTGAATCCATCGACAAACAACTTGAAGGCATGGATAGCTGTATTGTCCACAATCATGTCGATGTTGGATAATGGGTGATAAGCCAAAAGTGTACCTTCCTGCTCAGACATTAACCTCGACTTAGCTCACAATCGAGGTGGCAGAAGCACAATAGCTATCCATAAGTCTTTCACAGGGTCGACCCAGGTCGATATTGCTACAACCTCTACATTAACCTCGGTTAGGCATCAACCGAGGTCTACAAAGAATTTTGGGTTCAACCATCCATCAGCGCCAACATCAGCCCCAGCCGACGCTACAAGTTATCACCTGAGATCAGCAAAGCCTTGCAGGCTGAACTAACAAGCATCATGTTGTCATCGGCCATGGCCGACGTCACACCCCTGATCCAACCTCAATCGTCCATCATGGCCGAGGTCTTCATAGATGCTGGTCTTAGATAAGGCAAGGGTCGGGCTTTACCAACCTCGTAGTCATCCAGGCCGAGGTTAGTACCAATGGAAAACAGTTGAGCTTTTACATGCATATGTTTAGCTTGGAGCACGTGGACAAATCTGTTATAACTGAATCATTCCCTATACGTGAAGGAATATTGAGGTCATCATTATTTAGTTAAGATCAGTCAGGTGTCATCCTTACACTGGTTGTATCTTCATACACATGCATATTTTATGCTTCGGGGTACATTACACCCTCCAAGCACTATATATAGAAGTCATCCTCAACATTTTAAAAGATCGAGAATTACAACCCTAGATAAAACTCTGTTAATTTACATAGTAGAGAGAGAAAGCTTGAGATATTGTATCCATGGACATTACTGCCTTCATTTAGTGATATTACTCACACACACTCCCAATGGACATAGGCCAGATTAGCTGAACCACTGAAATTCAAGTATTCATCCTCTTCTCATCACCTCCTTCTACATATATATACATATACTGATTTGTATAGCCATTGTTATCACTTATTTGAGCTAATTCATATCTTATTTGGTGGTGCTGTTTCCAGCATCATCATTTTGGCGCCGTCTGTGGGAACAAGAGGACATATCTCTTCCTTTCCAACCTTAAACTCACCGGAGACTCTGGTGGTGAACCAGGCCTCACCTCTTGCGTGGAGCTGTTTCACCATTGAAAAAGTTCCTTTATGGTATTAAGCTCACCTTCTTTACAAGCTTTTTAGCTTTAACGTATGGCACCGGAGTTACCACCACCACCTCCACCATCTGGTGTTGGGGGACCTAGTTCCAGCCAGGCACCACCCCAATTCAAAATGGCTGAGGTGGCTGCAACACAACAAGTAATGAAGGAGCAATTTATTCAGCTCAGTCAAAATATGATGAGGTCGCCAGGGATCTCATCGTACATGATTACTTCGACAGCTGTTCAACCCCATCCTGAAGCCAGGGAACCACCCCAAGCACCGCGAAAAGACCAACCTACCCCTAAGCGGAGGAAGGATGTTACTGACCCTAGGTGTTTACGTTCGGGGAGGCAAGAAAACCTTTGACCTGAGGATAAGTATGATGATATAGAGGAAGAATATGCTTCATAGGACTGCTGGGAGCCGTATGAGGTTTCGAATAACACGGTACGTTCTATCCAGCAAAGCAGAGGTTGTGGAGCCAGAAGAGATGGGGGTTACCAACAAAGACGATCAACTTTCGATCGCTTGAGCAGAGGGTCAGCCTTTGAAAGGCTTGGCCCAGTTAATGACCTATGGTAGAGGTTATCCAGGTCTAGAAGTGTAGCAGGATCACAAAGGGAAGATGGGGAACATCGACCTCATCAGGGCCGACCCTAATATGGCCAACCCCAACAGGGCCAAGACAGGGATCAAGAGGAGGTCAATAACCGATGTTGTGCAGCAGCTGGGGAACCCTCATCTACCCCTTGGAGGTAGCTGGGGACAACCTCGGCCAGGACGACGTTGCTAAACTATGGAATGACTCAATTCAGCGGTTGGAAGAGAAGATAGGGAACCTCATCAAAAATCGAGACCCACTACAAAGAGGGTTCTCATAGGGCTCCCCATTTATGGTAAAGATAGTGAACTTCCCAAACCCTTCCAAGTTCAAACAGCCTACGGTGTCTCCCTAGTATGATGGTAGTACCAACCCTGTGCATCATATTGAGATGTACCAGTCTGTAGCCGACATTTATTCGATCCCAGATGAGATGAGGTGTCGGGCCTTCTCTGGGACTCTAACGAGGGTTGCACAAATTTAGTTTACCTCTCTTCCGAAGAACTCTGTTGAGAACTTTAAAGGCTTGGCTGAATGGTTTATTCACAATTTATGTTTTGGGGTAAGACCTTAGAATAATATCACTCATCTAATGTACGTCAACCAAGGCAAGAACGAGAGCCTAAGAGACTACATTGCTAGATTCAACAAAGAAAAATTAGAGGTTGAAGATTATGAAGAGAATATAGCAATAACAACCCTCATTAGAGGACTCCAGAAGGGGAAGTTACTGTGGAAGCTTGTTGAAGACCCCCCCCCCCCAAGTCCATGGCAGAGTTGTTAGCAATTGCAGGAAAAGTCATGAACGCTGAAGAGGCTATGGCTGCAAAGTATGAGGATGAGAACGGAAGTATCAGCGGGAAATTCCAAAGGAAGAAAGATGGAAAAAAGGTCTGCAGACGACAAGTTTGCACATAATACTCCTCTAACTGTGAGCTGCGAACACATCCTCAATAAAATAAAAAATGACCGGTACCTAAGATGACTGGAAAAGCTGAAGGGCCCTCCACATAAGAGGAACAAGAATCTGTGGTGCGAGTTCCACCAAGACCACGATCATCTGACTGACAAGTTCTTAGCCTTGAAGGATAAGATTAAAAAGATGTTGAAGTCTGGAAAGCTCAGGAAGTATGTCGACGGTAAGTCTTCTAAGAAGGGAAGAGACGACCATAAAAAGAAGAGAAATGACAGATGTCGGGAACATCCCCCAGCAAGAAAAGATGAAGACTCAGATGATGATGATGAGGACGACCCTGAACTCCCACCAAAAGATGACAATCCCTTGTAAAGAGAGTTGGTATTATCTCCTTTGGTGTTAACACCATCTGTGGAGGACTAGCAGGGGGTAGCTCAAAAATTACCGATCGTAAAGCTCATGTGGCAGAGGCTAAGTCAGTGACCAAAGTTGAGGTTGTGAATCTGGCGTCTTCAGAGGATAAGCAAAAGAGAAAAAAGTTAGATATGGATACTCTTATAGTTGGGTTATCCTGACTTGATTTTAAAGGTATCTTAGCTCCACACGATGACCCTTTGGTAATCACCACAGGGGTACATGGATGTGAGGTGTAGAGAATCCTCATCGATGGGGGAAGTTCAGCTGATGTAATGTTTTAGACCTATTTCAAGAGCCTAAGCCTCAGCATAGCTAGGCTTGCACCGTATCATCATTCGTTAATTGGCTTCAAAGGTGAAAAGGTCCATCCGTTGGGCATGTATGAGATAGATGTACGAATGGGAGACGAATGGCCTAAGAGGTTGACCCGAAAGATCAATTTGTTTGTAATGGATGAAAACGTCTTCTCGGCATACAACCTCATTATGGGACGAGTAGCCCTCAAGGAATTTCAGGTCGTGCCATCAACGATCCACCAAATGCTAAAATTCTTGACCCTATATGTGGTAGGGGAAGTGCAAGGTGACTAGACCTCGACACGAGAATACTACTTCAACTCGGCGGGAGAGAGAGAGGCCCGTAAGAGGGCAACAACCACATTGAACATCGACACACTTAATCCTAGGGATGAAACGAAGCTCAAGAAGGGAGGAGCCGTAGAAGAGGTAGAATACATCGTCCTTACACTACACCATATCTGCCCATTTGTCAAGGTCATTGACCTTGACAAATCCAACTTGTCAAGGTCAATGACCGTGACATTTCGAGGCGAGATAACTTTTTTGTCACGGTCATTGACCTTGACACAAAACTCGCGTTTTGTGTCACGGTCGTATCGCGGTCAATAACCGTGACACGTTTATCACGGTTATAAACCGTGACAAAGCCGTGACCCTTTTTAAAAAAAAAAATCACGGCCATTGACCGTGACACGTCCGTGATAACTTTTTGTCACGGACGTGTCACGGTCAATGACCGTGACAATTGTGGGAAGAATTTAAAAAATATTTGTGGGGCAGTATGGCCACTGCCACTGCCCAGCAGTATATTTGTACCTGTTATAGCAACGTTGTACCTGTTCCAAACATCATATATCCAAACAAACTAAAGATAATGCAAATATATATTCAAAATAGAAACTATTTAAGAAGAAACAACATCACCATCAATTATCTCAAATCTACAAACTATTTGCATGGAAAATAGATTTTGTACCGCGACGCTTAGGGACACCTCCTTATCCTTCCCTTCTCGTCCGAATAGCCACATAAGTATAGAGCATATGTGGCCTACCCTTAGGGCCACTCCCTGTCCCCTAAATTGAAATAAAGTAAAATTAGTATCCGCCCCTCAAATATAGATAAATATAAATCGTAATTGAAATCGAAATCGAAATCGAAATCGAAATTGACATATAAATATAAATACATTACTTGTAGTGTCACTCAAACAGCTAACTTGAGCTCATATGGCACCTCCTTCCAACTAATGTACCCCAGGAAATCGTGTCAAATATAATTCTCTTCATATCTAAACACTAAGAAATACCATAATCCTATGGAGTTATGAGTTGCAAATTCCTTCCAACCGTTGTGTAGCCAAAAATCAGCAGTTGAAGTTGTCAATTACACCTTTCAATGGTCTCCCATGTTTTGCTAGAAGTTCCAAGTGGTGGGGTATGGAAAGTGGAATTGACAACTTCAACTGGTGATGTTTGGCTACATAACGGTTGGGAGGAATTTGCAGAGCATCGCTCCATAGGATTATGGCATTTCTTAGTGTTCGGATAGACGAAGAGATTCAGTCTCCTCTCCACAAATAGGAAACCCCAAATAACAATGTAATAATCACCTATTAAAGGTAAGAAGCGTATATTCATGGATCAGTATAAACAAAACTTAGATGTAGTTGGAATATTTATTTATTAATCTCCTCTCCACACACGCACACTACACAAGAGTGAAAATGATAAAGTGCAGATCAATTAAAAGCATTAAAATGGATGTTTCGGTACAAATTGAAATATTTATTACAAATTGAAAAATTGTTTCAAATTCGGGTTATCATAAAAAATGGATTGATATTCGGTAGGAGCAGCCAATTCATCCACACTACTATTTAGACGCCTTGGCATGTGTTGGACAATTGACCACGGCTCGTTGTTGATATACTCCGAGTAAAACACTTGCTTAACCTTTTGATATGCACAAACAAACGGCTCATCGCTCACGTGGTCGTTGCTCTTCAACTTGGACAAGTCAACCATGATCAAATTGGTGACATGATCAACTTTACAAGCATTTTTATCCTCAACTCTTACCCATTCACAGTAAAATACAACCTCTTTGAAGCTTATATAATCCAATTCAAATATATTTTGGATTACACCATAGTAAGTCATTTCAGCTTCAACGAGGTTTTTATCTTTTGCGCTCACTCGAAAGAAAGTAAGAGCCTTGTATGAAATTCCTGAGTTCTGTACATTTGTACTTTCCTCGTACACTTTAGCGCCGAAAATGTAACCGTTCAATCGATACTTTTTGTACTCTTGTGCCACGAACAAGGGTCCAGTGGCTAGACGAGCAAGCCTTGATATCGCATCACCCATCTTTAGGAGCTGAGAATATAGATAAATTAATTATATTAGTGGTAAAATTTGAGTGTAATGTAACGTTATATAACGACTGTTTTCATTATAATTACCTCTTGTGTCAATCATAGCCTAAATTCGCTGTCTGATTGTACCATTGTTTTTCGTCTTTTATTGTTCTCACGGGCTTCATATTTACTGCATATTTCAAAATTAATCATGTATAAAATAATCTAAAATAATGTTAAACATTATAATATTCGAAACTTACTTTTTCCATTCTTCGACATCTTCATGTGTGTCAAATAGATAACGAGCTACTTGTTCATGTTGCAAACTCGTTAATTTCACTCATTTTCCCATCACATTACCACCATCATCGAGGAATTCATTAGTGTCATCAACGCTGGTCGAGTCAGGCATATATTCCCGAGTATATATTGATGACTCCACGGTGATGTATTCCTCTGCAATTGATCCTGCAATATATCGCGTATTCTTGACGTAATCTTTAAAAACTTTTATCAATCTTTCAAACGGATACAGCCACCGATATCTAACTGGACCACAAAGAAGTGCCTCGTCGCATAGGTGTACCAACAAGTGAACACTTATGTCAAAGAATGCTGGGGGAAAGTACTTCTCCAATACACAAATCACTTCGTTCACATCCAATTTTGAGTAGCATAATTCACAATCCTTTACAAGTTGGACGAAAAAGTAGATGGGCCCTTCAAATGATATATTGTGTCTAGAAGCACCTTCCTTTCCCCACTCGTCAAAGTAAAAGCACCAGGGGGAATTATTGTCCTTCCCCTACTATCTTCTTTCAACCATAGTTGTGGCTTAAGTTTTAACGTTTTAAGGTCTTTTCGTGCATTTTCTCCATCCTTCGAATGACTCCCCCCAAGGCAAGTACCCACAATATGTTCAACGAAGTTCTTCTCTGCATGCATCACATCCAATACATGGCGCACCGAGTTTTTCTTCCAATAAGGCAAGTCAAACAAAATTAACCTCCGAGACCATGCCTTTCTTATCTCAGTTTCATTCCCAGTTGGGGTCTTCTTATGCTTGGCATTCTTAAATTTTGGATTCTTACCTGGCATATTTGGGCCACATTCAGAAGATTTACTTTCAATTTCTGAACCCGAAAGTTGTCTCAGCGGTAGCCTATGTTCAACTCCGCCCAATAAAAAATTGGAACCTTTTTCAAATCTGAAACTATGAGTTGGGGGTAAAAACCTCCTGTGGAAATGGTATACATTTTTTAAGCTAGAGGATAGACGAAGAGATTCAGTCTCCTCTCCACAAATAGGACACCCCAAATAATCATGTACTACACATCCGGATAATGTCCCATAAGCTGGAAAATCATGAATTTCCCACATCAACATAGCTTTCCGCGTAAACTCTTCTTTTCTAAAAGAGTCAAATGATTGCACACCCTCTTCCCACAACTCATTTAATTCTTCTACCAAAGGAGCCAGGTAGATATAAATGTCATCACTTGGTGCCTTTGGCCCAAGTATCAATAAAGCCATCATCAAAAATTCAGGTCTCATACACTGTGTAGGAGGGAGGTTGAGTGGGGCTAGGATCACTGGCCATACACTCTGATTGGTGCTTAGATTTCCAAATGGATTGAAACCATCTGTTGATATAGCCAAACGAATATTGCGTTGTTCTCGAGCAAAATCGGGATACTCAAAATTCATCCTCCACCAGGCAGTAGAATCAATAGGATGACGCATGATATTACCCCCTACTTCTGCCCTAGCATGCCAAGTCATTGCCTCTGCAATCCATGGTACTGTGAAAAATCGCTTTAATCTAGGCCTAACGGGAAAATATTTCAATACTTTTTGAGGCACTTTTGAGCTTGTGCCTTCTTTACTAGTAGATTGGACATATCTAGGTTCATCGCATACTGGACAACGATCGTGATTTTCATACTCCTTTCGGTATAGTATGCAGTCATACACACAAGCATGAATTGATTTATACTTAATTCCCAAACCTTTCAAACTTTTCTTCATAACAGGATAGCTATTTGGAAGTGTATTCCCCTTGGGTAATAAGCCCTTCACCCATTTCAGAATTCCCGTCACGCTATTGCCAGGCAAACCGTACTGCGTCTTTAAACTGTGCAAACCAACCATGACATGTAAAATTGTTTGATCTTTCTCACAGCCAGATTATAACAGTTGGGTCGCCTTAAATTTTAAACTTTGGTAGTCATCGTCAAGTTTTATCGTGTTATCTTCACGAGTACCACAACTAAACACCTATTAAAGGTAAACAAAACTTAGATTTATAGTATGTTTTACTTAACTATCCCATCATTTAATTATCCTATTAAAGGGTAAGTGGTCCTATCCCATTCAAGACTGCATTTTTCTGTAATATATTTAACAGCTCATGCACATTGTTACGATTTGAAAAAAATTCGACAGCATATCCCCTTAGTTCTCCAAGTACACGACGTAGATTGGCAGGTGTGAGTGTTATTTCAATTGGTTAATTGAAATAACAGTCACACTTGTTAATCTAGTATGTACCCAGAGAACATTAAGATACGACTGCAGAACTTCCTCCAAAAGTAACAACTTTAAGCCAATAAGAATATTATACAGAAATTGTACAGTCTCAAACTGTCCAAAGGGGACAATTCGAGAGATCTCATTACAGGGGTAATGACTCTCGAACGGGTCTAAGGGCTACTGAATGTGTACGCATAAGAACTAGAAGGCTAGTATCTATGTGCACTATATTTAATTTCAAGTCTGTTTCATATAATGGGTTAATTCAAATACAAAAATAAATTCACGGGTTAATTCAAATACAAAAATACAAATTCATGGGTTAATTCAAATATATACACACACACACACCTCCCTCCACACCCCCCACTCACCACATACACACACACACACACCTCCCTCCACACACCCCACTCACCACATACACATACACCACCACCCCCACTCACCACATACACACACAAAAAAAAAAAATAGCCCCCCACCCACCACACACACACACACACACACACACACAGTAGTGACTGTCTATTTAAAATAATCTCAATGTTAATTTCATGTATTGAATTTCTACTATTGTTTTGTGCTTTTTATAAATCATATTCAATGTTAGATATGTGTTTTGTTAAGATATCTAAGTTGTTATATAGAATTATTTTTTGTATCTTGAAGTTTAAGTTCTAAAATAATCAACCTAAAGTTGTGGTTCATAAAGTATTATCACAATTATAAACTAAGAGTGATAAAATAACTTTGAGGCATATAAATTAATTGTGACAAAGTAAGATTATGCACCAGAACCTAAAATTTAAAAAAAGTGTTTTTATTTAAATCCCACTTTTCTTTCTATAAATCCTATTTTATTAAACTTTAAATATAATTAAGGGTGTATAGAAAGAAAAGTTAAATAGGAATAAAAACAACATTTTAAAAATATGAAGGGCTCACCAATTTGATCAAATTTTTCAACAACATAGACTAATTGATCTTTATTATAAGACAATTACTACAAATTTACGCACATCGCCCGAATTCAAAAAGTAATTTAATGACTAAAGTAATACTTTTTTTAACCTTAGTTATTCACCACAAATCTTAAAAAATATTTTATTTTTCATGCTTTTTTAACTTCGGATGCTTTTAGCAACTTCGAATATTACTACAAATTTACATTTTTGGATATTATTTTTGGATATTATTTACATTTACATTTTTGGATATTATTTTTGGAAATTTATAGAAAATTACTTATTTATTTATATTTTTAACCCCTACCCCCACCCTGCCCCCACCCCCTACCCCCACCCTGCCCCACCCCCCACACACGCACACACACACGCACATATATACACACATACACACATATATATACACACAAACATATATATAAATGGAATAGAGAGAGATAGAGAGAGAGAGAATTAAACCTGAAAGTAGAGAGAGAGAGAGAGAGAGCAGCGTCGAGAGAGAGAGAGAGGGAGGGAACGGCGCAGGAGGGAAAAAAAGAAAGGGGAAAGGGTTTTTGCTATAAACATTGTCACGGCCGTGTCAAGGTCATTGACCGTGACAAGTCCGTGCCAAGTAAATTTGTCACGGGCTTGTCACGATCAATGACCGTGTCAATTTCTTATCACGGTCGTGTCAAGGTCAATGACCGTGACACAAAACGCGTATTTTTTATCACGGTCAATGACCTTGACAAGGGTGGTCGGCTGAAAGGTGAAAATTTGGCCATTTTGGTGTAATGTTAATGAGGACGAGTAAAAAAAAATCGTCCAAATTGGAAAAACCCTAAGACCTGAGATCAAGGAAGAGCTGGAAGAGCTGGTAATGCTACTGAAGAAGACGCAAAGTGTCTTTGCCTGGAGCCATGCGGATATGCCGGGTATTGACCCTGAAGTTATGCGCCATAAACTCAATATTATAGAAGATACTAAGCCCATCAAGCAAAGAAGAAGGGTTTACTCAAGGGAAAAATATGATGTCATCAGGGAAGAGGTCAGAAAGGTTAAGGAGGCCAAGTTCATCAGAGAAGTCATATACCCTGAATGGTTATCTAACGTTGTCATCGTGCCAAAAGCCAACGGGAAATGGAGGATGTGCGTAGATTTCACTGACTTGAACAAGTCTTGTCCGAAAGACAACTTCCCCCTGCCTCTAATTGATCAGATGGTGGATGCTAAAGCAGGACATGAGCTCACGAGCTTCATGGATGCTTATTCCGGGTATAACTAGATTTTTATAGACCTAAAAGACTCAGAGAAGACAGCGTTCATAACCAACAAGGGGACCTATTGCAACAAGGTCATGCCCTTCGACTTGAAGAATGCAGGGGCCACTTATCAACGTCTTATAAATAAGATGTTCGAGAGTCAAACTGGAAATACCATGGAGGTATATGTAGATGACATATTGACGAAGAGATTGAAAACCGACACTCATGTGGTCGACCTGGAGAGAAATTTTAACCCCATGGATTTATACAGGATAAAGCTTAACCCTACCAAGTGTGTCTTCGGAGTAGGAGCAGGAAAGTTTCTTGGGTTCATCATTAATCAAAGGGTAATAGAGTCCAATCCCAAAAATATCAGGTCTCTGCTTGAAATGAAGACACCTAAAACCATCAAATACGTTCAGAGGCAAATCGGAAGAGTTGCAGCGCTTAACAGGTTTGTCTCCATGGCTACAGACAAGTGTATTCCTTTTTTCAAAATGCTCAGAAAGGCCTTCGAATTTGGCAAGCAATGCGACACAACTTTTAGAGATCTAAAGTCCTACCTCAGGTCTTCTCTGCTCCTATCCCGGCCCATCCTGGGGGAGAAGTTATATGTGTATCTATCCGTTTCAGAATCAGTCATTAGTGTGGCCATAGTAAGAGAAGGTGATGCAGTGCAGAGGTCGGTATACTTTAATAGTAAGGCCCTTCAAGGGTCTGAACAGAATTATCCTCGAATGAAAAAGTTAGCCTATGCCCTGATACACGCCTCTAGAAAGATGAAGCCATACTTTCAAACCCATTCTGTGGTTGTCCTCACTGATTCCCCACTAAGACAGGTCCTCCACAAGCCTGAGAAGTCGGGAAGGTTGATGACTTGGTCCATCGAGTTGGGGGAATATGACATTGTTTATTAACCAAGGGTAGCCATCAAAGGGAAGGCTCTTGCTGACTTTATAGCAGAATTTACCTGGGAAGAGATTGAGATTGAGAATAGTCAAGAGATTGCAGGAGAACCAGACAGTAACATCTTTCGTGATCCGGACGATGTTGCATCAAGCAAGTCCGAAAAAAGTGTAGCTGAGAATGAGGAAGACAGGTACCTCTTCAAGTAAGGGATCATGTCAGAGGGGAACTTCTCTTCAAATGAAGATGTTTGGAACCTCTTCGTTGACGGGTCTTCTTGTGAAAGTGGAAGCGGAGTAGGGATGATATTTTTAGCTCCGAATGGTACTGACGTTGAATATGCGCTGAGGTTCAACTTTAAGGCTTCAAATAACGAGTCAGAGTATGAGGCATTGATAGTAGGGATCTCTTTGGCAAAAGCCTTTAGAGTTGACCGACACCTAGTCCACAGTGACTCGAGGTTAGTTGTCAACCAAGTTCTTGGGGTGTATGAGGCAAAGGATATAAGGATGGACAAATACCTGAAGAGGGTAAGAACGATACTAGAAGGATTTGAAGAGGATACCTCGGCACTACAATAGTCGAGCCGGTTCACTCGCTAGGTTAGCCTTAGCAACGAGGGCAGAGATGAAAAGAACGGTACCAGTTAAAATCCTCCCCCATCCAACCATAAAAAAAGAAAAGGTTGCCAAAATTTGCCTCAATCTGAATATGGGAGCCTCATGGATGGACCCACTTATCAGATACATCAAACAGGGAGAGCTATCAGAATAAAAATTGGAAAGGAGAAAGCTAAGGTTCAGGGACACTAAGTTCACAGTTATAGGAGACATCTTGTATAAGAAGGGGTTCCTACTTCCTCTCCTTAGATGTGTGAACCCTTTAGAGGTTCCTCAGGTCTTTAAAGATTTACATGAGGGCTCTTGTTCTAGTCGCATAGGAGGGAGGCCTCTAGCCAAGAGGATTATTACTCACGAGTTCTAGTGGCCGACCTTGGCCAAAGATTCAGCTGCTTATATGAAGAGATGCGATAAGTGTCAGAGATTCTCCACCATCCCTCACCAACCTCATCATCCTATGATGTCGATTAGCTCCCCTTGTCCATTTGCAATTTGGGGGATTGACTTAGTAGGACCTTTGCCAAGAGCTACAAACAACTATCAATTTTTGGTAGTGGCAATTGATTACTTCTCTAAGTAGGTAGAGGCTGAGCCGATGATCACGATTACAGAGAAGAAGACCTTCCAGTTCATCTGGAAGAACATTATATGAAGATATGGCCTTCCAAATACCCTCATCTCAGACAACGGAACCCAGTTCAAGAATTCTTCCATGGAAAAATATTATGAAAGAGTGGGGATCAAGCAGTTCTTCTCCTCTCCTGACCGACCCCAAGAAAATGGGCAGACTGAGGTCACGAACCGAACAATCCTTGATGGGATAAAAAAGAGGTTAGAGGAGGCAAAAGGGAGATGGACAGAAGAGGTATACGCCGTGTTATGGGCCTACAAGACGACTACAAGAATGCCAACAGGAGAGACTCCTTTCATGCTAGCACATGGTTCAGAAGCTGTCATCTCTACAGTAGTAGGACTCCACACCCACAGAGTTCAGACCTATGACCCTCAGAGGAATGGGGAGGAAATAAGACTTGACTTGGATCTAATTGAAGAGAGAATGGAAGATGTTGAGGTCAGACAGGCAGCTTACCAGCAGAGAACAATAAAGTTTTACAATCAAAGGGTAAGATCAAGACCTATAGCTGTAAGAGACCTAGTGCTGAAGAAGACATTGCAAAAGGCAAACAAGCTCCACCCAAACTGGCATGGCCCTTACAGAGCGGGCGATGAGGTTGTGCCTGGTACTTACCGGCTAGAAAATCTCGAAAGGGAACCTTTTTCCAACCCTTGGAATACTGACCACTTGAAGAAATATTATATATGATGTTGCAGTTATTTCTTTGTAATACACGTATCATTTTATGAAGAGGATATTAATGAAAAGAGCGGTTCTTGTGTCAATACTGTTTCATTATGCTTAAGCATCATTAATTTGCTGATAAATTATGAGGTGAAACATTATTATTTGGTAGACCTTAAACATCATTAATTTGGTGGAAATTTATGAGGTTAACATAATACTGTGATGACCTCAGACCTTAAACATCATTAATTCGGTGATAAATTATGAGGTTAACATCATACTGTGATTACCTCAGACCTTAAACACCATTAAGTTGGTGATAAATTATGAGGTGAAACATCATTATTTGGTGACCTCAGACCTTAAACATCATTAATTTGATGATAAATTACTAGGTTAACATCATACTGTGATGACCTCAGACCTTAAACATCATTAATTTGGTGATAAATTATGAGGTTAACATCATACTATGATGACCTCAGACCTTAAACATCATTAATTTGGTGATAAGTTATGAGGTGAAACATCATTATTTGGTGACCTCGGACCTTAAACATCATTAATTTGGTGGTAAATTATGAGGTTAACATCATACTCTGATGACCTCAGACTTTAAACATCATTAATTTGGTGATAAATATGAGGCAAAACATCATTATTTGGTGACCTTAGACCTCAAACATCATTAATTTATTGATAAATTATGAGGTTAACATCATACTGTAATGACCTCAAACCTTAAACATCATTAATTTGGTGATAGATTATTAGGTTAACATCATATTGTGATAACCTCAGACCTTAAACACCATTAAGTTGGTAATAAATTATGAGGTGAAACATCATTATTTGGTGACCTCATACCTTAAACATCATTAATTTGGTGATAAATTATGAGGTTAACATCATACTGTGATGACCTTAGACCTTAAACACCATTAAGTTGGTGATAAATTATGAGGTGAAACATCATATTATGATGACCTCAGACCTAAAACATAACATCATTATATGACTTTAAGATGGCATGCAAGAGAAGGAATTCATTGAAAAAAGTAAAATCCTCGAAAGAGGACGGTATTACATTAAGTAGCCAGGTTTACAAATCGAATGTGCTAAAGGGCCATCAGGATTACAAATTAAAATAAGCAGAAGTTATAGATTAAAAGCTTCACATAGAAAGTCCTAAGTATCTGCAGCTGGAATGGTGTCTTCTTGATCGACGTTGGTCACCTCTGCAGCGTCGTTGTGATGAATGGCCTCTTTGGTTTCAGTTACCTCCAAGGGAGCCTCTTCAGGGGCAGCACCGCCCTCCTCAACCTCTTACAAGGCCTGAGCAAAATGAGGGTCGCCAAAGCCTAGACCGATAAAGTCTGAGGCAGTTAATCTCCCTGACTCATATTCCTTAGAAGCAACCCAATTCCCAATTACTTTAATACCTCTTTCAAGGTACTCAAAGTCAAAATTGATGAACTTATCAGAGACCTTATAATCTGCAAAAATCTTCTCTAAGGCATCCTCCAATAAGGCTTTGACTGCAGCATCTACCTTGGTATGAAGGACGTCATCTTTGTCCTTTAAGGATACTTCATGATCTTTTTTAAGGTTGACGATGTCCCTATCCCTCTACTTAAATCATCTTGTCAGCCTCTTTTAACTCCTCCTTCAGACGGTCAACTTCAGCATTTAAAGAGGCTTGAACCTTCAGGGCTTCTCTTCCCTTCTCAATAAAAGGCATCTTCCTTATAGTCCAATCAATAAATTGATGCATTGATAGAACACCCTGCAATGGAAAGTCAGATGCATGAGTTATGCAACCTACAAATACAGCCGAAGTTACACTTGGGAAGAGCAAAATAGCAAAAATTAGTACCTGAATAGACCTATAAAGGCTGAACTCAGCCAGCAAAGGGATATCCAGAGAGCGCAGGAAGCGCTTATCTTCTTCGGTCATTGCAGAGCTAATGGTATCCATAACCTTCAGACCATGGCCAATTAATCTGTCGCTGATCTTCAGTTGAGCCAGACGAGTTGCAAGGGCATCATCTGAGGAGATCGAAATGGCATGATCTCCCTTTTGACTTTTTCTCGGCCTATGATTCTTCGAGTCTGTTATTGGCTTACTTTTCTTAGTAACGTAGGCCTTGGACGTGCTGACATTCTGTTTGGGGGGAGGAGGGGCTACATTACGCTCTGCCTTCTTCATTAGCTTTACAAGGCTTGGCGCAGACATCTCCCAGAGCTCGTCAGAAATACCCTCTGGACATTCTATGAAAAGAAACATCTGAGTTAGCAAATCATAAGTATGAAAAATTAGAGGTACAACTACGGAGAATAGTACTTACAAAGCTCGGTTAGAGGACTACCACCTAGCCCTGTCTGAGAGAGGTAGTAGGGGGTCATCAAATGTTCGTATTTAACAAGACGACCCTGTTCTCCCAGATCTTGAAGGTCCTTAACCTTTTAAAAATTATCCTGACTAAGGCCAGGGTCGACTTTGGCCCTAAGAGACACATTCCCCCACTTCAGAGGTGTCCTCGGATCAGACGATGAAGAGGAAGCATATGGACCAAATTCCCATGCCCCCGAGGCAAAGAAATACCGTGGTTTCTAGTTGTGATTTGAAGTCTGGGTAACCAAAAATATCTTTTTGCCTGACTTCCTAGCTAGGAAGTGGTAGTAACTGGGATGGTTTTTGGCAGAAGATGGGACGTAGCAATCCATGAAGACTCTAACTGGAAGGTGTGAGTTGTGAACAGCCTTCCATAGGATGATAGCCCCAATCATCACCCTCCAGGCATTAGGGGATAATTGTGAAGGGGTTAGGTATATATGGGACAGTATGGCTCTAATTGTAGGATGGATGGGGAGGAGGAATCCCAACTTAAACATTTGCTCATACATACAGATCTCCCCATCTCGGCCATTAAAGGACCTTTCACCCCTCAGGGGTCTCCTAAGCTTAATGGAAGGACCTATAGAATAAAGGTGCCTAAAGGCTAGGAGGTCATACTCAGCGACCGAGAACTGTATCTCGGCTTCCTCAGAGATATAGGCATTGCTCTCGTGCCCATCATCATCATCCCTAGTGACACCGGCCTGGGCAGATGCTGGGATACCATCAGGAAATTTCAGGGCGAACTCAACCCCGATAACAACCGCTATGGGAATAGGATCAAAAATGGGCGGAATGGCCACACTTGGCCCTACAACTTCAACATTAAAAGAAGTCTGTGAGGTACTAGCACCATTGTGAGATAAGGCACGACTCTCAACCTTGACCTGATCAGGGACCTGATCTTGCCTAATAGAGTAGTCCATAGCCTCTTAGAAAGATTCTAAGAACATAGGGTCTGAGGTAGACGATTCAGACTTAAACATGGGAATGGGGTCTATTGGATCCTCTGATGTATCTGCAGGCTCAGCTGGCTCAAGGTATATTACCTTCATAGATGGTGGGAAGATTGGTCTGAGGGGGAAGGCCTCAGCCCTACGAGCGTTCACTTGGGCTAGCTCTATCTACCTAATTTTTTCTAAGGTCCTCTCTCTAAGTGAAGGGAATTCTTCAATGAACTTATACAGAGGTCTAAGAATAAAGTAGACGACCCTACACTTATGAATTTAAAAACACAACCAAATAACTCAATTCAACCCAAATAAAAGATCAAACTTGGATTTTAAAAGATTTTAAACCAAGAACACTCAAGAACAGGCTCACCGAAAAATGCAAAGACCTACCGGAAAAACCTAAACCCTCATCGAAAATTATAAAAATAAAAGATCAAAGGCTTAAAATGGAAGGAAGAGGGTTAAAATGGTACCTGGCTGGTCATAAAACAAGGATGAAGAGGTTGGAAGCCAAGGAAGACCCAAAATACAGCAGTAGAACTCTTAAAGAGAGAGAGAAATTATAGAGAGGGAGCATAGGAAGAAATGAATAAGAAAAGGGTTTAAACCCAAAATGTATTGGCGCGCATCCCAAGGCCCATTATTGCCTTGGGATCCCAAAAGGCAACATCATCACACCTTATCGGGCACGCCACCTACTTCAACAAATGACATGTGTTAAAAGAATGTTGGCACATAAGAGAACCTGGCCTCGGCCTTGCAATATCCCTCAATCACCTACTCACATAGGTAAATAAGGGCTATGGGGTGATTGATATGCCCAAAGTGTACCTTCCTACTCAGACATTAACCTCGGCCTGGCTCACAGTCGAGGTGGCAGAAGCACAATAGATGTCCATAAGTCTTTCACAGGGTCGGCCTTGGCCAACATTGCTCCAACCTCTACATCAACTTCGGTTAGGCATTAATCGATGTCTGCAAATAATTATGGGTTCAGCCATCCATCAACGTCAACATCATCCCCTGCCGATGCTACAAGCTATCACCTGAGATCAGCAAAGCCTCATAGGATCAACCAATACGCATCATGTCGTCATCGGCCATGGCCGACGTCATACCCCTAATCTAACCTCGGTCGGCCATCTTGGTCGAGGTCTTCATAGATGTTGGTCTCAGATAAGGCAAGGGTCGAACTTTACCAACCTCGTAGTCATCCAGGCTGAGGTAGGTACCAATCAAAGACAGTCGAGCTTTTACACGCATATGTTTAGCTTACAGCACGTGGATAAATCTGTTATAACTGAATCATTCCCTCCACGTGAAGGAATATTGAGGTCATCATTTTCTAGTTAAGATCAGCCAGGTATCATCCTTACACTGGTTGGATCTTCATGCACATGCACATTGTATGCTTTGGGGGTACATTACACCCCCCAAGCACTATATATAGAGGTTGAATTATCTATTTATGGGTGAGTTTTGAAATTCTGAGAATTCTGAGAATAGTTATATATGATTATGTTTATCTCATTTCAAACTCGATACGTCACTTGGTATTTTGCTTTATCTCATGTGTGTGGGTACATCTTTTGATAATCCCATGTTGCACACCCTGATGAGAAAAGCGTGAAGATTCCTGAGGAATTGAAGGACAAACGATGCAGCCTTTATCATTTGTACCTCTTTCAGTTTTGGGTTCATGAAAGGGTAGATTTGTATAGGCATTGTTTCATACTTGATAATTCGGATTTTTTATGTTTGTTCCGGCATAGACATAGGGGGAGATTTGTAAGGACATTTTGTTCATCATTATGTATATGATATGTCATACGCCGTTACAAGAATGATAGTTGAAAAGATCACATCGTCATCAACAAAATTCGAAGATCAAAAGAAGAAGGAATCTGATTTCTGAGGACCGGATCGATTCGGATCATATAAAAGAACCGATCCGGTTTCACCGGACCGATCCGGCTAAAGGGACCGGACCGATCCGATTGCTGAGCTAAATCCAGTACAACCCGGATCCATAACGAACCGATGAAGGCAAAAGTTCCGGACCGATCCGATGCCATACGATGCCAACCAGATCGATCCGGCTTCAGAAAAAGAACCGATCCGACTTAACCGGACCGATCCGCCAAATCGACCGAACCGATCCGGCGAGGATAATCACTGCCAGATCGTGCAGCCGATTTTGTAGGGTTTCGATCCCTTATTTAAACCACGATCAGCAGTTGGTTTTCTTAAGACTTACACACGATTTTCTGAGTTCCATAACTCTTAAGTCTTCATGGTATTTGAGTCCATTGATTCATACCCTTGATTCACACAAAATTCCATACATTTGTGAGTCAAATTTGGTAACCCAATAACACCATTGATGTTCAACCCTTTGTGAAGTGGACCGCTTCTTCCTCTTCATTGCAGCCCTACTGGACAGGGATAGTTCCATCCGCCAGCCCTACTAGAAAGGATTTCTTCCAGCCGCGACTACAGAATTTGATACCCGAGGGTAATTCTTAGTCAACATGTATTTCATTGTAATCCGATTGTAAACCGTCTTTTACAAATTATAGTGATATACAAATGGTTTTGCCCCTGTGGGGGATTTTTCCTTAAACTTTGTGTGTTGAATATTTAGTGCATGATTTCATATTGTTTCAATCACACCTAGTTGCATGCTTAGGGTTAATTTGGGTTAAAAATGGTATTTATTATATTATTTCTTAATTGAACGCAAGCGCCAACTCTTTCAGAGGTCATCCTTAACATTGTAAATTATCGAGAATTACAACCCTAGATAAAACTCTTTCAAATTACACAGTAGAGAGAGAAAGCTTGAGAGATTGTATCCATGGCCATTAGTGCCTTCATTTAGTGATATTACTCACACACACTCACAGTGGACGTAGGCCAAATTAGCTGAACCACTTACATTCAAGTGTTCATCCTCTTCTCCTCACCTCCTTCTACATATATATACATATACTCATCTGTATATCCATTGTTATCATTTGTTTGAGCTTATTCATATATTATCTGGTGGTGTTGTTTCCAGCATCATCAATGGGTAGTCATCCTTTGGGGATGATTTATTCAAATCTCGATAGTCGATGCACATACGAACTTTTCTTCCCAAGTTTTATACGTGGATGATATTGGAAGGCCATGTAGGATATAATTAACCACTCAAATGAATCCCACGTTATACTTTTTTACCACTTCCTCTTTGGCCTTGAGTGAGAATTTGGTACAGAGTTTCCTTAGCTTCTGTGTGAGCGACTTGCATTTTAGGTATATCGAGATCTCATGCTAAGCTATTTTTATATCAATATCGGTCATATCATTGTAAGACCATATAAATACATCCACGAATTCTTTAAGTGGTTATTCAAGTTTCATACGCTCGTGCTCGTCATGGTTGGACCCTATCCTAATCTCGCGTTGATGGCTACTAAAACAAAGATTAATAACAGCAGTCTCATCACAATTAATTTAAATGTGATTATGTAATTTTTTATTCTACTTATTAAGATCAGTTAAGAATTACTCATTTGCAAAATCATTATCATGAGAGATTTGACTAGAATCAAGACAATTAATGTAAGGCATAACAAGATACTCAAAATACTCGTTTATTTCATTTTTAGGAAAAATAACATTGAGGACCTCATCAAAAGAGGTCTCAGTTACAATGATATCTAGAAAAGGAAGAACAGCATTAGGTGAAGAGACTTGGATAGGGTAAATAACAACGTTAGGTTGAATCTGAGTAGGTTTGACTTGTAAGGCATTCTAGTTGTGGAGAGGTATGCTAACAGCTTTTATTTGAGAGAATGAGATTGATGGACCGACATCTAAGCAAATAATCCAGAGACTCAACCCCAATGTCTGTAAGTCAAATGAGTCTTCAACATCACTTTCCTTACAGTCGTTGGTACTTGTCACGGCTTTCTAGGTGAGAGGTTACACTTTATGTTTTCAGTCTTTAGCTCAAGAGTTATTGTCTTGAAAGAATATTTCTAACCTTGATTTCATCTTCTTGTTAATGTGGTCATACCACCGTTATGGAAATCCATAGAAGAGGAAGTCTTCACCCTCATTGACAATTTTTTCATTCAAAGAGTCCTTTAAAATAGTGTTTTCATTTTTCAAGCATTTTTTTGAATCTCAGTCGATAGAATTCTCTGAGTTCATCTGGTGAGGGTTGGTAACCCAAGACATATGTGGTAAGGCCTTTCAGTAGTATGGTCTTAAAGATCCCTTGTTTGCATTGACCTTGCCTTATTTCATGAATGGAGTGCATGTTCTTAAACATCTGAATCACTTTGACATTGCCATGAGAGTTGTGTTCTAGACAGACTCGATCTTTGAAGTTTTCCCCTGTAAGGAGGATTAGTGGATCAATTCTGATACCAGAGTGGAGCAAGTTATTCGTACCATACGGGATTTCTAATACTGGATTGCTAGTGCTGCCATTGTCTGCACTATCATCATCGCCCAAAATAGTGATAACCTTACCTTTGGTGAAGAACTTTAGTTTCTGGTGGATGGAAGATGATACCCCTCAAATGTTACGAAGCCATGGATAACCAATAAGTGGATTTAAGCAAGCATGTATGTTAGTGACTTTGAACTCGGTGATAGGATTGATAGGGATAACCATCAGTATGAGTTTTATGAACCCCATTAATTCTTGATGGGCATTGTTATAAGCACGCACGATAACAGAAGTGGGAGTGAGATCACCGACATTCAGTCCCAAACAGCTGAAGGTTCTGAGAGGACAAACATTGAGGACATATATGTCGTCCATAAGTGATAGTGGGGTTATCTTTCCTAAGACTTCAATGTAGATGTTGAGGGAATAATTATGATTAGGGTCGAACTTTTTTGGTATCTCTTCTTCAGAAAAGTAAAGGATTCCGGAAGAGGTCAGGAACCCAACCATATTTACAGCTTTTTTGGGAGTAGTAGAATAGGGACCGTGGGTCCCGCGAGGAGTTTTATAAAGGCATTTCGGTGCAACTGAAGGACATAAAAATCCCCTCATAGGGAGATATTGTCTTGGGTCTTCTTGAGCTAATTAAGGACTTTGCTTTCTTCGATGGTCACCTCTGGAAAGGGAAGTTGTTTGGTAACTCCCTTTCCTTTATCTATTTTGATTGCATAAGGAATTAAATCTTAATAGTGTCTTCCTGACCTAGTCATATGGTTCACTGAGGACGGGAAGAACAAGAAACTCGTGGCCTCATCTACCTTGGGATACATGGACACCTTATTAATTTCCCCACATAGATCTTCGAAGGATATCATTCCACACTAGCTAGTTGTTGGATTGACTTCTTCCTGACTTGGTTCATCATCTGAGCTATCAAAATCATCCCCCCATCTAGTGGTGACCATGTCTTATTGTCAAGAGTAAACAATACACTCGATGATGAAAGAGATGCGACTGTGTGATAATGATTTAAACTAGATTCGCAAGTTTCCAAGTACCCCTTATTTAATTAGAGTCCCTAAACATGCATCTAAGGTGCGTGTGTCAACCCATAAATAAATAAAGCATGTGACACGAAAATATGCTGAGACACAGATTTCAGGAAAAAAAAACCTTTCGGGTAAAACCTTTATTTCACTATGAATATATAAGTCGCAATTTACAATTACATAGAGAAATCTGCAATGGATCAATGCGCAGCCAACCCACAAAGACACGCAGTCTTGAACTCAGCAAGAGAATACACGCAGCACCCTCCAAGGACTCGCAGCCCAAACAACGAAGGAAGAGCTGCAGCTCTCCTCAATGACACGCAGCCATAAAACTTTGTAGAGACTCACTCAGCAATGACACGCAACCTTCGGTTGCAAAGATCTCTCCACAAAGATGAACAACAACAAAGTTTGTGTTATAGGGTTCCAAAATATTCACAAAAGTAATTGAGATTTTTGTGTGTGAATTAAAAAGATGTTTGGCACATCAAAAATTGAAGTCTTGTTGTGTTTGTACTATTAAAAACGTTTTCTGAAATACTTGAAAAAATATACCACCGAAATAGTAATATATATAGGAAATATGAATAGGTGGAAAAATATCACACGGATCTGATCGAGTTTATCCCAGGCGGACCGGTCCGGCTTGGAGGCGGATCGGTCCGACCTCGGATCGGTTCTTTTAAAATACGGCTCCATCGATTTGCATTCGATCCGGGGTATTCTGGTGCAAGGCGGATCGGTCCGGTAGATAGGCGGACCGATCCGGAGGCGGATCGGTCCGGTATAGAGGCGGACCGGTCCGGCTTCCCAGAAAAATAAAAACTTTTAAAAGCCTCATTTTGCTTGAAAAAACTTACTTCTTATTTTTATAAAAAACATTTTATAAAAATTTCCCATTACTAAATATGAACTTTAAGGAACGTAAAAACAAAATTTTACCAAGTTCATTCTCGCAGAGGCTATGATGTTGAAGACACTTTGATATTCGAATCCGTTGATGTAGATGAGATCTTGAGTTTCTTCAACGGTGTAACGGCGCACGACATACAAATTGATAATGGACAAAAATGTCCTTACAGATGACCCAAACAACTTCATCGTACAAATCTTCGCACTCAACGGGGAGGTGCAGGAGTGAATGGACCAAAAGTCCTTGAAGTTTCTAAGCGGTGAGCAATTCAAAAATGCTAGAGGATTCACTTGTTTGCAGAAACGTGATGCCCATGACCTGTTCCACATCATATAGATTGACTTCTTCAACACGTGCTGCCTATTCATCTGATTTTTGAGCCCACTTCCATCATTAATAAGCCACTAAATTTTTAACAATCAATGGTCATCTCGACAGGAAATTGCCGCCCAAACTCTAAGAGTTTATTCAACACAGCTGGTAACTCCATGTCTCCACCTCAGATCAGTGCGGACGACGATACATGCCCTTGTAAGGAGTGACAAAGCTTGATCGGTGAAGAAAGTAGGGAGCAGGAGAAAATATGGGAAAACTTGGAGCGCATACGCATACGGAAGCCCACAACGTACTTGTCCACCCAAATCTTATCATTCGAACTAACTTCCTAATTGTACAAAAGAAGTATACTGAGCACATACGCATATCCCACAGCGCAACGCACTAGTCTCCGAATTTCGATGTTCAACCCACCTTCCCGATTAAATATCAAACATCATTCACTTGATACCTTGATTCTCCTCACTCGAACTCATCTATCGTTGGACGTTAGCCTATCATAGTACTATTTTGTCATCGGTCACCGAGGAGTATTTATCCTTGCAAGGTGGTCCTTGCTAATTCAGATGGGATTCCATGTTCCCCGTGTTACTTGGGTCAAAGCGTAAGCTAGTGATACTTTTGGTTACTGGACTTTCACCATCTAGGGTGCATGTGACACCCCACCTATTCTAATCCTGGGCGATCAGTCCATCATTAAATTAAACAAGAATCATCAATGGTTTCATTCTCAGTATCACTGTCGAAATTCATTTTATGTTACTAATAGATTAATGGATCAGTGTCAAAATTTTATTCTTTATTATTAACATGCAGTAAATATAAATTGAATAAAACTAAATTCACCATTCCACACACATAATAATGAATAAAGAGAAAAATGACATAAATAAATATTTCTAGAAGAACACTCGAGATAAAATCCCATTACAACTATTCATGAGTAAAGTCTAAATCAAATTCTGGAAATACAATGTCTCTGTAAATAATAACCAAATAGGAATGGACGACATGCGAGACTGAGATAGAAAAGGATAAATAAGAACTAAATAAAGGTGGAGGCGTCTAATAGCAAGGTCTTGCAACTTCCATAGCAGCTGCAAAACGTCAAATGTAGGAACTCCTATGCCTGGCAGCCCTGTGGCTGGACACCTAAAATATTTTTACAAAAATGGATTTGAAACGGGTCAGAGCCCAAGTAAAAAAGTTTGAAAAAGTTTAGCGAGTATTTAAAATGCATTAAAATAAGATATTATATACATCTTAGTACCACGTGCTCTCACTTGAGATCATCGCCTCTCAACTAATGTGCACACCTAAGGTACTACTCTAACCCACCTAGTTATGTTACCCACCTAACTAGTCTGACTCACATCACTTCCCACCTAATAATTTATTGTGCCCACCCATATTGCCCATACAATACGATGCTACATTTTATAATTCTTTTTATTCATTAAGAGATCATGTAATTGATTAATTTCTCATACATTTTGAGTAATTTAGATACCACTATTTACCTTATCTACTAATACACTCGTAGTAGAATGAATCACACGTATCTCTCTCTCTCTCTCTCTCTATATATATATATATATATATATATATATATACACATCACTCTTATCATATATATAGTGACACCCCTGCCTAATTAAATATCGAGTGATTAGTCATTTATTAAATTAAAATCAAGGTGAACGGTTAATTCATTCTTAGCATCACTGTCGCAAAATCATTATTTCCAATTTAAATGCCCTAAATAATTAAGCTAAGTGTCAAAACAATTTAAAGTCTTATTCCATTTATTTTACAATATGAAAACATTTTTAAATGAAAATCAGTTTAAGAATCACATAAATGCTAAGGATGGCAATAAGCACAAAAGAATGAAGCCATCTAAATTAACCAAACCAAGTCAAAGAACCATAAATGAAATCATCCTGACAAGAGTTAACTCCCAAGGAGTACTGACTACTAAAAACAGAAATAAATACAAATTCTCTACTGAATCTAAACTAAAATAGGAAATCAGGCGACACATGACCTAGCTATGCAATACTAAATCAAGAACTGAATCAAGTGTAACAATCCAAGACTTTCGGAACAGTAATTATTTTATTTTGGGAGAAATAAATAATATTTTATTGGAGAATAATTAAAATTGGCAATTGAGGTCAAAATTTAGAGTCGTCAAAAAGTGTCTCGAATGGAAATTCTGAGGGTACCATTGTGTCCGGAAGGGTCGAGAAAGTCGAAATGACTGTACTTGGGGTCTATTTAGGTTCCGAAATAAATTAGGACCATTTGACTCGAATTAAAGTTACCGAGTCATTTAAAGTGTGTATTATCATTTAAAGATGTGTATCTTGGGATTTAAGGCTTAAAAGCCACGTGAGAAGTCATTCTCACTTAAGAGAGAAAGAGAAAAAGAAAGAAAGAAAGAAAGAGAGAAAGAAAGAAGAAGAAAGGAAGGAGAAAAAGAGAGAGAAAGTGGAGAATTTCCGGCCAATACGCGATCTCAAGGCAGATTCAGACCCTACGAACCCGAGGCAAGTGATTAAACTTGCTAAATAATTGTTGTGTACCATTTATTGCATGATTTGTGGATTGAATCTTTGGGTTTTAGGTTTAGTTTAACAAAACCTAACTTTTGGGTATAATATTAGATTTGATATGTAGATCTTAGATTTGAAGATAGAAATTAGTTTATATGTATTCTAGGATGAATATTGATGATATATTTGTGTTTGGGATGGATCAAAATGGTTGGAAAATGATTAAAATGAATTTTAGAATTTTGGAGAAGATGATGAATAGTGACACAGCGTCACTTCCGAATCGATTCGGCTATGATGCGAATCAATTCGGCTCTTGGTCAAAAAATGAAAATTGTAGATCTTTTCGATACGGTCGCGTGACCGCTAACTAGTCATTTTTCTGATTTTTTTGGATTTTTAATGATTTTTCTACGAAAAGTTGTCCAAGATCGAAATCGTTAGTCAGAAATTAAGGTTAAAATTATTTGGAGATAAATATTAGTGGATTCCCAAATAGGGTGTTAGCACATCTAAAGAACTCGAGGATATGGAAAAACTTTGGGTTCGTAGAAATAAAATCCGAGTTATAATTTAAATGAAGGTTTGGGATTTTTGGCTTTTGAGGAAAATAGCCAAATTCGTGGCTTCTGGTAGGCCGAATCGATTCGGCCCCTTACCGAATCGATTCGGAAAGTTGCAGGTGCCCAGGTCTGAGTGACTGAATCAATTCGGTCCCCAGCCGAATCGATTCGGACAAAGATAGATTCCCAGGTCTGAAGACCCGAATCGATTCGCCTTCCTAGACGAATCGATTCGCTGGGCCGAATCAATTCGGAATTGGCCCGAATCGATTCGAAAACAGGGCTTTTGTGGGATTGTTTTTCTAAGGAGAATTTCATCCCGTTTTGTTCGAGGTTATCGAATGGGGATCTCTATAGGAGACATTTGAAGTATGTTTTCGAGACTTTTGGTGAGTTTCCCTTATAAGAAATTATTGGAGTCATATAGACTAAATTTGAGGAATACCGATCAGAAATTATGGCGTATACTAAGTGGGGAAGATGTGTGAGTTCTAGCGATTAGTGTATCAGGAGAGAGATATACTAAAACTAAACAATGACACAAATTCAATTGCACCTAAGAGCGTATAATGAAAATGAATATATTGTTGCAGGTATACCTTATATAATGGTATATCTTTATTATGTGGGATGTATGTATACCTTATATGATGGTGTATATACATGTTAAGAATACCCTCTCCTTTCTATCATTGGGAAGTTTCGTGCGTAGTGGGTGAGCATCCTGACTCGAAAAGTAGGATGTGGATATTCCCCAGGTCATAGTCGTCCATGGTGGTCATCATTTGACATATATATATTTATTATTTTAGGGGTGAGAGGTCGTGGGTATGTGTCGCTCTCACCTGTCGGTTAGGAGCTATGACCGCTTCTCGGACGTTGTGTGCGTGAGTTGATCACGAGGTGGGTGTCGTTGAACCCCGCCAGGTGGCCCCAGTTTGCTACGTATATGGGCTGCTGGAAGATGATAGCATGTGAGCCTGCATCCTTCTAGTTATAGCTCGGTTGGATGGTTATTATTGCTTGTGCTTGTATTTGAGTGTCAAGGGCATAATGGACCTCAACGACCTACATTGCCAGGATTAGTGTATCGGGGGGGTTCCTTGTTTGGATTTCGCTTCGGCGAGACGTCCCACGCACGAACCGCAGTGTAATGTTGGAACTTGGGGATAAGTTTAGTCCTTAATGCTCATAATTATTTATATATATATCACCTATCCCTACGATCGACAGTGCCAGGAGTAGTGTAACGGGGGGTTCCTTGTTTGGATTTCGCCTCGGCGAGACGTCCCACGCATGAAACGTCGAGTACTGTTGAGAATTGGGAATATTAATTAATTAAAATTGGAAATAAATTTGGGTTACATGCATCTTGCATTGAGGGCATAATGAGCCTCGAGGATTAATACGGTCAGGAGTAGTGTAACGGGGGGTTCCTTGTTTGGATTTCGCCTCGGCGAGACGTCCCACGCACGAAACGCAGTGCCGTGTTGAGAATCGAGAGGAGTTTAGTCCTTAACTCTTGATGCTAATAACTCATATAATAGTTATTTATATGGTTTCATGCCTTATAAGGGCATCACTAGAATATAAAATTCTAGTAAATGAGATTGTTGATGTATTGTGATGATGTGGACATGATTGGATCATGTAACTTTATATGTTCAACACATGAACATTATAAAGATAACTGTAGCTATTACATTAAAGTTAAAGCATTTAACTTAAAGAAAATTGAGGTAAATGTAGATTGGGACATAGGTTAGACGGTTTCATTTAAATACTTCTTTTGGGTTTAAGTTAGAATCCTCTTACCTAATTAGAATCGGACATCCATTTGGAGATACGTGCATACGCTTAGTGAGCACTTTAGATGAGAGGTGAGTTGAATTTTTATGGAGTGTTCGATTCCAACTAAATCATGTAATAATGCATTTATAATTATTATGCATTTTAATACACTTGCTATAAACTGTTTTTCAAAACTCGGGTTCTGACCCGTTTATATTTTCCTCCTCCATGTATATATATTGTATTACTTTAGGTGCTCCTCCGCAAGGACGCCTTCGATGTTCCTGCATCCAGGATTCGTAGAGCTGTGGCAGTTGTGGACTGTTGGGGTACTTTGCTTTGGTCGATTCCTATCTTTGTATATCTAAATTAGGATTCAGTTGTATTGAGTTAGTATTCAAGTGTTGTAGATTAACACTTTCATATTTCATTTTCACAGATTATTGTATTGTCTGTTACCCGACAGCATATTCGGGTATTTCATTGTTGAGATTTTGTTGTGCAATGTATTGTACTCTTTTATTATTGGAGCATGCACATTTCACATCATAGTTAGATGTATATTGTTGGTTGTGTGCATTATTGGTTTTGTTGTTGTTGTTAAAAATAAAAGTTTTAAATTTTTGGCAATTCGCACTAACTGATTGTGGGTAGTTAGCCTTATATTATAGTGTTTAGTTGTTGATGTTGAGACTGTACCATCTGAGATACCTGATTTATGTAGTATAGGGCTGGCCACCCGTTATTATTTGGAGCGGATTGTCACAGGTGGTATCAGAGCATCAGGTTCTAGTGTCTTTAGGATCTGTGTGCGTTACTACGATCTTCCGTAAGCGTTCTTGATATAGAGCCTTATTGCTAGGACGGTTACATTCATACGTCCATATCTTTCTGTGAATCGAAAATATTTGAAAGGCGTTTTGATACAATTGTTCTTGTTTCAGATGCCACCGAAGGGAGGTCGTTCAGTCAGGGCAAACAAAGGGCAACCCCAAATGCCTCAAAGGAACATGACTACGGATGATGTTGCCAATATTGTGGCACAAGCGGTCACTGCTGCCGTTTCTACGATGGCTTAGCAATCTGTCGCTCGAGCAGCCCCACCCCATTTAGGATTGTCTTTATGGGAGAGAGTGAAAGAAGATTTTAGTAAGGGGCATCCTCCCGAGTTTGCAGGGGGATTTGATGCAATGGCTTCAAGTCAATGGAAAAATATTATACAGAGGCATCTTCGTATGGTTGAGTGTAGTGAGGTGCAGAAACAATTTTTAGCCACTTTTAGGTTATCAGGTGCCGCTCTCCATTGGTGGGAGTCTGTCACCACATCTGAACAGAGAGATACTTTACCTATAAAAGAATTTTGGGAACTTTTTTATCGAAGGTATTTGCCTTCCCCTACTCAGGATATGGGGATTTTTCAAGGAAATAGGACGGTGGCAGAATATGAAGAAGAGTTTTCTCTATCGGTGAGATTAGTACCTAATGAGGTAAATATGGAAGAGAAACGTATATCGAAGTTTGTTCTAGGTTTAGATTGGAAAATCCAACTACATTTGCTAGAAAGTCCTAAGTTAATGACTTTCGTCGAGGTCGTGAATGCGGCACTATTAAAGTGTCATGAACATCGTGTTCGTTCTCAAGAGAGTAAGAACTTTGGAGATTCAAGTTCACCAGGTAAGTTTGGCAAAGAGAGTGCCAGTAATGCGAGTGGGCAGAAAGGGTTTATGGGCAAGTGTTTCTTTTGTAAAGAAATAGGTCATAAAAAGAGAGATTGTCCTCATAGAGGTAAAGGACCACAGTTTGATGAAATTTTGGAAGTACAACCCCTACAGCAGATGCGAGGTCGCTTTAGACCGAGGGACTATGTTTGGGAGCCCATTGATGAGGATGGGCAATCAGACTAGAGATGGGTAATGTAAGTTGATTTTCCTTTATAAATAGGATAATTAATATGTAAAGTTTTGGAATATCGTATGAGAGATATGTATAAATTGGGTAGTGCTTTAGCCCTTTTTGTTTATGTATGGTATGTAATGACCCTAAGGGGAATTTTGTGCAAAATCGGCTCTTATTCTATGATTTTATAAAGGAATAGATGGTTTTGCAAGGTGCTCAAAAAGAGCTTTAAACATTGTAGTTAATGTAAGAATGGTTACGGTGATAAGTAGTTTTGATAAAAGCTACTTCTCTTTATATAGTCAAGATAGACTATTATAATTGTGGTATTCCAGATATGGATGTGCCTTATACAAAAAAGGCTATATATTAAAATGATGTAAGATGTTGTTTATGTTTGAAAATTGAGATTGTGATTTGATGGGACGCAGGTAAAATATTAGCTCATGAATATGATAATATTTCTGAGCTACATGTTATATAGATGATGATCTATAAAGACCTTGTGTTGGACATAAGGCATTTTATATTATATCATAATATATAAATCGTTTTCAAAATAAACTGTTTTCAAAATAAGACTTTTTATCGGCCTTTGAGCCCTTTCAAAATAATTTTCATAAAATAATTTTTTTTTCTTTCTCAAACTCTAGTCCGGATTTAACAAACTCTCAATCCCCGACGTCGTCACACAGTAGTGTATTGGGAGGGTTCCTTGTTTGGATTTTGCTCTTGCGAGACGTCCCCCGCACAAAAGTGGCGAATGTCAGGAATTGAGAGGAGTTATTTCTTTGGACCATTAAAAAAAAATTCTATCCTTAAAATGTTAATATATTCTATATTGATGGAATTGTGGAATTGTGGAGGCAAATAAAGCCTCATTATGATTGCTGTGAGCCCAAAGATCACATTTAAAGGGTGTATGGGCGCCCTTGTTGTGGAAATTGGTTTTATTTAACTCATAATCAACTTGAAATAAAATAAATTAAATTAATTCGTCATGGGAAGTTAGAAGTTTGGAGATAGGATTAGTGATGATGGGTAGATTAGAAATAGTTGAGCTTTGGGAGAATTAGGCTTAGCTAAATTTCGAGGACGAAAATTCTGTAAGTGGGGAAGTTTGTAACAATCCAAGACATTCGGAACAGTAATTATTTTATTTTGGGAGAAATAAATAATATTTTATTGGAGAATAATTAAAATTGGCAATTGAGGTCAAAATTTAGAGTCGTCAAAAAGTGCCTCGAATGGAAATTCTGAGGGTACCATTGTGTCCGGAAGGGTCGAGAAAGTCGAAATGACTGTACTTGGGGTCTATTTAGGTTCCGAAATAAGTTAGGACCATTTGACTCGAATTAAAGTTACCGAGTCATTTAAAGTGTGTATTATCATTTAAAGATGTGTATCTTGGTATTTAAGGCTTAAAAGCCACGTGAGAAGTCATTCTCACTTAAGAGAGAAAGAGAAAAGGAAAGAAAGAAAGAAGAAGAAAGGAAGGAGAAGAAGAGAGAGAAAGTGGAGGATTTCCGGCCAATACGCGATCTCAAGGCAGATTCAGACCCTACGAACCCGAGGCAAGTGATTAAACTTGCTAAATAATTGTTGTGTACCATTTATTGCATGATTTGTGGATTGAATCTTTGGGTTTTAGGTTTAGTTTAACAAAACCTAACTTTTGGGTATAATCTTAGATTTGATATGTAGATCTTAGATTTGAAGATAGAAATTAGTTTATATGTATTCTAGGATGAATATTGATGATATATTTGTGATTGGGATGGATCAAACTGGTTGGAAAATGATTAAAATGAATTTTAAAATTTTGGAGAAGATGATGAATAGTGACACAACGTCACTTCCGAATCGATTCGGCCATGATGAGAATCGATTCGGCTCTTGGTCAAAAAATGAAAATTGTAGATCTTTTTGATACGGTCGCATGAGCGCTGACGGGGTATTTTTCTGATTTTTTTTGGATTTTTAATGATTTTTCTACGAAAAGCTATCCAAGATCAAAATCATTAGTCAGAAATTAAGGTTAAAATTATTTGGAGATAAATATTAGTGGATTCCCAAATAGGGTGTTAGCACATCTAAAGAACTCGAGGAGATGGGAAAACTTTGGGTTCGTAGAAATCAAATCCAAGTTATAATTTAAATGAAGGTTTGGGATTTTTGGCTTTTGAGGAAAATAGCTAAATCCGTGGCTTCTGGTAGGCCGAATCGATTCGGCCCCTTACCGAATCGATTCGGCCCCTTACCGAATCGATTCGGAAAGTTGCAGGTGCCCAGGTCTGAGTGACCGAATCGATTCGGTCCCCAGCCGAATCGATTCGGACAAAGACAGATTCCCAGGTCTGAAGACCCGAATCGATTCGCCTTCCTAGACGAATCGATTCGCTGGGCCGAATCAATTCGGAATTGGCCCGAATCGATTCGAAAACAGGGCTTTTGTGGGATTGTTTTTCTAAGGAGAATATCATCCCGTTTTGTTTGAGATTATCGAATGGGGATCTCTATAGGAGACATTTGAAGTAGGTTTTTGAGACTTTTGGTGAGTTTCCCTTATAAGAAATTATTGGAGTCATATAGACTAAATTTGAGGAATACCGATTAGAAATTATGGTGTATACTAAGTGGGGAAGATGTGTGAGTTCTAGCGATTAGTGTATCAGGAGAGAGATATACTAAAACTAAACAATGACACAAATTCAATTTCGCCTAAGAGCGTATAATGAAAATGAATATATTGTTGCAGGTATACCTTATATAATGGTATATCTTTATTATACCATGTTAGGCATACCCTCTCCTTGCTAGGCATACCCTCTCCTTGCTATCATTGGGAAGTTTCGTGCGTAGTGGGTGAGCATCCTGACTCGAAAAGCAGGATGTGGATATTCCCCAAGTCATAGTCGTCCATGGTGGTCATCATTTGACATATATATATTTATTATTTTGGGGGTGAGAGGTCGTGGGTATGTGTCGCTCTCACCTGCCGGTTAGGAGCTATGACCGCTTCTCGGACGTTGTGTGCGTGAGTTGATCACGAGGTGGGTGTCGTTGAACCCCACCAGGTGGCCCCAGTTTGCTACGTATATGGGCTACTGGAAGATGATAGCATGTGAGCCTGCGTCCTTCGAGTTATAGCTCGGTTGGATGGTTATTATTGCTTGTGCTTGTATTTGAGTGTCAAGGACATAATGGACCTCAACGACCTACTTTGCCAGGATTAGTGTATCGAGGGGGTTCCTTGTTTTGATTTCGCTTCGGCGAGACGTCCCACGCAGGAACCGCAGTGTAATGTTGGAACTTGGGGATAAGTTTAGTCCTTAATGCTCATAATTATTTATATATATATCACCTATCCCGACGATCGACAGTGCCAGGAGTAGTGTAACGGGGGGGGTCCTTGTTTGGATTTCTCCTCGGCGAGACGTTCCACGCATGAAACGCCGTGTACTGTTGAGAATTGGGAATATTGATTAATTAAAATTGGAAATAAATTTGTGTTACATGCATCTTGCATTGAGGGCATAATGAGCCTCGAGGATTAATACGGTCAGGAGTAGTGTAACGGGGGGTTCCTTGTTTGGATTTCGCCTCGGCGAGACGTCCCACGCACGAAACGTAGTGCCGTGTTGAGAATCGAGAGGAGTTTAGTCCTTAACTCTTGATGCTAATAACTCATATAATAGTTATTTATATGGTTTCATGCCATATAAGGGCATCACTAGAATATAAAATTCTAGTAAATGAGATTGTTGATGTATTGTGATGATGTGGACATGATTAGATCATGTAACTTTATATGTTCAACACATGAACATTATAAAGATAACTGTAACTATTACATTAAAGTTAAAGCATTTAACTTAAAGAAAATTGAGGTAAATGTAGATTGGGACATAGGTTAGACGGTTTCACTTAAATACTTCTTTTGGGTTTAAGTTAGAATCCTCTTACCTAATTAGAATCGGACATCCATTTGGAGATACATGCATACGCTTAGTGAGCGCTTTAGATGAGAGGTGAGTTGAATTTTTATGGAGTGTTCGATTCCAACTAAATCATGTAATAATGCATTTATAATTATTATGCATTTTAATACACTTGCTATAAACTGTTTTTCAAAACTCGGGTTTTGACTCGTTTATATTTTCCTCCTCCATGTATATATATTGTATTACTTTAGGTGTTCCTCCGCAAGGACGCCTTTGATGTTCCTGCATCCAGGATTCGTGGAGCTGTGGCAGTTGCGGACTGTTGCGGTACTTTGCTTTGGTCGATTCCTATCTTTGTATATCTAGATTAGGATTCAGTTGTATTGAGTTAGTATTCAAGTGTTGTAGATTAACACTTTCATATTTCATTTTCACAGATTATTGTATTGTCTGTTACCCGAGAGCATATTCGGGTATTTCATTGTTGAGATTTTGTTGTGCAATGTATTGTACTCTTTTATTATTGGAGCATGCACATTTCACATCATAGTTAGATGTATATTGTTGGTTGTGTGCATTATTGGTTTTGTTGTTGTTGTTAAAAATAAAAGTTTCAAATTTTTGGCAATTCGCACTAACTGATTGTGGGTAGTTAGCCTTATATTATAGTGTTTAGTTGTTGATGTTGAGACTATACCATCTGAGATACCTGATTTATGTAGTATAGGGTTGGCCACCCGTTATTATTTGGAGCGGGTTGTCACATCAAGGAAGAGTTCTGTAAGATCATATTTCTTATCATGTTCATTTATTGTATTTGTCTTAATTCCGTACAAAATAAATTAAGTCTAGGCTAGTTTTATTATGGAAATTAATTAGAGCCTACAACAAAGTTCAAGTCCAAGAATGTGCAATTTAAAAGCATTGAAGACTATTTCAAGACAAGATGTGTTGCACATGTTTAAGATCACTCAGGTATGAATACTTGAGAGCATTTTGATAATTTTGTATGTTGATTAAAAGCTGAGTTATTTAAATGATTGGGAATTAAATAATTTTTGTGAAAACGTCTTTTTAAAATATTTCTGAGTTAAAATAGTTCTGAAAAGTGCGACAGTGTGATAATTGATCAAATTAATTCGCAAGTTTCCAATTAAACCTTATTTAATTAGAGTCTATTTTTAAACCAAATAAATTCAACCCCTAAACATGCATCTAAATATGATAAATAAATAAAGCATGTGACACAAATATACAGGAAAAATCCCCGAATGGCAAAACCTTTTATTTCTAGAACTTTGAAGAATTTACAAGACCATTGACTTACATACAACCTGATAATCACCCACAAGTGTAACGCACGGTGTCTTTGTCAAACCTCCAAATAAACGGCTAGAAATATTGACACAGAAATACCCGCAGGTGTCGGTTCTGATGTCGTCGGCGAGAACTTTCCCTTTCCATGAGGGCTGCAATGAAGAAGAAGACGGCTTCTCCACAAGATGAGAACTTTATAAGGACTCCCTCTACAATAGCAAGCAGCTGTAGGTTATAGAGTTTTCCCCACAAAGAATAAACCAAAGAAAAATATGTTCTTGGGTTCCACAAAACAATTCACATAGAAGTAATTGGGCTTTTGTGAATTACAACAAAAATATTCGAACCCTTAAAATAATTGGAGAAAAATTTTCTGCCAAAAGGTATTGAATTAAATCTGGGAAGATACACAAAAGTTTCAAAAGAATATGTCTATTAAAAGTTGAAACTGTTCCCCACATTTTTCTAGGCTTCCAGGACCCCTTTTTATAAAAAATCTGAGTCGGTCAAAGGATAAGCATTACAGCAGCGTGTCACCCAAAAAGCAGGGTCGTTCGAACGAGAACCCCATCTCGCTTGAAAGAGATCGCGTGTCATTTGAACGACTACGCACGACATCCCAATGTCGTTCGAACGAGATTGAGATCTCGCTTGAAAGACCTT
The DNA here is from genome assembly GCA_949130495.1 of Sambucus nigra. Classification (NCBI taxonomy): domain Eukaryota; kingdom Viridiplantae; phylum Streptophyta; class Magnoliopsida; order Dipsacales; family Adoxaceae; genus Sambucus; species Sambucus nigra. The sequence goes on along the minus strand of OX422208.1, from coordinate 27,962,485 downwards.
AGCGTCGAAATCGAGGTATGTTTACTACTATAGCAGTTTTTTTTTCCCACAAAACATTTTAAAACAAAACTTTCTCTTAATAATAGTTATAAAACCTCTTTAAAAAAACATTTTTATATAAAAGCTTTTTAAAACCTCTTTAAAAATATCCCAACACTCTTAATATGAAATGTAAATGAAATTTTATAATAATATCTTACCAAAGTTCATATTGTTGGGCTTGAATGTTGAAGGCAACTGGTAATTCGGATCCGTCTTTTGTAGATGCAATCTTCACAATTCTTCGACGACTTGTAGCGGTCTACGACATAATTAATTGTGACGGACTTATTAAAAATATGTCCTTACAAGTTCAAAGGAAATTCGAGGAATTATTAATTATTTTAAACACTATCGCTCAGACGAGACAGTGGGTCGTTCAAACGATAATCACTTGCCGTGCGAACGAGATCCACTTCTCACTCGAACGAGATGCCGCCACGATTTTCGTATTTTGGTTTTCTTGGACTCTGTGTTGCTCAGATATAAATAAAACGTCTCTGCGAAAGTTTCAACTGCAGAACAGTTTCAAAAAAATCATTCCAATATAGTTTTTCATCATCCGAAGTTTATTGAAGATCGAATTATTCAATTCCAAAGTTTGTGATCTTGAAACATGTTTATCGAAAATCAATTCATTCATTGACTAAATCGACTGAGGTCATTGGGAGTGCTTGAGGGTATTCCTTATTGAAGATAGAACTACATGTTCTTGTAGAGAAGTCGACTCTTTTCCATTGCTGCCCATCTAGAGTTCTTGCGAGAAATTCCATCCGATGACATCAGAACCGACACCTGTGGGGTATTTCGTATGTCACCCTATTTCATTGTAATCCGTGTAAGTTGTGTCTTATAAATTATAGTGAAATAAAAAGGTTTTTAGCTTCAGGGATTTTTCCTGAAATTGTTTCTTTTGCCACATGCTTTATTTATGAAATGGATTTAATCACTTAGATGCATGTTTAGGGTTTAAGAAGTTAAAATTGGTTTTAACTAAAAATTGAAACAAAGTTGAATTTGCCTAAAGTATACAGTAAAGGGCCTTCTCAAATTAGTATCAGAGCTTGTTGCACTATCTTATTGTGTTTTTCCTGTGACTTTAGGTATGCCTTTCAGTGGTTTTGATGATTTTAAAACTCACTTGTTTGAATCATCTTATTGGAAATGTCACATGAAAACTGCTCTTAACAAATTGGTTAATAAGGGTGAGTGTGAAAAATGTCTTTTCTATGGAGGTTATGGTCATAGGATTGATGAGTGTCCCACTAAACTTAGGGAGATTTTGAATAAACCTATGAATCGTTATTATACCCTTAGCGATAGTGACCCAGAAGAAGAAACCTTTTATGCTAGTAAGCGTGAACTCCCCACCTTTGTGGCTAGTCATGAAAGTGATAAACACTTACCTTTGCATGATTCCTCCACAGCCACAGAAGTTGATACACCTAAGAGTGAGGGTGAGGTGAATGAGGATGAGAGAGAAGACGAGAGAGATTTGCAAACTTCTTTCAAAGAATTCTATGGAGAAACATTAAAAGCAAAGAAAGCAAACTTGAAATTAGCAGCTATGTTAAAAGAACGTGTCGTAGAAAATAATAATTCCAATGCTTTCATTGATGATCTTAGGGCACGTGAAAAGAAAATTCGAGAGAAGCTAGAATATGTCGAGGGTGAGAGAGATAGTCGTCAACGGTTGATGGAGGTTATGAAACAGGAACTTCTTATGTTTGAGAATTCTACACGTTTACTTGAGTCAAGAATAGGTGAGCTTGAGGAGAAACTGAGAGATTCGAGTAAAGTTAAGTTTAATTTAGAGGATAGGTCTGAAAAGCTTAACAAAATCTTAGGCACCGTCGAAATCAAAGATAATAGGAAAGGTATTGGCTTTAATAATCATGTCGCGCCTGCACCCAAAGCAAAAATCATGCAAACAAGAGAGCCGCCTAGGAACTTTAGGAGAGATCCACCTAGGAACGTGAGGTATAATCGGCCTATAGCACATGATCCTCATCGTATCTACACTTGAACTCATTGTGGCAGGAAAGGTCATCTTAGATGGTTTTGCTATGATCTTAAGAACGCTCCTAGAAAGTCTAAAGCCATTCCGGTTCCCAATACCCCTTCTCATCGGTTCACACCTACTTGGGTTAAGAAGTCAGATTTAGTGGCGTTAGGTATTAGGGTTGGTGATTCTCGTGTCATTTTCTGTGGTTCTCCTCATGTTTCATCTTTTTATTGAGGTTGTTTATCGATTTGTCATACTCTAGTACTTGCATCATGTGTTATATTTTGCTAGTGTTATGACGTATGGCTAGTTTTTGTTATTTATTTGAGTCTTATTGAAAAATACAAAAAGATTTTGGATTTTATAAAACTTTTGAAAATTCAAAAAGATTTTGCTTTTTATAAAACCTTTGAAAATACAAAAAACTTTTTTGTTGTTAAGTCGTGAGGATGCATGTTTGATGTGGCATATTGGTACGCTTGAACCCCCCCCCCCCCCCCCTTATTCATGTGGCTCGGACATTTGGTCATTGTTATTGATGCTTATAATGATCTTAACCATTGAACTACGGAGTTGTTTCGAAGTTGATATACAGTTTGATTTCAAATTTGTGTATATGTCATCCTTGTACACATGCACGAGTTTATATGAATGTTTGACTTCTCTTGCATATTTGAGTTTGGTGAGATGTTCTTATCTCAATTTTTTCATCTATGCGTAAGTAAACTTAAGGAGGAGGTGTGCTTGTAAGAACCGTTTTCCGTGAGAATTGATATTTAAAAAAATGATGAGTGTTCATGGGAAAGGGATTTGAGAGTATAAAATTGACTCGTCGTGAAAGCCACCGTTTCAAAGAGCCCAAAAGAAAATCAAGGCAATAAAAAATTTATATGCCAATAATTGGGACCAATAGTACTTTCTCTAAGTTGAGATTGATAGATATTTCTAAAGATCTTGAAAAATTCATATATATGAGGGAGTTTGGTTGGAGATAAATTTAAACGGATTTGGACCACGAATACTATGTTGAAACATCGTATCATGACGCTATTATTCGTAGAATCGTCAATAACCCGGACTTGGGTGCATGTTGTTAGTATAGTTCATTAAAATCACACTTATTTTGTCACAAATGGCTTTGATGAAGTTTGATGATTTCGTGCTATCAATTAGAACTCTTTGATCAGTTCGATGTATTAAAATCGAGACTCATTTGTCGTAGTTCACGCCCATACAATCCACATTCATGTTTGAGCACAATGGTACTATGTTAACGTGTAATTCTCGTGGGTCGTTTTACTTTGTTTTTTATTTTTTCTGTTTTGAGACTGTTTGATGTCTGTTTCTGATTTCTAGGTACGGTTTTTGAATCATTTTTTCACTGGGCAAATCCTTACTATTTTGGGGTTTATCTGGAATTTTAATTTTTTTCGTTCGAACGACTTCCTGTGTCATGCGAACATGTCGTTCAAGCAACATCTCAAAGTCGTTCGAGCGACTTCAAGCGAGATCAGGGTTTTATTTAAACTCAGTCGTTCCCTCTTCCCTCTTTTCGTTTGCTCATAACCTCTTCTCTACACAAGCGACAACAGTAGTTCTTTTCCTTCAAAAACCGCCATTTAAAAAAAATTAAAGCTTCCATTTGTGCTTCTCTCATTCGCATGGTAGCTCTAGACTTTATCCAGCTTGGATTTCGAGTGGTCTCGAGTCGCTATGTTCCAGCCATTGTCCTACTTCAATCCATGGTTGTGTGTCTCCAACTCCATCAACTCGTTTGTCTTGTTTCCTTGAGGTACTCACTATTTTCTATTCTTATCATTGTTTCATTTTGTGTTGAGGTTTAATGATATCTGATTCCAGGATTAATTCACACAAAATAACATTGCCTTCGCCGATTTTACCTCTTTTACAGTGTTTTTTTGTGTTCCCTTTTTTTTGGATCATAAATCAGTTGTTGAGAATTGTTGGGTTTTTTTATTTTCAGAAATCATTTGATAGGATTTGTTGCTGATTTAGTATACTATTTCTTATTTTTGCTGCTGTTATTGTGGTTGGTGTTCGCGGTGGTTTAGTTAGATGTTTTGTACAGAGATAGGCTCTTAGGTGTGTTCCTGATGACAGTACCCTTTCACACATCACACATTACACTCTTCTGTCATGCCGCTTAGACGTCATGGTGCCCCTTCAGGCCGACTCGATGAGTCATCACCCTCTACTCGAGCTCAGAGATCTTAGGTCAGCAAACCCTAGTAATCTCCATTGATATGTGTCACTCGTGTTAAGAATAATCATTATTGCTTATTGGGGCTCCATATTAGGTCTGCCATTCAGGAGAGTGTGTTTTGCTATTCTGAGTTTCAGGGGTTAGGCATTCAACACTAGTTGTCTGGTAGGGGTTGGGATTATTTGTTTGAGGCTTATGGGGTTGTCTATCCGGACATTGTTCGAGAGTTCTTCTTTCGCGCTCTCCCCCATGCTGAGGGGATTTTTTCTATTATTCATGGTGTTCCTGTTCTTGTCACAGCAGATCTTATAGAGCTTTCCAACACTTTTCCCGTATCCCTGACATTGTGTTTCCTCATTATACCGATGATGGACCTACCTATGATGATATTTTGCATCATTGCTTATGGGAGATTCCCCATGCAGGTACTACCATGTATCACCACTAAATTTTCCCTCCTTTCTATATTTTTAATAGGTTTGTGTCAGCATCCATTTATCCTTGGATAAATCATACTCAGATCGGGTCTGACAATGTGTATTTCATGTACCATGTCTCTCAGAGGTGGGATATCGATTTACCGACTGCCATGCTTCGTGTTATATCCTCTGTCACCATCAGCGGTATCACCCCTATCCGCCCTGCCCTTCCTTATGGGATTCTCATTTCCCTCATTTGCATTGGTGCTGGGGTTCCTGTTTTAGAGGGTGATCAGCGTCTCCCTTCGCCTGCTATTATTGATCATAATACTTTCATTCGTTCAGAGAGTCATTTGCCTTAGGCAACGAGAGATAGAGCTCCACCCACTGAGCCTTCTCCGATGTTGATCCCTATCAACCTGTTGATCACACTGTTTCGAGCACCTCTAAATTTTCTTAGCCACCACCCTCCACACCTGCACCCACACGTCCTATTGAGGAGGAGGTCTCTACTTTACAAGCAAATGTAGCTGCCAGACTCGGATGTATAACACTATCATTGCCAGATTTGATACTGAGGCCGAAGCACGTGTTCACACTAAATCTAGGATGATAAAATTCTTTAATGAGATGCGGCAACGAGAGCGGCTGAGAGGAGCAGAATCCTCTGGACTCATCCATATTTCATCTATATATAGTGATGATGATGATGATGATGATGATGATGATGATGATGATGATGATGATGATGATGATGATGATGATGATGATGATGATACTTCTACTGATATTTAGCTGTATTTTTTTTTACATTGTATCCGAGACATTGATATTCCTGATGTATTTATTTATTCTCTGATACGATGTACTCTTATTATCAAATGTATCACCCTTGGTTTTATTTTATGACATGGATGTATAGTTTCTTTTACAGTTTGAGTGATTCTCTCATTATGCTTCAGTTACTGCTATTTTTTGCTATCCATTGTCATACTGATATTGTTTATCTAGTGATGCTGTTCATTCTCATATATTCATGCTAGATTTGGTGTGTCTATCCCACCTTTTTTTTATTCCTTGCAAAAAAGGGGAGAGATATGTGATGTAGGGGGAGTATTTATTATGATATTATTCCTGTTTTGTTCCTCCATACTTCACGTGGGTATTTGTTTATGTCTCGTGTGTGTAGGAATATTTTTTCAAAGATTCAGATATTTATTGCTGCATCACATTCAGAGACAGAATCAGATTCAGACACTTGCCATTCAGAGACAGAATCAGATTCAGATGCTTGCCGTTTTGTTCAGTTTCATTATCTCCTGTATTTTTATCATTTTGAATTTTGGGGATAGGACATGTACTTTTTACGGCATATAGCATTTATGTTTAGTTTTGTCCCGAAATAGACAAAGGGGGAGATTTGTAAGAACAAATTTCTTACCCAGTTCATTTATTGTATTTGGCGTAATTTCGGACAAAATAAATTAAGTCTAGGCTAGTTTTATTATGGAAATTAATTAGATCCTATGATAAAGTTCAAGTCCAAGAATGTGCAATTTAAAAGCTTTGAAGAAGATTTCAGGACAAGATATATTGCATATGTTTAAGATCACTCGGGTATGAATACTTGTGGGTAATTTTGTATGTTAATTAAAAGCTAGGTGATTTAAATGTTTGGGAATTAAATCATTTTTTGTGAAAACGTCTTTTTAAAATATTTCTAATTTAAAATAGTTCAAAGTAAATTCAAGGAATTATTAATTATTTTAAACACTGTCGCTCGAATGAGACAGTGGGTCGTTCAAACGACAATCCCTTGTCTCGCGAACGAGATCCACTTCTCGCTCGAACGAGCTACCGCCTTGATTTTTGTGTTTTGGTTTTCTTGGACTTTGTGTTGCTCAGTTATAAATAAAACGTCTCTGCGAAAGTTTCAACTGTAGAACAGTTTCGAAAAAATCATTCCCATATATTTTTTCATCATCCGAAGTTTATTCAAGATCGAATTATTGAATTCCAAAGTTTGTGATCGTGAAACGTGTTTATCGAAAATCAATTCATTCGTTGACTACATCGACTGAGGTATTTGGAAGTGCTGGAGGGTATTCTTGTTGAAGACAGAACTACGTGTTCTTGTAGAGAAGCCGACTCTTTTCCATTGTTGCCCATCTGGAGTTCTTGCAGGAAATTCCAGTCGACGACATAGGAACCAACACCTGCGGGTATTTTGTATGTCACCTTATTTCATTGTAATCCGTGTAAGTTATGTCTTACAAATTATAGTGAAATAAAAAGGTTTTGTCCTTCGGGGATTTTTCCTGAAATTGTTTCTTTTACCACATCCTTTATTCACGAAATGGATTTAGTCACTTTGATGCATGTTTAGGTTTTAACAAGTTAAAATTGGTTTTAACTAAAAATTGGAACAATGTTGTTTTTGCCTAAAGTACACACTAAAGGGCCTTCTCAAGTTCGTCTAAAGCAAGGGCTTTCAACTCCCAGCTAAGCTGCAGCACGTCCAATCCAAAGAACCTATGCCTGACACCCCTATGGATGGGCACCTATAATACATACATATATATACAAGAGAGAAAAAGATAGGAAACAGATCAGAGCTCGAGTGTAAAATAATTGTAAAATAGTTTAGCAAGTAATTAAAATGCTTATCGGCTAATGTAACAACCCTGTTAGTATGCGACACTCTCTTGAGAATTCTCACCTCTCATATAGTGTGCACGCCTACTGTACTACTAAATCTCATAAGTCTATCTAACTTATCCCCCATAAATTTTTATCTTGAGAAATAACAAGGCTATGATATTTAGTTTAAAGAGAAATCTCTTCACAATTACTTACGTTACTTAGAATGTCTCAGTACCGTTACAAAGTTCTCGAACACTTTATAAAGTTTGGAGCATTTATTCAATACCTATCTACTGATATGCGCAGTAGGAGATTTCCATATTTACGTATATATATCAATCACTCATATAATATATATATTATCTTCACCCCACATAAAAAGCTATGGTTCTAGCATGCTCTGCTATCAAGTCCCCGTATCTCTCGTACTACGGAAAATACTAGTTCGGAATCACTCTCGAACTGTATTAACAATACACACAAAATGGAGCCGAACCATAGTTCCAAGTCACTAAGAGGTCAGCACATACCCCTCACGTCTCTTAGGACCATCTGACTATCATTCTCAGATAGCATGTACAAAGGAATCCTATAGTCTAGCGTACAAGTCAGTATCCCCCATAAAGGTCCCATCGAGATAAGACTTTTCCGACGCGGCAACCTCCGTGATAGCAAGTAGCGCGGGTATGATTATTCACAAATATAATATTTAGTATATGCACACAGTCACACGGCCATATATATAAATATTTACGTTTTCCAATTAGGTTCGCTTACGACCCATAATAATTATTATTAACCGTATTTACTACAATCTTACCCAGTTATCTCACATAAAGGATTCATCTCTTTTATTCTCAATTATAATCATTTTATACTTACTTTGCATCCCTCTAAGTATTCTCTCTTACTATAGGTAATTTCAGTAGGTACACCATCTTTGACATTTTGGTCTAAGTCTTTCACGAGTCTCTAAATTCCTTAGTGAACGTACGCACAATTTCTAATATGTGACGAAACCCCTCGTTAACACACGATTTCATCCCATATAAAATTTCACTCAGCGGAATCTACTTAGACCCTACTGGTCTTCTTCATGACCCATTATACTCTTTAAATGATATTTAAGGGTTGCTACGTATTTTATCCGAATTAAACAAAAAAGGGAAAAACATACAGTTTTCCAGGAGGGGTCGATCGATCGAGGAAAGGGTCGATCGATCGGTCACACTAGGGTCGATCGATCGATCAAGCAGTTATTCCAAATTCTACCATTGTTAACCTCAACCAAAACTCTATTAATGATCCCATACTCCCAAACAAATTTACTACTAGTTACACATACCTATATACATGATTTTCTACGTGAAGCGTGTACAAATTCATCAAAGTATTAAATAAAGGGGTAATTCATCATAATTATCAAGAACCCTAATTTTACATTAAACTTCCATTCTTCTAATTCTTTTTCCATAATTCTCACTTCTAAACCAATACAATTTCGTGGGTAATCCTCTACATATGTTGAGATTTCCAGAATATACTTATTTCCTTTAAAGCACGTGATTTAAATTCCCTAAATCATCAATTTCTTCCATAAACCATATATTTTTCAATCCTATTCTAACATGGGTGAAACATTAACAAGAAAAGAAGCAAGATAGATACTTTCCAAGGATTCGAAGGTCTGATTTGTTGGTGATAAGGATTTGGCTGCGTTCCTCGTCTTACGATCTGTGTTTTGGTAGTGGTGGTGGTGTAATTCAGTTGGTTCTTGGCCTTGGATTTCTTAGAAAACTTTTCCTTCCTTCCTCTCACTGCCATTCTATATTTTTGAGAGTGTTAACCCTAGAAGACTCTTTTAATAACTGATAATAAAGTCCCAATTTTTGTCATTTAATTAAGGCCTAAATTGGAAATGCCTAAATTTCCCCTCTGGGGTGACGGTTAGGCCTAAAATGCCCCGAGACCCAAACTAAACCCCCGGGTACACTTTCCTAACTATTTCGACCCTTCCAGACACGTTGGCGCACTCGAAATGATCATACGAGTGACTTATAATTTATTCACTTTTTATAATAATAATTTAGTCCCGACACGACACAGGTGTGTCGCGACTTAATTTCCATAATTGTCAGATTATTCACTCGTGACAATTTTAATAAATCCAATTATATATATTACTTTATCCATTAAGTAATATTCGACAAATTCCCAATAAATACTATTGTTTTCACACATGGCAATCCAACCTAAGTCCTATGTTCTGAGGCAACAAGTCAAAAATCCCCCATAAGGCTTATCAGGATATGACTGTCCTCCACGCGTAAACCTCCCATCGATAGCAAGTAGGCTAGGTAGGTCATACACATAAATCAACAATCAATAGGTACACTCATGAACCTATATAAAATTTGATAAGCACTCGACCAATATCATATTAGGATTCCATCTTACCCCAAGTACCCGTCATATTCCTCGAATAACACCCGTACTTGTTTATCAAGATTATCATCGTATATTTATTATGTAGTTATCACTCCCATAATCCCAAGTACTCGTATATATATCACCAATCTTATCCGTACTTGACCATGACGATTATTTATCTCTTAATCGTATTATTATTATGTAGATATCTCTCACATAATTTTATTCCTCAATTCCATATAATTTTCCAACCTTAGCCCAAGTCGCTCATTCCTTGTTAATGTACCAAAATTATTCAAACATACTTTGTCATATTTTATTATGTGGTTATCACTCACAAAATTTTCTATCCTTAATTCAATATTTAATTTCCCAACATTGACCCAAGTTTCTCACTCTTTGTTAATGTACTAAAATTAGTTAGAACCTATTGTGGGCTAAAATACAATTCTCCAAACTATTCTGGGCTAAAACAGAAATTCTGGAATCTCTTCAGAAAGCCATAAATCTTGTTCAAATGAGATTGCATCTCGTTCCAACGACAACATGTCTCGTTCTAACGAGATCAGCGTCATTCCAGTTCGTCTTTAACTTCAGTTTTCTGCGTTTTTCTTTAAGTTCTCACACCCAAACCCTTCTGGATTATATTCTACCCAAAAATCCAGATTTACTAACAGTGTTCTAACACGATCAAGGGTGATTTTCACATAAAAATAACATCACATTCATATGCTCATAAGGGTATTATCATCAAACCCATTAAATCCTCAAAATCCCAATTTATCTAAATCCTCCATTTTTATAAAATCACCAATTTTCCATATTCAACATGAGTAGAATTCATCTACATGAGATTCCTAACATCATTTTTATATCTTCAATAAACAAATAAATCCTCTACTTGTCAAACCTATCCATTTTCACATGCATAATCTCTACATGTATATTCATTTTCATGTTCATAATCTCCACATGAATAAATCTCCAACTACATAAATTTGCCTATCCATTAAACTTGATTTATAAATAATTTTAATCCCAAATTCATAAGATCATACCCAAAGATAAATCCTATTATAACATGGAAAATATAAGCACCAAAATAAAGCAAGAATTACACTTGCCTTATTTGTAGGTCTGAACCTTTGGAGAAGACAAGTGTTTGGCACTTCCTCTTCCTTTTTTTGGCGACAATTCGGTGGTGGTTGTCCCCTTCGTTTACCCTAGGTGACTCTTCCTTTCCAAGCAACCCTTATTTTCTTCAAGATAACCTTTCATTTTCTCTCTAAGTCTTTTCATTCTCTCTAAAAATATCTCACTTTGTGTTTTGATGAAAATGAACATTACGTACATCTAAACTCATATATATAATAAGTATCCAAGGTTAGCTAAAGGACAAAAAATGTAGGTACTATTCATCTCCCAAGCAAAATGACTAAAAAGCCCTTTTGGGGTGTCTTTTCATCTTCTAAATGATCCGAGACCCAAAATAAATCTCCGGGTAAACTTTTCGGCCTATTTTGACCCTTATGAACTCAACGACAAACTCCAAATGATCATCCGAATGACTTAAAAATAAATCTCATTTTATTTCCCAACTTTAGTCCCGATACGACTCATAAGCGCGTCCCGATTTAATTTCCATTTGTGCCGTATTATTTACTCATGGCAATATTAAAAACAATAATATCCACATATTACTTTATATCACTAAGTAATATTCAAAATTATATATTACTATAATCTCTAGTAATATTCAGTCCGGATTAATACCAATTAATTTTTCATATTTAATTATAATTAATACCATTGATTTGGTCCATTAACTTTTAATTTATCTCATATTAAAAGTCATTATAATTATGGGGTATTACATGGATCATCTGAATAATCATCCTCGTGACCTCGCTTCTTGTCATATATAGGCATGCAAGGGGAATTTGACCTTCCTCTTGTTTCTCGATTTTCAAGTCGATCAATAAACTTGTTCAGTTTTCCTTGGTGAATGAGGGATTCAATTTCGTTCTTCAAAGCGATGTAATTATCTATTGTGTGCCCATAATCCCTGTGAAATTCACAATACTTGGATTTGTGTCTCCTGTTGGGGGGTGACCTCACTTTCTTAGGCCATTTCAAATCTTTGTTGTGCCTAATTTCTTCCAAGATATGATGGATACTAACCGTCGGTGGAGTATAGACTTTATATTTTTAGGTTTATCCTCCTTTTTTTGTCTTTGTGCCTTTTTTTCAGCAGGATTAGTCGTTGGGATTTACTTCGTAGCCATTGCTTCCTCGACATTCATGATTTTTCCAGCCCTAGACATGAATTCTGTTATGGTTTTAGGAGGATATTTTGCCAATGCATAATACAATTCTTCTAGAAGCAACCCACTCATCAAGGCAGTGATAACTATTTTTTTCTCATAATCAACCACTCCTAGCTTCTCGTTATTGAAACGAGTGATGTATTCCCTGGTAGTCACCCCTACTCGTTGACAAACGCATAAGTGGTGAGCTACTCTATTAACAGGCTTGGCCTAAAGAAAAAATAGCTAATGAATAGCTCGATAATTTTATTAAAGCTAGAGATTTGCCCTCGAGGCAAGTTGTTGTACCATGATATACCCCGTATTTTATTACTTTCAAATTTGGGGATTTATTAAAATTAATTAGAGATATTAATTTAATATTAATTCGGAAATCACTTGAATATTTACTAGCGTGATGAGAGTTAGTAATTATTGGAATTTTGTTGTAAATTACTTTATGGGTAAAGTAATATGTGTAATTAAATTTAGTAAAATTATCACGGGATTCTACTTTGATAATTTTGGAAATTTTATCGGGACGCGCCTGTATCGTGATTAAATTCGCATTATAAAAAGTGAATAAATTATACGTCACCCGTATGGTCATTTTGAGTGCGTCAATGTGTCCAGAAGGTCTAGATAGTCAAAATAATGTACCCGGGGGTGTAGTTTGGGTCTCGGGGAGTTTTTAGGCCTATTAAGCATCCCAGGAGGGCGTTTTAGACATTTTGTATTTTTGGGCATGGAAACCCACGAATATTCTAAGGTTATATCATATTTTAGTGGTTGTCTTCTAGGGTTAGCATAATCAAAAACCAAGAAAGGTCATGGGAGAGGAAGAGCAGAAGCTTTCTAAGGAGTTTTAGGCCAAGAACTCCACCGTTTACACCGTCGTCACCGCCAAATTGTAGATCGCGCGATGAGGAACACAATCACACCAATTTCTTCCATAAATCAGAAACAAAGATTTATAGGCAAGTATCTATCTTGCTTTATTTTAGTTAATGTTTCAATTATATTAGCCTAGGGTTGATTAGAACTAGTTATCATGAAAGAAAGCATATATTGGAGACTAGAATTTGCATGTTGTAGAGGTAGAAATCAAAGTCTGGAAATCAAATTCCCATGTAGAGGATAAACCACGAATTTCCTTTGACTTAAGAGTAGAAATATGGAAAAAGAATTGGAAGAATTAAGATAAAGAAGAAAATTACGGTTCTTGAGGTTGATATAGTTTTTGCCCTTTTAATTTGATATACTCGATGAAAACTCACATGTTTTACGTAGAAAATTATTTATTTGGGTATATAACACTTGTAGTATCATTTGTTGGGAGTTTGGGAGTGGAACATGATGATTTGGATACATTTGGAATAGGATTCTCATAACTGGATTTTCTGAAGTTTCGTCATAACTGCTTGATCGATCGATCGACTAAAGAGCATCGATCGACCGATTATCGATTGATCAACCCACTTTCATCGATCGATCGATCCCTCCTGGAAAATTCATATTCCTCCTTTAAATAGTTATTTCGATTAAATTGAGTAATAACCTTTGGACCTTATTAATAGAACATTTGGGGGCATAAAGAGGATCAATAGGACTTAGTAAAAAGGGGGCATTTAAGGTATGGCAAATTTAAAGTTAACGGGGAGTTATTTATTCATAGGAAATTATGGAAACATGTAATTAAAGGAGTAAGACCCGTAAGAAAGCTATGTTCGAAAATAAGAGAGTACCTACTGAATTTATACATTTGGGAAATAGAATATTACGAGTGAAATGAGGAATGTATGGATAACCTATAATTAAGAATAAAAGAGACGAGTCGTTATACGGGATAATCTAGTAACATGTACAAAGAACGAATATCATAGTATGGATCGTGGGCGTACCTAATTTAGAAATGGGAATGGTAGTATACACATATACGAGTGTGTTTGTGTATATACTATATACGTGTAAAAATCATGCACGTGCTACTTGTTATCACTGAGGTTACCGCGTTGGGACAGTCTAATCTCGATGGGACCTTTATGGGGGATATTGACTTGTACCCTGGAACATAGAAATCCTTGGTACAGGCTATCTGATCAATAGTCAGACGGTCCTAAGAGACGTGAGGGTATGTGATGACCTCTTAGTGACTTGGAACTATGTTTCACCTCAATCTGTATGTGTTTTGTGTTAATACAGTTCGAGAGTGATTCTGAACTAGTATTTCCCTTGGTATGAGTGACGGGGACATGATAACAGAGTATGCCAGCACCATAAATTTTATGTGGGGTGTCGTTAGTATATATATATTATATGAGTGATTAATATATATATGGACTTGAAATTGGTAACTTTCTACTGTGACTAAAAGTAGTTAAGTAATGAATAAATATTCTGAATTTATAAGTGTTTGCAATGCTTGAGGCAATACTGAAAAACTTTATAATAAAATGAGATTTATGTGAAAACCTTGCTTTCAGAAATTAATTATCTTAGCCCTAGTAATTGTCGGCATGAAACCTTATGAGAAATTTAAGATACGCTAAACTTGTGGGGATTAATAGTGCGGTAGGTGTGCACATTAGACGAGAGGTCAGAAATTTTCAAGAGAGTGTCGCATACTAATATGATTGTTGCATTAGCCGGTAAGCATTTTAAATACTTGCTAAAGTAAATTTTTAAATTGTTTTACAATCGGGCTCTGACCCGTTTCCTGTTATCTCTTCTCTCTTGTACATATATATATATACTACAAGTGTCCAGCCACAGGGGCGTCATGTTTAGGATTGTTTGGACGGAACGTGCTGCAACTTAGGTGGGAGTTGCAGGCCGTTTGCGTAGACAACCTCATTATTGACTCCACTCTTAGTTCTGTTTTATCCAGTTGGGCATGTGTCGCCCTTTTTCCTTATTCAATTGGTTTTGTCAGAGATTATGATTCATTTAGTTTTAGTATTTTACCTTGGGATTTGTTACTCTCAGGATGTTTTTTTTATCTTCGTGGTTTTTATGTTGGAATTAGTTATTTGAATGCTTAAATTGCTTGGATGATGTTTTCCAGTCTAGTTATTTGTGTGACTCTTAAATTGTGAATTATGAAAGGTTTTTATAATTGGACTTAAATTAAAAATGGAAATAATGTTTTAAATAGTTTTAACTTAACTTAATTACTTAAGGTTTTTAAATTGAAAAGTGTATTTTACGACAGTGATGCTAAGAATGAACGAACCGTTCACCTAGGTTATAATTTAATAAAGGACTGATCACCCGTTTTTTTTTTAGGCGGGGTGTCACAGGTGGTATCAGAGCATCAGGTTCTGGTGTCCTTTAGGATCTGTGTGGCTTATTATACTTCCAGCGTTGCTTTGTCTGATATAGATCCCTAAATTTAGGATTATTGATTTCTATGGTGAGATTCCGTTCTCCTGTTGTAACATATGTATAATTGTGAATTCTATTTGCGTTTGGATATGTGTGTGTGTCGAGCGATGAAGGATGTCAGACGAGGGTCGTTAGGCGGACATCAGAAGGCAAGGCTTAATTGAGGGGATAAAGTATATTCGAGGAGAATGACCGTACTTAAGGTCACCCCTATTATGGCACGAGAAGCCAGGATTGTGAAGACGACTAGGGTACAACCTAAGATTTCTAAATGATACTATAGTCGAAAGATGTGCAAGATTAGAGTCACCCAACATAGAATGTTTGGGAGAGGGTCAAATGGAAAATTGAGGATAGTCATCAACGGAAATTCTAGGAATGCGGGAATCGTGTGTGTCACTCAACGAAGGTAATACACTCAAAGTCTTGGGCATATAGCGGAGTGTGGCTAACTAGAAGTGAAAATTTGGGGTAAAATTTTCTTGACTCATCGGAGCAAAGCTATAATGGTGGAAGTCAACCACCATATTTAATAGTGAAATGATGCATCAATAGAAGGACCGTAGGTACAGTTTAACCGCACGTTCCTTCATCAGGTGTTCAGAATTCTGAACTCATCACATGAGGACCTGACAGAGGTCCATTTGTGAATATGAATCTAAATCGTTAGCGAATTTTGTATCGGAGGATGTAGATACAAATGGAGGAGAGGACTCCAAGTGGGATATCGACTCGTAAATATAGTTAATAACACTTAAAAAGGAATCCTGCTAGACGGTCGATTCAGAGATTGATAATGTCGTGCTTTGTCAATGGAGATGATAATGCTTCTTGGTGTGGGAAGCTAAGAGAATCGTAGAATTTAGTCAAGAATAAGATTGTATGCAACGGTGGTAGTATAGCACCATAAGGGGTGTGGGTACACATCAGGGGACCCATTTAAATGAATCGGATAGCTAAAATTCTTACCAAGCGATGATGAATTCAGTAAGGACTACTGTAGCCAGTAGCATGTTCTTTAGGTCCAATAAGTCTAAGGGAACAACGGGGGCAGCCATCAGGAATCGAACCTACCAAAGTCCGAGAGAATGACATTCCTAATATGGTTAGTATGACAGATGAAAAGTGAATTATGTGTAGAGATATTTTGTGAAGAATGATTCACATGCGTTAATGTCTTCCCAAAGTGAATAAAAGAACAAGAGTAGGATGCCTAGTAAAGGACAACGATTAAAGTAGTTTTGTGGTGGTTTAGACAGACGTGTTACGTCCGGGAACCATTTGTGCAGTCAAGACGATTGGCAAGGTAGAAGTATGAGTTTTATCCTCGGAGCATGAGGCGTGTTGTATGTGACACGAGCGAGTCACTATATTTTGTTCATTGCTAGATTAGCATGTGAGACGAGTTTAACGCATATAACTATAAACATTATTATTATGTGAATATTTTCCTTAATGTAGCGGGATTATCTTTAGTGTTATCCGCAGAGGATGAATGGGTGTATTAATAGTGTTATATACTTTAATGAGATTACTCGTTTTAGTTATGTGATATATGAGTATGATATTGTCTTGGTTACAACTTTATAGAAATGGTTAGTACGATAGTTGGCAGTTATTGCAAGGCTATGGGAATAGTTGCATTAGTGCAACATGTTTTTGTTCTGGCGAGGCCTCATCTGCGAGAGGGTCGGACTCGCACTTATATTATCTATTCTAGAGATTTCGGAGGGGATAATGGGTTCTAGATATTCAATCCCGGTGTGTAGGGACTTTGTTGTTATGATTCAGTTTGTATTAGGGTTACTGTTGAGCGAAAAGATTTAACTCATTATTATGTTTAGCGCTCAGGACTTGGTGATAAGAAGAGCGCATTGATATATCTATCCTTTAGAGATGTGAGATTTCTACCCATATGTTGGAGACAAGATTTTGAGAACCCCTATTGTATGTATTCGAGCTTTATGGAATGCGATTACCACCAATACTGAACGATTGTACAATTGGCGAAATATTCTTTGTTAAGCGTAATTACGGGAGGAGATGTAACTTTTCTATCAAGAGACGGAATAAATGGGTACATGATATGGATGGAGGGCCTAACGGATTTCAATAACCGACAATGCTAGGTAGTAGTGTATCGGGGGGTTCCTTGTTTGGATTTCGCTTTGCGAGACATCCCACGCATGAAACTTAGCGTAAAGTTGGAAATATGGATATGTTTGGTCATTAGTCCATGAGTTCGGTACCTCGATCGTAATAGGAGAGGATAATTATATCTATAAGTTGGAAGTTGAATTATATTTTAAGTCCAGTGGAGCCAGTGGGGTGGTAAGGAAGCATTGAAAGTTTTGTTTTATCACCACGAGTTGAAGGGTGGAATGATGATAAAGAGAATTTAGAATTTCAATTTCCTGGGGTGATTGAGAATACCCAAGTGTCGTAATCGCGTTCTGAGAACAAGGGAAATAAAGAGTAAGAATGATTTTTAGCGTGGATTATTTTGGAAAATTTTTATACAAGAGAGAAGACTTGTATTTACTTTGATGTATAGAGCATTTTATGATTTATTTTAATTGTTGTATTTATTCGGGAGAATCGTTGTACTTATTTGAAGAGATTTTAGATTAGTGGTTCTCTTTTGTTATTGTGGGATGTAGATTCTCTATACCTAGTATTTTGATGGATTTGGTTAGTTTTATCGATGAGTAGCGCGCCGTTCGCTCTTCTCGGGCGGGCGGGGTGCTACAAATTGTGGTCATCCTGGTTAGCTGATGTTAGAATCGTCTGAGTTATAGGGATGTGGGAATAAATGTGTGGAATATATGTTTGTGGGACTAACATAACGAGGTGGAAGTGGTAGAGTGGATTAAGCGTCACATGAAGAACGATTATCCATATATACGTGTGCGATTAGAGTAGCACACCCGAATTTGGTTGGAAGGCAGTGGGAAGTCATTTAAAAAGGGGGTATTCCTTCATAAGGTTAGAATTTAATTATTATAGAGAACACTCGGAGTGGAGTTGTAATTAGTCAAATGTTGAGAGCAACTTACACGTACAAAGAGTGAAGGTGTTAGTACGGTATAAAAGGGTCCAAAAGTGCACATCGTAGAGAAAAGTGCACGGATCGAAACTTTTGGTATACGCTAAGGAAAGAAGGGGAGTATTAAGTGTCACTTAATGTGAGACATTTCAAATATAAGTCGATGTTGAGTGGGACATAGTGAGTGGTCTCCGCATGCACCACTCATAGATAGATATCGGTTGGAACGAGAGGATAAACTAGGGAATTTTATGGCTATCGATAATTCCTATAATGGAAAAGGACTGTAAAGTCGGTAAAGTTTCTTGGATGAGTTGCCAACCACAAAGTAAGATCAAGAGTTCCTTCGAACGTGTGGAACAAGATGCCCAAGAAGAAAGTGATTGACATTCCTTTTGGGTGATTTACAATATTAGCTAGTGTGCCCGAGTCTTCCTTTGAAAGGAAGGACCGTGCCAGTATGTGGTCCTACACGGTATTTTTTCTGAATTACGATGAGATTTTTAAATCCCACCTTCAATATGGGATTTCAGGAAGCAGTGGGGATAACATTTCGTTTTGAACAGGTTGTGTCACCCTTAATCCGGGGAATAGGCGAGCAGTGATTAACCATTAGTGGAGCAGTGTGAAAATAATTTTTGGATTCATTGTGATCGTTTCATTTCCACAATTGTTATAGCTATCAAGTGGAGTATAGTACAGTAATTGGGGGAAGATATTACCAAATGGTAGAGTTCCGTGGGAGCACTCGTACCTGCTTATTGTGAACAAGGTGCTTATTGAAGTTTTGGTGTGGAAAAACCATAACTTTTCTCACTCTGAGTGTTAAGAGATGGGCGGATAATCGGAATTTTGGATTGGCTGAGTTGGAGTCTGATGACTATGATGTAATTCCACGACTGTTTTAGGCGAACAAGAGTGGTCAGATGTTCGTATGGTTTCTCTCATAATGGGAGTTTTGTGTTTAGATAAATCCGAGTAGTTGGCATGTAGTGAGGTGCGACGTCCCAGTGAAATAATGGGAATTAATAATGTATAGGCGTGTCTTATGCGAATGTTGTCGGATAGGAGCACAATGTGAAGTGGCTTTAATGAGAGTGTTGAACAAGCTTGCTGTGAGGCGGGGGCTATACTAATTGAGCGCCTTACTATCTAGATAGTTTGTGTACTGATAAGGTATCCAAAATTGTTTTACCAGATAGACATTATTTTCCGAATTTCGGGAAGAAATTCCGTTATTAGGGGGGAAGTATGTAATACCCCGTATTTTTATGACTTTTAAATATGGGGATTTATTAAAATTAATTAGAGATATTAATTTAATATTAATTCAAAAATCATTTGAATATTTACTAGTGTGATGAGAGTTAGTAATTATTAGAATTTTGTTGTAAATTACTTTATGGGTAAAGTAATATGTGTAATTAAATTTAGTAAAATTATCACGAGAATCTAATTTGATAATTTTAGAAATTTTATCGGGACGCGCCTGTGTCGTGTCGGGATTAAATTCGCAATATTAAAAGTGAATAAATTATAATTCACCCGTAGGGTAGAGATAGTCAAAATAATGTACCCGAGGGTGTAGTTTGGGTCTTGGGGTGTTTTTAGGCCTAATGAGCATCCCGGGAGGGCGTTTTAGACATTTTGTATTTTTGGGCATGGAAACCCACGAATTTTCTAAGGTTATATCAGATGTTAGGGGTTGTCTTTTAGGGTTAGCATAACCAAAAATCAAGAACGACCATTGGAGAGGAAGAGGAGAAGCTTTCCAAGGAGTTCTAGGCCAAGAACTCTACCGTTTGCACCGCCGTCACCGCCAAATTGTAGATCGCACGACGAGGAACACAATCACACCAATTTATTCCACGAATCAGAAACAAAGATTTACAGGCAAGTATCTATCTTGCTTTATTTTAGTTAATGCTTCAATTATATTAGCATAGGGTTGATTAGAACTAGTTAACATGAAAGAAAGCATATATTGGAGACTAAAATTTGCATGTTGTAGAGGTAGAAAACATATTCCGGAAATCAAATTCACATGTAGAGGATAAACCACGAATTTCCTTTGAGTTAGGTGTATAAATCTGGAAAAAGAATTGGAAGAATTAAGATAAGGAAGAAAATTAGGGTTCTTGAGGTTGATATAGTTTTTGCCCTTTTAATTGGATATACTCGATGAAAACTCACATGTTTTACGTAGAAAATTATTTATTTGGGTGTATAACACTTGTAGTATCATTTGTTGGGAGTTTGGTAGTGGAACATGATGATTTGGATGCATTTGGAATAGGATTCCCAACTGTTTGATCGATCGAACGACCCACTTCCATGGATCGATCGACCCCTCCTGGAAAATTCATATTACTCCTTTAAATAGTTATTTCGATTAAAATGAGTAGTAAACTTTGGACCTTATTAATAGAACATTTTGGGACATAAAGAGGATCAGTAGGACTTAGTAAAAAGGGGGAGTTTAAGGTATGGCAAATTTAAAGTTAACAGGGAGTAATTTGTTCATAGGGAATTTTGGAAAAGTGTAATTAAAGGAGTAAGACCGGTAAGAAAGCTACGTTAGAAAATAAGAGAGTACCTACTGAATTTATACATTGGGGAAATAGAATATTACGAGTGAAATGAGGAATGTATGGAATAACCTATAATTCATAATAAAAGAGACGAGCCGTTATACGGGATAATCTAGTAACATGCACTAAGAACGAATATCATAGTATGGGTCGTGGGCGTACCTAATTTAGAAATGGGAATGTTAGTATACATATATATGAGTGTGTTTGTGTATATACTATATACGTGTAAAAATCATGCCCGCGCTACTTGCTATCACTAAGGTTATCACTCCGGGACAGTCGTATCTCGATAGGATCTTTATGGGGGATATTGACTTGTACCCTAGAACATAGGAATCCTTGGTACAGGCCATCTGATCGATAGTCAAATGGTCCTACGAGACGTGAGGGTATGTGTTGACCTCTTAGTGACTTGGAACTATGTTTCGCCTCAATTTGTATGTGTTTTGTGTTAATACAGTTCGAGAGTGATTCCGAACTAGTATTTCCCTTAGTCTGAGTGACAGGGACTTGATAGCAGAGTATGCCAGCACCATAAATTTTATGTGGGGCGCCGTTAGTGTATATATATATATATATATTATATGAGTGATTAATATATATATAGACTTGAAATTGGGAACTTTCTACCGTGACTAAAATTTGTTAAGTAATGAATAAATATTCCAAATTTAAAGTGTTTGCAATGTTTGAGGCAATACTGAAGGACTTTATAATAAAATGAGATTTATGTGAAAACCTTGCTTTCAGAAATTAATTATCTTAGCCCTAGTAATTGTCGGCATGAAACCTTATGAGAAATTTTAGATACGCTAAACTTGTGGGGATTAATAGTGCGGTAGGTGTGCACATTAGAAGAGAGGTCGAAAATTTCTCAACAGAGTGTCGCATACTAATATGATTATTGCATTAGCCGGTAAGCATTTTAAATACTTGTTAAAGTAAAATTTTAAATTATTTTACAATCGGGCTCTGACCCATTTTCTGTTATCTCTTCTCTCTTATACATATATATATATATATATATACTACAGGTGCCCAGCCACAGGGGCGTCATGCTTAGGATTCTTTAGAAGGAACGTGCTGCAGCTTAGGTGGGAGTTGCAGGCCTTTTGCTTAGACGACCTCATTATTGACTCCACTCTTAGTTCTGTTTTATCCAGTTGGGCATGTGTCGCCCTTTTTCCTTATTCAGTTGGTTTTGTCAGAGATTATGATTAATTTACTTTTAGTATTTTACCTTGGGATTTTTACTGTCAGAATGTTTTTTTTTCTTCGTGGTTTTAAAGTTGGAATTAGTTATTTGAATGCTTAAATTGCTCGGGTGATATTTTCCAATATAGTTATTTGTGTGACTATTAAACTGTGAATTATGAAAGGTTTTTATAATTGGACTTAAATTTAAAATGGATATAATGTTTTAAATGGTTTTGACACTTAGCTTAATTACTTAGGGTGTTTAAATTGAAAAGTGTATTTTGTGACAGTGATGCTAAGAATGAATTAACCGTTCACCTTGGTTATAATTTAATAAATGACTGATCACCCTGTATTTAAATACGCGGGGTATCACAGGTGGTACAAGAGCATCAGGTTCTAGTGTCCTTTAGGATCTGTGCGACTTATTATACTTCCAGCGTTGCTTTGTTTGATATAAAGCCCTAAATTTTGGATTGTTGATTTCTATGGTGAGATTCCGTTCTCCTGCTATAACGTATGTATAATTGTGAATTCCATTTGCGTTCGGATGTGTGCGTGTGCCAAGCGATGAAGGATATCAGACGAGGGCTGTTAGGCGGACATCAGGAGGCAAGGCTTAATTGAGGTGGTAAAGTATATTCGAGGAGAATGACCGTAGTTAAGGTCACCCCTATTATGGCACGAGAAGCCAGGACTGTGATGACGGCTAGGGCGCAGCCTAAGATTTCCAAATGCTACTATAGTCGAAAGATGTGCAAGATTAGAGTCACCCAACGTAGAATGTTTGGGTGAGGGTCAAATGGAAAATTGAGGATAGTCATCAACGAAAATTCTAGGAATGCGGGAATAGTGTGTGTCACTCAACGAAGGTAATACGCTCAAAGGCTTGGGCATATAGCGGAGTGTGGCTAACTAGAAGTGAAAATCTGGGGTAAAATTTTCTTGACTCATTGGAGCAAAGTTATAATGGTGTAAGTCAACCACCACATTTAATAGTGAAATGTTGCGTCAATAGAAGGACCTTAGGTAGAGTTTAACTGCACGTTCCTTCATCAGGTGTTCAGAATAAGATGTGCACGTTGTTCTGAACTCATCACAGGAGGACCTGACAGAGATCCATTTGTGAATATGAATCTAAACCATTAGCGAATTTTGTATCGGAGGATGTAGATACAAATGGAGGAGAGGACTCCAAGTGGGAGATCGACTCGTAAATATAGTTAATAATACTTAAAAGGGAATCCTACTGGACGGTCGATTCAGAGATTGATAATGCCGTGATTTGTCAATGGAGATGATAATGCCTCTTGTTGTGGGAAGCTAAGAGAATTGAAGAATTTAGTCAAGAATAAGATTGTATGCAACGGTGGTAGTGTAGCACCACAAGGGTGTGTGGATACACATCAGGGGACCCATTTAAATGAATCGGATAGCTAAAATTCTTACCGAGTAATGGTGAATTTATTAAGGACTACTATAGCCGGTAGCACATTCTTTAGGGCCAATAAGGCTAAGGGAACAACGGGGGTAGCCATCAGTAATCGAACCTACCAAAGTCTGAGAGAATGACATTCCTAATATAGTTAGTATGACAGATGATAAGTGAATTATGTGTAGAGATATTTTGTGAAGAATGATTCACATGCGTTAATGTCTTCCTGAAGTGAATAAAGGACAACGATTAAAGTAGTTTTATGGTGGTTTGGACAGACGTGTTACGTCTGGGGACCATTTGTGCAGTCAAGACAATTGGCAAGATAGAAGTATGAGTTTTATCCTCGGAGGACGAGGCGTGTTTTATGTGACACGAGCGAGTCACTATATTTTTTTCATTGCTAGATTAGCATGTGAGACGAGTTTAATGCGTATAACTATAAACATTATTATTATGTGAATATTTTTCCTAATGCACCGGGATTATCTTTAGTGCTATCCACAGAGGATGAATGGGTGAGATTACTCGTTTTAGTGATATGATTATATTAGTATGATATTGTATTGGTTACAACTTTATAGAAATGGTTAGTACGATAGTAGGTAGTTATTGCAAGGCTATCGAAATAGTTGCATTAGTGCAGCATTTTTTTGTTCTGGCGAGGCCTCATCTGCGAGAGGATCGGACTCGCACTTATATTATCTATTCTAGAGACTTCGCAGGGGATAGTGGGTTCTAGATATTCAATCCTGGTGTGTGTAGAGACTTTGTTGTTGTGATTCAGTATGTATTGGTCTTACTGTTGAGCGAAAAGATTTAACTCATTATTATGTTTTGCGCTCAAGACTTGGTGATAAGAAGGGCGCATTGATATATCTATCCTTTAGAGATGTGAGAGATGAGAGTTATACCCATATGTTGGGGACAAGATTTTGAGAATCCCGATTGTATGTATTCGAGCTTTATGGAATAGGATTACCACCAATACTGAACGATTGTACAATTGGCGAAATGTTCTTTGTTAAGCGTAATTAAAGGAGGAGATGTAACTTTTCTATCAAGAGATAGAATAAAGGGGTACATGATATGGACGGAGGGCCTAACGGATTTCGATAACCGACGATGCTAGGTAGTAGTGTATCAGGGGGTTCCTTATTTGGATTTCGCTTTGCGAGACATCCCTCGCAAGAAACTTAGCGTAATTTGGAAATCGGGATATGTTTGGTCATAAGTCCATGAGTTCGGTACCTCGGTCGTAATAGGAGCGGGTAATTATATCTATAAGTTGGAAATTGAATTATATTTTAAGGCCAGTGGAGCCGGTGGGGTGGTAAGGAAGCATTGAAAGTTTTGTTTTATCACCACGAGTTGAAGGGTAGAACGATGATAAGGAGAATTTAAAATTTTGATTTCTAGGGGTGATTGAGAATACCCAAGTGTCGTAATCGCATTCTGAGAACAAGGTAAATAAAGAGTAAGAATGATTTTTAGCGTGGATTATTTGGGAAAATTTTTATACAAGAGAGAAGACTTATATTTATTTTGATGTATAGAGCATTGGTGATTTATTTTAGTTGTTGTATTTATTCGGGAGAATTGTTGTACTTATTTGAAGAGATTTGAGATTAGTGGTTCTCTTTTATTGTTATGGGATATAAATGCTCTATACCTAGTATTTGGATGGATTTGGTTAGTTTTATCGATGAGTAGCGCGCGGTTCGCTCTTCCCGGGCGGGCGGGGTGCTACAAAATATGGGCATCCATGTTAGCTGATGTTAGAATCGTCTGAGTTGTAGGGATGTAGGAATAAATGTGTGGAATAAATGTTTGTGGGACTAACATAACGAGGTGGAAGTGGTAGAGTGGATTAAGCGTCGCATGAAGAACGATGATCAATATATACGTGTGCGATTAGAGTAGCACCCCCGAATTTGGTTGGAAGGCTGTGGGAAGTCATTTAAAAAGGGGGTATTCCTTCCTAAGGGTAGAATTTAATTATTATAGAGAACATTCGGAGTGGAGTTGTTATTAGTCAAATATTGAGAGCAACTGACGCGTACAAAGAGTGAAGGTGTTAGTAGGGTATAAAAGGGTCCAGAAGCGCACATCGTAGAGAAAAGTGCACGGATCAAAACTTTCGGTATACACTAAGGAAAGAAGGGGAGTATTAAGTGTCACTTAATGTGAGACATTTCAAATAAAAGTCGATATTGAGCGTGACATTGTGAGTGGTCTCCGCATGCACCACTCATAGATAGATATCGATTGGAACGAGAGGATCAACCAGGGAATTTTGTGGCTATCGATAATTCCTATAATGGAAAAGGCCTATAAAGTCGGTAAAGTTTCTTGGATGAGTTTCCAACCTCAAGGTAAGATCAAGAGTTCCTTCGAACGTGTGGAACAAGATGCCCAAGAAGAAAGTGATTGACATTCCTTTTGGGTGATTTACAATATTAGCTAGTGTGCCCCAGTCTTCCTTTGAAAGGAAGGATCGCGCCAGTACGTGGTCCTACATGGTATTTTTTTTCTGAATTCGGATGAGATTTTTAAATCCCACCTTCAATATGGGATTTCAGGAAGCAGCGGGGATAGCATTTCGTTTTGAGCAGGTTGTGTCACCCTTAATCCGGGGAGTAGGCGAGTAGTGATTAACCATTAGTGGAGCGGTGTGAAAATCATTTTTGGATTCATTGTGATCGTTTCATTTTCACAACGGTTATAGCTAGCAAGTGGAGTATAGTACGATAATTGGGGGAAGATATTACCAAATGGTAGAGTTCCGTGGGAACACTCGTACATGCTTATTGTGAACAAGGTGCTTATTGAAGTTTTGGTGTGGAAAAACCTTAACTCTTCTCACTCTGAGTGTTAAGAGATGAGCGGATAATCAGAATTTTGGATTGGCTGAGTTGGAGTCTGATGACTATGGTGGAATTCCACGACTATTTTAGGCGAACAAGAGTGGTCATATGTTCGTATGGTTTCTCTCATAATGGGAATTTTGTGTTTAGATAAATCCGAGTAATTGGCATGTAGTGAGGTGCGACCTCCTAATGATATTTAAATAATGGGAATTAATAATGTATATGCGTGTCTTATGTGAATGTTGTCGGATAGGAGCACAATGTGAAGTGGCTTTAATGAGAGTGTTGAACAAGCTTGCTGTGAGGCGGGGCTATAGTAATTGAGCGCCTTACTATGTAGATAGTTTGCGTACTGATAAGGTATCCAGAATTGTTTTACCAGATATACATTATTTTCCGAATTTCGGGACAAAATTCCGTTATTAGGGGGGAAGTATGTAATACCCCATATTTTTATGACTTTTAAATATGGGGATTTATTAAAATTAATTAGAGATATTAATTTAATATTAGAGACATTAATTTAATATTAATCCAAAAATCATTTGAATATTTACTAGCGTGATGAGAGCTAGTAATAATTGGAATTTTGTTATAAATTACTTTATGGGTAAAGTAATATGTGTAATTAAATTTAGTAAAATTATCACGAGAATTTAATTTGATAATTTTGAAAATTTTATTGGGACGCGCCTGTGTCGTGTCAGAATTAAATTCGCATTATTAAAAGTGAATAAATTATAAGTCACTCGTATGGTCATTTTGAGTGCGTCAATGTGTCCGAAAGGATCGAGATAGTCAAAATAATGTACCCGGGGGTTTAGTTTGGGTCTCAGGGCGTTTTTAGACCTAATGAGCATTCCGGGAGGGCGTTTTAGACATTTTGTATTTTTGGGTAGGGAAACCCATGAATTTTCTAAGGTTATATCAGATGTTAGGGGTTATCTTCTAGGGTTAGCATAACCAAAAACCAAGAACGACCATTGGAGAGGAAGAGGAGAAGCTTTTCAAGGAGTTTTAGGCCAAGAACTCCACCGTTTGTACCGCCGTCACCGTCAAATTGTAGATCGCACGACGAGGAACACAATCACACCAATTTATTCCACAAATCAGAAACAAAGATTTACAGGCAAGTATCTATCCTGCTTTATTTTAGTTAATGCTTCAATTATATTAGCACAGGGTTGATTATAACTAGTTATCATGAAAGAAAACATATATTGGAGACAAGAATTTGCATGTTGTAGAGGTAGAAATCATATTCTGGAAATCAAATTCACATATAGAGAATAAACCGCGAATTTCCTTTGAGTTAGCAGTAGAAATCTGGAAAAAGAATTGGAAGAATTAAGATAAGGAAAAAAATTAGGGTTCTTGAGGTTGATATAGTTTTTTCCCTTTTAATTTGATATACTCGATGAAAACTCACATGTTTTACGTAAAAAATTATTTATTTGGGTATATAACACTTGTAGTATCATTTGTTGGGAGTTTGGGAGTGGAACATGATGATTTGGATGCATTTGGAATAGGATTCCCATAACTGGATTTTCTACAGTTTCGTTATAACTGCTTAATCGATCGATCGACCCACTTCCATCGATCGATCGACCCCTCCAGAAAAATTCATATTCCTCCTTTAAATAGTTATTTCGATTAAAATGAGTAATAACATTTGAACCTTATTAATAGAACATTTTGGGACATAAAGAGGATCAGTAGGACTTAGTAAAAAGGGGGCATTTAAGGTATGTCAAATTTAAAGTTAACGGGGGGTAATTTATACATAGGAAATTATGGAAACGTGTATTAAAGGAGTAAGACCCGTAAGAAAGCTACGTTAGAAAATAAGAGACTACCCACTGAATTTATACATTGGGGAAATAGAATATTACGAGTGAAATGAGGAATGTATGGAATAACCTATAATTAAGAATAAAAGAGACGAGCCGTTATACGGGATAATCTAGTAACATGTACTAATAACGAATATCATAGTATGGGTCGTAGGCGTACCTAATTTAGAAATGGGAATGGTAGTATACATATATATGAATGTGTTTATGTATATACTATATACATGTAAAAATCATACCCGCGCTACTTGCTATCACCGAGGTTACCGCGTCGGGACAGTCTTATCTCGATGGGACCTTTATGGGGGATATTGACTTGTACCCTAGAACATAGGAATCCTTGGTATAGGCTATCTGATCGATAGTCAGACGATCCTAAGAGATGCGAGGGTATGTGTTGACCTCTTAGTGACTTAGAACTATGCTTCGCCTTAATTTGTATGTGTTTTGTGATAATATAGTTCGAGAGTGATTCAAAACTAGTATTTCCCTTAGTATGAGTGACGGGGACTTGATAGCAGAGTATGCCAGCACCATAAATTTTATGTGGGGTGCCGTTAGTATATATATATTATATGAGTGATTAATATATATATATATATATATATATATATATATATATATATATATATATAGAGAGAGAGAGAGAGAGAGAGAGACTTGAAATTGGGAACTTTCTACTGTGACTAAAAGTAGTTAAGTAATGAATAAATATTCCGAATTTATAAGTGTTTGCAATGTTTGAGGTAATACCGAAAGACTTTATAATAAAATGAGATTTATGTGAAAACCTTGCTTTCAGAAATTAATTATCTTAGCCCTAGTAATTCTCAACATGAAACCTTATGAGAAATTTAAGATAAGCTAAGCTTGTGGGGATTAATAGTGCGGTAGGTGTGCACATTGGAAGAGAGGTGAAAAATTTCTCAAGAGAGTACCGCATACTAATATGATTGTTCAATTAGCCGGTAAACATTTTAAATACTTGCTAAAGAAAAATTTTAAACTGTTTTACAATCGGGCTTTGACCCGTTTCCTGTTATCTCTTCTCTCTTGTACATATATATATATATATATATATATATATATATATATATGTATATATACTACAGGTGCCCAGCCACAGGGGGTCATGCTTGGGATTCTTTAGAAGGAACGTGCTGCAGCTTAGGTGGGAGTTGCAGGCTTTTTGCTTAGACGACCTCATTATTGACTCCACTCTTAGTTATGTTTTATCCACACTACACCAAAACTAGGGATTGGTCACGGCTAAAATCCTTGACCAAAGCTGTGGGTCGCAAACTTGGGCCGTGACCATTTCGGGCGTGACCATTTTCGTGGGTCGGGACCCAAGTTCGTGACCAAAAAATGGTCACGGCCGAGAGGGGTCACGGCAGATGGTCGCGGACTTGGGCCGCGACCCACTTCCGTGACGGATCGCGACCCTCATCCGTGACCCACAACCGTGACAAATTGGTCGCGGCCAAAGTCCGCGACCCACGTCCGTGACCCATAACCATGACAAATTGGTCGTGGCCAAAGTCCGCGACACACGACCATGAAAAAAAATATAAAAAAATTGGTCGCGGACCTCATCTGTGACCCACAACCGTGACAAATTAGTCGCGGCCAAAGTCCGCGACCCACGTCCATGAAAAAAAAATGGTCGCGACCCTCATCCGTGACCCATAACCGTGACAAATTGGTTGCGGCCTAAGTCCGTGACCCACAACCGTGACGAAAAAAGGAAAAAAATGGTCGCGGACTTTGGCCGCGACTATTTTTATTCGCGACGAAAAAAATAAAAATGTATTTTTTTTGTCCAATCCTAAAATTGGGGGGCCTGTGAGTGCACCATCGGTTGCTACGTGTAACGTTGGACGCGTACTAGGTGTTACAAATAATTATTATTTACAAAACAATAAAAAAAATCACAAATTCCGAATCGAGAACGTTATTAATAAACAAATATATATACAAACTTAAAAATATTACGCGTCTTAATAATTCACAGACCAAATAAAAAAGTGGGCAGAGTTTCCTCTATTTTCTTGACATTCCAAACCCTGTAAATGTAAAACCTGCTTATTATAAATCCCGCACGACCATAAAATTCAACAATCAGATTATAAAAAATCCCGCACGGCCATAAAACTAAACAATAAAAGTCCGCACGGCTGTAACACATAAAAAACAAAATCATGAATGTCCACAACATATAAACAATCTTCATGTTGTAAATCATTGCCTCCTTCATTTGTTCCGCATGCAAAAATCCTACAAATGATAGGATACATAAAAAAAATATCAGTAACCAAGTAGTTTTACAAAAAATTTAATCAAGCTGAAAAATTGCATATATGAGTTAAAATTATCAACATATCAATATTTGTATGCCTAAGTCTAGAAATATGCAAATTACCGCCGTATTCTCAAACCGAAAGTCCCGTGGCTGCGTGGTCAGTTCTTACGAGTTACATTGGTCGCGTGGTAGGTGTTGGTGCCACCCACGGGGCCGTTCAGGGGTTGTTTTGGATTTTCACCCTCTAACGCCATGTTTTCAAGCCTAAGTCTAGAAATATGCAAATTATCGTTGTATTCTCAAACCGGGAGACCCGCGGCTGCGCGGTCAGTTCCTACAAGTTACATTGGTCCTGTGGGAGGTGTTGGCAACCTACGGGGCCGTTCGGGGGCTGTTTTGGGTTTTCACCCTCAAACGCCATGTTTTTAAGCATAAGTCTAGAAATATGTTAATTATCATCGTATTCTCAAACCGGGAGATCCGCGGCTGCGGGGTCAGTTCCTATGAGTTACATTGGTCCCGTGGGAGGTGCTGGTTCCACCCGCGGGGCCGTTCGAGAGTTGTTTTAAGTTTCCACCCTTTAACGCCCTGTTTTGCTTAAGTCTAGAAATATGCAAATTATCATCGTATTCTAAAACCGGGAGTCTCACGGCTACGCGGTAAGTTCCTACAAGTTACATTGGTCCCGTGGGAGGTGTTGGTGCCACCCACGGGGCCGTTTGGGGGCTATTTTGGGTTTTCACCCTCTAACGCCATGTTTTTAAGCCTAAGTTTAGAAATATGCAAATTACCATCGTATTCTCAAACCGGGAGTCCCGCGGCTGCATGGTCAGTTCCTACGAGTTACATTGGTCCCGTGGGAGGTGTTGGTGTCACCCACGGGGACGTTCGGGAGTTGTTTTGGGTTTTCACCCTCTAACGCCATGTTCTTAAGCCTAAGTCTAAAAATATGTAAATTATCATCGTATTCTCAAATCGGGAGACCCGCGGCTACGGGGCCAGTTCCTACGAGTTACATTGGTCTCGTGGGAGGTGTTGGTGCCACCACGGGGACGTTCGGGGGTTGTTTCGAGTTTTCACCCTCTAACGCCATGTTTTGCTTAAATCTAAAAATATGCAAATTACCGTTGTATTCTCAAATCGGTAGTCTCGCGACTGCGCGGTCAGTTCCTATGAGTTACATTGGTCCCGTGGGAGGTGTTGGTGCCACCCACGTGGCCGTTCGAGGGCTGTTTTGGATTTTCACCCACTAACGCCATTTTTTAAGCCTAAGTCTAGAAATATGCAAATTACCGTCGTATTCTCAAACCGTGAGACCCGCGGTTGCGTGGTTAGTTCCTACAAGTTACATTGGTCCCGTGGGAGGTGTTGGTGCCACCCACGGGGACGTTCGGGGGCTGTTTCGAGTTTTCACCCTCTAACGCCATGTTTTGCTTAAGTCTAGAAATATGCAAATTATCGTCGTATTCTCAAATCGAGAGTCTCGCGGCTACGCGATAAGTTCCTACGAGTTACATTGGTCCCTTGGGAGGTGTTGGTTCCACCCACGGGGCAGTTCGGGGATTATTTCGAGTTTTCACCCTCAATGCCATGTTTTTAAGCCTAAGTCTAGAAATATGCAAATTATCATCGTATTCTCAAATCGAGAGACCCGCAGCTGCGGGGTCAGTTCCTACGAGTTACATTGGTCCTGTGGGAGGTGTTGGTGCCACCCATGAGGCCGTTCGGGGGTTGTTTCGAGTTTTTCCCCTCTAACGCCATGTTTTGCTTAGTATAGAAATATGCAAATTATCATCGTATTCTTAAATCGGGAGTCTCGCGGCTGCGCGATCAGTTCCTACGAGTTACATTGGTCCCGTGGGAGGTGTTGGTTCCACCCACGGGGAAGTTCGGGAATTGTTTCGGGTTTCCCCCTCTAACGCCATGTTTTGCTTAGTATAGAAATATGCAAATTATCGTCGTATTCTTAAAACAGGAGTCTCGCGGCTGCGCGGTCAATTTCTACCAGTTACATTGGTCCCGTGGGAGGTGTTGGTGCCACCCACGGGGCCGTTCGGGAGCTATTTTGGGTTTTCACCCTCTAACGCCATGTTTTTAAGCCTAAGTCTATAAATATGCAAATTATCGTCGTATTCTTAAACTGGGAGTCTCGCGGCTGGGCGGTCAGTTCCTACGAGTTACATTGGTCCCGTGGGAGGTGTTGGTGCCACCCACGGGGCCGTTCTGGGGCTATTTTGGGGTTTCACCCTCTAACGCCATGTTTTTAAGCCTAAGTCTACAAATATGCAAATTATCGTCGTATTCTCAAACCGGGAGTCCCGTGACTGCGTGGCCAGGTCCTACGAGTTACATTGGTCTCGTGAGAGGTGTTGGTGCCACCCACGTGGCCGTTCGGTGGCTATTTTTTTATTTTCACCCTCCAACGCCATGTTTTTAATCCTAAGTCTAGAAATATGCAAATCACCATCGCATTCTCAAACCAGGAGTCTCGGGGATGCGTGGTCAGTTTCTATGAGTTATATTGGTCCCGTGGGAGGTGTTAGTGCCTCCCACGGGGACGTTCGGTGGCTGTTTTGGGTTTTCACCCTCTAACGACATATTTTTAAGCCTAAGCCTAGAAATATGCTAATTATCGTCGTATTGTCAAACCGGGAGACCCGCGGCTGCGGGATCAGTTCCTACGAGTTACATTGGTCCCGTGGGAGGTGTTGGTTCCACCCACGGGGTCGTTCGAGGGTTATTTCGAGTTTTCACCCTCTAACGCCATGTTTTGCTTAAGTCTAGAAATATGCAAATTATCGTCGTATTCTATAACCGAGAGTCTCGCGGCTGCGCGGTCAATTTTTACGAGTTACATTGGTCCTGTGGGAGGTGTTGGTTTCACCCACGGGCCGTTCGAGGGTTGTTTCGAGTTTTTACCCTCTAACGCCATGTTTTACTTAAGTCTAGAAATATGAAAATTATCGTCGTATTATCAAACCGGGAGTCTCGCGACTGGGCGATCAGTTCCTACGAGTTACATAGGTCCCGTGGGAGGTGTTGGTGCCTCTCACAGGGCCGTTCGGGGGTTGTTTTGGGTTTTCACCCTCTAACGCCATGTTTTTAATACTGTCTTTTTCTTATTTAATGATTGTGAGATCTGCAACACTTTTAATACGGCCCCTGTTTGCTTTGTTCCCCATAATGAAGCTACTCTTTTTGCAATTGATTGAAAGACCTGATTATTTTTCATATAACTTTAGAAAATCCATTAGAATATCTAGACAATTTTTAGAACCCCAAGTGAAAATGATAAGGTCATCTGCAAAAGTAAGATGGCTAATTGAATCACATCCTCTAGGTTAAGAGAAGGATTTAATGTTGCCATTTAGCATGAGATTATGACGACCTCTATTTAAAGCTTCTGAGGCTAAAATGAAAAGGCTTGCATAGATGTTGCATCATTCCCTGACTAAGTAAGATGTTGTCTAAATGTTTCTATTTTTGACAAAACCTAATTAGAATGGGGAAATGAGGCTTAGAAGAAAAGAAGAAAGTCTAGAGTTGTGGATTTTTTAGAAAATTTTATAGGAGACATTGCATAGACTAATTGGTCTAAAGTCAGTGCAAGAGGAGGGGTTTATAATTTTAGCAATAAGGCATATTTTGGGTCTCTCCCCGGGATTTTGGAATTTCAGATCTAAGAAATAAGGATTGAATAGTTGACACTAAATATTTCTTGATAATGCCCTAACATTGAATAAAGAACGAGTTGTTGAAACCATCTAGACATGCATCACTGTTTGGATTAATACTTTTAAGAGATTCCAAAATTTTTATGTGATCAGGAATCCTTTCCATATCTTCATTTATTTGGTTAGTCACCAAGGCAGGGATATAAGTTTACACTTCAAATGACTCGGTAGAACGTGCAGTGAATAAATTTTAAAAATAATAAATAACAGTGTTAAACATTCCTTCAGTTGACTCCTCTATGTTGCTGTCCTCATTTTTTATTCTATGAATCAATCAATTCCTTCTATGTTGATTCACCAATGAATGATAGTATTTAGAGTTCCTATCTCCATTTTTTATCCACTGCCTTCTGAACTTTTGAAACCAGAATTACTCCCCAGATGATAAGGCATCATTTAATTTAACCTTAACTTTATTCAGCTCCACCAAAAGGTCTTGAGTTTTATTCTCTTCATAATGAATCTCAGCTTTGAGAACCTTTATCCTCTAGGTTAATACAGTTTTAAAAAATGTTTATGAAATTTTCCTTGCTCTAATTCCTCATAATCCCTTTAAGTTTTCTAAGTTTGAAAGCAAAGACATCTAAAGGTCATCCTGTAGTGAATGAATTCCAAATGTTACAAACCAATTGGTAGAAAGAATCAGTTGAGGTCCAAAAGTTTTGGAATTTAAAAGGTTTCTTGATAAAGTTTTATGGCTATTTTACGTTTTCACCCTTCGATGGCATGTTTTTATGCTTAAGTCTAACTTTTTACAAATTTACATCATACACTCAAACCGGGAGCCCCGTGACTACGCGGTCGATTCCTACGAGTCACATTAGTACCATGCGAGGGGTTCGTGACTCTTACGGGACCGTTTTAAGGCTGTTTTACATTTTCACCCTTCGATGGCATGTTTTTATGCATAAGTCTAATTTTTACAAATTTACGTCGTACACTCAAACCGGGAGCCCCGTGACTACGCAGTCGGTTCCTACGAGTCACATTAGTCCCTTGCGAGGGGTTCGTGACTCTTACGGGACCGTTTTAAGGCTGTTTTATGTTTTCACCCTTCGATAGCATATTTTTATGCTTAAGTTTATTTTTTGCAAATTTACGTCGTACACTCAAACTGGGAGCCCCGTGACTACGTGGTCGGTTCCTACGAGTCACATGGGTCTCGTGTGAGGTGTTCATGACTCTTACAGGACCGTTTTGTGCTTGTTTTACGTTTTCAACCTTCGATGGCATCTTTTTATTCTCAGGTCGAACTTTGTGCAAATGTAGAAAGTATTCTCAAACCGGGAGCCCCGTGACTACGCGGTCGGTTCCTATGAGTCACATTGGTCCCGTGCGAGGTTTCGTGATTCTTACGGGACCTTTTTGTGGCTGTTTTATGTTTTCACTCTTCGATTGCAAGTTTTTATGCTCAAGTCTAAATTTTTAGCAAATTTATGTCGTACACTCTAACCGGGAGCCCTGTGACTACACGGTCGGTTCCTACGAGTCAGATTGGTCCAGTGCAAGGTGTTCGTGACTCTTACCAGACCATTTTGTGGTTATTTTACGTTTTCACCCTTCGATGGCATGTTTTTATGCTTAAGTCTAATTTTTTGTAAATTTACGTCGTACACTCAAATCGGGAGTCCCGTGACTACGCGATCGGTTCCTATGAGTCGCATTGGTCCCATGCGAGGTGTTCGTGACTCTTACGGGACCGTTTGGTGTTTATTTTAGGTTTTCGTCCTTCGATGACATGTTTTTATGCTTAAGTCTAACTTTTTGTAAATTTACGTCGTACACTCAAATTGGGAGCTCCGTGACTACACGATTGGTTCCTATGATTTACATTGGTCCCGTGCGAGGTGTTCGTGACTCTTACGGGACTGTTTTGTGGCTATTTTACGTTTTCACCATTCGATGGCATGTTTTTATGCTTAAGTCTAATTTTTTGCAAATTTACGTCGTACAATCAAACCGGGAGCGCCTGACTACACGGTCAGTTCCTACGACTTACATTGGTCCCGTGTGAGATGTTCGTGAATCTTACGGGACCTTTTTATGTTTGTTATACGTTTTCACCCTTCGATGGCATCTTTTTTTATTCTCAAGTCTAACTTTTTGTAAATTTACGTCGTACACTCAAACCGGGATCCCTGTGACTACCTGGTCGGTTCCTATGAGTCACATTGGTCCCGTGCGAGGTGTTCGTGACTCTTACCTGACTGTTTTGTGCTTATTTTGCGTTTTCACCCTTCGATGACATATTTTTATGCTCAAGTCTAATTTTTTGGAAATTTGCGTCGTATACTCAAACCGGGAACCCGTGACTATGCGATCGGTTCCTACGAGTCACATTGGTCCCGCTCGACAAGTGAATATGATGAGAGGTCACAAATTGCAAACCTAAGAATAACTTTCGAACCATGACTAATTTTTATTCCCATTTTCACATCTCTCCTATTCATCTCGGACTAATCAAGAATATCTTTAAGCTAATAAACAAATGGTTACCAATTAGTTTAATGTGAACCATTGCAGAGAAATTGACACGCCTTAAACCTAGAAAGTGGCAATCTGTTGGATAATGCCTTCTTTTTCTAGTGTTCACCCTAACTATTCTTTGTTCAAAAGTTATGTTCTCCCCCCCCCCCCCCCCCCCCACTGGAAGTGACAAGAAACAAATGCGCTAACAATACCCAAGCTATAGGAGGCACAAAAGAATAAAAATTACGGGGTTTAGACATAAATAGGATCCAAACCCAAAATAATTAAAAAATTGAATCAATGCATATTTAACCTTAAAATAAAGTTCATCATAGGTCTATCCATTACCTGAATATTTTGTTATACCCAACGCCAATCAGAACCTTCTCTATGCCAGCAGCGATGCAATTTCAGATTATGTTTGATAGTCGTTCGACCCCAACATCAATGTATCCTATGACAGTGAAAAAATAATGATTTTTTTGCAAACAATTATGTTCAATTAAAAAAATGGTAGAACCAGAAAAATAAATTCAAAACCAAAGAAAGAAAACCAGGGCTAGTTCTTTCGTTACTCACTGTCCCAACTTGACTTGTGGTAAACTTGTTTGAACTGAAATTCATTAATCCTCATTGATATTTTCTTTCACGTATATAAGGATTGCTACTGAGAAAAAAATTAGATGCACACATATGGAGAAGATTATAATTGATTTTGATTACATTTCAAAAACCAATACTTATTCAATTTCAACAATAATATAAAATGGCATAACAGGTATATCATAATATAACCAACACCAATCTAATTAAACTAGGTATATATATATTCCTTTTTTTTCACGAGGACAAATCTAAAACCAAATTGAAAATACCAAGGCCAAGAACAAAATTAACACTTACAGAATTCTTAAGGGACTATTTGTTGCTTCTAACCCCCAACCCGGTCTCCACCCGTCTCCACCGCATACTATTTAGGGTGGCATGCATATAACCCCCAATAAAATCACGACAAGGTGGATGTAAATTGTTTTACTCATTAAAAATCCATTTAATTATATTTTGTCAAAAAAATACACACACATACAATCTAGGTTTATTGGCATAATCTATACAAACACACACATAAAATCTAGGGTTTATTGACATAATATATACATACACATACATACTATTTAGGGTTTACTAAACCCTAATATTTTTTTTGACATAAATTTATACATACAATCTATACATACACACACACACACACATACAATATAGGTTTATTGATAAAAAAATAATTTATTTGTTCATAGTTACACACAAAAACATATATATACACATAAATCTATACATACACACAAATATAAGCATAAATCTATACATACACACACATACAAACATAAATCTACACATACATACACAGAAATTAGGGCTTTATACAGAAATAATGAAATCCAAATGAATCCAAATGAATCAATACATACCAGGGTAGATTTATGTTTACAAATCCAAATGAAATCCAAATGAAATCGCTTAGCCCTAACAGCCTTACAAACCGAACATAAGAAATTAGAAGCAGCGGATAATTTTCGTTTTTAATACCTGAACCTCGTCACGGCCAAGAGCCGTGACCCTATGGATGGGACCAATCAAATGAATATGAGGTAGTCCTGGCTTCTTCGACCTGGTCACGGCCTAGAGCCGTGACCCACCATGTGCGCGACCAACAAATTGCAGATGAGGTATTCTGGCTTCTTCGAACTGGTCACGACCTAGAGCCGTGACCCACTATGCTGGAGACTTTTCCATCCACACTTAGTGCTTGAATGAGGCATCGTCACGACCCATAGCCGTGACCCACACCAAGAAATAGTCACGGCCCGTAGCCGTGACCCTCGATCAGTGATGCGCGACATTTTTCATCAACCCTAGTGCTTGAATGAGGTATGGTCACGGTCCTTAGCCGTGACCCATACCAAAAAATGGTCACGACCCTAAGCCGTGACCCCCAATATGTGTACTCTCTTCTTCGTCATGCCATGGGTCACGGACTTGGGCCATGACCCACCCATGACCAAGCTTGGAGGGAATTTTGGCGCCTGTTTGGCGCCAAGATGGTCATGACCTGGTCACGGCCTAAGTCCGCGACCACTGTGGTCACGGTCCAAGTCCGCGACCAGCTGGTCGCGGACTTGGGCCATGACCCACTGGGCGTGACCATTCACAGGATTTGGTGTAGTGCCAGTTGGGCGTGTGTCGCCCTTTTTCCTTGTTCAGTTGGTTTTGTCAGAGATTATGATTCATTTACTTTTAGTATTTTACCTTGGGATTTGTTACTGTCGGGATGTTTTTTTTTCTTCGTGGTTTTAAAGTTGGAATTAGTTATTGGAATGATTAAATTTCTTGGATGATCTTTTCCAGTCTAGTTATTTGTGTGACTCTTAAACTGTGAATTATGAAAGGTTTTTATAATTGGACTTAAATTAAAAATGGTAATAATGTTTTAAATGGTTTTGACACTTAGCTTAATTACTTAGGGTGTTTAAATTGAAAAGTGTATTTTGCGACAGTGATGCTAAGAATGAACCAACCGTTCACCTTGGTTATAATTTAATAAAGGATTGATCACTCGGTATTTAATTAGGCGGGGTGTCACATACCATATCTTAATTGAACCCGTGGTGGTGCTTGAAAAAGCTCTACATCTCATTTCATCGGGAATAGAGTATATATCTGATGCAGCCTGATATGGCTCAATGTGTAAAACTGGGTCAGTCTTACCATCATATTTAGGGGTAACCACTAGCGTCTTAAACTTAGACGGAGTAGAAAAGTCAATAATTGCTTATAAATAAAAGGAGATCCTTTGATAAAATTTCACTGTAATGGATTTTTTACTTTGGCCATTTATCCCAGTCAATTTTGTAATCGTTGAATTGACCCTTTCCAGGAAGGATTTTTAGCCTTAGATCTGTTGGAAGTAGCTCGACCATCTCTTCCACGCGTTTGTGTTTAGCTCTCTTCTACAAAAGTCTACTCGGCACGCACGATTCTTCGGGCGCTGACTGATCTCTCCTGATGGTCGGCCCGACGCTCTCGTGATCTAGATGGTTCTCTGTGATGATATCTATTTACTCGTGGACTTAGGCGATCAAAAGTCGAGGTCTTGCTTAACCTTTACTGGATGCTTGAACGTTTAGGAGTAAAAGAGAAACCATCATAGTAATCCGTAGATCGGATTGATGAACGGGCCCCTAAGCGATAATACCTATCATATGAAGATCTATAATAACTATGTTGATTATTCCTTGGAGGAGGAGGTGGTATTTCCCTTATATAAGATAGATCAGTAGTATGTTTGGATTGGACAGTAGGTCTGACTTGTAAGGATTGAGCCAATTGCCTCATAGTTTCTTATATCGCTTCTTGCCCTTTAGCATGATTAATCGGAACTCCATTTAAGTCAGCCGTGATAGGAGGAGCGTTGCCTCCTGTAGAATTACTACTTTCAGGAATATCATTCATCTTGTACAATCTTTTAGAAAGACTAAGAAAATGGGTTGGTAGAGAACGATGACAAACGAAGGTTCCCACAGACGATGCCAATTTGTTAATGTTTAAAAATGAATTAATTCGATTTTCAAAATTACATATAGAAATTAAGGAAATAACTCAAACTACATGCATAAAAAGCAGAGAATTTATAGTGGTTCGGCTATAAAATAGCTTACGTCCACTGTAGTTGTTATTTAGGCAAGTTTAAGCGTATGTATGATTCGGGTTGAGTTGTCTTGTCGCTTGAGTTGAGGGATGGACTTGTATTTATAGGGGTTTGAAACCTTAAAGATGAAGCGCCTTTATAATGCCAGGCGTTTACATCCTTGTACAACAAGTAAAACTTTTGGACTTCATAACTGGTAAATATTCCACCCAAGTAACTATTGATGTCCCAATTGGTTGGCCTTCTAGAGTTGCCTTCTTACAGACTAAGTGCTTCTAAGGCCGATCAAGTAGGTTGGTCGGCCACATTGGATGGCAGGTGTGCCTTCTTCATTGGTCCACGTAGGAACATAATTTTCACATACAACAATATTTATATATTTTTTTAATTTTGTTTTAATTTATTCAACTCGGTGTCTTGTTTTTATTTTGGGTTTTTAATTAACGTTCTTTATTTATTTTTTACTTTTCAAAATTACTTTTTCTAATATTTTTATTTTTTACCGCACGACACTTATCTATCGGTCAAAGTAACAAAAAGTTTGCCACGTAGACGTTCATTCACCACTTCCATCGAGTCTTCAAACAGAGATGCAATAAGTTATTATTTAATCACTTAACGTATATTGAGGTTAATATTGCAATTTCAAAAAGCATAAATTTAAACAACAATTTCATGCCAAACCTTGATATTAAATTTGCATTTTTATAAACATATATTTAAATTACAATTTTTGCAATTAAAAGTTCAAAATAAGAAAAAAAAGAAAAAGAAAAGTCCAAGATGGTGCCTCGTTTCCCTCCATTTCAGTCCTTTATAAATTAATTTGAAATAAAGAATGAAGAGAAAGCATCATTTGGTTTGGATGGATAGAAGAAGTGAGTAATCAATCCATCCTCTCAAAGATGACGGCTCCCAAATCCAATAAAAAGAGCCATTCTTCACAATCTAACACCCCTCTTCTCACCTTCATTGACGATGATTTTCAAGACCCAATTCAATCTTTACCTCTAACCCAAAAACCCACCATTAAACCCCCATCAACTCAATCTTTACTACCTTTAACTCAAAAACCCTCAAAACCCATTAAAAACCCCACATCAAAGAACCCAAAGTTGCAATCTTTTGATGACCCAACTCAAACTTTACTACCTTTAACTCAAAAACCCTCAAAACCCATTAATAATCCCACTTCAAAGAACCCAAAGTTGCAATCTTTTGATGACTCAACTCAATCTTTACTACCTCCAACTCAAAAACCCACACCAAAGAAGCCAAAGTTGCAATCTTTTGATGACCCAATTCAATCTCTGCTACCTCCCACTCAAACACACAATGAAAAGCCCACAAAACCGACCATTAATCCCCCACCCAAGAAGCCAAAACTGCAACCTTTATCAAACAATCAGTCTCCAACTTCTCAATTTTCAGTGGAGCCATCTTTTAAATGTGGGCAGTTGTTAGAATCAGATTTGGGGTTGGATTCTGTAAACTCAACAATTGATCTGGGGTTGGATTCTATAAAGTCAACAATTGATTGCAGCTATAGGGTTGGTGGTGAGGGTGAGTGTCCTAAGGATTCTGATGTGACAACAACAACAAGCATAGTCTCCGAACAAATTCAAGGTGGGCTACTTTACCTATATGTTTTAAGATTCTCACATCCCAAATTAATAGATCACTTTACTTTTTTTTCGAAATAATCAATTATTCAAATTTCTTGACCATTGATGGAAGGTATCCTTAATCTATACAAAAAGAGAACATTGGCACTTAATTCGGGACAGATGGAGTATATATGCTTAGAGCATCTCTAATGGGTATTATTTTGGGTGGAGTAATTCTACACCCACTCATGATTCTTACTCAATTTGTGCTACAACGACATTTCGTGTCTGCATTGGTTTGTGATTAGTGATTTATGTGTGGGCCCTTATGATCATTATAAATACAAACCAATGTATGCACAACACGTTAATGTCTCGCACAAAATGAGTCGGAATCGTGAGTCGGCCTACAAATACTTTTTTGGGTGTGTTTGGTTGTAGCGGAGGAAAATTTTCTTACCTGCACACCCCAAATTTCAGTGTAGAATTTGTATATTTCAGTGTAAAATTTGACTTGGGAATGTATATTTTCTTACCTCCGCACCCCAAAATGAGTCGGAATCCTGAGTCGGCCTAGAAATACTGTTTTGAATTATGACTTACTCAATTGTAGAATTACTCTTCGACTATCTCCAATGGTAATGTATAATTTCAGTATATTTTCAATGTGTATAGTAAGTTTTACGCTAAAATTATCCTCTATTTTATTATGTACTCCAATGGTTGCTTTCAGTTTCATGTGTGAAAACTGAAAAATGAATGAGAGAGAAGCACGTGTAAAATAGGTATTTTTTTTGTTTAAAAAATTAAATATTGAATAGAGTAATTTTAAGACAACCCTTAGATTAAACCTGAAAATCAGACCGAGCTGAGGTGTTAATTATACATACATTAATGTATGGAGTCGATTTGGGTCCACATGATGTGTCAACTCCAAAGTCAGCCGGTCTGATTTTTGGGTACCATTTAACGGTCTCTATAAATTATTCTATTGAATATGGATATTGTTTGATATATCCGGACAAGAGCTTTTTAAATATATAATTTTATAATATTTGGACATATAAAATAAAAGATATTATAATATTTTGGATGAGACAAAAAAGTGATGTGAGGGTGTATTTTTTAGGGATATTTTACACATTCATTTTACACTTTTCTAGCTGACAAAAACTTTTATGTTACATTTTGGATTATGAAAATTTTACACTTAGTTTAAATTTTACAGTAAATCAACCTTATTGGAGATATTCTTAAGTCCTAAATTTTTTATGTTAATACATATAAGGTTTCTTTTCACTTTACCCCATAAGCTAAATTGGTATTTAATCTCATCCTCACATGTTTTTATTAGTTGAACTTACCCCCGTCATGCAACAAAAGATCATAAGGTGTAAGTGGGTTGATGCATACGCGGGGTATGTTTAACTAATGAACTTGTAGGGGTATGTCTTATTTCCGAATTATTAAAGAAGGTGATGTAAAAAGAAAAACCCTTCGATATAAAGGGCGCTATTTGCAATTTATACACAAGGTCTTATAAATTTTTATAAATTTCAGGACCGTCCGTGACAACTTGTTTAGTTGCTGAGAAAACGACATCGAAATCGAAGGGCGGGTTTAATTACTCATCCAATTCCATTGAGTCTAGGTTATTGAAGTCTGCAGTTAATTCTGAAACCAATGTCTGTGACAATGGGGACTCAGACGACGGAAAATCTGAGGATTTTGAGCCGGATACGCAGTTTGATGTATTGCTCAAGTTATGTTCTGAGGTGGATGATGATCAAGTTAACAACAACTATACAGAATGTGATTTTGATGATGGTTTAGTTCATTGTCCTCTTTGTGGAGTTGATATTTCTGATTTGAGTGGTGAAATGCGGCAGCATCACACTAATGACTGCCTTGATAAAGAGGAAACTCCAAGTGATGTAATTCCTTTTTCTCTGCTTGGATATATTTATACGTTTTCCATGATGTACATGTCTTGCAGATTATCACTTCTGTTATAATCCTCATTAATGGT
This sequence comes from Sambucus nigra, assembly GCA_949130495.1. Lineage (NCBI taxonomy): Eukaryota > Viridiplantae > Streptophyta > Magnoliopsida > Dipsacales > Adoxaceae > Sambucus > Sambucus nigra. The sequence continues at coordinate 27,918,190 of OX422208.1, read as the reverse complement.
TCACCTTGTGTAACATAGTCATGGGATTGAATAGTATTTCCAGCATGAGAGGTTATTTGAAGGTTAGCTTGATGTATACTGTGGTTGCACTCAATGAGACAATGTGCATGCAACTAGCATACTTAGTAGGCATGTGATAAATTCGAAGACATACCATTGACATTTAGTAAATCGTGCTTTGATTTAATCTACAAGGATCATGGCTGTAAGGTTTAGTTGGTGTTTTAGAGTATGCATGTATTTTGGTTGACATTAACATAGTATGGATGAGAGATAGATAGAGAGAGCCGACGGTTTAGGATGAGGGGGAGAGAATGAGTTTGTTTTGGTTTTTAATTATTTTAATAATCTTCGGGCTATATGGTATTATCTGTAGGCGTTTTCTTGCTCTCACTAATTATCTCTTTTAGGAGCCTATAAATACAGGCTCCCCTCCCCCTTGTAGTTTATTCATTCATTGATTAATGAAGTTTCTTTTGTTTTGTGCGTTATTTGTGTTGATTGTCAAGTTGCTTTTGCTTATTTACATCAAGTGGTATCAGAGGCGAGTCCACTCTTGCTATGTGTAATTTCAAGTCTGTATCGAAAACATAAGTTGAAGCTATGGCAAAAGCATGTGTCGTGGCAAAGACCACAGAAACAGGTTGGTCAAGAGAAAACGATTGATGTCGTTGAATCGGTTAAAGAAGCAACGGAGAAAGTGCTTCGTCTTGATAACCAAGTCTCATCGATTATGGAGATCCTTTTGTGGGTCGAAGCATGTGGCTCCAATCCCACACCCAACTTCCCTCGCAGTCGCCTCACTGCCAATCGCAGGATTTGGTGCATTATAAAGGATTTTCTCGAAAACCGGGTTTTGCAAGCAAGCCGCAGCTGCTCACGCCCCCGATCTTCGACTGCCTCTTCTGCAGCATATAGGGCCCGACCGCCGATAAGTAGTCCTTCCACACTCCTTTGTCTGATGACGCTGTCCCACCGGGACTCTGCTGCAGCAATTCAGGCACGAGGAGAGGTCTTTGGTAAGAGGCCCTTGCACCCTAGTTCGCCCTCATACACCGAGCTCACCACTGTTTCAGATGATGGAGCTTCCACGTGAGTTGCGGCACTCTAAAGAGCTTACCATTTCAACCAATCGCCTAGCCGCTGTTAACGGTCCATCAAATCTGCCCTCGCGATTGTAAACATAAAGGGCCCGGCAACGACCACAAGGCTAAAGATTGGATCTAAAAACTCCACCCCAACCTGTTACTCGCATTTGGACTATTTGACCTGGCCGAAATCAAAGAAGTAATAATGCACCCCAACTCGGTGTGCGTCGCTACATTCAAGGCAATGGTACACGTAGCACATAGGAAGAATGGGTCCCTGCACTGACCACTATATATCGGGACATGTACCATTAAAAGAGAGGAGATGCTTTTGGTGTGGGGAGCCAGGTCACATTATTGTCTATACCTGCCCAAACTGCCCGGGCTGACCTCTGCAGCCCCTGCTGCTGCAGTAGTGGGCAACTCCTCCACAACTGCTGACTTATGTAGGACCTTGCCTTCAGCCCGAGGGGTCATTCGATGAGAAAGAAGAAGATTTCTCTGACCTCGGAGAGCAGGATCAAAGTGACATCGGCCGCCTCCTATGGATCCTCAAGAAAATGTACAAGGCGACCTGTGAGTAGATGTACTCACGCTTGAAGGTAAAATGGACCGGACGTATTTGATGATTGGTTAGGATAATGGCAACTAAGCTTTCCAGACACGTAAAGGTTTGGTGGAATGGGTATATCAATGGCGCTAAGAAACGCGAAAAGGGTCAATAACCATGTGGAAAAAGGTGAAAAAAATACCTCCGGGCAGCCTTTGTTCAGGTCACTTATGAAGGGGATTTGTTCACCTGGGTTCAAAGCTTCTAGAAAGATTTAATGACCGTGATGGGGTACATTGAGCAATTCTATTTATTGTACACACGGGAGCAGTTAAATGAGTCGGAGGAACATTAAATTAGCTGTTACATTAATGTCCTAGAATTGTGCATCAGATCGGAGCTTCATATACAGGAGATCAGGACTGTTGAGAAGGCGGTGGAATATGCACATAAAGTCGATGAATACTTCCGTTTGGCCATTGGCACCCAAGGTTCCGGGCTATGAAGCACGGACTTGACACGTAATACGTGTTTCGACATGACATGTGACACGTGATTTTTTAAAAAACTAGGCTACGACACGCTAGGATACATATAATATAAAATATATAACGTGTATTTAAATATATATATTAATGAAATGAAAAAGATTTTTCCCATAAATTACATTATTAGAGCATTCTTAACATGAAATTTAGAAAATGGACCATACGAAACAAAATTCAAACACACTTTAACATTAAAAATCATAAATAAAACAGAATCACCATCACATAAGAAAAAAAAAAAATGTCCTTTTACGTGCCCCAGCATGTCGGTAACGTGTCTCAACATGTCCCAGCATGTCGACAACTTGTCGGCAACGTGTAGGAGCTTGTCGCGTGTCGGACTCGTGTCAAAGCCGACTCGTGGCTTCCGGGAGAGTGTCTGTGCTTCATAGGTTCCGGGGTAACAACCACTATTATTTCAAACCCCAACAAGACCCCAATGGCGACTACCAAAAATTTCAAATATTATGAGTGCGACATCTTCGGTCATAAAGTGGCCGAGTGCCCGAAGAAGAAAAGGACAGTGGTGCTCATAACGAATAGGACAGGCGAGGCGGGTGAAGCCGTGGAGGACCTAGCCTTGATCACACTCGTTATGGTACCACCCGAAATGAATGGCATTCCCCTCTAGGCTCGAGGACGAGCTTTCTCGATTGGGGGTGAGGGGAGTGATGTGGTATGGATGCGAGAGAGAAAGAGAGGAGCAGGAGCCTGGCGGTTTAAGATGAAGAGAGAGAATGAGTTTTCTTTTTCTTTTTAATTATCTTAAAATGATGTAATATTATCTTTCTGTAATTTTTTTTCTAATTGGGATTTTTGTGGGGGCTTATAAATAAAGGTCTCCCTTGTTATTTATTCATTCGTGATTAACAATATTTCTTTTGCTTTGTGCATTATTTGTGTTGATTGTCAAGTCGCCTCTGCTTATTTGAATCGGCTATTGATTGGAAGTAGGGACTTGAAAAGGATACAAATGATTCTGAAACTTCCACCAACTTAAAAAGGCTTTGCCAAATTCACCTTTTTCGCGATTTATAATATTTTGAAATTATTTCTGTAATTTTCATAAGTTTTTGAATATTTTTGGGATATATTTTATGCAAGGGAAAAATCACGGACTGTATAATTTGGTAGAAGATGAGTTGAACCATCAGTCCCTCAAGTCTTGTATGAAACAAGCAAAATACCAGACTGACGGTGGACCGATGCTCTACTCAGTTAAAATCTATATCCAATTAATTGCTGTTAAAAGCACCTATTTTCCTTTAATTACCTTCTGCCTTTTTACTTAGAATTTTAACTGAACCTTTATTGATGATGAATACATGATTAAATTGGATTTCTCCTTTATTGTCTAGTCGTGCTATACCTTTTCACGGGTAGTTGTTGAGTCAAGTTAGTGTTTGTTCAGAGTATAAGATTTTGTTTAGATCTATCCCTATCTTGTACCCTTTACTTTAATTTGTTAGTAAAGATATCACAAAGTCCTTGTAGACATTAGTTTATCAAATGTGGAGAAGTCCTAGACAATAAACAATCCTTACAGCACGTAAGGGGGTTGACATGTGTTTGACTATTGGGAGTGCTGCAGATGGAAACTAGTTTGAGTGTCTGGTAGTAGTGGCAAAATGTGGCCCAAATAATAAAACAATTCATATTAGCCCAGTCGTCTAAATATAGGTCCCATATTTAAAAGATGTGAGTTAAATATGGGGCCCATTGAAAGCTATGAATCAAATATGGAGCCCAATTTTAAAAGCTACCAATCAAATATAAAACTCATTTTCAAGTGTTGTGAGTAAAATATGAGTTATTTTTACATATACCTCGAATTGTAATAGTTACTTTAGTAGAAAAACAATGGGTTGGCCTAACCCATATTTGGTCCAATCCACATTTAGCCCAATCCATATTTGGCCCAACCCACATTTAGCCCAACCCACATTTGATCCGCCCAAATTAGACCCGGCCTATAATTTTTCTGTAATCAAAATATCTATACAGTACCTCTGCCTGTAGAGCCAAGCCAACAACTTTATTGGGACAACATTGGTTATTTTGGTACAATCTTTAGAACATCAAAAGTTCAATCCCAGAGGTGCTCTACACTGTTATCTATATACCACAAATCATAGAGCCTCCCGCGCATCACATTATATTTCGTCCATCATGTGTATTATGGTAATAACTAATTTTTATGTATTTATGAATCCAAAGGTTTCTGTTTGTGACATGGAAAAGACAATGACATTGTTGTTTTTCCTTTTCTATGCTTTGTCAATACTGTTTGTTGTGTACCTCACCCTACACTATAGCACCTTCGCCAGATTATCTACTTTCATCCCATTCCCACCGGGTTCATCTCACACTTCCCCACATTGATGTAGCCCCGAAATGATTGCAAAACACATCAATAAAGTCTTAGACACCTCACTTCAGCTCCACAAAAATTGATAGAGTTGTCTGCAAACAACAGATGCGACATCTGAATCGAGGAAGTGCTTTTGTTCCCAAACATGAATCCATTAATGGTTACTGCCTTCGAAGCTTTGAAAAAAAGTCTACTCAACGCTTCCATCACCAAAATAAATAAGAGGATTGCCTTGACAGAAGCCCCTAAAAATCGGGAAGTAGCCTTCATGAGTACTATTCACTTCACCAACATAGATAATTTGACAGAAGAAATGTAACAAATGTAACTCTATGCCGGCAACTGTTAACAAGTACAAAACAAAAGGCCAATTCACATGATCGTACGCTTTCTTAATATCAAGCTTGCATATGACATTAGACAACCCACTTCTCATCCTTGCTTTCGCGCATTCATTATCTACTGGCACCACTTCTAGAATTTGCCTCCCTTCAACAAGAGCAGCCTGGCCGGTAAGACCTTGGAAATAAGACATACTCCCCACCAAACCAATTGGTTTAAGGTCCCTCACATCGACCGCCCCTCCTTTCTGAGGGACTAAACACTAAAGTGATAAACGTTGCATTAAGACTTCGCTGGAGTCTTCCTCTCATGAAATTCACTAAAGACTGCCATGATGCCATCTCTTAACACCACCCAACAATGTTGAAAGAACTCCAGAGAGAATCCATCAGGACTCGGACCCGGATCCTTGTCCCCCCTTATTGACCTTAGTTCCTGCACTCCCTCCTCTTTTCCAAAACTCCCTTTTACATATTACAATCTCCCCTCGTAATGTTCTCAAACTTTAACCCATCTAAGGTGGGTCTCCACTCCTCTGGATTCAACCCCTCATAAAGCTATCTAATCACCCCCTTATCTCTCCTCGAACACTCCTTCCCCACTACTATCTTCCTAATGTGATTAATGGATATTCTAACGATGCCAAAACTTTCTTTATTCCACGTTTTGATCCCTCCTTGAGTAAAGCTAGTTGTTTTACCAACACATACCTTGCGGTTCCCTCCATTTGGTACCCTACCACCACGCCTTAACTCTATCCACAAGTTCCTCCTTAAGCCTCATATTCTCGATTCTAAAAGGAATCCTCCCCCCACTACCCCACCACACTCCGAGGATTAAAACGTGATAAGAAGTAGCACGGGATAAATACGACCGAATTATCCTTGGAAAGTGCTCCTCCCACTCATGCGATGGTAAGAAACTATCCAACTGAGATAAGGACGACAAGTCCTGTTACTGTTAGTAAGTAAACCCTCCTCTAGTGGCAAATCAACCAATTCCATCTCGTCAATAAACTTCCTCATAGGTATAGACAACCACCCCACTTCACTCCGCTCCAAGGAAAAGAAGACCACGTTGAAGTCCCCTCCTAGAGCATCTCCAATGCTAATGCAAAGTGGGAGAATATGAGGTGCCACATAGCATTAATAGACTGTGAGTTAAAAAATAGCTCTCCAATGCAACCCTCCAGAATGAATGTGAAGGTGACGTGGCAGTAATTAATATCCACAATGTGAAGGAGACCCTCTAGATGTAGAAGGTCTCTTCCCATTGTGAAGAGCAAAAGTAATTAGCCAAAAATATTCTTTCTCCACCTTGTCATTTTCACTCTCTCTTCGCATTTAACAAAACAAATCAGTTATTTACATGTGTCACTAAAGTTTACTTTTAGACATTTGCATTGGAGATGATTTTTTATTTACATTGTTTACGTATAATTTTTTATGCCACATAAGATACACATTGTCTAATTCCCATAGACACATAGGAACCAATTCGCGTTTGCATTGGAGATGCTCTTAGACACCAGAGAACTCCCCACACTCTTCTAACCCCTTTCACCTCCTCCCACAATTCCCACTTACCACATCTTCCAGCGTCTTGTACACCATCCCAAAGGATACCGTCCTCAGCGCTTCTAAACAAGCAATAAATGAAGTATTTTCCTTCCGGTACTAGTCCACATGATCAACCCCCGGGGGAATCAAGACTACACTTCACCCACCTCCCTTCCCAGACACTTCGAGCTACTTCATTATTCATACTACTAATTTTTGTCTTTTGTAAACACAAAGCATCCGGCCTCCACATCGATACGGAACCGTTCACCGCCCCTCTTTTCTTAGGATCATTACGACCACTCACATTCCATGATATAATATATATATTTTCATGTTACTTGAGGATTTTCCTGGCTTTATCTCGGTATGTGAGCATTTTGGGGTCTCTGGATGTATTTGTATTCCCCTCTTAATTGGTTGAAGATCAAACAGGAATCGCAGTGGACAGCTATGTCTTGAGCTCCCAGGGCGATAGCTCTTTTGAGGCCAATAATCATGGCCTCATATCCTGCTTCATCGTTCGACCCTTTGAACCCAAGCCGAACAGCTTGCCTGATGAGTGGATTTTGGCTTCTATAGGAGCTCTTGAAGATTCATCTCCAATGGATTGGCTTACTTTCTGAAATACGTTTCTCTTGATTTTTGGGTATGGACCCCTTGTCCGATTTTGGGAAGATAAGTGGCTAGGCAACTCTTCTTTCCATATGCTGTATTCTCGAGTTTATTGACCTTCTTCGAATCAAGGTTCTAACATTGCATCGGTGGCCTTGATCAATTTTTCTTTTATAGCGACTTTGAATTTATCCTTTAGAATAAAATAAAATACGTGTCAATTGGAAGAATTTATCCAAAGTTCAGATTTTCTCGTGGCTTGTTGCACATCACAAGGTAAGCACTTGTGACGTGATGCAAATGGGAACCCTTTTTGGGTCTCGAAATTGGATCATTCTGTGCAAAAAAGATGGGGAAAACATCTACAGATTGTTGCTTCACCGCCAATTTGGATCTTTTGTAGGGTATAAGATCTTCTTTAAGTGCACCCTTACAAGTCTATAGAGTTGACTGATGGTGTAACTCTTCACTGTTCACCTGAAAAGCTTGATATAATCCCACAGTTCCACCCTTCTCAAAAGTCTTCCTTTATTTGATCCTAGATTTAAATTTATGTTTGCATCCAGAAGGTGACTATTTGTTGGAAGTCGTATAAGATCAAAATGACCTAATATTCTGCCATAAGATATACTGTGGGGGTCAGTTTTTTTATCAGTACAATATTTGTTTTGGTTATTTCTTGCAGGTGGTTCTTCCTGATGATGACACTAGACTCCAATGTCCTGGACAAGTTCTCGACGGTTCTCCTGTTAAATCTCCTAACCAAGCTGTTGATATCTCTCCTGTTCTAGCATGGTTACGCAGCCTAGGCCTAGCTAAATATGAAGAAGTTTTTATCCGGGAAGAGATTGATTGGGATAGCTTGAAGTGGCTGGCAGAAGAGGTATGTTTGATGGTTTTCTATATGTCAATACTTGTTTATTCAATTTAGAGAGGTATGTATATTTGTTCCAGAGAATCACGGTGGGTGACACACAAAGTTTGATCTAGGATTTCAATCCGGGGGGTGGGGGTGGAATATAAAGGAGAATTATTTTTCACTCGATTTGAATGCGACAGAAATTAATCCGTTAAAGTTGGACTAATACTCAAAATGAGTCCAGATATCATGTGACGTAATATAACATGCTACACTTGAATTGACACCTCTAGATGAAATCGAGTATTAAAAACCAAAAATTTGAACCAAAGTTTAACTATCAAGCACTAAACTAAGTGATTTTAAAGTCCTAAATATCTAAAATTACATTAACCTCAATGTTTACATTAAGCTACACAGCTAAATATATTAAACTAACCTAATTATTTTACAATAACACCAATATTTTTTCAATTTATATATTTTAGTATACTTAAATCTGAATATGAATAAATTTGTCTATTCAACTATTAAATAACTTTTAACATTTGAGTAATCAACAAATAATTTCAGAAATAATTTTGAACATTCACGACTAATCCACATGAAGCTGTCCTCATAAAATATAAAAGTGTAGGACTACAACATGGTATAATTTAGGGATGGCAATTCGGCAATTCACGCTTGTCATGTCATTTTAGATTCCAATTTTTATGAAATCCAATCAGAATTTGAAATACTTTTTTCGACTTCCGATCTCTAGTTTTCCAAAAAAGTTGGATCCGAGTCCTCTATTATTATGAATTTCCGATCTTTTAATTCTGTCAATTGCGTGAGTTTTCACAATTTTTCAAACAAACTATTTTATATTAAAACAACTTATTATTCTTTGGGACTTTGAATAAATGTGTTATTACTATCTTAACAATTCTAAACACATCCCAATTTTCCAAAGAGTGTTTTAATAATGTCTGATTACTTCAATTATATGTAAGACAATGAAGAGAAGTCTGTTTGGTGTTACGCCTCGGACCTTTGCATGAAATTACAAAAAAATCAATTCATCCTCATAGTCATAGTTATTGTACCGTGACGTGCAAAGTGGCAGGTCTTGTTCAACCTTGAGATTAGGATTGGTCGCATAAAAAATGACATCCTAGAATCTAAAACACATAACTCCATTATAAAGATTTCTTGTAATTTAATTTGGTACTTAAAAAGATAATGAAGAGAAACCCATTATGTTCATATACATGATGATCTTCTAAAAATTGACAATTGACTTATTTCTTTATCCATGGCAGGATCTATTTAGCATGGGTATCGCTGCACTTGGCCCCAGAAAAAAGATAATTCACGCTCTTAGTGAATTTAGAAATGAAGGAACCAGTACTGTAGAAGTACAAACAAATGTCTCTAAAGTTGTAGGTGACGAGGCTGCTAAAAATGCTGCAAATAAATTGATTACGGATTTTTTTCCGGGCCATGTTGGTGAGAGAAAGAAAGTCTGCACTTCTTCTAGAGGACAAATCGAGGTTGAAAAAGGTCGTTCAGAATCTGGTCAGAAACGTTTTGTGGTAAAAAATCGTACCACGAATAGAAAACTCAGAGATATTCCCGTGTGGTGCTGCGTACCAGGAACACCATTTCGAGTGGTAACTGCCCTTTTACCAGTACTAAATATTGCTGTTTCATTTTCTTACTCTCTTTTGAATTTAATACACCTGGCGGGTCCCTTCTAGCGCTGGCCAAATATTAGGGGATGGGTGGGGATTTTTTTAACTCTTTTTAAAGATTATTATTAATTTCTGTCTTCCAAGTAGTATATTTATTACATGACATCTTCTAGTTTTTTACCTTCTTAAAGGTGTCTGATGGACCACCTACTGGGCTTAAGTTAATATATGTACCTGGATAATGGTTTTTGTGTAGTGTGTAAATTATGTGTGTAGTGGGTAGTTTTAGGTAATGGCTGATTTAGGGATTGGGTAGTTAATGTGGTGGTGTGTGTCTGTGTTTATGAGGGTTTTGTACGCACACACACACACACACACACACACACACACACACACACACATATATATATATATATATATATATATATCCTCTCATGTTAAGAAAAAGGCAGAGAAGTTTAGTATTAGAATCTATGGTTGGTTTCTACCCTAAAGCAACATTTACTTTGTGGCTTATTTCCAACCCAAAATTGCGATCAAATTTTCAAGTTTCTAAATATCCGGGATGACCCACGTGTTACGTTGGTGTCTTTCCACTTCGAAACTGAAGCCAACCAATGGCTTCAATGGCTGCAGAAAACTTATGAAGTTGAAGGTCCTGCAATTAGGTGGGCTACTTTCTAAATAGGATTGCTGACACATTTTGGCCCCACGGAGTATGAAGACTTTGATGAATCATTGTTTAAATTGAGCAAACAGAAACCCTTTGAGATTCTCAATGTGAGTTCGAACGCGTGGCCATCGTGTTGTGGGTTGGCTGCAAAAACTGTTGATTGAGACATTTGTTGGCGGATAAAAGGAAGAAATTGCTAGCGAGGTTAGAATGTTTAAGCCTAAAACTTTACGGGAGACAACAGAGTTAGCACGCATGAGTGATGAACGACTCTCACGATAAAGAATGTTTAGTGTGTCAGAAGTTCTGAGCACCGTGATTGCTATACCTACTGCAGGACGAACATCTAGTGCTTTAACAGTTCAGAAATTGGCTTTTGAAGATTTTAAAGTCGCGGGGAAAAGGGCCTTTGCTTTAATTGCGACAAACAATTTGCATCGGGTCATAGATGTCATGCACCTGTTTTAATCATGATTGAAGCCACCACTGAAGCTGCAGTTGAGGAGAATACATCACTCTCAAATTACATATTTTCCAACATAAACCTTGAGGACAAGGTTCATCTTGAAGGGGAGAGGAGTGATGGACAGCCTGTTGGGCTTAAGTTAATATGTATGCGAGTAGTGGTTTTCTGCAATGTGCAAGTTATATTTGTAGTTGGTAGTTTTAAATAATGGGTAATGGGTGGTTTAGGGAGTTAATATGGAGGTGTCTGGTTGTGTTTATTTGGGTTCGTATATATATGTATATACTTTGAATAAAGAAAAAGGCAGAGAAGTTTACTGTATTAATGTGTTTGGTTCTACTCTAAAGAAACATTTCTTTTGTGTCAGATACTTATATTTGTCGTTGTGGAGTTTTATTAGTGTCTTCCCTATAAGACTAGTAGTATATATAAGGCCCTAGGCCCTCCCTCCTTTACCCACTTCTTTAAAATTTCAGCACAAGAATGAGAATATGATATAGAGAAGAACCTTATTTTTGTGGTCATCAAGAAGTCCTCACAGATTGATTGTGGAATTGGGTTGGATCAAGAGTCAGTGTTAAGTGTTTGATACTTTCCTGGAGATCTCTGCATTATTTTGATAAAGACTTTTAGATCAGTGGTACCAAATATAAACATCTTTGAGATTGGGAATTATTTTTATATCTTTGAAAAAGTCCAAGAACTTCATTGTGTCGGGATGCATTCAAATATTTTATTGCTTAATACCTACTCAATTTTGAATTTTTCCTTCCCTCCATGTACCCCATCTTTAGTTTACCAAAAGATGGAAGTTTCATTTATGTTTTCCTTGATTCATGCTATATATTTTTCATTTAAGCTTCAACACTAGGTTTATATATTGTATTTCATGTATAATAAATTATTTTTGCATCTTTGTTTTCCTAGATTGAATACATTACCAAGTTTGTGTTATGCTTAGCTTGCAGGATGCATTCAAATATCTAAGAACAAATTTTCATGCTTTTCTAGATTAAAATATGGTGTAACCTCACTAAATTCATTTTGTGTTAAGCTTGCAGGATGCATTCAAATTTCTAAGAAGAGATTGTATTCATTGGTTTCTTACTCACTTCCATATGGATCGTAAGTCCAATTTCACTTGTTATTGCTAAAGCTAAATTGTGCTTATCGCAAAAAAATATGAGCAAAATTAGTGTCATTTACTCTTCATTTTATCATTCTGCTTGATACATACTCAATCTTGAAAATTTTTCTTCACGTACCCTGTTTTTGGTTTATTATGATATGAAAACTTCCATCTATATTTTCCTAGGACATATATTTCATACTGCAGATCAAGGAAATTAGAAAACCAGTTCGCATTTTTAGGAGTTCCATATGTATCACAGTACCAGCTGCTATAAATTTAATATATGCAGTCATTGTTATATACCAGTGACTAAAGTTATCTACCAGATGCTGTGACGGACAACCCAAGTCGTAATTCCCATGTGGCATTGTTTAGTTTCGAAAAATATTTGATGGAAAACTATTTTTGTGTTTGTTCCTTTGTCATGATTGTGACACCCCGCTTAAAATAATAACGGGTGGCCAGCCCTATACTAAAGATAAAACAGAAATCTCAAGTGGATCATTCTCAGCATCAACTGTTAAATCTAAATAAAACATAACTAACTACCCAATAATAAAATAAACGAATGCCAAAATTTCAAAAACATACAAGAAACTATAAACCAACATTTAATATGACTACAAAACATGATAATATATACACGTATGCAACAAAAGATATACCCGAATATCGGGTCACAGACAATACAACATCCAGTGATAAAAACATAAAAGAGCTACATATACATGCGACCCTTGGGTATACACCGATATGCAAAAATGGATCCTTAACTAGATTTACAAAAATAGGAAGCGGCTACAACAAAATCCTGTAACATTTCTGCATCTGCTACAGCTCCAAGGACTCTGGACAGAATAGGCATCATTGGCGTCCTTGCGGTGGGACACCTATAATATATATTACAATATACGTATAGCAAGAGAAAAGATATAAACGGGTTAGAGCTCGAGGTTTGAAAAATAATTTTAGCAAGTGAATTAAAATGCATAATAATTATGAATGCACAAATTTCATAATTAAAGTGGTGTTGCACTCTCTTGGGAATTAACCTCACCCCTCAGCTATAGCACGCACCTAAACGTAAGCGTATAAACCTTAATTAAGCTACCCGTTACATACTAGGGATAATTCATCTTAAATCTACGCATAATCCTCGTTCGCGTAACCCACTAGATCTAAAACATAACCATTTATCTTCTTCTTCTATCTCTCCTAAGTTTACGCCCAAACTTGTACATTAATATATCTCAATCATATTTTATCGGTTTCTAGTTTTGAACCTTCACAAGTTATTAGCATAAGATATCACACGTCATCATTAATGCTAGAAATATTCACCCACTATTTCACATATACCCAAGAACTAAGGACCAAACATCTCCCCACGCTCAACATTACGCTAAGTTTCGTGCGTGGGACGTCTCGCAAAGCGAAATCCAAACAAGGAACCCCCTGATACACTACCACCTAACATTGTCGGTCGTGAGAATCCGTTAGACCCTCGGTCCATAGTACGTACCCCTTACTTCCCGTCTATCGGCATAAGAGTATACTCATCCTCTCTCATGGTACAAAAGACAAAACATAATGCGCATCTTTATAACCTTCTCTAGTTATAGTATTAAGATATCACACATTATCTATAAGGCTTGTATAATATTACTTGCACGTATTATACATGATTCATCATTCTCTAACAAGTACACATACATAACACACATAATATATGTATACTAACAGTCTCTACAATGCTATCATCTTTCAGGGAATTTCTCACATATCATCCTGGGTTACCAGCGGTCGGACTCTCACACTGACTTGGTATAAAATAAATCACAAGCGTACGGAAAGCGGCAATAGTTCCTCACCTAAAGGCAAGACGAATCCCAAGATATCTTACCCCTACCTCACGCACGGTAAAATATTGGATGCTATGACCTGGGGACTATACTCTCCGTGCTCCTTAAGCCAGGGGGATTCACCCACATCGCGCAACTTCCCATGATAGCACTAGAGGGGTATGCACCACATAATATATATCATACACACCAGATATATATATACCATCTCACGCCAGCATGTAAAATGTAATGAATCCGGCTATATGTATATAACTCTCATATACTAACCAATACACTCTCGCATACCTTCCCAATTCGTTTTATTATTTAATCCCTCACTTGAAACTTACTAATCCATCAAACCTATGATATGAATAGTCACCCACTTGAACAGCACTAAGGACACACGATGTCCCTCTCTCACCCAGTTCATATTCGGCTTTAAGTAAATTCCTACTACCCGGAGAATTTACGAAAGGATTCGGTATGTTAAATTCCCAAATATACCTCCATAATAGCCTCGATGTAATCCCACCATCGTGTCATGCCATATACCCAACGTTTATCACAAAAACATATTTATCGTAATATATTAGAGGTTTCCAAGCCCTAAACCCAATTAGAAAAGAGCAACACAAGAATTTACAAACTGCAGTGACTGGACCAGACAGGACCGAGGGTCTCCAAAAACGAACCGGTCCGGTTCCTTAAAAATAACAGAGAACTTTTGATGACTGGACCGAATCGATATCCTCTGAAACGAACCGGTCCGAATTGCTAAAACGAATCGATTCGATGGTCTTCTACCCTGACCGGTCCGGTACTGTGCAGCTTTAATCCTACGAGATTTATACTCAAAACCTTACTTCTCAACTTTACAAGATTTACCCTACATCGCTAAAACCCAATTCTACTTCACTCCAACATATCCTAACATCAAAATTCATCCCATATATTATCCCCACCATTCTCATCAACCAACCCCCACATATATGTATCTATATCTTCAAATTCGAGAACTTAACCACAAATTCAAGGGTTTAACCATTCAAGCTCAAAATCAACTAAATCACCATCAAAATTATGAGATAACTCACACACACAATTATTTAGCAAGTTTAATCACTTGCCTCAAAGTTGTAGAGGTTGAATCTTCCTTGAATCCACGTATTTGAGCCAAAAATCTCCAAAGCTCCAAGTTTTCTTTTCTTTTCTTCTCTTCCTCTTCTTCCTTTGCTTTCTCTCTCTCTCTAGGGTTTTCTCACAATGAGATTAGCCTAACTCTTCCAAGCGTAAATAACCCTTTTCTATAATAACTCACAACTTTAAATGATAGTACACACTTAAAATGACTCGTTTACCCATATTCAGGTCAAACTATATCAAAATACTCCGGAACCCAGATTCAACCCCCGGACAGTCATTTTGACTATCTCGACCCATCCCCGATGAACCGTGCACTCTAAATTTTTATCCGAGACTCCTCATAAAAATAAATTTATTTCACCACAAAAATTAAATTCCTATGTCCTCGAACACATGGGGTGTTACAATGATTTTGAAGCAGTTAATATTTTTCCCCAAGAACTAGGAGACTTGCTAAACCAGAACTGCTCATAGAAATGTTACATGAAATATTTGAGAAGTGTTGTCTTCTTGTGTTTGATTTTTCATTGTGAATTCTGCATACAAACATGTTGCTACAGTTTTGTAGTAGCCTGCACTTTCCTTGTGTTTGGTTAATTCGAAAGTTGTGGGACCTACATCCTCAAACTTTTTCCGCAAAATACGTGCAGCATAAAACACATATTTCTGAGGAAAATTTACATAAAACTTTGGTATCTTTATCATGTAAAAGTGAGCGAGGGGGGTTGTCCCAGTGGTAGGACACCTACCCGACCTTCGGATCAACCAAAATTCGAGTCTCATCAGCAGCGAAGCTGCACTCCCCCTCCCCTTTGTAATAGTGCGAATGTGACCCCCCCCCCCCCCCCCCCCCCCCCCCACACACACACACACACACACAAAAAAAAAAAAAAAAAAAAAAAAAATCATGTAAAATTATTATTCATTATTAACTTTATTATATAGAATTCTTGTAACTCATTTTGATTTTCATATTCTTTAATGCTTAAGTTATGTGGATGTATATTAAATATTTATATATTTGGTAATTTAAATAAAATATATTATACGTTGGTTTAACTGTATATATATTCAATTTCTTAACAATTTTTCTGTAACTTACATGGTTAAACAAGCACTCAACGGAAAGCTATTTTTCCTTTTCCATTACTTCAACTTTTCTAAAAACCAGGTTCCCACTTAACTTTCTTGACAATCAATCAGAGTCTTAATGAATTATCAAAGACAATGATCGTGATCCTTTGAAAGCTGGCTATGAGTAGAAGCTAAGTAGAATTTCTGTTGCAAATACTCTAAAGGTCATGATGAAGGCCTAGAGCTAGTATTTGATTGAAAACTTTCGTAATGTCAGCCATTAATATTCCCGGGCTCTGGTTGTCTGTGTTTTCAGCTTTATTATCGTTATGATCTTTAGAACCAAAATAACTCGTAATTTGAAGTTTTATATTACATCTGCTTCTGCAGATTACCAAGGCCTTACAAGGTCTTTCTGTCATGGGAAGATTTATTGTACCTCGATTACGGCAAAGCTTGTAAATTTGAAACTTGGTATCCCGTTGGACAAAATACAAGTTCTACCCTTGAACCAGAAGATAAGCATTGCAGGAATTGACGTGACATGTTTCGATGCGAACCACTGCCCAGGTTCCATTATAATACTATTTGAGCCACCAAGTGGTAAGGTATGCTCGAACTGAACTATAAGGATAAATATTTAAGTTATTTTGGGTTGCCCCCTTTATTTTTTGTAATTGATTTAGCGACCCAAAAAGTATCGCAAAAAGTTTTACCAAGTGTTTTTTGCGTTGCTAAATGTCATGTTGAGTGTCAGACTCCAAGAAGTGAATATGATGGGGCCAAAGTCAATATCGAAAAATTAATGGTGTCCTAAGTCAATATCAAAGAAACTAATGGGGGTAAATACTTTCTGTTTCCTTGTACAAGTTTCTGAACTTGAGCCTTGGGTATTTTCATGTGTCTAGGCTGTTCTACACACGGGGGATTTTCGGTTTAGTGAGGATATGGCAAGGATCTCACTTTTGCAGGGGTGTCCTATCCACACTCTGATCCTAGATACGACATACTGTGACCCCCAAGTAAGTATGCAATAGAAGAGTTATTTCTAATCTAAGGGTGTGTTTATTTGCCTTGAGAATCTTCCCACTCTTGCCCTACAACCTGATAATGCACATTTTGGGCATTTTCCATCGACTTTTTTCTTTTTCTTCCCTTCTTTTGGGTGTTTGGAGAGTGAGTGTGTGTGCTGTGTTTTTTTTTTTTTTGTGCGTGTGTGTGTGTGTGTGGGGTGGGGTGGGGTGGAGGGGGTGTTGCTTTGCTTTGCTTATGATGAAAATAGACTGTAATTGATCAGATAAATCCCATATACCCAAAGGCAATTATCTCACTGGAGACGTAAACTGATTGGCCACTCCATTGGCCTTGAAGAACCATGTCCTATGTTATTTTGAGATACATAATTATGTTATCATCTACAGAATGTGAGTGGTGAGGGAGTGTGTGTGTGCTTGCGTTGCTTTTAGTAGAACATGAGACGCAGCTCATTCGTAGAGAGATTGCTTTGATGCTAAACAAACATGAAGAGAGTTCAATGATCGGTAGAGTGTGGGAAAGTAAGCACTCTGAGGATACGAGCGGGATCAAGACACCACTGGGTCGAGTAAAGGGCAGTAGTGGAAGGGCGACAATTAAAAAAACGACTTAATAGCACAGCTTGAAATTGACATGATATCGACATGAGATGTTTTGACACAAACTTGGCACAACTTGTGACATTTTGCGTCGTGTTCTTACCTTGAGTTGTTCATATTTGGTTTTGTACTACAATATGATGTATTTATGTGTAGTCGTACATCGTTTCGTGTTCAGTTTAGTTGTGTCATGCCATATCTAAATTGGAAGTATGAAAATTACTAATTATGTTAGTTGTGTCGTCTTCATGTCAAATGACAAAACATGATCCTGCATTGTGTTCCTATCTTTATCTGTTTGTCATCTTGTGTCATGTCAAACTAAATTACGACTCAAAATCATGAATTTCCATTTATAATTAATGATGGATATGTTAATTTTGGTTGGATTGTTGTAGAGTCTCGAATGCTCTCAAACCCTTGTGAACTCGAGAATGACTTGTCTTATATGAAGGGAGTTTACTGCATAATGGCTATATGTAACTAGAGAGCAATAAGTTTATCTCAAGATGGTGGGACCAATCTGGGTCAATGAAGTACATGGCTACATGCTTTTGTCTAAAGTAGGTGGCTCACTCCTCTCTTGGAGGCTGAAATGACATGTAGAAATGAGATAAGACCCTTGTGCATAGTTATTAAATGCACAAAGTGCACTAAGGCACCAAGGTCTCCATAGAGCCGAGATGTGCACATGATCGAAGTGAGGCGCACATTGTAGAATATATGCAAAAAAGGGGGTCCTATTGTATATTTGTTGAAGGGTGTTATCATCTAAATTTTATATGTATAGCATAATTTGCGATTAAACACGATTATTAAAGAGACAAATAACTTAATGTATAAATCATAAAAATCTGTGACATTCCATTCCTGTTAATTTCTTCCTTATAGATTCAGAAGCAAGGTGCGTAAAGTACTTATAGTTATATATATGTAGTTTATACATGCACACATACAAACACATAAAATGATGCAAAGGGTTTGTGTAGATATAACTGATACACACACACACACACACATATTTTAGTATGTTATTGCTCTTCCCGAGAAAATACTGAAATATTATTGAAGTTATTAACTATGTCTTGCAGTATGACTTTCCGAAGCAGGAAGCTGTAATTCAATTTGTCATTGAGGCCATCCAAGCTGAAGCATTTAATCCCAAAACTCTATTTTTAATTGGCAGTTATACGATTGGTAGATTCAATCTCTCTCTCTCTCACACACACACACACATACACACACTAAAGTTTTTTTTTACTTAATCCCTGACATAATGTCATATTTAGACATAGCCCCCTTCAACTTAAAAAACATTAGACATAATCCCCTAGAATTTAACAACGTTGGTTTTCCGTTAACACACACACAAAAAAAAGGGATAG
Source organism: Sambucus nigra (assembly GCA_949130495.1). NCBI lineage: Eukaryota > Viridiplantae > Streptophyta > Magnoliopsida > Dipsacales > Adoxaceae > Sambucus > Sambucus nigra. The sequence continues at coordinate 27,899,228 of OX422208.1, read as the reverse complement.
ATAGAGAGAGAGAGGGTGCATACTTGCTTGAAGAGAAAAATTAAATAGTTCTGAGAAGGTTTAATTATTTTCATGTGTTTAAGGGTAGGATTTATTATAAAAAATGGGGTTAAGGTGTTGGAAAAATAGGAAAGGGCCTTAAAACATACGGGGGTTACAATTAATATCGCACCAGAGGACTTGTCAATAGAAAACTAACTTTGTGAGATCTGGGGTTATGTCTAATTTTTTAACATGGAGGGTGTTATGCCTAATTTTTTTGACGTAGGTCTGATTTCATGATTTGTATCACACTGCTATATCACACTTTTTTCTTTGGTATTACTCTCACTCTTTCGGAATATCCTTTTCTTTTGTGCTTAATAACAGGAAAAGAAAGGCTATTTGTAGAGGTAGCTCGTGTTCTCCGTAAGAAAGTCTATGTCACCGTGGCAAAGCTGCGTCTTTTGGAATGCTTAGGACTACCTAAGGAAGATATGCAGTGGTTCACGTTAAACGAACAAGAGAGCCACATTCATGTCGTGCCTATGTGGACACTCGCAAGCTTCAAGAGACTGAAATATATATCTAATCAATATCAGGTGAGAGGTTCAAATTTACAAGTAAATAATAACTCTAGTTTATGTTTTCATTACTTTGTAATTGGAAAGATTTTGTGAAGTTTATAATGCTCCAAATAGAAACGGAAACGGGATAACCAAAAGGAAAAAGGAGGAAAAAGCCAATGCATAAGACTGATGCTAAATATTACTCTCTTTTCAGGCCGTCCGAAATTAGTAGTCCTTTTAAAAAAAATAAGTATATAGGACTAGGTGAAATTACAAAGTTACCCATTCGAACAATACTCATTTTCTTGTCAGTTTTGAACAATGTAGCTTTATTTGGAATGATATAGTATTTATGACTATGACTTCGTTTTAAACTGCGTAGTTCTTTATTTGGAATCATTTAGTACTAATTTTTAGATGATTGTTTTGATTTTTTTATATTAAAATTTTTAATTATAAAAATCAAATGCACGAATTGCTTGCGACGCTATTTACGCAATTCAATTATCTCAGTAAATGCGATGCCTTGAAATCACTCCTACTTTTTAATTAATTGTTGATTTATGAAGGTTTTGCTTGAAAGAATTCCCCTTCTCTCTTTCTTGATATTCTATTGCACTAAATTTTCTTGTCTTGTTGTTTAGGATCGATTCAGTCTTATAGTTGCCATTTCTCCAACTGGTTGGACATTTGGTAAAGGAAAGAAGAAGACTCCCGGAAGAAGGTCACAACAGGGTACCGTTATAAGGTGATGTATTAGCATTTCTTAAAATTCAATCACCTTAATTTGCGACATAGTCTAGTTTTTCTATACCTGATTTCTTTCAGGCACTAAGACCAATTTACAGTCAAATTTTGAAGTTACAGGCAATTTAATACTTAGTTGTCGATAATGATGCTGATAGCCATATAATGGAGAGGCACATTTTAATCATATATACATGAAACTTCTGATAAAAAAAAAATACTGCATGAACTGTGTATCGGATGTTCTTTTGTGGTGCCGCATCACAGTCTAATACAATGTTACTAGATATCCCCCCCTCTCCGGGTACCGCGTTCCAGTGCTCGCGTGCGGTGTAATGATCTCCAAATCTTGCGTCCGTTTTCATTTTGAAGAGCTGAAGAAAATAACAAAGAAAAGTAAGAAAGAAATCGTATATGTACAATTGTCTTATTTTGCTCGGTCCCAATCATATTTACAAAAACACAGGTACTACAATACTAATTATCACAGAGACAAACTTAATTTAAATAAAGAAAAAAATTGTGTTTGGGCGTATACCCAAAAATGATCCAAATAATAGTTCCAAGAAAATCGCAATTTGAAATAGCATCCCAACTAAGCCTACCCCCAATGTATCGCATACTAGACACAATAGTGTACCACGTGCCATGCACCGAAGCGTTCTACATTCCAGGTAACTTTGGTCTTTTACATATCATGTAGTTTAATCTTTGAACTCAATGGCTTGGATTTCTTTTATTTTGGGTATTTGCATAGTTAGACTTTTGCATCTGTTTTGGGTACTTGCAACTAGAGGTGGCAATTCGTGTTTTTGGGTCGGGTGCCAACACAATATGAAATGACAAGGGTTTTTTGACACGAACACGACACGACTTCATGTTTTTTTTTACTTGACACAAACACGAATTGCCATGACTGACATGATTTCTCAAATTTTATGCTCAATTTAATAAAAATTGGCAGGGAATTCCGAACAAAAACACGATTGACATGTCAAGACCCGATAACACGACCCATAATTTTGATACGAACACGACATGACTTCATGTCAGAAAGACTCGAGACAAACGTTACACGATAAATCGGGGCAATTTCATGTCGTTCTGTGTCCTATTTTCGTGTCGTTTCTAAAATTGCCACCTATACTTGCAACACTTAGGCGGCATTTTCATGTGCATTGAGACAATATTTTTATGCAAAATCACACCCGCCATTGCGGCAGTTGAAGTGAAGCCCCACCACTAATTTTACACAGGCCTGGAAAACTCTTAGTTTTATATTGGGGCAAAATACATTTGGCTCTTTTGAGTTTAGAGTTACCAAAATCCCAGGTGCTCTCACGAATTTAAATGGGGCATGATCGATAAACATCAGTGAAACGAACTTGAAACTCTTACTAGTAATGCTGCCATATGTGTAAGCATTAATGCTAACTTCCGGTTTGGCTACGTTAACCAAAGTGATTATACGTTAAACTTTGGCAGCCATAGAGATATACAACATAACAAATGCGGGTCATCGAGCAAAACAGGGTGGCAACATAATTTAACATTTTGACTAATTAGGATTGTTTTTTTGTCTCTCCAGGTACGAAGTACCATACAGCGAGCATTCCAGTTTTACGGAACTAAGAGAGTTTGTTAAGTTAATATCTCCCGTCAACATCATCCCAAGTGTAAATAATCATGGGCCCGAATCCACCGATACAATGCTCTCTCTCCTATTGTCTTGATTTATTTAGCCATTCTGTTTTTTTCTAACTTGGCTGGATGTGAATGTGATGAACATGAAACTTGGATCTGTTGTAGTGGTCTCATCTCTTATGAGATCTGTTACTTTTATTACTACATTCTTGGACGTGTCACTAAATTTATGTAATGAAATTGTATTTAGTACCATTTTTTCTAATCTTATTAAGAAGTAAGATGACTTTTCATTTTAAAGTATTTTAGTGCCACATTGTTTAGTCCTGTTGTTTATCTTTATTTGTGTGATTGAGTTCCTCATTTTGTAGATTTTGGAATTGTATGTTTTGAATTAAAAATGGAGAAATGTCAAGCACACTGGAAATTTACACCGAATGCGAATGCACTAAAAACGTGAATCAAGTATTTTCGGGGCATTAGTTGTTAGTTTTTGGGGATGCCTTTCATTAGGGTTGCAAACAAAGTTGTTCGTGAACAGATTTTGCTCGGCTCGTTTGTTAACAAACGAATGATCACGATTTTGAGCTCGTTTAAAAAATTGTGATCGTTGAGGTCACCCTGAATACGTCTTCTAGGCAAAAACGAGCTCAATTATACCCCTCAAAACCAAGTTTCACTTGAGTTCTACTAGGAATTTTAAGTAAATGAATCGAGCTAGGCTTGCTTGCCTTTTTTCTTTAAAATTAGTAATTATAGGTTAATTGAGTTTGATATAATTTTGAGAGACAATCTAACTCACAAATGTATTAGTTAAAGTGTGGATCCTCATTATAACAAATTTTCATTGACAAATTCATTAATGACACATCAAACCATCAAGAAATAGAGTGGATAAGTTTGAATAAAAAATGACGAGGGGAATTCCTAGGCTGATTATCGATCGATTTGGTTGGTAATATGAGTTTACCAAAACCAAATCAATTTTAAGTTACATAAACCAAAATTACCGATTTTACCATTCGGTACAATTGTATCTAAACCAAAACCAAACAACTTGTTTCCATGGTAAAATCGGTATTTTGGTTTCAAATTTATCGCAGTAACAAAAAATGTAGAATATTTCAATGAAAAATGAAACAAAAAAAATAACTTAGCTCAACACTATTGCATATTTAGTCAAATTTACTTTGACCAAAAAAATAATATTCACCAAGTGTTTAACTCATAGCCAACCCTTTTTTATAAACGAAGGTACCGATTATTTGACAAATGTTTTTCAACCTTATTTTTTAGTTTCTTTCTGGACAAACTTTGCATATGAGAATCACATACAATGCTAGCGCAATCAACTACAATGAATTCAATAGGGTGATATTGTGTTCAATAAATTAATTTCATATTCACCGAGGTATCAAAGTCTTGCAATTGTTGAATTAAACATTTTTGTGTGAATGCTAATACACCAACATATTGGAGAAAACAATTGGAATTTCTTTTTTCCTTTTCTCTTAAAGTCATGCAGTTTTTGAATTAAGCATTTATGTTGTGATGCATATACCCAAGCTACGAAGAGAGAGAAATGTATTATGCATTGCCGGTATAACGTGTTTAAGTTGACAAGACACTATGCGACCTATTTTTAAGCCTACACATGCCACACTCAACACTAGTTGATGATACCCTATTAAACCCTTGACCTTCCAAAGGCTCTTAAACCGTTTAATCACCATGATTTACGCTCAGAATAGAACTCAAATCGAAAAGAAATGATCTTTCGAGGGTGCCCGAGCCTAGGCCCCAAGATGAATCAATGGGTGGTATCTAAACCCCTAGACATCCGATAAGGCTCCTGCAACCAATCTACCGTGTAAGTGAAAAGTAGTTCAGTAAGGAATCAATACTCCGACTTTAATATAAGTGTTTGGAAATCCTGTGACAACACTGGTATATTTTTCAAATGAAATGAGATAGCTGTGCGAACCTTATTCTCAGAAAATAATTATCTTAGCCATGGAAATTATCAACATGAAACCTTATGGGAGATTTACATTAAAATGAACTTTCGGGATTAATAGTGCGGTAGGCGTGCACACTAGGTGAGAGGTGAGAATTTTTCAAGAGAGTGTCGCATACTAACATAATTGTTGCATTAGCTGGTAAGCATTTTAAATACTTGCTAAACTAAATTTAAACTGTTTTACAATCGGGCTCTGACCCGTCTCTTGTCATATTTTCTCTCTTGTATATATATATATATATTACAGGTGCCCAGCCACAGGGGCGTCATGCTTAGGTTCTTTGGACTGGACGTGCTGCAGCTTATGTGGGAGTTGCATGCCATTTACTTAGATGACCTCGTTGTTGATTCCACTCTTATTTCAGTTCTAATTAGTTGGGCATGTGTCGCCCGTTTACTTATTCCGTTGGATTTGTCAGAGAATATGTTCATTTATCTTTAATATTTTTACTCTTTGGGATTTGATTACTGTCAGAATGGTTTTCCTTTGTGGTTTGAAAGCTGGTATTAGTTTATCAGAATGGTTAAATTCATGGGTGTTTATTTCCAGTCTTAATAATTGTGTGATTCTTAAACTGTTACTTATTAAAGGTTTTCATAATTGGATTTAATAAAATGGAAATAATGTTTAAATGGTTTTGACACTTAGCTTAATTATTTAGGGTGTTTAAATTAGAAAGTTTATTTTGCGACAGTGATGCTAAGAATGAACCAACCGTTCACCTTGATTATAATTTGATAAAGGACTGATCACCCGGTATTTAATTAGGCGGGGTGTCACAGGTGGTATCAGAGCATCAGTAACTAGTGTCCTTTAGGATCTGTACGGCTTATTTTCGCTTCCAGCTTAGTGTTCTTGATATAGAGCCCTATTTTTAGGATTGTTGTGTTCTTGCATTTACGCTTACGTCTTTAGCTATTCGAGATTTGTTAATAACTGTAGACTAATAAACTTCCTTCTCATTTCAGATGCCTCCGAGACGCGTACCCAAGGACAAACGTGCCCAGGCCGAGCAACCAGCAGCTCTGGCTCAGGGAATGATGAACGCAACCGAGCTAGCCGCTATCGTTGCTCAGGCGGTGAATGCCGCATTAGCGGTAGTGCAGCAGGCTCCACCCCAGGTTCAGGCAGTGGCGCCAGTACTAGTACAGCTTCCATCTGCATGGGAGCGGGTTAGGGATGCCTTTCATATGGTGCATCCCCCGGAGTTCTCAGGTAGTTCGGATATCATAGTCGCCATCCAATGGAAGAAAGATATCCAGAGGCGTCTGCGCATGTACGAGTGCACGGACGTATAAAAATAGCTCTTGGCTTCCTTTAAACTAGTAGGAGCCGCTTTGTAGTGGTGGGAGTCCACCACCACCTTGGAGGAGAGGGACATCATCACAATTCAGTCATTCTGGGCGCGGTTTGATCGCAAATACTTTCCACCCGCCGTACAAACTGAGATGGGGCAGAAGTTGCTAAATCTGAAATAGGAGAATATGACTGTTGCCGAGTACGAGGAGGAGTTCACCAGACTTCTCACTATAGTGCCAAATGAGGCACCCACAGAGGGGAAGAAGATACTGCTGTTTGTGGATGGATTGGCCTGAAGGATCCGACAGCACCTTATAGGCAATCTATCACTGAGTACATACACGGATGTACTCAACGTTGCGTTGTTACACTGTCAGGATCACCGCTTCCATCTGCAGGGAAGCAAATGAGCAGGAGAGTCCAGCCAGCAGGGCAGGGGGCAGTAGTACTGGTGGGACACCCGCAGCCCAGGGGCAGACTCGTCACGGTGAGCAGAGTTCCCATCAAGGGGACCCCGCCAAGCGGTTCCGATCAGGTGACTCCAGACAGGGATTTGGGGGATTTAGGCAGGGCAGTCTAATCAGCAGGGCCAACACCGTCAGCAGCAGGGACAGCAGGGCCAGCAGGGCCAACACCCTCAGCAGCAGGGACAGCAGGGCCAACAACATTTTCAACTGGGCCAGCAGGGCCAATGGAAGCGTGGTAATGGCCAACAGGACCGCGGTCAACAGGGACAGCGGGGAGGAAATTTCATGGGCCGATGTTTCAGTTGTGGCAAGAATGGCCATAGGCGCCAAGATTGTCCAGAGGGAGATAGGGCCCCACAGCAGCAGGGTGCCCGTAATGAGCCACAGAGGCCATTCTTTCCAGCCACTCTCTCAGCATCAGCTCAGGTACCAGTCCTACCAGCCATCCCAGCAGCTCCAGTACAGCAGGGACAGTTACAGTACGAACGTGTCTATAACGTCCATCAGGCAGCAGCGCCTCAGGCACCACCCACGATTGTGGGTACGTTTCCTATGGGTCGGGTTTTATTTGATACTGGGGTGACATATTGTTTTATATCTACTCATTTTGCAAAGGCCTTAGGATTATTAGCCACAGCAGAGAGCACTATGACATGCGTAGACTCACCACTGGGGAATGGGTCGTTGATTTTCTATATATACCGGGGCATGGGAGTAGAGATTGGTAGCTTGATTTTACCAGCAGACATGTTAGTCTTAGATATGCATGAGCACGATGTTATTATTGGCATGGATTGGCTCGCCGCTTACAGAGCCATGATAGATTATTTCGGTGGGAGTATTATCTTTGCCATTCCGGGGCAGGAGATGTTTGTGGTGGCGATGCCTCGCCCAGAGGGAGGCTCTACCGCTCATTTGTATTACATAGAGGAGGATACCTTTAAGGAGGTCATGATTACCTTAGATTCTATCCCAGTCGGTCGTGAGTATTTTGATGTATTTCAGGAGATACCGGGCCTACCCCCAGTCGAGAAATAGATTTTGTCATAGACTTGATGTCGGATACTCGACCGATAGTACGTGCTCCATACCGTATGGATCCAGCGGAAATGAGGGAGTTACGAGATCAGATAGAGCAACTGTTAGGTCAGGGCTTCATTCGTAGGAGCACCTCACCTTGGGGTGATCCAGTTTTGTTTGTAAAGAAGAGAGATGGTACACTGAGGTTATGCGTGGATTATCAGGAGCTGAACAAGGTCACGATACGAAACAAATGTTCGTTGCCTCGAATCGATGACCTGTTCGATCAGCTGAGAGGAGCAACCTTCTTTTCGAAGATTGATTTGAGATCGGGATACCATCAGCTACGGATTAGGGAGAAGGATGTGTCGAAGACTGCTTTCTTGACGAGATATGGGTCCTATTAGTTCAGAGTTATGCCGTTTGGACTGACAAATGCTCCAGTCGTATTCATGGACTTGATGAACCGAGTATTCAGAGAGTTATTGGATCATATTATCATCGTTTTCATAGATGACATTATGATATATTCACACACTGAGGAGGAGAATGCTGAGCACTTGAGGTAGGTTCTTCAGACTCTACGAGAGCATCAGATGTATGCTAAGTACGAGAAGTGCGGATTCTGATTACGGGAGGTGCAGTTTTTGGGACATGTTGTGTCCGAATTGGGGATAGCGGTTGACCCGAGTAAAGTGTCAGCAGTGAGGGAGTGGGGAAAACCCCCGACACCGACGGAAGTGCGTAGTTTCTTGGGGTTAGCCGGGTACTACAGGAGATTCATCCGAGGTTTCTCAAAGATTGCGGGTCCATTGACGAATCTGACTCGCAAGGGGGTACCATATGTTTGGGACGATGCTTGTCAATTGGCTTTCGATGAGCTGAAAGATAAGATGACTTCGGCACCAGTTCTTGCTTTACCCAAGTCGGGAGTGGAGTATTTGGTTTACACCGATGCCTCTTTACAGGGACTCGGGGGAGTACTTCAACAGGAAGAGAGGCTATAGCTTTTGCCTCCCGCAAGCTTAAGCCGCACGAAATAAATTACCCCACTCACGACCTAGAGCTAGTAGCGGTGGTTTTTGCATTGAGGATATGGAGACATTATTTGTTGGGGGAGAAGTTTCGCTTGTTCACTGACCACAAGTCACTACAATACCTGTTCACTCAGCGAGAGCTGAATATGCGTCAGCGCAGATGGTTAGAGTTTGTGAAAGACTATCAGTTCGAAATACAGTACCATCCAGGGAGGGATAATGTGGTTGCTGATACGTTGAGCCGTAAATCGATAGGCGACGTAGCGGACGTCTGGAAAGCGAAGTGGAAAGAGTTGGGTCACCAGGACGCGGTAGCCCGTTCCTTTATATCTGTCATGATAGTCACCCCTGAGATTGTTACGAGGGTAATACAGGCACAGACAACAGATTCATTTTTCTAGGAGCAGATTGTACGACTTTTAGCTGAGGGTGCTGAGTCCTATTCAGTAGGTTTCAATGGAGGTTTGAGGATTAATGGGAGATTTGTGGTCCCAGAAGGAGAAGACTTACGTCATGCAGTGATGACACAGTCTCACGGGTCCATATTTGCCGTACATCTCGGAGGAGATAAGATGTACCAGGATATGAGGCGACATTATTGGCGGAGTGGGATGAAGAAGGACATTGCTGAGTTCGTGTCCAAGTGTTCTACTTGCCAGATGGTAAAGTTAGACCACTAGAGACCGTCAGGGTTTCTTCAGCCGTTGGAGATACTTACGTGGAAGTGGGAGAGTATTTCCATGGACTTCATTACTGGGCTGCCTACATCACAGCGGGGTCACGACTCCATCTGGGTGATCGTGGACCATTTGACCAAGGTGGCTCATTTTTTGCCAGTACGGACATACTATACCACGGGCCAGTATGCACAGTTGTTTATTGCCGAGATTATTAGGCTACATGGGGTGCCCCTGGATATTGTGTCGGATAGAGATAAGATTTTCGTGTCGCATTTCTGGGAGAGCTTTCAGGAGGCCATGGGTACAGAGTTGAGATTGAGTTTAACTTATTACCCACAGATGGAAGGACAAACATAGCGTACCAATCAGATGTTGGAAGATATGCTACTCATGTGTGTCCTTGATTTTGGAGGAGGATGGGAGCCGCATCTTCCACTGGTGGAGTTTGCTTACAATAACTCCTATCAGTTCATGATCGGCATGGCTCCATTTGAGGCATTATATGGCAGGCCTTGTCATTTTTCAACTTGTTGACTAGAGGTGGGGGACAACAAGTTGTTCAGACCAGAGGTAATTCAGGAAACCTCATCTAGGATAGAGCTTATCAGGAGTCGTATTCGGGTAGCCCAGGACAGGCAGAAAAGCTACGCCGATGCAAACAGGTCTTTTCGAGAATTTAATGTGGGGGACCAAGTATTACTGCGCGTATCTCCTATGAGAGGAGTGATGAGGTTTAGGAAGAAGGGGAAGTTGGCTCCAATGTACGTAGGACCATTTCCCATTATCGAGAGGATTGGGTCGGTAGCATACAGATTGGGACTGCTGTAACACCCTGCCCTCCCGGGGAGAGAGAACGGAGCGCTACTATAGATAAAACTAACTATTCCACAATATAACAAGGTATAGAGCATCTAAAAACCCACAATAAAAATAAGAGAATCTACCAATCTGAAATATATTTAAATTACATACAACCAAAAATCTCTCGAAATAAAACATCTAACTATCTCGAAAGAAAATAAATCGCCAATGCTCTATACAACCAAAATAAGTACAATTCTTCTCTTCTCTTGTATTAAAAATCTTCCCAAATAATCCAAGCTAAAATCCATCTCCAATAAATCCCAAGCGCCCAAAATCCACGCTAACCTGCCACTAAAAGAAAATATGGGGAAGTACACAATACGACAGGAAAGATGCTCAACAAATATTAGCGGCGAATAAAACGTAACAATACGAATACGAATATTCAAATCAAAGCGAATCTCATAAGCAATTATATCAATATAATTTCTCAACAACACATTAACCGGGTCACCAGGCCTCACCACCGTACCGCGCCTATGCATTCTTTAAGCATATCCGAAAAAAGGAATATTGGCGGGTGCCCAACCTCAGTGCCATATTAAAATCTCATGACAACGTGCTCGACACCAAATATAATACCACATGAATCGAAACTAGATTCCAACAAATATTTCCAGATTTCCAAATGAATTTATCAATTCAAATATGAGTCAATAATCACAAGAAAACAACGAGAATAATACTCGTGAGATTAAGGAGCATATTGTGTAAAACCCCATACCTCAAAATCATCAAATGAATCATCGCATAATTCAGCCTCAAAGTCTAATCACACCATCACGTTCCTCTCGCGAAAATAATCAAATCTCGTTCTAGCCCAAACTCGAGAAAACACCAAATAAGTTTTCTAATCTAAGGTTGAAATCTTGAATAAGTTTGGGGCTATGATTTGTATATGAAAGGGAGTAATTTTGGAGAGGTCTTCTGGTTGAAAAGTTTGAGAAAAAGTGATTTGAAAAGCCAAGCCACGAATTAGTTGATATATCAAGGATTAAGAGTTTGATTAAGAAAAGAGTTCTAATTAGATACAAACACTAAAAATTTTATTCCGGATGATCGGACCATTGGAATCGCTTGAAATTTTAGTATGTTGTAAGGAACGGCGAGACAGGACTGCTGACAAAAATTCAGCTTGATCGGACGGTCGAATTTCTAAAAATATTATTTTTACTAGAGAGTTTTATGTTCCGAGGACTCTTAGAGAGTTTTATGTTTTGAGGACTCTTCTAAATAATAAAAATTCAATTAAAGCTCCATTTTAATTCCAATTCCGAAACCATTTGAAATTCTCGCCTTTAGAAATAAAAGCCAACATATTTGAGCAATAAAAAATAATTTTATCTCAAAATTTATTTTTCCTCTTAATTTCGAAAATAACCCAAAAATTACGCGGGTTGTTACACTTCCCCACTAACAATGGAATTTCGCCCTCGAAATTCGCCGAATACCTAACTCTCAAAAATCAGGCCAACAATCTCCAAAAATGATCTCGTCACCAAAAATAAATTCCTCACATCTAATCTAGATTCCTAACACGAAACGATCATCTAAAGATTCTATCTCCAAAAATACGCGCCACAAAAACGCAACAGACCCAAAAACCCAAGATCCGAGGGTGGTCGTATACCTAAGCTCTGATACCATTCTGTAACACCCCCGCCCGCCCCGGGAGAGCGAACGGAGCGCTACTATCGATAAAACTAAACTAATCCACAAATAACAAGGTATAGAGCATCTAAATCCCACAATAAAATAAGAAACCACTATTCTCATCTTCAAATTAATACAACAAATCTCTCGAAATAATTACAACAATCTAACTATCTCAAAAATAAAATAAATCTCCAAATGCTCTATACATCAAAATAAATACAAGTCTTCTCATCTCTTGTATTAAAAATTCTTCCCAAATAATCCTCGCTAAAAATCAATCTCCATAGCGTCCCAAAATCCGCGCTAACCTGCCACTAAAAGAAAAGATGGGGAAGTACACAATACGACATGAAAGATGCTCAATAAATATGTTACGATGAATAATACGTAACAATACGAATACGAATATTCAAATCAAATGCAAATCTCAATAGCATTTTATCAATAAATTTCTCAATAACACATTAATCGGAGTCACCAGGCCTCACCATACCGCGCCATACTTTATCAAGTAGCCGGAAAAGGAGTCTTGGCGGGTTCCCAACATCAGTGCCATATTAAAATCTCATGACAGCGTGCTCAAAACAACATGAATAATTCCACATGAATCAAAATAATTCCAACAATTATTTTTCCAGATTTCAATGAATTTAACAATTCAAAATATGAGTTCAATTAACAAGAATTCAACGGAATAAACACTCGCGAGATTTCAGGAGCATATTGTGTAAAACCCCATACCTCAAAATCATGACATGAATCATCGCATAATTCAGCCTCAAAGTCTAATCACACCATCACGTTCCTCTCGCGAAAATAATCAAATCTCGTTCTAGCCCAAACTCGAGAAAACACCAAGTAAGTTTTCTAATCTAAGGTTGAAATCTTGAATAAGTTTGGGGCTATGGTTTGTATATGAAAGGGAGTAATTTTGGAGAGGTCTTCTGGTTGAAAAGTTTGAGAAAAAGTGATTTGAAAAGCCAAGCCACGAATTAGTTGATATATAAAGGATTAAGAGTTTGATTAAGAAAAGAGTTCTAATTAGATACAAACACTAAAAATTTTATTCCGGATGATCGGACCATTGGAATTGCTTGAAATTTTAGTATGTTGTAGCGAACGACGAGACAGGACTGCTGACAAAAATTCAGCTTGATCGGACGGTCGGATTTCTAAAAATATTATTTTTACTAGAGAGTTTTATGTTCCAAGGACTCTTAGAGAGTTTTATGTTTTGAGGACTCTTCTAAATAATAAAAATTCAATTAAAGCTCCATTTTAATTCCAATTCCGAAACCATTTGAAATTCTCGCCTTTAGAAATAAAAGCCAACATATTTGAGCAATAAAAAATAATTTTATCTCAAAATTTATTTTTCCTCTTAATTTCGAAAATAACCCAAAAATTACGCGAGTTGTTACAGCCAGAACACTTACACCACATTTACGATGTATTCCATATTTCGTCGTTGAGACGATACCTTCGAGATGATATGGTCCACACCCACATCGCGATAGAGGAGATTGACTTACAGCCCGACAGCTCTTACGAGGAAAGGCCAGTGGCTATCCGAGACCATAGCGAAAGGAGATTGAGGTCGAAGGTAGTTCCACTTGTACGGGTCCAGTGGGAACATCATAATGTGGAGGAATCCACTTGGGAGCGTGAGGCGGACATGCGCGAGAAATACCCAGAGTTATTTTTACCAGGTATGCCTTATTTTTCGAATTTCGGGACAAAATTTCGTTGTTAGGGGGGAAGTATGTAATACCCCATATTTTTATGACTTTTAAATTTGGGGATTTATTAAATTTAATTTGAGATATTAATTTAATATTAATCCGAAAATTATTTTAAATATTTACTAGCACGATGAGAGTTAGTAATTATTGGGATTCTGTTGAATATTACTTAACGAATAAAGTAATATGTATAATCGAAATTATTAAAATTATCACGAGTATATAATTTGAAAATTTTGGAAAATTAAATCGGGACGCGCCGGTGTCGTGTCGGGATTAAATTAGTATTATTAAAAGTGAATAAATTATAAGCCACTCGTATGGTCGTTTTGAGTGCGCCAATGTGTTCAGAAGGGTCGAGATAGTCAAAATAATGTACCCGAGGGTTTATTTTGGGTCTCGAGATGTTTTTAAGCCTAATTAGCATCCCGGGAGGGCATTTTGGACATTTCATATTTTTGGATAATTAAATCCACGAATTTACCATGGATATATCAGATGTTAGGGGTTGTCATCTAGGGTTAACATAAGCAAAACCAAAGAACGGCCATTGGAGAAGAAGTGGAGAAGCTTTCCAAGGAGTCCTAGGCCAAAAACTCCGCCGTTTGCACCGCCGTCTCCGCCAAATTGTAGATCGCGCGATGAGGAACACAACCACAACACCTTTTTCCACAAATCAGAAACAAAATTTTTAGGCAAGTATCTATCTTTCTTTATTTTTAGTTAATGCTTCAATTACGTTAGTCTAGGGTTGATTAGAACCAGTTTCATGAAATAAAGCATATATCGGAGACTAGAATTCACATGTTGTAGAGGTAATAATCATACTCTGGAATTCTGATTCACATGTAGAGAATAAACCACGAATTTTAATTGAGTTAGGAGTAGAAAATCTGGAAAAAGAAGTGGAAGAATTGAAAGTTAAAGAAAAGATTAGGTTTCTTAAGGTTTATATAGTTTTTGCCCTTTTAATTATCATAATGTGACACCCCGCCTAATTAAACACCGGGTGATCAGTCCTTTATTAAATTATAATCAAGGTGAACGGTTGGTTCATTCTTAGCATCACTGTCGTAAAAATAACTTTTCCAATTAAACACCCTAAATAATTAAGCTAAGTGTCAAAACCATTTTATACATTACTTTCCAAATTTATTTTATAAACCAACATTTAAAACTTTACATAAGTCATAGTTAAAGAATCACACAGCAGCTATTCTGGAACATATAATCCAAACAATTAAACATTCAACTGACTGATTCCAACATTTAAAACTTGAAGGAAAAACATCCTGACAATAATAAATCCCAAAGTGTAAATACTGGAACTAAACGAATCACAATATCCAATGAAACAACTGAATAATGAAAAAGGGCGACATATGCCCAACTGGATAAAATAATGCTAGGAGTGGAATAAAAAATGAGATCGTCTAAGCAAGAGGCCTGCAACTCCCACCTAAGCTGCAACGTGTTCCTTCCAAAGGATCCTATGCAAGACGCCCCTGTGGCTGGGTACCTGTAATATATATACATATATATACAAGAGAGGAGAGATAACAGTAAACGGGTCAGAGCCCGATGGTAAAACAGTTTAAAAATTTAGTTTAACAAGTATTTAAAATGTTTACTGGCTAATGCAACAACATATTAGTAACGACACTCTCTTGAGAACGTCTCACCTCTCTTCTAGTGTGCACACCTATCGCACTAATCTTCCCAACAGTTTAACTTATTTTATCTTAAGTTACTCGTAAGATTTCAAGCTGACGATTTCAAATGTTAAGGAGGTTAATCTTATTTAACAGTACAATTCTTACATAATAAGATTTCAAGCTGACGATTTCAAATGTTAAGGAGGTTAATCTTATTTAACAATACAATTCTTACATAAGCCTTATTTGATAATAAAGTTCCTCAGTAATATATCATACTTTCCAAACACTTATTCCCAAGTTGAAATAATTATTCTTTTCTTACATATCATAATCACAGCAGGTAGTTCCCAAATTCCAGATTTAAATCTATATATTAAATACTCACATAATATATATATATTCTAACAACACCCCACATAAAATCTATGGTGTGGGCATACTCTGCTATCCAGTCCCCGTATCACTCGTACTAAGGGAAATACTAGTTCGGAATCATTCTCGAACTGTATTAACACAAATCACATACAAAATGAGGCGAAGCATAGTTCCAAGTCACTAAGAGGATAACACATACCCTCACGTCTCTTAGGACCGTCTGACTATTGATCCGATAGCCTGTACCAAGGATTCCTATCTTCTAGGGTACGAGCCAATATCCCCCATAAAGGTCCCATCGAGATAAGAGTGCCCCAGCGCGGTAACCTCAGGGATAGCAAGTAGCGCGGGCATGATTTTTACACATATATAAAATATATGATCAATCACAGAGACATATAAATATATAACTATTCACATTCATAACTTAGGTACGCCCACGGCCCAACATTATATTATTCCATTCTTAGTACATTTTTATTCGATTATTTCTTATAACGAACTTATTCATTTTTATTTTCGAAATTTAATTTATTCCAACTCACTTCTCATCTCTCGAAGTATATTCTTTAACTAAGTACAAATTCAGTAGGCCCTCGCTTACCTTCTAATCCAACTCTTAGAAATTTCGATTATTAAGTCTACACACGTTATATTTCTTAGGTATGGATCTTTCCCGTTTACCCTTCATTTTCCCATTTCATTAAAGTTCCACTAAACGGGGTTTACCTTGACCCTACTGGTCCTTTTTATGTTTCATTATGTCCTAATAACATTAGTCAAGATTTATTACGCATTTAATCGGATCAAGTCAACGTAAGGAAAAATTTAGTTTTTCCCAGGAGGGGTCGATCGATCGATGGAAAGGGGTCGATCGATCGAACCGTCGATCGATCAAAGCTATTGGCTCGATTGATCGATCAAGCAGGTATGGCGAAAACTGCAGATTACTAGTTACGGGAATTATCATCCAAAATCATCCAAATCCAAGTTTTTAACTCCCAAACTCCCAGAAATTTATACCACAATGATTATAAACCCAAATGAACAATATTCTACGTGAGGCATGCGAGTTTTCATCAAGTATCATGGATTAAAAGGGATAAAATTTATATAATTCTCATGAACCCTAAAAATTTCTTTAACTTCATTCTTCTCATTCTTTTTCCAGAATTTCTACTTCTAACCCAATGTAAATTCGTGGTTCAACCTCTACATGTGAAGGGGATTTCTAGAATGATGTTTATATCTCTACAACATGCGATTTCTAACCTCCAACATAGTTTTCTTTCATAAAAACACATCCTAATCAACCCTAAACTAATATGAATGAAGCATTAAATAAATTAAGCAAGATAAATAACTACCACCCACTTAGAGAAGTAATCAATCGCTACTATTAGAAATCGATAATTGTTTGCAGCCCTTGGCAAAGGACCCACCAAGTCAATCCCCCATACTGTGAATGGCCATGGGGAACTGATTGACGTCATAGGTTGATGAGGTTGATGGGGAATAGTGGAGAATCTTTGGCATTTGTCACACCTCTTCACGTAGGCTGCAGTATCCTTGGCCAAGGTCGGCCACCAGTATCCCTGCGTGATAATCCTCTTGGCCAAAGGTCTTCCTCCTATGTGACTGGAGCAAGAACCCTAGTGTACCTCCTGTAGGACGCGGGGAACCTCTGTGGGATGAACGCATCTGAGGAGAGGTAACAGAAATCCTTTCTTATATAGGACATCTCCTACTATTGAGAATTTTGCAGCTCCGTACCTTAGTTTCCTCCTCTCTGGCTTTGATTCCGGCAGTTCTCCCTCTCTGATATATCTGATGAGTGTGTCCATCCATGAGTCCCCCCAGGTTCAAGTTGAGGCAAAGGTTGGCAACCTCGTCTTCCTTAATGGTCGGTTTGAGCAGGATCTCGACTGGTACTGTCCTTCTGATGTCTGTCCTTGTTGCTGAAGACAACCTTGCCAGTACATCTGCGTGGCTGTTATTTTGTCGAGGTACCCTCTTTATCTTCACCTCCTCAAAGCCTTCCAGCATCATTCTTACCCTCTTCAAGTATCTGGTCATCCTTTCATCCTTGGCCTTATAAACTCCGAGCACTTGGTTAATAACTAACCTCGAGTCGCTATGAAGTAGGAGTCGACCAACCCTAAGGGTCTTTTCCAAGGTTAGGCCTGCTATCATAGACTCATATTCTGACTCGTTGTTTGACGCCTTGAAGCTGAACCTTAGTGCATATTCAACGTTGGTGACATCCAGAGCTGAGAGTATTAGCCCTGCACCACTTCCACTTTTGCAAGAAGACCCATCAATGAAGAGGTTCGATACGTCTTCATTCGAAGAGAAGCTCCCCTCTGACAGGGCTCCTTACTTGAAGAGGTACCTGTCCTCTTCATTTTCGGCTATTCCGTTTCTGGCTCTGTTGGTCACAATCTCTTCTAGGTCTTGGGAGATGTTACTATTTGATCCCTATGCGATCACTGGCTTGTTCTCAACTTCAGTCTCTTCACACGTGAACTCAGCAACAAAATCTGCAAGTGCCTGCCTTTTAATGGCCACCCTGGGTTGATAAGTAAGGTTATACTCTCCCAACTCAATTCCCAGGTCATCAATCTTCTCGACGTCTCAAGCTTGTGGAGGACCAGCCTTAATAGGGAGTCAGTGAGGATGACCATAGAGTGTGCTTGAAAATATGGTTTCATCTTCCTCGAAGCGTGTATCAAAGCGTAGGCCAATTTCTCCATTCGAGGATAGTTTTGTTCATACCCCTGAAGGGCCTTACTATTGAATTACACAGGCCTTTGCACCCTAACATCTTCCCGTACTATGGCTGCACTTATAGCTGACTCAGAGACTGCTAGATAAACGCACAACTTCTCTCCCATTATGAGCCGAGATAAGAGCGGGGGAGATCCTAGGTAGGACTTAAGTTGATTAAATGCCTCATCACACTCTTTATCCCATTCTAAGGCCTTTCTAAGCACCTTAAAGAACGGAAGACACTTGTACTGATACGACCCAAATATTGCGTATTTCACCCGTTAACCTACGCCTTATTAGCCCCCTTGGGTATCTTAATCCCTATACTTATGCTCGTTAACCAGACAACCTCGGATTTCTATGTTAACATGTTTTGCAGGGGTTAATGGGGCTTTTGTAGGTATTTGGATGCTTAGTATGAAGTTCGGACGCTTTCTGGAAATGTTTCGTCGACTTTTGCAGCTTCGGGGGCATTTTAGTAATTCCATCATTCGGGTTTGAATCCCGAGCTCTTCACGGAAGTTGAAGCCCTTTGATTTCTCTTCGCGTGGCCACCGACAGTGCATGATTCTGAGTTGTAATGATGGAGTTATGGCATTTTTAGGATGATTTTTACTTAAAAAGTACACTCAAGGCCACATTCAAGGGCATTTTAGTCATTTCATATTTTGGTTTTTTAGCCTAATGTCTTCTTGGATGTTGTATTCCTCTGAGTTATCTTCGCGTAGCCTCCGACCGTGCCTCATTCCGAGCTATAACGAAGAAATGGCGGCATTTTCCGTAAAACAGGACAAAGCTGCAGAATTGCAGACCTGTAGGGGCGAATCGATTCGCCCCAAAATCGAATCGATTCGCCCCTGCTGCAAAATTGCAGTTTGAAATTCCCCTGTTTCCGAATCGATTCGGACCATTTCCGAATCGATTCGGCTACAGTAAAACTCCGAAAATCTTTATTTTTAATTTGGTTTTTGGTTGGGTATAAGTGTGTAAACATTGTATTAAGTGAAACATATATTTTTTTACACTTCTAGGTTAGTTTGGCTTAGGGTTTTGGGGGGATTTGAGAGCTCTTCTTCCTCTCTTGGTTTGACACCCATTTGGGTTTGTAATTGGTATTTTCATATTCCCTCTCCATTTATATAGTGTGTATTTCCTTTATTCTTGCTTTGTAGATTAGTTTCATGCTTTCATAATTAGTTTATTGTGTTTATTTCTTGCTTTCTTAGTGTAAATTAGTTTATTTTCATGATTTGTCCGTAGATTAATAGGGTCGGGATTGCGTTTCCGCCATTTTCGGGTTTGGACCTCGAAAACTAGGTTTTGTGTAAAATTGCGTTTAATTGAAACCGCGCGTATCAAAGTTGGATTGTTAGGCGTTTATCTTACTTTGTCACGCAACGTTAGAGTTTATAGCGACAATCCGAATTTAATCCGCGTGTGACCATTTTCAGTTAAATGTTTAATCTCGCAACTTTGGGTTAAATTCCTTCTTGTGTGATGTTTATTCTTAATTGTAAATGCTCGATTAAATGTTTTCGAACCGTAATTCTAATTAGTAGTTGTTTAGTCAGTGTGGTGGGATGCGATCCCGATCCTCGCTTTACTTTTGTGTAGCGTAACTTATTCTTTTCTTTTGTCACCATAACCACCCATCACCTTTTCTTATTTCTTTTACACCCTTTTATTCTTGAAGTTTTAAAACAATTAACATCTAAAATTTAATCACTCCCTGTGGATTTCTTACGATACCCGACTTATCGCTATGCTTGCTTGTCAAGTGTAGTCGTAGCTTAGGTTCTTTTTGCATCGCGGCGGCGAAACACACGACGACTGTGTCCTCACACGAACACACTTTCACCGTCTGATCAAAATGGCGCCGTTGCCGGGGAGTGTGTTTTAGATAGTAATTGTTTTATTATTTCGTAGTATTTTTCCTTTTGTATTTGTATTCTTTGTTTTAACCTTTTTTGTAGGATTTGCATACTTTGAGCGCTAAGAAACTTTGATTCGCGGTTGCTCACTTTATTTCTTGGATTCTCCATCTTTCAACAACAAGGTAATTATGTCCTACTATTATAGTTATAGCGATCATTCTAATGATTCTTACTTTGGGGATAGTTTTCAAGTTTTCCATTTTCAAGACTTTCTTGAAAATGAAAGACTTGAAAACATTTATCGGAATGAAAATCGTTATTGGGAGCTTGAGTTGGATTCATTATTTGAATCCAATGACGATTCTTATTTCATTACTTTCGAAGATGAGTTTCAACCAAATGAGGAGTCCGAGGCTCTTGAGCCGAGGAAGCCTACTTTGGAAGAGACTTTGCTTCTTTATTACCAAGGTTTGGAAAGCTTAGATGATGCTGGAATGAGACTTGGTGCACTTTCCGATGAGATGAATTCTTTTGCACGAAACAACGAGGAGGTGGAAACTTGTGTTTCACCTCACTTTTTCAGAGAATTTCTCATCGAATGTGAATCTTTCTCCTCCGAAATTCAATCTCCTTCCGACGATGAGTCGATTGAGATTGAATTTGTTTCATCACCATATACGTTTTCCGTCATTGAACCATTAGAATTACCGGTTGAATCCTATGAGTCGGTAGAAGCTTTTAAAACTTCTACACTTTTTGCCGACGAGGACTCTTTACCGGACTTGTTTTCGATGGATCCTATCCCCGTGTGTGCACTATCTCCCATTCCACTTGAAAAATATTTGGGAGATGAGTCGATTTTTCTTGGATCTCTAGTGTACCTTTCCCCCTTGTTATCCAAATCCCCCATCGTCCGCCCAAAATTTCAAATTGGCGATGGTTCACTTTTTTCACCACCCACATGCCTTCCGTTGTTCAAACGGAATTCATATCTTCCGGGAGGCATGTTCACTTTGGAGGGTCCACCGTTGATCTTTCAAAGTCAAATCCCTTTTTGGGTGGACCCTCAACTATTTAGACTTCTAGTGTATAGTTAGTGTGAAGTCTAAATAGTAGGTTGTAAATAATTAGCTTTTTAATTTTCTTTCTTTCCTATTTTTTTCCTTTTTAATTTAGTCTAGTGTAATTAGTTAACTTTTTGTTATTTGTTTTTGCTATGCTCGGTACTAACTTGTTTTGTAGATTCCTTTGGACTCGCGCTTATGGAGATCGCTCCAATTTTGGGTAATATCGTTCTTTCCTCTCTTTGTGTTGTGTTCTTAATGCGCATTGAGGACAATGCAACATTTAAGTTAGGGGGTGTAGGATATTCTATCCATTTCATGTGTAGTCCATGAATTTTCTCACATTTAGTTACTAAGCATGCCTTTTTGTGAAAAATTTGAAAAATTTTCAAAAATATTTTCTTTCTTTTTTCTCCTTTGTTGGGCATTTTGCCTTGTTTCCGATGATAAATTTCAATAATTGCCCGATCTGATTGACAACTCAATGATGCATGTTCTCGATTTTAGAAGTTATTAGACTTTAGCCCTTAAATCATTGATATTGTGAATAACTTCATGAATTAAACTTTATCCCATGAGCATATGCACTTTCCTGGTTCTATTGATTTGGTTTAAGATTTTTATAACTCGGTAATCTTTTGTTGCATTGTATATACTTACACCGAGTAAGCTTTGTACCTTTCGTCGTTTGTGAGTGTTATACACTATTCTTTTCTCATTGAAAACGTTGAATTCGTTGGTAATCTCTCTAATCTTTCATTTGACCGTTCATTAATTGAGTTCATACTTGAAATGTATTACTTGAGCATGATTTTCATATATTGTTTTGACTCGAGAATTGCGTAAACTTTTGAAAATGATCATAGGCCATCTTTGATATATCACCCATATTAGCCTTGACCTCACCCTTATATGTTTACCCTCGTCAACCCCTTTGTGCCTAAATACTAGCCTTTCGTTTCATTACCCAAAATCCCATAACCAACTCCAAATTGGAGTTATATACCATACATACACTTTCCATACCTTTATTTGGAATGTTACTTGGGATTGAATGATGTTGTTGTATTGCGGTTGCAATTTTAGGCATATGAGAGTTTGATAAGTAAAGAAAAGAAAGAAGTGAAAAAGAGAAGAAAAAGAGAAAGCAAAAAGCGAAAGCAAAAGAAAACAAAAACAAAAAGATAAAAAGAGAAGAAAAGAAAAGAAAAGAGAAAGTTGTATATGTTGTGTATATAGTTCAATAAGCTTTGATTACTCTCCCCGATGATATATCTAATGCTGTTTTGGAACTTGTTTTTCCAATTTTTTTATTTCATGCATTCTCCCATTATCCCGAGTTTTCATCCCGAACACTTTGAATCCATACATACATTCCTTCGTTTCGCACCCTAGCCATATCTACATTATAACCCTATTAAAGTCCTATGTGATCTTAGGTTGATGTAATTCAAAAGTCATAATAGTTTTGATAATCTGTGAAAATGCATTTCGCCTCTTTTAGTGTGCGGTATCCTTTCATTGAGATTACAGTTTTTCATTTTATATATAGCGTTCTTCTTTTGTGACATGTGTGCGGCCTAGTTTCCATTTACATTTACTCTTTAGCCCGCATGTCCCGTGTGTTACCTCCCTGTTTTGAGTGAATTCGCTTGATGAGCGTAATGCCCGTGAGGATTGAATGTATGCATGCCTTTATGTTTATCCGGTTTATTTAAGTTTTTACCAAATCATATTGTGCATTTGCTCTCCCCCCTCCCACTTTTAAAGTTTCAATTCTATGAGGTGCATTCTATAATTTTAATGATTTGGACTTCTGTTTGAATTCATTCACTTTGCTAATAATGCGTATGAAATCCTTTTCGCCATTGTTGAGTTTGTCGCATGTTGGGTTGGGCATATTTTGAGGAAACCGTATGATGTTTATGGGTTTCATCCCTGAAAACCCTCACGAGACGACACTCGTCCACTAGGGTAACCTAGGGGTTTAACGGCTTATTGCATATGCTAAATGCAATCGTTCGCCCGCGAAAGTGGCCTTATCTTTTTATTTCTTTTTCATCCCATTTTGTACTTGTATCCTACTTTTGGTCTGCTTGTAGTTCTTGTAGTTTCTTATTTCTTTGCTAGAGACTAGCAATGTGTAAGTTAGGGGGTGTGATACGATGCAAATATTGCGTATTTCACCCGTTAACCTACGCCTTATTATCCCCCTTGGGTATCTTAATCCCTATACTTATGCTCGTTAACCAGACAACCTCGGATTTCTATGTTAACATGTTTTTCAGGGGTTAATGGGGCTTTTGTAGGTATTTGGATGCTTAGTATGAAGTTCGGACGCTTTCCGGAAATGTTTCGTCGACTTTTGCAGCTTCGGGGGCATTTTAGTAATTCCATAATTCGGGTTTGAATCCCGAGCTCTTCACGGAAGTTGAAGCCCTTTGATTTCTCTTCGCGTGGCCACCGACGGTGCATGATTCTGAGTTGTAATGATGGAGTTATGGCATTTTTAGGATGATTTTTACTTAAAAAGTACACTCAAGGCCACATTCAAGGGCATTTTAGTCATTTCATATTTTGGTTTTTTAGCCTAATGTCTTCTTGGATGTTGTATTCCTCTGAGTTATCTTCGCGTAGCCTCCGACCGTGCCTCATTCCGAGCTATAACGAAGAAATGGCGGCATTTTCCGTAAAACAGGACAAAGCTGCAGAATTGCAGACCTGTAGGGGCGAATCGATTCGCCCCAAAATCGAATCGATTCGCCCCTGCTACAGAATTGCAGTTTGAAATTCCCCTGTTTCCGAATCGATTCGGACCATTTCCGAATCGATTCGGCTACAGTAAAACTCCGAAAATCTTTATTTTTAAGTTGGTTTTTGGTTGGGTATAAGTGTGTAAACATTGTATTAAGTGAAACATATATTTTTTTACACTTCTAGGTTAGTTTGGCTTAGGGTTTTGGGGGGATTTGAGAGCTCTTCTTCCTCTCTTGGTTTGACACCCATTTGGGTTTGTAATTGGTATTTTCATATTCTCTCTCCATTTATATAGTGTGTATTTCCTTTATTCTTGCTTTGTAGATTAGTTTCATGCTTTCATAATTAGTTTATTGTGTTTATTTCTTGCTTTCTTAGTGTAAATTAGTTTATTTTCATGATTTGTCCGTAGATTAATAGGGTCGGGATTGCGTTTCCGCCATTTTCGGGTTTGGACCTCGAAAACTAGGTTTTGTGTAAAATTGCGTTTAATTGAAACCGCGCGTATCAAAGTTGGATTGTTAGGCGTTTATCTTACTTTGTCACGCAACGTTAGAGTTTATAGCGACAATCCGAATTTAATCCGCGTGTGACCATTTTCAGTTAAATGTTTAATCCCGCAACTTTGGGTTAAATTCCTTCTTGTGTGATGTTTATGCTTAATTGTAAATGCTCGATTAAATGTTTTCGAACCGTAATTCTAATTAGTAGTTGTTTAGCCCGTGTGGTGGGATGCGATCCCGATCCTCGCTTTACTTTTGTGTAGCGTAACTTATTCTTTTCTTTTGTCACCATAACCACCCATGACCTTTTCTTATTTCTTTTACACCCTTTTATTCTTGAAGTTTTAAAACAATTAACATCTAAAATTTAATCACTCCCTGTGGATTTCTTACGATACCCGACTTACCGCTATGCTTGCTTGTCAAGTGTAGTCGTAGCTTAGGTTCTTTTTGCATCGCGGCGGCGAAACACACGATGACTGTGTCCTCACACGAACACACTTTCACCGCCCGATCATGTACGTCGCTCTGGAAACAAATCTGTTGAGTGCAACTACTCTTCCAGTGAGCCTCTAAACGTCCTTGATACTTCTTGGTGTCTTTATGTCGAGCAAAGCCTTGATCTTCTCAGGGTTTGCCTCTATTCCCCTTTGATTGACAATGAATCCAAGAAAATTCCCAGCTCCTACCCCGAAGACACACTTCGCGGGATTGAGTTTCATTCTGTATAAGTCCATGGTATCGAAGGTCTTTTCTAGGTGTTTCACGTGAGTGCAGGCCTTTAAGCTCTTCGTCAACATATCGTTTACATACTCCTCCATAGTCTTGCCAATTTTATTTTCAAACATCTTATTCACAAGACGTTGATACGTTGGCCCTGCATTTTTTAAGCCGAAGGGCATTACCTTATAGCAATATATCCCTTTGTCGGTGATGAAAGCTGTCTTCTCTTAGTTTTCAGCATCCATGAAGATCTGGTTATAGCCTGAATACTCGTCCATTAAGCTCATGAGCTCATGCCCTGCCATGGCATCCACCATCTGATCAATTCGAGGTAAGGGATAACAGTCTTTTGGGCAAGACTTGTTCAGGTCGGTGAAATCTATGCACATCCTCCATTTTCCATTGGCTTTGGGTACAATGACGGCATTTGATAACCACTCCGAGTATATGACCTCCCTGATAAATTCCGCCTCTTCCAACTTTCTGACCTCTTTTCTGATAACGTCATACTTCTCCTTAGAGTAAACTCTTCGTCTTTGTTTGATTGGATTAACACCTTCTACCATGTTGAGTTTGTGGCACATAACCTCCGGGTCGATGCCAGGCATGTCCGCGTGGCTCTAAGCGAAGACACTCTGCCTCTTCCTCAAGAAATTTATCAGATCTTCCTTGATCTCTTCGTTTAAAGCCTTGCCGACCTGGATGGTTTTTTTCAGTTCGTGCTCATTGAGGACGATGGATTCTACCTCTTCCCCGACCTCTCCTTTCTTCAACTTCGTTTCATCTCTAGGGTCAAGTGTATCAATGCTATATGTGGTTGTGTCCTTATTATGGGCTTCTCTCTCTTTAGCTGAGTGGAAGTAGCATTCCCGCGCCGAGGTCTGGTCCCCCTGTACTTCCCCTACCCCATAGGGGGTCAAGAATTTTAGCATTTGGTGGACCGTCGATGCCACATCTTCAAACTCTTTAAGGGGTACTCTTCCTATGACGAGGTTATAGGCCGAGAAGACGTTTTCATCCATAACGAAAAATTTGATCTTTCGGATTAACCTCTTAGGCCACTCGTCTCCCATTCGCACGTCCATCTCATACATGCCCAATGGATGGACCTTTTCGTCGCTGAAGCCCATTAACGGATGATGATAGGGTACCAGCCTAGCTTTGCTAAGGCCTAGGCTTTTGAAACAAGGCCAAAACATCACATCTGCTGAACTTCCTCCATCTACGAGAATTCTCTGTACCTCGCATCCATGCACTCTTATTGTAATTACCAAAGGGTCATCATGCAGAGCTAAGATACCTTTGAAGTCGAGTCGGGAGAACCCGACTATAAGAGTGTCCATATCCACTTTCTTTCTCTTATACTTGGCCTCTGAAGACGCCAAATTTACCACCTCTACTTTAGCCACTGACTTGGCCTCTGCCATATGAACTTTTCGGTCAGCCACTTCAGATCCACCCTCTGCGAGTCCTTCGCATATGGTGCTAACACCGAAGGAGATCATACCAACCCTCTTCACTGGGGCATTGTCATCTTTTGGTGGGAGGTCTGGATTGTCTTCATCATCACCATTAGTCTATAACATGGCCATGGTCTTGGTGGAACTCGCACCATTAGTTCTTATTCCTCTTATGCGGAGGAGCCTTCAGCTTCTCTGGCCATCTCAGAGACCGATCACTCTTGATCTCATTTAGGATGTGTTCGCAACTCACAGTTAGAGGGGTATAGCACGAAAACTTATCGTCAGCTGACCTCTTCTTTCCATCCTTCTTTCTTTGGAACTTCCCGCTTCCACTACTGTTCTCATCCTCATGCTTTACGACCATAGCCTCTTCAGCGTTCATGACCTTCCCTGCAGTTGACAATAACTCTACCATGGACTTGGGAGGGTCTTCTGCAAGTTTCCACAATAACTTTCCTTTCTGGGGACCTCCTATGAGGGCAGCCATAGCTATATGCTCTTCGTAATCTTCAACCTCTAGTTTTTCTTTATTGAATCTTGCGATGTAGTTTCTTAGGATCTCATTCTTCCCTTGTTTTCCATATAGCAGATGAGTGGTCTTCTTTTGAGGTCTTACCCCAAAACAAAAATTATGGATGAACCGTTCAGCCAAACCCTTAAAGTTCTCTATTGAGTTCTTTGGAAGAGAGGTAAACCAGATGTGTGCAACTCCCGTCAAAGTCCCGGAGAAGGCGCGACACTTCATCTCATCTGGTATTGAGTAAATGTCCGCCGTAGACTGGTACATCTCGATATGATGTACAAGGTTGGTGCTACCATCATACTTGGGAGACACCGTAGGTGGCTTGAACTTAGCAGGGGTTGGGAAGCTCACTATCTTAGCCACGAATGGAGATCCCTCTGAGAAACCTCTTTGCAGTGGGTCTCGAATTTTGATGAGGTCTCCTATCTTCTCTTCAAGGCGTTGGATGGAGTCATTCCATGGTCTTGCAATGTCGGCCTGACCGAGGTTATCCCCAGCCACCTCCAAGGGGTGTACCGAGGGTTCCCCAGCCGCAGCACAACGTCGGCTGTTGACCTCCTCTTGATCCCTGTCTCGACCTTGATGGGGTCGGCCATGCTGGGGCCGACCATGATGAGGACGATGTTCCCCATCTCCCCTTTGAGGGCCAGCGACACTTTGTGACCTGGATAACCTTTGCCTCAGGTCATTTACTGGGTCAAGCCTTTCAAAGGCCGACCCTCTGCTCAGTCGATCAAAAGCTGATCCTCTTTGTTGGGCACCTTCACCTCTTCTGCCTCCACAGCCTCGGCTCTGGTAGATAGGATGCACTGTGTTATTTGAAGCCTCATACGTCTCCCAACAATCATCTGGAGCGTCTTCTGCCTCCATATCATCATACCTATCCTCAGGGCAAGGGTGTCCTTGCCTCCCCAGACGCAAACGCCTAGGGTCAGCAAAGTCCCTCCTCCATTGAGGTATATGTTGATCTTTCCATGGTGCCTGGGGTGGTTCCCTAGATTCAGGATGGGGTTGAGCAGCCGCCAGAGTAATCATTTCTGGCGAGACCCCAGGTGGCCTCATCATATTTTGACTGAGTTGTGCAAATTTCTCCTTCATCGCTTGTTGCGTTGCAACCGAGGACCTCAAGGCTGCTGCCACCTCAGCCATTTCGAACTGGGGAGGGCCTGGCTGGAACTTGGTCCTCCAGCACCAGGTGGTGGAGGAGGTGGTGGAAATTCCGATGCCATATGTTAAAACTAAAAATCTTGTGAAGTGAATAAGCTTAATACCTTAAAGGACCTCTTTCAATGGTGAAACAACTCCACGCAGGGGGTGATGCCTGGTTCACCACCAGAGTCTCCAGTGAGGTTAAGCAGAAAAAGAGGAAGAGACAATTTCTCATTCCCACAGACGACGCCAAAATGATGATGCTAGAAACACCACCACCCGTCAAGGTGTTTGTAAGCTCAAATTAGTGTTAACAATGGCAGCTCAAGTATATACAAGTATAGGAGGTAGAGATGAGGAAAAGGGGATGAACACAAATGTTTAAGTGGTTCAGCCAATTAGGCCTATGTCCACTGTGCAAGTGAGTGAGTAAGGTCACTAAAATAAGGCACTAACGGCCATGGATACAATCTCTCAAGCTTTCTCTCTCTACTGTATAAATTGACAGAGTTTCAACTAGGGTTGTTACTTTGGATCCTTCTCTAGGTAGGAGAAGACAAGTATATATATAGTGTGGGGGGTGTAATGCACCCCCCATGCATGCAATGAGCATGTGTGTGTTGATCTAGCCAATCTAATGAAGACATTTGTCACTGTCATATGTAGATAATGATGATGAAATATTCCCCCACGTGAGGGGATTGATTCGATTACAACTGAATTTGTCCACTTGTTCCTACCCTTACATACGCTTGTCAATGCTCGGCTATCTTAGCTTGATACCAACCTCGGCTTGGGTGAGTACGAGGTTGGTGGAGTACGACCCTTGACTTGTCAGAGATCAATGTCCCATGAAGACCTTGGCCAGGATGTCTGACCGAGGTTGGGTATGAGGTGTAACGTCGGCCGAAGCCGATGATGACATGGTGCTTGTTGATTGATCTTATAAGTCTTTTGCTGGTCTCAGATGATACTAATAACGTCGGCCGAGTCCGACACCATACATTTGTGGTCATATGCAAAGCTCATTTGAGGTGATGCTGGCAACGTCGACTGTGGCCGACCCTATACAAGTTGAGCCCAAGTGCCTAGTTAATCTTGATTGATACAATGTAACATCGGCCTGGGACGATGTTGTGGATGGATGTCTGAACCCAGATACA
This sequence comes from Sambucus nigra, assembly GCA_949130495.1. Lineage (NCBI taxonomy): Eukaryota > Viridiplantae > Streptophyta > Magnoliopsida > Dipsacales > Adoxaceae > Sambucus > Sambucus nigra. The sequence continues at coordinate 27,869,482 of OX422208.1, read as the reverse complement.
AGCCTTGATGATGAGGTTATTGCAACGTGTTCCAGAGCCGACCTTGTGAGGGACGATATTACTGTTGGTCACTATGAGCCTCTACCACCTCGGTTGTGAGTCAGGCCGAGGTTAGTGTCTCTAAATGGGAAGGTGCACTTTGGGCATATCAGTCGAGAAATTGCGTTCATTATTGACCTAGCGCTGGGTACGAGTCCTATCGCCCGAACGCCATATCGCACGGCCCCATCTAAGATAAGGGAGTTGAGGGATCAGATTCAACAGCTCCTGGGGTAAGGCTTCATCAGACGGAGTACATCACCGTGGGGTGCGCCAATTTTTGTCAAGAAGAGGGATATATCGCTTTGGGTATGTATCGATTATAGGGAGTTGAACAACATCACGATCCAGAATCAGTACCCACTACCTCAGATCAATGATCTATTCGACCAGTTGAGGGGAGCATCTTTGTTATCTAAGATAGATCTGAGGTCGAGTAATCATCAGTTATGCGTCTAAGAGGAGGACGTTCCTAAGACTTCTTTTCTGACACGGTATGGGTCATATGAGTTTAGGGCGATGCCATTTGGGCTCACCAATACGCCAACACTGTTCATGGATCTGATGAACCGAGTTTTTAGAGAGTTCATTGACCTGTTTGTGATTGGGGTCATCGATGATATTTTGGTTTACTCTCGTTCGGAGGACGAGCATACCGAGCATCTATGAATGGTTTACACACACTGTAGGAGAGCCAGTTGTACGCTAAATTTGAGAAGTGTGGGTTTTATCTTGTAGAGGTGAAATTTTTGGGCCACATTATGTTTGATAGGGGTATTGCGGTTGATCCAAGCAAGTTATTGGTAGTAAGGGAGTGGTGATAGCCCACGACACCAACTGAGGTTCGTAGTTTTTTGGGGCTGGCCAGATACTATAGATGATTCATTCGGTGTTTCTCAAAGATTGTGGGTCCATTGACGGATCTGACTCACAAGGGGGTGCTGTTTGTTTGGGATAACCATTATCCGTTTGCTTTCGATGAGATAAAGGATAAATTGACCTCAACACCTGTACTTACAATGCCTAGGGGAGGAGTGGAGTACCGTGTCTACACAGATGCATCCTTGTAAGGACTGGGGGGTGTATTATAGCAGAATGAGAGGGTTATAGCTTATGTATCTTGCAAGCTTAAGCCCCATGAGAGAAATTATCCCATGCATGATTTGGAGTTAACAACAGTTGTGTTTGCCTTTAGGATTTGGAGGCACTATGTTTTGGGGGAGAAGTTTACCTTATTCATGGACCATAAATCACTTCGGTATCTGTTCACACAGAAGGACTTGAACATAAGGCACAAGAGATGGTTAGAGTTCGTTAAGGATTACCCGTTTGATATTCAATATCATCCTTGTAAAGCTAATGTCGTGGCAGATGCATTGAGCTGACGACCTTTTAAAGAGATATCGGAGGTTTAGAATGCGAAGTGGAAAGAGCTTCGACATGATGACGAGGTTGCCAGAGCTTGTATGTTCGTATTAGCTTCCATGCTCGAGATTGTTATGAGGGTGGTGAAAGCCAAGGTAGGGGATTAATATTACGAGGATAGAGTTCGTAAGTTGTTAGCTGATGGGGCAGAGTCATATTCGATCAATTTAGAGGGAGGTCTGCATTTTAAATGGGAGACTCGTGATTCCAGAGGATGAGGATTTGAGACATGCAGTGTTGTCAGAGTCTCACGGGTCCAGATTTGCGATACATCCTTATGGGGATAAGATGTACTAGGATATGCGCAGGCAGTATTGGTGGTCGGGGATGAAGGGGGACATAACGGAGTTTGTCTCGAAGTGTACTACCTGCCAGCTAGTTATAGTAGACAACCAGAGACCGATATGGATGTTGCATCCACTCTAGATTCCAGTGTGGAAGTGGGAGAGCATCTCTATGGATTTCATTAACGGACTACCGATATCACAACGAGGTCATGACTCCATATGGGTGATAGTAGATCGATTAACCAAGGTGGCCCATTTTCTTCCGATTCATATGGATTTTGAGATGAGGCAGTATGCGTAGTTGTTCATCACTGAGATAGTAAGGCTACACAGGATTTTGATTAATATTGTGTCCAATCGGGAAAAGATTTATGTTTCTCATTTCTAGCAGAGCTTCCAGGAGGCTATGGGCAAAGACTTACTATTGAGTACGACATATCATCCACAAGCTAATGGGAAGACATAGGGAGTTAATTAGATTCTAGAGGATATGCTGAGGATGTGCATACTTGACTTCGGGGGAGGATGGGAGTAGTATCTACCATTGGTGGAGTTTGCGTATAACAACTCCAACCAGTTCACCATCGGCATGGAACCATTTGAGGCGTTGTATGGACGACCTTGTCGTTCATCGCTTGTTGGTTAGAGGTGGGGGACAACAAGCTATTAGGGACAGAGATGATTCAAGACACCACTGCTAAGATTGATCTAATTCTTGGGCGCATCCGTATATCTCAGGACAGGCATAAGAGGTACGTTGACGTGGACATGAGACAAATAGATCTTGAGGTTAGTGACCAGGTGTTGGTGGCGGTGTCTCCTATGAAGGGGTAATGAGGTTCGATAAGAAGGGGAAGCTAGCGCCGAGATATGTGGGACTATTTTTGATTATCGATAAGGATTAATGGCATATAGGCTGGGACTACCGGAGAACTTACGACGGATGTGTTCCACGTGTTATCGCTGAAGAGGTACTGGAGGAGTGAGAGGGATTTCTGGCATGTTCCATTAGAGGAGATCTACTTGCAGCTAGATATCTCGTACGAGGAGATACTAGTGGCTATACTTGATCGTAGTGGGCCCAAGCTATGGTCTAAGCTGGTACCCTTGGTTCGAGTTTAATAGGGTACCAAAATGTTGACGAGTCGACGTGGAAGGGGGAGGATAACATGCGCGAGTAGTATCCAGAGTTATTTATCGCAGGTACATCTGAATTTTGAGGACGAAATTCCATTGTAAGGGGGAAACTATGTAACACCCCGTATTTCTAAGTATCTAGAATTTATTTAATTCGGTATTTCTTTTAAATTACACGTGCGCCGTAATTTAATGGAATTAAATATTATGTGTTAATTAAAATATTAATCGGAGAGATAATGGTTAATATTTATGAAATAAAATTATTAAGTGAATAGTAAATGATTATTTTACGTTATAGCGAGTGATGTGGCAATATTTTATCTCAATCGGGAGTCGCGTGTAGACTATTTGGGATCGAGATGGGAAATTAGGGTAGAGTGACTCAGATGGTGATTTTGATGTCACGGATGATTCCTAACGGGTCGAGCTAGTTGAAATAAGGTACCCGGGGGTAGTGATTGGGTCCTGGGGCATTTTTAGTCATAATCGAGCCCACATGGGGGTGTTCGGTTATTTGGGCTTGGCCCGTTAGTCTAATTTTGGGATCAGGGATTATAAACCTAAGTCTAATTAGTTGGGGAAACATCTAAACACATTCTAAACCCTAAGGAAGCAAGAGGAGGCCAAATAGAGGGGAAAAGGAGAGTTCTTGGAGATTTAGCACTTTCTTGCATCACCTTCACCACTGGAGTGCAATAGGAAGGAAATGAAGGCATCCTCATCACACACAACATGAAATCAGACCTTCTAGTGCAAAAGAAAGTGTTTATCTTGCATGTTTTTGAATGAGTTATAATACCCATGTAGTGTAGGGATTACAATTTCATGATTTCAATTATGTTCTTGGGATTTGAGTGAATAGAACTCATGATTTAGGATGGGATATCATGTAGAATGAATCCACATATTTAGAGGACACGAAATCAAAATATAGGTGATAATTATTATGGGAGAAATCTGGGTAAATGATTGATTATGAATGAAGAACCCATAAACTAGGGTTTTGGTCAAAATTTGGGTTTTAATCCGTTCTTACGTAGAATTTGTATGGATTTAATATGTTATCAACACTAGAAATTGTTTATATACCCTTATTTGATGTTGGGTTGGAGCATGTTGGAGTTTGGTTATGATACATGAAGGTTATGATGAATAAAAATTGTGAAAAAAGTAACTGCCTAATGAAGAAGATAACCTGTAGCATTTCGAATCGATTGGGTCTCTTCACCGAATCGATTTAGTTACCCAAATTTTTCGAGTTTTTTTTGTTTATGCCCAGAATTTTATGAATAATTAATCGAGAGACTTTTGAGTTATTCTTAAACTATAGTGAGAGACATAGTGAATTTCTGTAGACCTATGATAGAGTTTAGGCTTAGCCAAATGGGGGATTAAGGTGAGAACCTATCGGGTATAACGTGAAACTTAATGAATTTATGAGAATTGTACTGGATCATGGAGAGCATGAGCGAACCTAAGATCAGACTAGTAGTAGAGATATGTTATAACTACTGAAATAACTTAAGGGGTAACTAGGACCCTTTGGGTAGTGAGAGATACTCGAGAAATTACGATAAGAAGTCAAAATTGGTAAATTGATAGTAAGGTGAGAATTTAAGAGATATATACTACGCACGGACTATGATTATGGGTTATGTGTATACGTATTGAACTTATGTGTATATATAGTTTGAGTGAATATTATTGTGTGAATCGTTTGGTTGCTTTATTATGCATGTTGTTATATTATTGCAAGCTAAAAATTGACACCGACTTAATTTAACATAGATGGTTAGTAATTTAAAAAGGTTTCAACAGTGATGCTAAGAATGAACCAAATGAGATTCTTGTTTATTTTGATAAAGGACTGATCACCCGTGGTTAAAATAGGAGGGGTGTCACAGCATGCCATAGCCTCTACCCAACAGGGAAAGTGGAAAAATGTCTTATCCCTTATTGAGGAGAACACGTAACCATATGAGACTAAGAAGAAGAAGAACGGGGTTAAGAAAAGTGGACCTTCTAAGACCAAGCACTTCACCTCACTCACATTCACTATAGATGAGGTATTTAAAGCCATGACAACTTAGGATATCTTGCCTCAGCCAAAACCCAAGAGGACTATGGACAACAAGAGTGATAAGTCCAAGTACTAACGGTTCCACAAAGACCATGGCGACAACACAAGAGACTGCTTCAGACTGAAAGAGGCCATCGAGGGGGTAATAAATAGGGGCTAACTCAAAGAATACATAGGGAAAGATGCAGGCAAAGGTCAGCATGACAATAAGAACAAAAACAAATATGATGTCCCCCAATAGGTGGCCATTGTATCTTCAGAGGCTTCACTGAGGGTGGTTTATCTATCACATATATAAAGATTCACCTCAGAAGTATCCAATAAGGAGTACATGTCAATCGTGTCTCTTTCCCCTATCAAGATCTAAAGGAAGCCCCTATGATAGTATTTTCAAAGGCAGACCTCAGAAGGCTTTGTTTGCCTCATGACGACCCCTTCGTCATCACAGTGATCACGGGGAATGCTAATATGAAGTTGGTTCTCATTGACACATGAAGTTTTGCAGACTTACTATTCTTGGTCACCTTTGAGGCTATGGGCCTTGTCGTGAAGAACATGCGGCCAGTCACCACTCCTCTAATTGAATTAAATAGAGAACATACTTATTCCTTGAGGTATATCACTCTACCCCTCACCCTTGGCTCCAAATACTGATGCAAAACTATTTGTAACAAGTTCATAGTAGTGGACCTGCCCTTCTCTTATAACATGATAATGTCCAAACCATCACTTAATGACTTAGACACTGTTATCTCAACACGAAGGCTGATGATAAGGTTCCTAACCCCAAATGGGGTAGGTGAGATCTACGAGGATCAAAATAAGTATTAGGAGTGTTATATTACCTCCATAAAAGATAGGAAGAGGTCGCTCAGTGCTCCACAAGGCCCGACGGAGGTCCTAACAAATCTTTAAAAGGTTCCTGAGGTCTCAACAGAGGTCTTACCTCCACCTCCACCTCCGCCTATGTCTGAGCTCCCTTAAAAAAGTCTGGGTATAAAATTGATGAGTTTATATACCTCGGCTTTGCACGATGAGGACATTTACCCTCATTACTATGGGTCATAACGAAGAAAGAAAATTAAGGCAGTGGATGTCTTAAGGGATAAATGGGCTCCCATAAAGTGTCTATGAACAATGTAATTTGCTACTTGAAAGAAATGAAGCTTTTTGTTACCCATTATGTATTCAATAAAAGTTTTCTTTTCTAGAGTTAAAAGATATTCAACCTTGGCTCTAACACCTAAGGTCTCATGACCCAAACTTCAAGTTGTGCGGACTCTAGCCTTGGCTTAAGACTAGCAGTCAAAGGTCTTAGGACCCAGTAAAGACTATAGTCTAAGGTCTAGGTGACCCTAAATTCTTAGTCAAAGGTCTAAGGACCCAATAAAGACTAAAAAGAGTTATTGAGATTTTCACTCCCAAAGGCTAAGGTCTAAAGATCCATAAATAGTCCACCAAAAAGGGTTCTTTTTGCACCAAAATTTTCTTTTCTACCACAAAGCAAAAGCAATTTCCCTTAAAACTATTTTGCAAAAAATGTTTATGGAACCAACTTTCATTTTCAAATTTTTTTTGGGGGCCAAGTGTTCAAACAAAAAATGATCTAAAACTGTAATTTTCCTTTAAATAAAGGTGCTAGGCCCTAAATCCAAAGGTCTTATGACCCTTTGTGGGCCCCAAATTCAAAATTTTCTAATTTCGATGGTCTTAGATCCCTTGAAAAGACATCATAATTATTATTCTTTTAAGTCCAGAGGTCTTAGGACCCATACAAGGACTTCAGAATTAAAATTTTTTAAGTCAAGAGGTCTTATGACCGTTATAAGGAGTTAAGAATTAAAATTACCTAAGCTCAAAAGTCTTTCGACCCAATGGGGGGGGGGGGGGGGGTAAGGTTAAGCGAAATTTTAAATCTATAGTCTCAGGACCCTATACAAGTTTTATTTTTAAGCCTTTATGCCCAAAATGTTTTTGGGGCTAAGTATTTGTACAAACATTGTGGGCTTTTAGCCTTACAAAAGCAAAAGTATCAAGCGTGTTAATGTTCTACGGCTTAATTCCCCATTACAAAACCTCAGTAAGGACTTCGACAACTGCGTCAGTACATGATAGAGGTCTTGGGGACCTCAGAATCACTTTAGCAAATTTACAACCCAAGTTATTTTGCTTTATTAAGTAATATTGGGGGGCTAAGGGTGTACTACATTTTGGGAAGACTTCAGACATCTCAAGATGTATTCGTTAGCAAAATAAAAAGTTAAGCAAGTGTGATGTGAAGATTTAAGGATAACAAAGTTTCACGATTTCAATACTATTCTTTCATTAAATGATAGAGGATTGAGAGATCATATTAAGATAGCCCAACCCCAACCAATAATTTAAACAAAAAAGTTACATAAAAGCCATTCAAGGCTTAAGATTTTGGGGATCCATGCGAGCTTCACATTGTAACAAAGAGTCAGAGGCATCTCCCTCAGCTTTTCTCCTTTAGTATGGATGAATTCATTACCCCATCTCTCCCCACTAGAGTTAGGGACTTCAGCAAACAAGCCAGCATCATCCACCTCAGGAAATAGCCTTTGAACTTTTGCCTTACAAGCATCAAATCCAAAACTATAATTCTGGAAGAGATACCTCTTATATGAATAATACCTGAGATAGGCATCCACATTACTCTTGACGGTGGAGTGAATCTCCCCCTGAAAAGTAGAATAAATCACGAACACCCCGATATATTCTTTTTGCAGCTCATGATCCTTGGAGGTCATATCCTCCTTTATAGCAGTGACCTCTCTAACTGACTGTTTCAGAAGTTATAACTCATTTTCATCATGGAAAATATTTTCCTGTAAACTTGAATCTTAGTCTTTGGATCCCGAAGAGCCTCTGTCGCCTACCTAAGCTCAATTTGGCCAATGGCATGCAATTCCTCAACCTTAGACAGGGAATCCCTCGCGACAGCTATTAAGGAAGCACTATACCTCAGAGTCTTGGCATCCATCTCTTTATCCCTTAATAACATCATTCTCCTTCCTAAGAACATCTACCTCCACCCTTAAATAATTGATCGTCCAATCCAGTTGCATTTGGGTAAGAGTCCACCGTTTCGCCATCCCAACGACCTTGCTCCATCCCCTGCTATCGTCAAAGGCATAAACGAAAAGGGCCTCAGTTAGATTATGATCCTATAGAAAGATAAGGAGATATGAGAAAATAATACATAGAATAAAATGATTAAATGAAAACCAGAAGAAATTAAAAGGTACCTTGCCCAATAAGTTGATCAAATCCTTAGTAATGACGGAGGTCCGTTTAGTCCTCACGCTAGCCACTGCACTAGTGCCTTTCTTCTTGGCCATTAAGTGGATGGCATTGTATGCACCACATTTTAGGACCCCTAAGTCTATCCTTAGGTCCCTAGTACCTCCCCATTTCACTACAAAACCTAGGTCACACTTCGAGTACTAATTTAGAGGCCATCAGACGCTTACAGGCCCCGTTTGACTCCGGTAAATTCTATCATCAGAGCGAAAGCTCAATGAATATTCGAAGGTCTTTGAATATCCTTTCCAATGGTCTACCCCATGCATAAATCGACATAACGGTCAGACAAACGAACCATTTTACTATCGAAAATCGATCTGGAGGCCACTGGGTGCTCCCCAGTCCTGATTTGAACCCAATCAACTTCATCGTTGGAGATAAATCTCTTTGAATCTTCGAAGGGCACTGAAATACCTTTCCAACGGTCTGATTCATGCATGAAACAGCATAACCATTCGGACGAACAACACGTTTTCCTTCAAAAATTGATCCGGAGGCCACCGAGCACTCTCGGGCTCCGTTTGTCCAAGGTCAACTCTTTAGCTCGAATGAGACTGAATGAATCTCCTAAGGGCATGAGATATCCTTTCCAATGGTCTACCCCATGCATAATTCTGACTTACGGTACGGACGAATGACCAGTTTTATTCCAAGAGGTCAGCTGACATTTTTGGGCCATGGTGGACCAAAGCCAACTTTCTAAACCGAGTGAAGCTCTTGGGAATGTCTAAGACATCACCTAAAATTTCCAACGGTCCATCCTGTGCATGATTCTGACTTACCGTTCCGACGAACGATCCGTTTTCATTCGACGATCTCCTATCCAAACGACCGACGTGCATTTCCGAGCCACATTTGACCTAAAGTAAAACTCCTAGACCTAGGATAGGTCCAAGTAATCTTTAATTTCTCTGAATTCCCTTTCTAATGGTATGCCCCTTGCATGATTTGGATCAACGAATTACGTTCTATGACCATTTTTCTGGAAAAATCTGCACGAGACTGACGATGGGCAGGTCCATTTCCGTGTCAATCGACAATGTGTCTAGGGTTACCTGCAGTTTGACAGGGCTGGAAACATGCCAATCAGCTCCACCCCTGATCCTATAAATATAGGGCATGACCTCACTCCAAAGACACACCTCAGATCCATCAGCATCAGTGATCTCAGCAATATTCTTTCAATCAGCGAAGTTTCCTTACGTGAAATTTCATTCAATCTTAAATTCCCCTCCTTTTGCATCCAATTTGGCAAAATCTCATTCTCTCTCATCCAACATTCATATCAAACTTCAAAGGAGTTCATCCAAGATCAAGATGAAGCTCTAATTCTTTAAAGAAGGTTCAAATCCTTTCCTCTCTCTTAAAATTTCTTGTTTCCGCATTAATTACATAAGTTCATAATTTAGTTCTTTTACTTTAGTTCATACACATTAACATCTCACATTTTTATTAGTTATATCGCGCATACTTTATTTTCTATAAAAAAACCCAAAATCAACAAAAGAGGGCTACGCACATAAATTCCAAACGGGATTATCCATCTCACTTTTCCAAAACTAAAACACATTTTCTACACAAGCACATATAATGAAATCCCGTTCGAAACTATGGGATAACCCCCACCCCTATGCTACATGTGAACTACGTGGACTTTGATGCCTTTATAGGCTTTGTAGGCGTTTTGAATTAAAACCCGAGACTCGAGTTCAATTTTATAATTTTCTAATTTTTCCAATTTCCCAATTTTCCCAAATCCCCACAATTCTACATTTTAATACATATTTGTGATTTCATTCAACACATATTATCGTTTCATCATAACGATCAATATCGCGATAAACTCATAAATCGTATTTTCTATATATTATTTTTGGGAACATTCTTATGGATGACCTCACTATATCTCTTCCGTGGTATGAGTTGGGAGATTACGATCTCCATTATTTATACATGCACACACACACACACTTCACAGATAAATAAAGAAAAATAATAACACAATCCCATGAGAGACCAAAAGAGCGGGATGGGTTGCCTAACACCTTTCCATTCCATAACTTAGCCCCTGGGCCTTCGAACTATTGGTTTCGTAGGCATTAGTTTGTCTTCGATGCCGATTTCTCGAGGCGGCAACATGTTCTTTTGCCTATTTTGTGCAAAATAGGCTGGAGACTCCATCTCTTTACATTCACCTCACACTGATGACGACCGAAGCATCCCTAGAGAGTAAAGAGGGCGCGAGACCTTTTGTTTTTTTTCACCCCCTTTCCCCTACGCCCCCTTTCGGGGAGAGGATTTGGAGAAATACTAAGGTTCTAAAAAATGCGGGACGTGGAGGCCAAGCCTTAGAAGCCTAGGCGGGCCTTAGGCGTAAAAAGGCGTTTAGGCATTTTTAAATATATTTTAATATTTTTTGACTATGACACGGCTATTAAAAAAGACTAAAATGGTACATACCTTAAAATTTTGTCTAAATATTTGTACGTTAAAATAATATTTTTTTAAAATACTAAAAAAAACTCGCATTTTTTCATGCCTTACTTCTAAAAAACTCGCGTTTTTTCACGCCTTACCCCAAAAAATATTGACCATCATTGATTACGCCTTAATCAACGCCTAGGGCCAAAACTGAACACTGAGAAATACATTTTGGGATGACCACAGTTGCGAATCTGCTGGGGATTTTTTCATAAGAGGGCTAGACTCTGTTTGCATAGGTGTTTGTTTCTCTTCTTGTGTGCCTATACACCTATCTGTATGTTCCCTCTTTTCTCCTCTATTATTTCTTGCACATATATACCTCATGATTATATCACTACTCACTCACACACTTGTAGATACTCTCCATGTACACTTCACACTACGTGCACCTAGGATCACTTATATTCACATGTTGCACACACCACTTAGTATATCCATTCTTAGGTGTCACTAACACACACCTCCTCTTATAACACTTGTATATATCCATGTGCACTCACACTTGTCACACACCACTTGTAGTTGATCCATGCTTAGGTTCACAACCACACTCTCACTTGTAGATATTCACACATCACTCACTCTCACATATCTATGCCTAGTATAATATTCATGCTCCATGTTAGATTTACTTTTTACATTATCCCCTGCTTATTATAATGCTCGTCATGCCAAATAAAGATACTATCTCCATAATATACTAATAAAGAATCATGCATTTTTTACACTACATCACCAAAGAGCATGGATATTGAACAAATTTTGTCCCGTAACTGGGGGTCACTTCGTGATGGGCGCTGGTCTGGTAGGTCTCAGTTAGCCTTAGCAATATGACTCTCACCTTCCATTGGCCAAGTACCTTTGACGTATATCGAACAGTTCCCCCCGCATCTTACTTCTTGACCAAACTCATGGCGGGAGGTATATCACAGGGTGCTCGTTTACGTATATGGAGTATATCTAATTCACTCTCACACGTACTGTCCCCATGAGGTATGTAGTGAGGCAATTCACGTACACTCAGGTATATCAAATGGCTTGTCCACACGTACGAATTTACCTCAAAAGCAAGACGTATATCGTGGAACTCATGCCAAAGAGGGGAACCCTTCCAATTAACCCAACAACTGCATACCCTCATATAGGTGTCAAACCTAGGAAACTAATATTTAGTTTGCCGTTTTTTACCCAAAACTCTTTCGAAATAATGGGTCGGCAAGCAGCCTAAATTTTCGCACAATTTCATCTTTTTTAAAATAGGACCCTATCCACGAGCCTGACAAAAGTCCAACCATATTTTTACATATTATTCAAACCCAATTTTTTCAGGCTCGGGTCCCGTCTGGCATTTCTTTTTGCATTTAGGCAAACCTAATACAAGTGAGAACATAATAAACATAATAATAAATAATCATGCTGATACATCTCTCTCGTTTTTTCCTATTTCTTTACCAAAAGTGTCAAAAACATTTTTCTCTCTTTTATCAAAAATAACAAAAGTATTTTTTCCTTCCTTATACCAAAATTATTTTCTCCGCCTTTTTAACCAAAAACATTTTGTCCTCATCTTTACCATAAATGTCAAAAAAAGTTTTCCTCCCTTTTCAATAACAGATTTCCCCTTTCTCTTTCAAAAATAAATTTGATTTTTCTCCTTCTCAGGTCGATCACACACACGACCCTTGGCCTGGATCCTTCTTCGCTTCGGTCTTCCGTCAAACCGCCCCAAGCCTCGATACTTCCTTTGAGTCAGGAATTCATCTTCACCCATTTTCCATGGAGAATACAGACCAAATACCGAATGTGAAGTCGGATTTGATAACGGTCCTAAGCCAACTCACTGCGAAGATTGACAACCTTCAAATCGAGGTTCATGAGATGCAATAAAATTGGGTCCCCATTCCCGAAGAACCTAAGGTCCTCTTACCTCGCACTATGGGTCCACCCTCACCCATACCTATATAGGTCCCTGAGGAATATCAGCACGCTCCACGCGCTCGTCCTGTTAATGGGCCACCGCTAGCCCAACTCTCCATGTCGAATCTTACCCAACTAGGGGCTAACCTACCCGTAACTGTTGAACCGAAGGAAGAAGAATTGAACAAGGTCAAAGAGGAACTCAAGACGTTAACCAAGAAATTTTATCAAGTCAGAATCTCTGAGAACTACATGGACTACGACCACATGTCTCCCTATCCTAAAGCAAGGCTGCCAAAAAAGTTCAAGATGTCCAACATCGAGAAATTCGGGGGTAGTGGACCCTCAATTGTTCATATCCAGATCTACCACCGAGCCATGACTCTCCTAGGTGCCTCCGAGGAAATAATGGCCTAAATGGTTCAACATACTTTGAAGAACAACGCTTTTCGTTGGTTCTTATCTCTCGCGGAGTCCAGAATCCGTAGTTGGGAAGCTGTTGCCCGCGAATTCATATCACAATACAAGTACAATGAAGAGTTAAAAGTCACCCGCCGTGATTTAGAGCTGCTAAAACAGAATCTTGGGGAATCAGTCAGTAAATTTATAGCAAGGTGGAGAGAGAAAGCAACCAACCATCCTTCCGAAGAGGAGCAAGTCAGTATCGTGAAGAAAAGTTTCTTACTCCGTGTTCGAGCGATGGTGGGAGGACAGTACTACCCTCATTTTAGAGCCCTCTGAGAAGCAAAAGTAGAAATCAAAGAAAGTCTTGCCAAAATAGAAGTTAAACCAAAGAAATCATCTGTACTATTCACTCCCAGAAAGTATGAGAAGCTATCCAGTACCGCAGTTTCAACCATCAACAACATCTCTCAGCCTGCCACTTCATGGACACCAGAAAGCAGCCCTAACCCATTAAAAAGAAATATACCGAACTTCATCCTCCCCTTTCCAAAGTTTACCAGGCCCTTTTAAACCATAATATTATCAAGTCGTTGGACCCTCGTCCATTACCAAACCCACTTCCCAAAAATTTAAAACCAGATGCCCATTGTGACTTTCACAAAACTTTCGACCATACCACTGATCAATGTTTTCACCTATAAAATGTAATCCAAGGTCTGATTGACCGAGGTATCATCGCTCCACCAACCAATCCTAAACCAAACACTACCCACAATCCGCTCCCAAATCATACAAATGCCATCTTCCTAGAAGAAAACCCAGAGTTTGATCAGTCTACCCAGATTTTACCCAACAAATAACCCATCATACCCATATATTCTCCTAAACCTCTCCAAGTTTTCCCATATTTTCCCCCACACCCTACCAGTTTTTCCGATCAGGCTCTGTCACTCCTTCCTAGTGCATACATCGCTATTCGTAACCGTTCTGAAGGAAAATATATGGAATTTCCAATAGTGTTGAACCAACTTCTAGAGTTTGGGCTGAAATTGCCCTCCAAGATGACTATTAATTGATAAAGATTCAGTGCACTGTTCTTGAAATCTCATAAATGGGCCCGAGAGTCCGATAATTGGGAGGTACCAACCAATGAAGTCAGTTTAGATGATTTTATCCAGACCATGGGAGACTTATTCCGATAGACCGATGATATTTGTATTATATTCTAGCTACTTGATGCTTTGAAACTACAAGGGTGCGTGGTCACTTCACTTCTACATCTCCCCGTCAAATGGGAGGATCTATACGAAAAGGCCGTTGAGGTTGTGGAGTGTATTGGCTTCTAATGGAAAGATGATGTCGTTGCCACCAAATGGGGGGATGAATTCAATGATTCAGATGAAGAGCAGAGCCCAGAAAAGACTAACTCGATAGTCAGCATATGTGGCATGATATTATTTGAGGAGCTGTTATGAGAAATCAATAAGGTGGCTGAATAACCCGAGATAGATGAGGAAATGGGGTTTCTATTTTTCCCCACTTCTGTGAACCATATGACTAGATCAGGGAGGCATTACCAAATTCTAAGCCCACAGTCATCAGTGATCGACAAAGGAAAGGGTGTTGAGAATATTCCTATGCCAGAAATGACACTCGAGGAGAACAAGATCCTCGATCAGTTGAAGAAAATCCAAGCTAACATCACTTTGTGGGGACTCATTATGTCATCCTAGTTGCACCGAAATGCCTTGATCAAATTTCTTATCGATCCCACAGTCCCTCCTTCCACCATGCCAGAAGAAGCAGTGAATATGGGCGGATCTCTAACCAATACTAAATTCTCTCTTTCTTTGAAGAAGAAATTCCTAAGATTGGTCCAAACCATAACTATGCTCTCAATATCTCTGTCAAAGTCATGGGAAAGGCTGTATCGCTCTCTTATCGATAATAGTACAACTCTTAATGTTATCCTGTTGAGGACCCTCAATTGCTTGGGACTGAAAGTGAGCGACCTTACTCCAACCTCTTCTACAATGCACGCTTATGATAATACTTATCGAGAAGTGATGGGATCCATAAAGCTTAAAATAGGGGTCGACCCTATAAAATCCTATTATTTAATTCTAAGTTATCGACATCCCGACTTATTTCAATTTGCTGTTTAGACGACTATGGCTCCATAATATCAAGGGTGTGTCTTATTCCCTTCATCAGAAACTGAAGTTCTTCGCCAATGGACAGGTCATCACCATCTTGGGCGACGAATAAAATGCTGAGAATGTAAGGACCAACAATCCTGTACTTTAGATACAACATGGTGCAAATGATATGCTACTGTCAGGTTTCGGAGTTGAACCCATTCTACTCCCAGTAGGTAACGATTTCAAAGATAGGGTTTGTTCGGAGGATAGCCCTCATAGCAACGTCAATGTGATCCAGATATTCAAAAATATGCACTTCATTCTCGGACTGGGGCTGGGACGACGACAACAGGGGATACTTGAACCCATTGTGTTGAAGAAAGATTTTCCTCCATGCAGTTTGGGCTATCAACCATCAGTAGAAGAACTCAGAATGCTCCGTCATCCTAGACTGAAGAGAAGGTTAAAAAGTTCCAAGACTGTCTCAAAAGACTCCTTAAATAGAAGATTCATCAGAGAGGAGGAATATTTCCCCTTCTGTAGCTTTCCCGAACAGTGGTATGATCATGTGGACAAGAAGATGAAACCAGGAATGGAGATATTTTTCCAAAGCAGCTGCTCATGGGCCGAAAGTTCACAGCATCATATGCAACCACTCATTGAGGAGACTGTAGCTGATTTTGATGACTCCGAAGTAAGTGACTCCGAGGAATCATTCAACTTACAGACACTGGGACTGACACTCTGCATGATCCACTCAAGCTCTACATCATTAGATCCATCCCGCCTAATCAAAGCTGTGGATGCACCTCTCTTCAATTGGCATGCTGTACCAGTTCCACCTACTGAAATTCAACCCAACCTAGATGTTTATCGCATTTCTTGTTATTTTATTATTCCTCCCTATTCTAATATAATAGAGATCTCCTTTGATGAGGTTCTCAATACTATTTTTCTTAATAATGAAATAAATGAAGATTTTGAGTATCTTGCTGTGCCTTACATTAATTGTCTTGATTCTAATCAAACTCTTGATGATGATGATTTTGCAAATGAACAATTCTTAACTGATCTTAATAAGGTTATTGACAAACAACATAACCGCGTTCAAGTTAATGAAGATGAAACTGTGGTTATTAATCTCAGTTCTAGTAGCTAATTGCGCGAGATTAGGATAGGGGCCACCCTTGACAAGCATGAGTGCGCACAACTTGAGGAATTATTGAAGGAATTTATGGACGTGTTCACATGGTCCTACGATGACATTCCCGACATTGATCCCCATATAGCTCAGCATGAGATTCTAACTCTCCCAAAATGCAAATCGGTCAAACAAAAACTACGAAAGCTCCACACCGAATGGTCGCTCAAGGTTAAGGAAGAAGTGGTAAAAAAGTGAAATGTAGGTTTCATTTGTGTGATAGAATATCCTACATGGCTAGATAATATCGTACCCGTGCCAAAATTAGGAGGGAAGGTTCACATGTGTTGACTACCGAGACTTGAACATGGACTCTCCGAAGGATGATTACCCGCTACCCAATATCGACATGATTGTCGACAACACGGCCAATCACGCTTTTAAGTCATTCATTGATGGGGTTTTCAGATATAACCAGATCAAGATACACGCGGATCATCAAGAGAAAACCGCATTCATCACTCCTTAGAGAACTTTTTGCTACACCTTCATGCCATTTGGTCTAAAAAATGCAGGGGCTACCTACCAGAGGGCTGCCACAACCATCTTGCATGATATGATACATAAATAAGTCAAGGTTTATATGGATGACATGATTATCAAGTATAAGACTAAGAAAGGTCATGTTCCCGCTCTTTAAAATTTCTTCGAGCGACTACGATAGTACCAGAGACGACTTAACCCACATAAATGTGTCTTCGATGTTACCAAAGGAAAAATCTTAGGATTCATGGTTAGTGATAAAAGAATAGAAACATACCCTACCAAGCTGAAATCCATACTCGAGATGCCACCACCCCGAAGGGAGAAGGAAGTTCGATGATTCCTTTGAAAATTACAGTATATCAGTCGATTCATCAGGAAGCTGACTTCCATCTATGAACCTATCTTCGAGCTCCTCTGAAATGACTCTACCAAAATTTGGAACGAATCTTGCCAAGAGTCCTTTGACCAAATCAAGCAATACCTAACCCGACCTTCGGTACTCATACCACCGCATCCTGGTCCTCGCCTACTCCTATACCTAACCATAATAGACACTGCAGCTGGGGATTTGCTAGCCCAATACCTTGAGGAATCCCACAAAGAGATAGCCATTTACTATTCCAGTCGTAAGTTGGTCGGGTAAGAAGTTAGCTACACTGCCTTAGAGAAGGCACGTGCCACCCTTATTTGGGTTACCCCAAAACTACGGCACTACGTGCTTGCCTTTACCATCAAACTTGTATCCTAAATGTATCCTATCAAGTACATACTCGAGAAACATGCCCTTTCTAACCGAATGTCCCCTTGATTGATGATTCTAGCCGAATTTGATATTGTATATGTCACATAAAAAGCCATGAAAGGAAGAGCCATCTCTGACTACCTTTATGAATACCCTATGAAAGAAGCCGATGTACGGGTTTATGAATTCCCAGATGAGAATATCCTTTGTAGGGGTGCACATCGAAACCGAAAATTCGATAAACCGAACCAAACCGACTGCATTGGTTCGGTTTGCATCGGTTTTTTTGCTCAATGGTTCGGTTCCGATTTGAAAAAAAAAAACCGATACATCGGTTCGCTTCTTGGTTTCAGGGTAAAAAACCCCAATCTGATCCGAAAACCGATCCGATCCGAACCAATCCGGGACCGAACCGATTTATAATTACATATATATATTTATTTAATATATTTAACACTTGTAATTTATATTTTTGTGATTATTTGAGTTTCTAACTTAAGTTATTGAGGTCAAAATTAATTTTGACCTTAAAAAAATTAGTTATGAAACACATTAATCTTAAAAAAAATTAGTTATGAAATATGATTTTGGAACCGAAAACCGATCCGATCCGATCCGGGAACCGCTGGTTCGGTTTGGTTCGGTTCTGTATTAAAGTCGGTTCGGTTCCGGTTCCAAAAATTTGGAACCGACCCAGGTCGGTTCGGTTCTCGGATTAGTATCAAAACCGATCCAAACCGAACCGTGTGCACCCCTAATCCTTTGTACCTCCTAAGATGACCTTCGATGGAAAATATTCTTTGAAGGTGCCACCAACAAGAAAGGGTATGTCATTGGAATACTCCTAATTGACCCTAATGACTCTCACACTCCCATTGATATCAAGCTGGATATCCCTGCACCAACAACATGACTGAATACGAGGCGTGCATGGTAGGCCTCAAAGTCCCTCTCAATAAAGGAATCCGATACTTAGATGTCTATGGGGATTCAACCCTCATCATCGATCAAATACTCAAAAGATGAAAAGTCAAGGACGAAAAAATCTTACCCTTCCATGCCCACCTAGAAGAGCTAGCTTCCTAATTATAAGATATTACCTTCCACTACATGTCCCGAGCAAAGAACAACCTAGCCGATGCCCTTGATACCTTAGCCTTCATGGTTGACATGCTCAAAGGAATAACAATGGCCCCCTTCCTAGTCCAAAAGCAAGATAAACCAACCCACTGCTACCACATTGAGCTCATCACAGAAGAAGATCCTGATATAGTCGACTACTAGTACTACAATATTTAGTGCCTCCTTAAGCATGGTAGGTATCCCCAAGGTTCTGACAAGAAGGATTGAGCAACCCTCCGCAGACTGGCTTCCCAGTATATCGCCTGCGATAAATCACTATTAAAGAGGAACTTCGATGGAACCCATTTACACTACAGTGCAGGGGCTGACATTGAAGAAATGATGCAAAAGATCAACAGAGGGGAGTGAGAACCCCACATGAATGGCCATATGTTCGCCAAAAAAATCATTCAATAGGGTTACTACTGGACTACCATGGTTTAGTATTTCACTGCCTATGTTCGAAGATGTCTTAAATGCCAACAGTTTTCCAACCTCCAGCACTTGCCTTCGCGGGAATTATACAACATGACTTCTCCCTGGTCGTTTTCTATATGGGGCATTGATATCATAGGAAAAGTTACACCCAAATCCTCCAACGGGCATGAATTCATCTTGGTTGCCATTGATTACTTCACCAAATGGGTCGAAGCTGAATCATATGCAGTGCTGAATGCCAAGAAAGTGGCTAAATTCATTCGAAAAAATATCAACTATCAATATGGGGTCCCACATGAGCTAGTATTAGACAATGGGCTGCATTTCGAAGTAGAAGTCACAGAAGTGGTTCACGAGTATAGGATTTAAAGACACAAATCTTCTCCCTACCGACTATGACACCCCGCCTAATTAACCCCGGGTGATCAGTCCTAAATTAAATTAGAATAGGTTTCTCAGTTGGTTCATTCTTAGCATCACTGTCGCTTTTTAATTACTAATCACCTAAGTGAAAAAATTAGGCTGGTGCCAAGTTTTATCTTTCATTAATTTAATGAAATACTCATGCGAAAATAAAATAATTTAAACAATCACAATTAACTGAAAACCACCATTAACATCTAAATAACTGACCGAATAAACCATCGGCTCAAATCCAACAAAAGTAAAGACAAGTAATAAATCTTAACAAGTCTGACATAAGTACTGAATAAAACAGTGAGCGACATGCTCAAGTAATTGATAGAAGATTTCTACACTAAAAATGAAAAGAATGAAGCGCCTATCAAACTCCTGCAACATCCACATGTGCTGCAGCAATGGATCCCTGGAATGAGTCAAGTCTGGCGTCCTTGTGGCTGGACACCTAAAAGGTTTTTAAAAGTTTTTATAGCAAGGGTTATGTAACATCCCGTAATTTTGAGGATTTAATATTTAATTATTTTTAGGAGTTATAAAAATATTTAAATTGGAGAAACTTAAATTCATGAGTTGGAGAATTTATTTGAGTGAGCCGAATTATTTATAATTGACGACTTTTTAGCTTTATGGTTCAAAATCTCGTGTGTCGCATTTTGAGGTCGAAATTTGGAAATTTTGAAAAGTATTTCGGATGACAATTCTGAGTGCGCGGTTGCGTCTGGATGGGTCGAGATAGTCAGAAAAGAGTACCCGGGAGTAGTAATTGGGTCTCGGGGTATTTTTGGGCATAGCCGGGCCCACACGGGGTGAGTTGGGCCATTTTAATTAGGCCCAGATGGCCAAAAACTGGATTAAGGATTTTTAACCTAAATGGAGAAGTTTTAAATGGCAGTAAACACAAATTCTAATCCTAGGGCTTGAGAGGGAAATTGGGGGAAAGCAAATCAAGAGCCAATCGGGGATTATTGGAACCGAATTAAGGGACTACATTAACGGATCAGACCCTACGAACAATTCCAGGCAAGTGGTTAACTTGTGATAATGTGTAAATGATGATATCCAATTCATATTTTAGTGATGTGCAAACTAAAATTCGTTTTGGGGATAAATGGGTACAAAATGGGGTTTTGTTAATGGAATACTTGGCTGAGATTCAAAGTAAGAAATAGGTGTATTATATATCCCTAAGTAAAGATAAAATGAAATTTGAATATATTTTATGATTAACATGGAATCTTTATGAGTTCTTGGATGAAGAACATGAATCTTGAATGCCTTAGGGTTTAATTGCTGAACACAAGATGTCAATCTGCCAGAATTTTTGACACAACATTAGAGTGTTAACCATACATTCCTGGAAAGGTATTTCTCTTATCTATCCAATGAACTTGGAATCAGGTCAATCGGAGTTCTGTAGAGGGAGTAATCGACATTTTACTACAGGGTGTTTGATCTGTCAACATAGTAATCCGCCTGAATTTTGACGTGACTTTAAACGTGTGAGATTTGAATTTTACTTCTAATTAGAGTGTGAAACATACATTAATGAAAAGGTATTTCTCTTAGATATCCAATGAACTTGGAATCAGGTCAATCGGAGTTCTGTAGAGCGGAATATCGAAATTTTACTAGAGGGTGTTTAATCTACCAGAAAATTTGAGATTTTTCTTTTTAAGCCTCAAATGTCTAAAATTTTATCGGGGAAGTGTTTGGGACCTTGATAAAATATATTGATGGAATAATTATATGGAAGTAGGTCTATGATTGAGTGTTGGAATTTAATTTTGTGAGAGAGTTAAAGTGAATATTCATAGGCTTGATTGTGACGTACTCTAATTCGAGATGATAAGAATATAATTACAGAAAAGCGTGAGCGAGCTTAAATTCGTTAGGTCAGTGGGTTAACAAGGGTAACTACTTAATTGATATAACAAGGGGTAACTAGGACCCTTAGAGTTGTGTGAATACTTGAATTAATACGAAAGTGAAATAAATTCGTAAAGTAAACAAGTACGGGGAATATTAGAGAGAAATATATTACGTACAAGTATGAATAATTGGGTTGTGTAAATACCTACTGTTTTATAGGATTACTTGGGTTGTCAATGCCTATTGTATGTTTCCTTGTGATAGGAATATAGACTCGAGAAATATTAAGTTATGGGCCAAGTGAGCGAGTTCGGGAATAATGGTTGAGTGACACCAAGTTATTAAATTAATGGATGTATTAATTAATGAAGGTTGAGTCGGAAGGTAGACTCGGAAAAGTATTAAATTAATTGATGTTGTGATTAATTAATTTAGAGTCGGATTGTAGACTCGGGAAGGGTATTAATTAATTAATGTGTAAATTAATTAAATGAGAGTCGTACCACAGACTCGGATTAGTATGAATTAATTAATGTGTAAATTAATTAACTGGGAGTCGGACCACAGACTCAGATCGGTATTAAATTAATAGGTGTGTTAATTAATTTAGTTAGAGTCAGACGATAGACTCAGAAAGGTATTAAATTAACAGGTGTGTTAATTAATTTAATTAGAGTCGGACGATAGACTCGGGAAGGTATTAAATTAATAGGTGTGTTAATTAATTTAATTAGAGTCGGACCATAGACTCGGGAAAAATAGTATATTAATTGAGGTGTGAATTAATTATATTAGAGTGGGACCACAGACTCAAATTTGTGTAAATTAATTGATGCGTAAATTAATTAAATGAGGGTCGGACTAGAGACTCGGATTGGTGTTAATTAATTAAAGTGTAAATTAATTAAATAAGAGTCGAATCATAGACTCGAGCAAATTTCATATAAATTATTGCGTAGAGTATTATTAATTACAGTCGGACCACAAACTCGGGAAGATGGAAATTATTAAGTGAGAAAATTAATTAAGTTGAGTCGGGCCAGAGACTCGGGAGATTACAGGCTAGTGTTACGAGTTGTGAGTACACGGTGAAGCCGGGGTTTATTTTATATATATATACGGTGTAGTGATAGTATATATATGTGTATATATTGTGTGTGCTATTAAATATCAGTGATTAGATATTTACTTAATTTATATACTCTAGTGCTATCAAGGGAGGTTGCGCGATGTGGGTGAATCCCCTAGCTTGAGGAGTAGGTTGAGTATATCCCCAGGTCATAGCGTTCGGTATATGGGTGAGGAGATTTTCTCACTTTCAGGGAAGGAATATGACCGCCTCCACTTCGTTTATATTTTGGGCCAGGTTGGTGAACGATTCCAACTTGGGTAACTAGGTTATGTGAGCACACCTAGTGAGATATCACTTTAGAGGGAATCATCCGGCGAGGGTATACTCGGAGGGATGGATATACGTATGATATATGTGTGGATGTTTTAGTAAGGGTACGTATATAATGGTATTCAATATTATATGTAGGTAATAATACAGTGTGTGATGTATTTACTTTATATAACTTGTGACATGGTTATATGCTAATATTTAAGAGGAATTAATTAAGTTAATTGTGAGATAACTTATAATTCAAGAATCATTATACTCAGGTTAGAGTAGTATGGCAAGGGGAGGTTATACCAGGACTAGTTGGACGGGGTAGTACAACTAGGTGGGGTTAAGGTAACTGTTAGGTGTGCACATTAGTGGAGGGGTGAGAATGTCCACAAGGGAGTGCGATACTAACTTAAATATGAAGCGCATTCATGCATTTTAAATTACTGCAGTTAATTCACTTGATAAATATTTTCAAAATATTTTGTGTTCTAACCCTTGGTATAAAACTATTTTCAAAACCTTTTAGGTGTCCAGCCACAGGGACGCCATGATTGATATTCTATTCCAGGGATACGGAGCTGCGGCATATGTGGATGCTAGTAGGAGTTCGGATTAGACGCATTGTTCATTCATTCCTAGAGTAGGAATCATTTATCAGTTCCAGTTTTATTTAGGGCTTGTCGCCCAGACTTCTCAGTGCAGTTTTCAGATGTATTTATTCAGGTGTTGGATGTTTATATTGGATTTCACTTTGGTGGCCGATGGTTTATTCGGCAAATTGTTTAATATTATTCAGTTGAGTTTTATTCAATTGTGTGAATGGTTCACATTTATTTCCGCATGTACTGTTTTGTTTAATTAAAAATTTAAAATTGGCACCAACTTTTGGAATACTAGGTGGTTAGTAAGTTTTAAAAAAAGTTTTCGATAGTGATGCTAAGGATGAACCAACTGGGATTCCTGTTTTAATTTGGTATAGGACTGATCACCCGGTATTTTATTAGGCGAGGTGTCACAGATGGTATCAGAGCATCAGGTTCTAGTGTCCTTAGGATCTGTGCGGCTTTTCACGTTTCGACTTAGCAATCTTTGATATATAGCCCTATTATAGGATTATTGTATTCTCATACGTATGCGCATATACGTTCTTCGCCAAATTTTTATTTGAGAGTGAACTCATACGATTCGATTCTCATTCCAGATGCCGCCCAAGAGAGGAAGAAGCTAGGGCAGCAAGGGGAGATGAAACTAGGGAGGCTCGTCAGGAGCAACAGTTACCGCAGCAACTGCCAGAGATGATTTTGGCAGCACAGGTAACTGAACTAGTGGCACAGGCAGTTGAAGCGACGGTGGTCTCAATGGCAGGATACTTTCCACGGGATCAACCACAAGTGTTAATGGCGCCAAATGTTCAGTCTCACGCGGGGCCGTCGGGGAGGCAGCCAGTGCGAGAGGTTTTTCAAGAGTGGGCATCCACCATAGCTACGAGGGGGTACAGGTGTAGTGCTAGTGTATACTTTTACGACTATCTCGGCCCATCCGGACTCAACCGTATACTCAGAATTGGAATCCGTAAAAATCCTTATCTCACACCCAAATTAGTCTATACGGACTCCCGACTGAGATAAGTACATACCCCGTCACTAATACCCAAAATGACGTAAATAAATTATTACTATTCACTTAGTAATTAAATTTCCCTAAATATTAACCATTCACTCCCCGATTAATATTTAAATAAATTTTACCATAATTAATTCAATCAAAATTACGACACACAAGTAATTTAGAGTTCTTGAATTAATTAAATGTTAAATGCATAAAATTACGGGGTGTTACACCGACCTCAAACCAACTGTGTCGTTGAAGCCACTAATAAGAACCTTAAAGCCATCATCAACAAGATGACTGGAAGCTGTCGAGATTGGGCCGACCGAATCCCTTATGCCCTCCGGGGCTACCGTACTTCAGTTTGAACATCTACTGGGGTTACCCCTTAGTATCTAGTATAAGTCATGGAAGTAGTCCTACCCGTTGAGCTGGAAATTCCTTCATTATGCGTCATTCTTGAAAGTCAGCGAGGAAGACTGGCACTAAAGTCGTCTTGACGAGTTATCACTCTTGGACGAAAGGAAGCTCAGGCTCTATATCATATACAAGATTACTATAGTCGAATAACACGATTATTTAATAAGAGAGTCGAGGACCGTGGTGTCCGAGAAGAGGACGTAGCCCTTAAAGAAATCGCAGAGCCCATCTGGGACCCCAGAGGGAAATTAAAGACCAATTAGAGCGACCCCTACATTGTGAAGAAGATTCTATCTCGTGGCGCCGCTCTGCTCACTGGCCTCGATGGAGAAGAGATGGCACTCCAGTCAACCTGGACCGTCTCAAGAAATTCTACCCATAGTCCAAAATCTTGGCACGCTACGACTCTTCTCATCTCCCTTCTATTCTAAATATATATATATATATATATATATATATATATATATATATATATATATAACACCATTCGTCTATGTACGGGTGGAATAACTCATTGTGGAGGGTGAAAAATGTGGCAAGGGCATTAGTGAGTCCAAAAGGCATAACATATATATATATATATATATATATATTCTTCATTTACTCTACTCAGAACTACGTGGGGCTTGATCCTCTAAAAATCTTTTGACTCCCAAAAATGAAATTCAGAAAATTCTCAAAACCCCCAGAGGTACGTAGGAAGCTCATACACTTTACATGAGCACGACCCCTTTCTTTTCATAAAATGCTATTCTTTTCTTATCTCCGAGAACTAAAGTTCATTTTAACATGTACATATACAAAAGGATTATGTATGACTTAGTGATTGGTATATATAATTCAAATGAAAAACTCATCAAGAGGCACAACTAGATGATCAAAAACTTTTTTATTCAATTATTGGGAAATTTCATTACAGTTACATCAGCATAGGGATTTAAACAACTTCCTTTGCCAACATAACCCTACTTTCCTAAAACAAAACAAAAAAAAGAAAAAAAACCAGAAACCAACTACTCCTACACAAATTTATTTCCCTACATAACCAAACCCATTACAAAAGCTTCACAAATAATACCCCAGGGATCCTACCCACAACTACTAGAGGAACCGACCCCATCATCATCCACATCCTGGGGTCCCCAAACCTCCCATGTATGAATAGAATGCCGCAGGCGCTCCAAGGAACGGTAAGCCTGGATAAGCCAAGGAAAAACAACAACACCTCCATCCATGGTGTCAGATATAACAAATCACCTTTACCCGGTATCCACAACTAGCATCTTGGCAACTACTCTCCTCCACAACCACTTCATGTAATCCCCGAAAACATGCCAGACCCAGCCAACAGACTGGTAAGAATGCGTTGATGGTTGACGATTCTCCCACAAAGAGACCAGCCGCATGCACATACTCTCTATCAAATCCTCCAAAGGAAAGAAGTCTAGTGTCTGAGGTGGCACAATCTGCTCCCAGCCAAATTGGCGCAAGAGCCGCCAGGAAAAGTAGAAAGAGGCCAGCCGAAGGCCAACCAACATTGACCAATGTAAGCCTCGAGCCCCGTGATCCACAAACTAATTCTCTTAGCCCTTGATATCTAAGCCTACACTGATAAAGTAGCGAGAAAAGAAGTTTGGCACAGCCACTAAGGGATATTTAAGAGGGATCTATATACAAATTCTCTTCAACAGCTACATGAACAATATTATGGGGCTACCCCTGAGGAAGTCGAAATGGCCTTCCCGCTAGGCATCCAGATCGTTCAGAGTCTCCGCAAATATCACTTCCATAGGTTTGCGATGGTACGACATCCATGAAGCAATGGTTGCGAGTTATGGGTCCAACAACAGTTCTCTAGTCACCAACAGTAATTTTAAAATCAAGCCCAGAAAGACGGCTCTGACATATCCCGCATCACCAACATCCTATAAATGAATAGAATGCAGCACAATAGGCAGAAAAATAATTCCTCCCACAACCAACGACATATCCGTCAAAGGGGAGATATGGAGAACTCCTGCTAACAGCTCTCGAGGGGACCAGGAAAATTCAGGCATGGCCGCCACAACACTGGGATTTATCCCCAACATGGCAGAGAGCTCTTCATAAGTCGAACATATTTCGTCCAACCCAAGAGAAAAACATTGCCTTCAGGGTACCAGAATTTCACTACTGCCATCAGCATATTCCACTTTATAGGCTGGTTGCGCTATAATAAAACTCAAACTCGACATTGTATGAGCACATCGCCTCCAAAGTTTTGAGGTAGGTAGAAAATTTAAAACTTTTGGGGAGAGCCATATCACTAAATGATGAGATAGTAAGAAAGAAGAACATAAAAAGAGAAGTAATGTGGAGGTGTAAAGGAAATGCTCCACCTATGGCCCCTATTTATACTTGGAAAACACCAACCAAAGACAAAAACCCTGCTGAAATCGGATAAAAACTTACCCCACCAAGTACCAAGCAATTGAAGGAAGTGCAATTAAAGCCTTGGGTTGATTGGACTGGACTGATATACCGATAGGCAGGACAAGGGCATGCCGATCGGCAACCCATATTATTGGAAAATTCCCTTTTTCCTTTTTTGTCAAAATAAAAAAAACTCAATAAAAATAAATTTTATTCTAAAGAATTTCGAGTTTCCTTCTCCTTATGTTTTTACCTATCCTATTTTAAAATAAATTTTCTCTCAAATCAATTTAAATTCTTTTTACGGTCTCAGCAACAAAGTAAAAAGAGCATATGCATTAAGTCACTAAAATAAAAATGAACAAAAACTTCATTTCATTGCATTGATATTGTTTTATTACATTTGCCTTGTAGGAAAGGAAAAATACAACGGGACTCATCCCTATCCCCCCAAACTCTCTCTCACCTTCACCTGCTCGAGGTACCCCAAAAGACCGTGCCACTGCCGTTTGGCACCTCTCACACCATTTCGGTTGGCACCCTCTCTAAAATTTTGTACAAAAATTTCCAAACAATGACGAAAAATCCCTAGAAAATTCCTAAAATTATCCAATGAATTTTAGAATTTTTTTCACCAAGAAAAACATTTTTACCACATTTACTCCCCCAGTTGAACATTTACTTCCCTAGTGGAATTCCTAAAATCAATTGGATATCTCCCCAGCAACGTTTCTAAAGGACACCGTAAAAATAAAAAAATTCCCAAGCAAAGAAACATCAAACCCTCAGATTATTTCCTCTTCCCCAGCGAAACTCAAAATCAAATGCTTCCCTAAAATATCTAGCGGAACCACAAGATAATTTCACCTACTGGAGTTTCCAAATTTCCCCAAGAAAACCTCAACTTAAGCCCTCAGAATTGGCTTCGGCCCGCATAATTGGCTTCGACCCTCAGAATTGGTCATTACAACTTAAAACCCTCAGAATTGACTTCGTCCCTCAAAATTGGTCACTACAACTTAAGCTCGCAGAATTGAATTTGACCTGCAGAATTGGTCATGTCTACTTAAGCGCTCAAAATTGGCTTCGACCCTCAGAATTGGTCATCTCTACTTAAGCCTGCAAAATTGGCCTCGACCCACAGAATTGGTCACCTCAACTTATGCCCTCAGAATTGGCTTCGACCCGTAGAATTGGTCATCTTTACTTAATCCCGCAGAATTGCATTCGATCCACAGAGTCGGTCACCTCAACTTAAGCCCTCATAATTGGCTTTGACCCACAAAATTGGTCATCTCTACTTAAGCACGCAGAATTGGCTTTGAACCACGTAATTGGTCATCTCTAATTAAGTCCTCAGAATTGACTTCGATCCTCAGAATTGGTCATCACAACTTAAGCCCTCAGAATTGGCTTTGACTCATAGAATTGGTCATCTCTACTTAAGCCCTCAGAACTGGCTTCGACCCTCAGAATTGGTTACCTCAACTTAAGGTCCTCAGAATTGACCTCAACCCGCAGAATTGGTCGCCCTCTACTTTAGGTCCTCATAATTGACCCCGACCCATAGAATTGGTCGCTCTGTAGCTTAGGTCCTTAGAATTGACCTCGGCCCGTTGAATTGGCTATCCTCATAATTTTCTTAGGTCCACAGAATTGGCTTCGACCCCCTGAAACAGTCGACCTTGTTTCTTTAGGTTCACAGAATTGACCTATTTTCCAAAACACCATGTGGCATCTATTTGATGGTTTTCACTTGTTCCAAGCTCACTCATCGAGGGACTTTATAGACACCATATTCTAGGACCCCCTAAGTCTCTCCTTAGGTCCCTAACACCTCCCCATTTCACTACAAATCCTAGGTCACACTTCGAATACTGATCTAGAGGCCATCAGATGCTTTCGGGACCCATTTGATGAAAGCTCAATGAATCTTCTAAGGGCTCTGAATACCCATTTAAAGGATTTGCCCCATGCATAAATCGATATAACGATTCGGATGAACAGACCATTTTATTACCGAAAATCGATCTAGTGGCCACCGGGCGCTCCCGGGCCCCGATTTATCCCCAATAAACTTCATCATCAGATAGAAATCCCTTTGAATCTTTGAAGGTAACTGAAACCCCTTTCCAACGGTCTGCGCCGTGCATAAAACGGCATAACCGTTCGGACGATCAATCCATTTTCTTCAAAAATTGATCTGGAGGCCACCAGGCGCTCCCGGGATCTGTTTGACAAAGGTAAACTCTTCATCTCAAATGAGACTTAATGAATCTATGAAAGGAATTGAATACCCTTTCCAACGGTCTTCCCTAGGCACGATTTTGACTTGCAGTATGAACGAACGATCCATTTTACTCAAAGAGGTCACCGGGCTCTTCCGGGTCCAGGTTGACCAAAGTTAACTTTTTGAACCGAGTGAAGCTCTTTGGAATGTCGAAGTACATCACCTAACCTTTCCAACTGTCTGCCCCATGCATTATTTGACTTACCGTTCGGACGAACGATCCGTTTTCGTCCGACAATCTCCCGTTCAAAGGACCGACGTGCGCTTCCGAGCCACATTTGAACCAAAATCAACTCCCGGACCCAGGAGAAGTCCAAAGGACTCTTTAATGTCTCTGAATTACCTTTCTAACGGTATGCCCCATGCGTAATTTTAATCAACGATTGCATTCTACAATAATTTTTCCTAAAAAATCTGCACGAGACTACCGATTGGCAAGTCCATTTCCCTGCCTGCCGGGAGTGTATCTAGGGTTACCAATCGATTGGCATGGCTAAAAACATGCCGATCGGCACAAAACCTGAACCAATAAATAAAGGGAATGAACTCACTCCAAGTACACACCACAGATCCATCAGCATCAGTGATCTCAGCAACATTCTCTCAATCAACAAAGTTTCCTTATGTGAAATTTCATTCCATCTTAAATTCCCCTCCCTTTCACATCCAATTTGGCAAAATATCACTATTTCTCATCCAACATTCATATCAAGCTTCAAAGGAGTTCATCCAAGATCAAGATCAAGCTCCAATTCTTTAAAGAAGGTCAAAATCCTTCCCGCTCTCTTTAAATTTCTTGTTTTCGCATTAATTACATAAGTTCATAATCTTGTTCTTTTACTTTAGTTCATACACATTAACATCTCGCGTTTTTATTAGTTATATCCCACATACTTTATTTTCTATTAAAAACCCAAAATCAACAAAAGAGGGCTACGCCCATAAATTCCAAACGGGATTATCCATCCCACTTTTCCAAAACTAAAACACATTTTCTACACACACACATATAATAAAATTCCGTTCGAATCTATGGGATAAAATCCCACCCCTATGCTACATGCGAACTACGTGTACTTGCCTTTATGGGCTATATAGGCGTTTCAAATTAAAACCCGAGACTCGAGTCCAATTTTACAATTTTCTAATTTTTCCAATTCCCCAAATTTCCAAAATCCCCCCATTTCTATATTTTAATACATATTTGTGATCTTTAGTAGCGTTTCACCCAACACATATTATCATTTCATCGTAACGATCAATATCGCGATAAATGCATAAATCGTATTTTCTATATATTATTTTTGGGAACATTCCTATGGATGACCTCCCTCTCTCTTCCATGGTATGAGTTGGGAAATTCCGATCTCTATTATATATACACGCACACACACACACACACACTTCACGGAGAAATAAAGGAAAATAATAACACAAGCCTATGAGAGAGGGAAAGGGCGGGATGGGTGCATAACACCTTCCCATTCCATAACTTAACCCCTGGACCTTCGAACTATTGGTTTCGTAAGCATAAGTTTGTCTTCGATGCCACTCTCTCGAGGCGACAACATGTTCTTTTGCCTATTTTGTGCAAAATAGGCCGGCGAATTCATCTCTTTACATTCAACCCACACCGACGATGATCGAAGTGTCTCTGGAGAGTAAAGAGGGCGCGAGACCTTTCGTGTTTTTTTCACCCCCTTTCCCCCACACCCCCTTTGGGGGGAGGAGATGGAGAAATCCCTTTTGGGATGGACACACGAGTCCACTCCAAAAGCATAAGAATTAATTTCCTCAGTTAACGTAGGTCTGAGATACCTCTCCACATTGTCATTCACAACGAGCCCTTATGACTGGCTAAAGTCTTCATCATCTCTCTTCAGGTCTTCCCCCTTATAATGAGGAACCATTTTCTCCTTTCCTTTACTCTTTGAGACCAGGCACTGTAAGTCCCCTGAAATAGAAGAATGAACTTGTGCTTCCCCAGGGGTTCCACCTGCCCCCGATGATGCTTGCAATAAGGGTAGGATTTTAGTAGTGGGATCTGTCACCAAACCTTTGGCAAGAGGTGGGGGACCAACTGACATGTCAAGATTTAAACTCTTGGTGGTCTTAAACTTCTTTCCCATGGTAGTAGTGGCCTCGACAAAGGTCTCCCTAGCGAGTTGCCTCACTATCCTTCTTTATTCCCATTCGTTTGTTGCATTAATGATCAGAAAAAAATTGGTTATCATAATAGTTGAAGTAAAATAAGGAAAACAACGATAGAAGGTCAGTCCCTTACTGGGTTGATATTCCTTTTCACCTGAGTCCAGCAGAATATCACCTCTAACCACTGGAGGGGACTTGATTTTGCCTTGATATTGATTTTCCTCCTTATCAGAAGCCTCGAGGACCTCAAACGCAATCACAAAAGCAACTATTATCTTGCAGGACACCACGATAAGGGGTTCAGACAAAAATGTTTCTCCAATCACAATTTTGGGGGCAGACAGGGTGGCCCCAGACGACTGTTAAAGAGGCACTTAGCTATGACGAAGGCCTCAAGTGGGGTAAAGGCCGGCTTTAAGTCCTTCTTTATCTCCTTTATTTCTCCCTCAGAGGGATCAACAATCACTGCATGCAAAGCAAGAGGATCAGTAAAGCTCGTACAAGGGCCATGCCCCTAAAATCAAGTCAAAAAACATGAAGGCAAACTAAAGGCTTACCTAAAATTGGAGGGATACAACAAAAGGTAGGGAAAATCAATGGCTCGTCATGGTCAGGGGTAGCCCAGGAACCACCCACAAGAAATAACCTCTCTTTCTAGTTCTTGGGGGAATTATGGCAATCCCTCGCTAATACCATAACAACCCACGGGGAGAGATATTTCAACCCCTTGTCTTTCAGCTTGCTATGGTCTTGGATATTATATAGCCCAAAGAATTAGGCCAATGTCACATCTTTTTTACCCTAACTAGCCTACCTAAAATCCAGTATTTTGGCCATCGATGATCTCCATGAATTAGCTATAAGTTGGGAAAGAGAAATTCTAATGGCTCTTAGAACCTTTACCACTGATAGAGGAAGAGGGGATATGGCCCCATA
This sequence comes from Sambucus nigra, assembly GCA_949130495.1. Taxonomy (NCBI): domain Eukaryota; kingdom Viridiplantae; phylum Streptophyta; class Magnoliopsida; order Dipsacales; family Adoxaceae; genus Sambucus; species Sambucus nigra. Next base: position 27,836,749 of record OX422208.1, on the reverse strand, counting down.
TTGCAAAAAAGAATTCATTGAAAAAGACATGTTGCGGGACCAAGGAGCAATCCCTTTTGTTAGGTTTAACGACCCTCAAAGTAATCGTGTCATCTATTTGATAAGTCATCCTGGTATTAACTAGGTCTAGTTTAGTAATTTGAGAGGTAGAGAGGACCCACCAGTGAAGTTGTGTTCATTCACCCAAAATAGGTCTTCTAATGGATCCCGGTACCGTCTTTTTTTGTTCATAGGAAGGGAAACATGAGGGACCATGGAAAACAAGGGATATGGGTTAAAGACTTCGGAAGGGAAAACATTCTCCACAAACATCTTTGACAAAGGGAAGAGGAAACGTAGCAGCTGTTGGTTCAAAAATTTCAGAAGAAAGGTTGTGTGAATAATGGAAAGCTCAGGCTCACCCAAAGGGCTTTTTTATATTTTGATGCTTCAATACTTATAGCCCCCAAAACACGCCCCATCAATAACTTTAATCACTTAACTCCTCATTCCCGATGTAATCTAATCATGACATTATTTTTGGTGACAAGTTCCAACCTTACCCCAGCTTACAATAACCAGTGAGTGTTGCCCCTTGAAATTCTTGCAAAAAGAACCAATGGGCTACTAACGATACCCTATTAAAATCTTGGCCTTTCAAAGGCTCTTAAACCTTTCAATCACCCTCGAGCAGGGAAAGAGGCCCCATAGCTGACCCCGAACCTTAGACAAAGTAATACTTGGTTCCAAAGACCTCTGTTGCTCTAAGAGGTAAGCCATAGTACTGTAGTAGACCTCAGTTATGACTCATTCCTCCTAGAATGATCAGTCACTCCAAATACGCCACCTCAACTAGGCTCAAAGACCACAACATCAAGGTTCTTCCATAATTTATGCTCAAAGAATACCTCAAATTGAAGAGAAATGATCTCTCGAGGTTTCTCAAGCCTCGTCTCCAGGTTGAATCAATGCGTGGTACCAAAAGATCAACTTAGAGAAACTTTACGACCATTACAGACCCCCAAGTCCTCTAGCAAGGCTCCTGTAACCAATCTATTGGGTAGGTGGAAAGTATAACCCTAATCCACCTACCGCCTTTACCCAAATCCACTTGCATTGTGTAATCCCATCAACATTCAATTCACTCAAAACCTATCTAACAACACCTGCAAAACCTTTGGCCAATAGTCCACCATCTTACCGACACCATCAGACCTTAGAAGTTCCACTGCCATGCTGTGCTAGTATACTCATTCTCTTTCTTTGGTTTGCATATAAATAGGGGGCTAGTAGACAGATGAAGAAACCTTCAAGCAATCAGACTTATAGAGAATCATGAGTTATAGCATCGCATAAGTGTTTTACTTTTTATGTCATATTCATAACCCACTGTTGTGAATCCATATTTGTAATGTGGATCATTTCCATTGATTACATAACTTGTATATCTTGTCGACCCCTAAAGTAACACTCAGAATCCCTTAGAGAAGTCAATCAACTACTTTCTAAGGACCTTTGAACTACTGAAAAATGATGCAGTACCTCAAACACTCTTGACCAAATCTAAAGAGGCAACTTAGACTGTAGTGCATCATTTGAAATCTAATAAATCAGTACAACACCTTTGGTAGTGTATGTAGGACCCTTATCTGAGGTTCGAACCACTTTATATAATTTTCTCACACTTTGATACTCCTAATCTATTACCCATATGAGGTATAATGGGGAGAATATGTAGGTTTGGAGTCCTAAACGATTTCTAGTCCCATCACTAGTAATGATACACTGAATTTGCACACGTGAAAGTATTATTTTTTAGTAAGAAACATATTATATCGTATCCAATAAGGCTGAATAAACTCTCGTTAAGTCATAGTTGGGCGGAACTATAAATATTCAACTATTTAAAAAACAAACTATTTAAGTCAAATGAGTTCCATGAGAGTGAGCCTCCATATATCTCTACCTTTGACACGAAGAATATGAATACTGTACTCTCAGATATTGATTGCGAAAGCTTAATGTTTATAAAAAATAGCGATAAAAGAAGTAAACTGAAGTCATCAATTTAATCATTCGCAAGGTCTCCCATAAGACTAACCATTTTTCCAAATAAATCGAACCTCGATACCACATTCAATGACAAGGCAAATGCTATATGAATGGATCGTAATTCCATTCTTCTCTATTACGGTAAGCTATCGCTGAATTAAAATTAGTTTTAAAGTCGATGGATACGGCATGGTTACCATATCTCATACTATTTAATCTTTGGAACTCCTAAAAGAGATTATGAGCCTAGCTTAACGAAAAGGCAAGTTCTTTGGTTTCATGTATATGCATTTGGAATGACACAATTCTTTCTATTTCTGCACTGACATTGGATCTGTCTTCATAACACCCCTATTCTCCCATATGTAGTTGATAAGACTTACACGTCGAAGATAAGACACTCTATGTAATTTATGTCATTTTAGAATCAACATTAAATAAAAAAGACTGTAAATAAAAACCATCCCCAATATAATAATAATAATAACAATTATAATAATATTAATAATAATGGACTATAATATAAATAACCGAGCTATGATAAATAAAACTATCCATTAAAACTTAATCCATCACTATAGTAAATCTACATATTACAAAAGTATCAAACTAAAACGTAAACGAACTACAACCACCTCGGTTCATAAATAAACTCATGAATACAAATGATGGAATGCTAACTGAAATGAAATAACAACTCCCACACTAAGGATGGTGAACTAGATCTCTACCCACTGTAACTATAACAACCCGGCCTAGGCTTAACCATAATATACATCTCCTAACATGGTATCATGAAAAGGATAGCTCGATCCTTACAACCTATGTGAGAGTCATATCTAACCCTCTAATCCATACCCAAGATCACATTGTAAGATTAGGTTTCTAAAACCAACAAATCTTTTGCAAAATGCAACCTATCGATGTCTATCCCAACATCATCATAAGTCTCCAAGATACGAGTCGACACACCCAATAGAGTAGATATAAATAAGGCCCCATCACAAGGTTTAGGTAACAAACCATAAGTCTCCTTAAAACTACGTGATAAAAAAGAGTGTGCGGTGCCGGTGTGAAATAAAAATCTAACTAGGGCACCATAAACATAAACCCTATCACCCACCCCCTGGAACTGCCCCTGACCCTCTTCCCGGGGCTACATAATTCGATATACCATATTGCATTTAAGCTAAGGTGGCTGCTGTCTGGTTGGGGGTGATTGAAGTGAAACTATCGTCTCTAGCCTCGACGTTAGTATCTCCTGAAGGAAATATGATAGTTGCTATTGTTATTGTTGTTTTTGCTGTTGGGTATTGAAACCTTCTTGGCACTGGTGGACCTAACCCTGTAACTGATCCCCGACCTTGTCTCTGCTTCCCATCTGTCTACGCACTTGGAAAAACTCAGGAACTATATCCCCTGTCGCCACATCTGAAACAAACTCCAGTAAATGGGTCCACGGGTGCCTTACTATGTCTACGCCTATTGCTGCTACCCCTGCCAAGCCTGTGGGGTCCCTGTAGCTGCTTCTGGGGCCTCTGTTGTCCCGGCCTGAACTGTCTCCACTGTCATTGCCCACGAACTCTACCTCTATCACCACCAAAACTACTCTCAACCTTGGTCCCACTAAGCTGACCCATCTTCTTTAATTTCTTTAGTTTCAAAGGAGAAAGATTCATTATTAATGAAATGTTCTTCTAAAATTGCTTGAGGTTAAATGCAAGTCTTGACCTCCTCTTTGTTTTCCAAAGAAGAAATCACCTCAATGAAAAGTGCTTCAATTTTGAAATTATAACGATGAGCGTTATCCATTGTGCTTTGGCTGAAAAGAAGCATGGCTTCTTCCAAAGTAAGCTTCCTGGATCTAGAACCTTGGATTTCTTATTTGGTTGAAAAAATTCTTCAACTTTAAAAGTCTCGAAAGAAAAATCCTCGTTGGATTCGAATAATTCATCTAACTCTTGCTCCCGATAATGATTTTCTTCCTGATATCTGTTTTCAAGATTTTTATTCTCAAGAATGCGAAGGCCTTCATGCATAGTAATAGGTGAAGGCACGAATTCTTTAAAATGAAAATTCAGATAACTATTCCTATACAAATGCGAACCAATATAATTATAAAAAATCAATATAAAAAATGATTACCAAAGAGTTTGTAGATGGAAAATCCATGTAAAGAGATGTGTGGCAGAGAATTCAACGTTTCTTGGTGCTCAGATATGCAAGCTTATAAAAAAGGTTAAAACAAAGAATAAAAATACAAATAAAAAGAATAATTATATTGTGAAATAGTAAATTAATTAAAATCAACAACAAAACACTCCCCGACAATCGCGCCATTTTGATCCCGCGTGAATCGAGCGTCGTGTAAATATGCTTGTCATTCCTATCTGTTCACACATGCAATCCAAAAACCTAAACTATAACTACACTCTTGTGGAGTATAGTGGCTAGTCCAGGTATCGAAATCCACAGGGAATGTTTGATAGATGCTAGTTGATTTATTACTTCTAAAAAAAATGTGTAAAAGATGATGACGATTTGAAAACTAGAAAAAGAAAAAGTTAACTACACTAAATAAAACTAAATAAAGATTAATAAAACGAGATTAGGATCACATGCCCACCATGGATTAACATAACGAATCACATCCCCTGATAACACGATTAAAAAAACTGAGCTATAACAAATTTCATTATAATAAGACGTACTCAAGTGCAATATCGTTCCCATGACCTCCTGAACGATGCCCCAAAACTGAGACATGAAATTCGGTGTAACACCCCGAACCGGATTTATGGGTTACCCGTGGGTCAACCCGATCCGATCCCATCGTTAGGTGTGAAGTGCAATGGAACAACCTATGTAATGTTTTTAATCCAGTTTTATTTTAGTTACCATTTTCACTTGTTATCACGTGATAGAAGTTTCAAGATAAACTATGTGAGGGACCCATGGGGGGCACCCCGAAGTCTAAGTAAACAGAGATACTAATGAAAACATAAATAAATTATACTTACCCGTATAACGCCCTCAAAATACGAAATCGCTCCCAACCTTCCGTAACAAAGTGGGGATGTGAGCCTATGCCCAGTGGGATTTATACAAGTATTATAGAAACGAACGGAAGAAAGGAATACTCACACTCTACAACCACATGCATGCGAAATTATGTATATATCTACATACATATTATACCTTTGAAAAATACATATTTCAATGCATTAACCGTTTTACTTTCAAAAACCTTACTTGTCTAGATTAATTTACCTTAATCTTATCAAGGTCTTTATTTATTCATACTTAACATTCTTGCATTATGTAACACACCCGGTTCAAGACTTGAAAAAATTACACTTGATTTATCCAAACCCATTCCTTTACCGGAATTTAACCATTTCTTTCATTTAAACGCACTTCAGTATTTTAATTGAAAAACATCATTTCAACACACGCATTCACCCTGTTAGAAAATACTTATCTGTCATTTGAAAACTTTTTTTTCGTACATCCTTATGCAAATTTTGGGTTTAACAACTTAGTTTCTTAATTACCCATTTACCCACTTACTTTATCCTTTTTACCTTATATCATGGACATTAATAGATCTACGCATTTACTTGTCCATTTAACCTCTACCGGAACATTTATTATGTCCATTAAAGTTAGGTTGTATTCATACAGTTTACCACACAACCCATTTCTTGACATTTTTCATATTTCTTTTATCTTTTCTCAGAATCTTTCTATACCGCATACTTCCACGGGCTCCACACCACTAGCAATGCGCACCATATGATCTGGCCAGTGATTTTGGGCTTTTCACCTAAGGGCTCCGGGCCATTTTTTCTTTATCTCGGTGTTATTTGAGTTCATTTTAATGTGTTTAAACATTTTATAAATGTCCACATTATTACACTTATCCTTTTTACCCTGCCGAAGCCAAAACTCGAGACTTTACTTCCCCAATTTGTATTACACTTTGAAAATTTACCATTCTACCCATTTGTTTCCAAAATCACCTTTTACTCCATTTTCACAAGTGTTAATTTCCCCCACAAACACTATTACGCTATTCATTTCAACTTCTTAAGTGTTTTTAACCCTTTAACACCTTTTTACACCTGGAGTAATCTTTTACTTGATTGGAAAGACATTTACAACTTTAATCCCTTTATAATTCCATATGTGTTAATATTTCACAACATTAGTAACACTCACTAACCATTTCATATTTACCCATTAACTCTTAATGAATACTTATTACCAACATTTCCTAAAAAATACATTGTTTTACTTCTTCAATCAAGAAATACATTCACACTTAATACTACTTTTATAAGAAAATTGCCGTTTCTTTTATTTAATATGTAGTCTTATAATTTCATGTTCATTATACCTTTTACTCTCAATTTCACATACTTTGAAGACTAAATTTCCAATTATTTTTATTTTATATTTAAACTCAACAAGACCTTTTCTAAACTTGTTTATACATTTAATGTCAAAATACTACAAGTTTACATGCACGAGAAGATGGATTTTAAACCCAAAACCCTACTATATAGTTTAAACATATTTATCTTCATGAAAAATCATTATAATTGCAAAAATACATTTGTAAGGCACTATAAGAGGTAGTCCCCTTGAAGTCTGGGAGTGTAGTAATGCCAGTTGAGGTGTAGCCCATATAGATATGGTGATAAACGATAGCCTAAGAACTCTTTAATAAATATAAATGAACACACAATATTGTATATCATCTAAGAGGGTAGTCCCCTTGAAGCATGGGAGTATAGTAGTACCAGTTGAGGTGTAACCCCTATAGATATGGTGATAAATGATAATCCAAGAACTCTTTAATAAATACAAATGAACACACAATATTGTATATAAACAACACTCAGATTGAACTCACAAGTCTCTTGTGTATAACTCAAATAACAATATAGGAAACTTGAAAGCAACTCATTCAAAGGGAAGGAGAAGTAAGAACCCTAGACACACCTTGGAAGGAAGCAAACACACCAACAACCTCTGAAGGATCTCTGGTTAGCTATTAAAATCTTTACAATAAATGACAATTGTGGGTGAGTAAACTCTCTGGTTTGTAATAACTTCTCTTTGATATATTCTCTCTCTCGAAATAAATATCTAGAAATAACTCTCTCATCTTAGAAGTCGTTGAGGCCCATAAATATCCCCCACGCCCCTTCCCGAGACGTCTCAATCTACCTGCACGCAAAAGACCTCCCTATCACACTTTACGTCACAAACATTAAATGCCCAATGGGTCAGCACACCCTACGTCATGATCATTAAATGCGAGGACATGCCTTTTGCCTAACCACTATGGGTCAGAGGACTGTTACCACAGAGGTGGCTCACCAAAATGTCTGACAACCATATTACCACAGTGGTTTACTCAAGTTTGGATTGGACAGTGTTTAGCTGGATAGTGACATTACCTAAAGTAGATGTGACATTTGGCAAGGGACTGTTTGGATCAAAACTCAATATACGATGGAACTCGAGGTTGCTCTACACGAGCTTCCACGATAAAAATATCTCTCGGTGTTCTACCAGGTGTATCTAAGATGGCCAGGACAATCCTTAACACTGCCTTACTTCTTAATCCTCCAAACAGAGTCCCTCTGAAGTTCCCACGATGAGGTCATTCTATAGAGCATGTAAGCTCTCCTAGGCCCTGCCAGACCTGGTCTCTCGCGAGTACCATTTGACCTCACACTCAATATTACAATCGTTACATCATAATAACCAATGTATTTAAAAGATACAATTTGACTAAGTAAGAAAGGAAGATAAAGAAAATCTCTCTCGACCATCTTTCTCGCTGCACTACATCACTGAGCATCCTCGCTGATCTATTTCACTGAGCTGCCTCGCTGCTTCCTTCTCTTGTGTCTCTTCTATTAATTGGGGAAGCTTTCTCTAATTCAGAGATTACCATCAATCCCCCCTACAGGCACAATGGACATTTTTTATTTCTTCAATCTCAAAAAATGTCCATTTTTCATAAAACCATCATTTTTGCAAGAAACATTAATTCACCAATGTTTATCCAAATATGACATTATCTTCAAACATTTTATTTCATAAAATGTTTTCATAAATATTGCTAGAAATGCATGTTTCATAAAAATAACATCTTTCAATATTCCAAAACCTTCAAAATATTTACTTATTCTTTAATCTCAACAAAATATCATTTTCCTACAAAATCTCCTTATTTGCAAAAACTTCACTTCATAAAATTTTTTTCATAAAAATTACTAGAAAATACACCATTGTCATAAAACATCAACTTTCATTATTTCAAAACCTTGAAATAATTATCCATTCTTTGTTTTTAACAAAATAACCCTTTTTCAACATTTTTATTCTGCAAAAAGGTTTATTGTCTTTTACACAACCAATATACCATTTAACTAATTACACCCTACTCAAATAGCTTAAATACAATACTATAATGCAAAAATAACATTCTTACACTAAGAGTAAGGTTACCCACCTCTAATGGCTTCAATGGTGGTGTTGGTGTAGGAGTATATACACCCACCTTCAAAGGTGGCCTCAACGGGATACCATTGCATCCTACAAAGCTCCAAGCTCCAAGCTAAGAACTCCTTCAAAACCCACTCCACACTCCATAAAAGCTCCATCTTCATCTCTAAAATCCTCAACAATACCCCCAAAATTCGTAGCTTTTCTTTGTCCATGGTGGAAATGGGTCTATTTAGGTTGAGTACACCATGGAAATGGTGGAAGAGTGGTGGTTTGGTGGTGGAATAATGGTCGGTGGAGGTGGAAGACCATCCACCTTCCACTTTCTCTCTCCTTCTTCCAACAACAATAAACCCAAATAACCCCCAAACAACCCTTAAGCCCTAAAATCCCATTTTACCCATGCTGAACTGATCAGGGCTCGACAAAACACCAAATTAAGGCTCCAAATTGTGACAGCGCACAGGGACAATCTGATCTAAAAACTCGACCAACGTCGTTCGAACGACTTAACATAGGTCGTTCGAATGACTTAACCCATATCGTTCAAAATATGCTTCTAACGACCTTCTAAAGACCTGCTACTGTAAACCAGTAGCATGTCGTTAGAAGCCCTGCTTCTAACGACCTTTCTAACGACCTGTGTACTGTCGTTCGAATGACATCCCTTATCATTTGAATGACCATATTTCTTTTCTTTTCATTTTTCTCCAACTTTTCACCCATAATTCCTCCATATTTATAGCTGACCCCTCCTCAATTATAACCAATATCTAATTTAATTAATCTACCGGGGTGGGATATTACAAACTTCCCTCCATGGGGAATTTCGTCCTCGAAATTCTTGTTCCATTAATTCTCAAACTCATGGGGTCCACCAACTTCCATCATAAGTCCAAGAAATCCTCCAAGACAATTCATCGCGTTCCTTAGTACCAAGGTCGCCAAATGTTTAACATGAAAATACCCATCATTTCATCAAACTTGACACTACATAATCAACCCCGATTCCTCACTCGCCTTATGACCAAGTCTAAATCATTACACTACCCATTCTAGTACCTAGGGCATACCGGTGCCATTATGGGAAAATTATTTTCTAGCGACCAACACTCACCAAAGCGACTCATGATGCGATCAACCATCATGTATATCACAAAATCAATTTCTAGCTTAAGACCACACATCCCGTGCTCTAAAAATTTCCAGGTGATCCTAACTACATAACTCGCATGAGCTAATAGCTGTATCATGTCATTCTCTCTCTACGGGAGGAATAAATCCATTAAATCATTATTGTATGCCCGTTTTACACTTTCCGCTGCATCACTCTGATGAACCTGACACTACCTTAGGTGTCTCATCCTCAAGTACTCACTAGAGTCTAATTCTAACCCACTCACCGTGGCAAATCCATATTGTATGCTAAGTTTTCCTTAATTTTCAACACTATACCGTGTCCTCAAGACACTATCCTGCTCATCACAACCTAAGCCACTGACTGTCGAGCTGGCCAATTGAGAGTCCACTAGCCTAAAGGAATATTGATACTACGAGCAAACCGAGTGACAGAAGCATAGCCATCCGTACACAAAACTTTAAGCAATAGCAAGAATATCTTAGATGAGCGCACAGAGTTATCGAGCTGCATTGACCAAATCCGGTCCACCGCGCTCTCCTAGGCTCACCCGCGCCGTACCATGACACGACACCAATCTGAGTCACCACATAGGTGAGGGTAATGATTCTCAATTTTTGAAACCGAAAGTAACACACTTGAGTCAGAGGGACAAGCAACCGTCCCCAAGAATTTTGCTCGTAGGCAACCGTTTCTGACTTATAGAAATAATACTGTATACTAGAAGTCATACCATTCATTCATAAAACTCTCACAGAGTACCATTTCTACCCATACACCCTGGCCTGGGTCACTAGTCGTAACGAATCAAATCCTAACCATTCACTCTCATAATACGAATGCGATCACAATTTATGAATCGGTAGTCCTCGAGGAAGTCAATGCCCAACTTCCCAACATGGGAGGAAGGCCCTACCTTTCACACCCTTGGTGTAAACGAATCATTCTGATTGGCGGATACCTCACTCCTTGTCTATATCGACCTCATCAAATAACTAGTGACGACGTCTGCAACCTGTTACACATAGGTTACTGTGTGCTTTACATATTGTGACTGACGTCCCAAACTTCCATGGACATTACTTGGTTCAATAGAGGCACTCAACTAGCCGTGTCCTTTGACCACACTAAGTTACCACCAACTTATCGTCGGTTTTAACCCACACAAATTTTTTTGCGAAATCCTCATGACGACCACACCCGCCGTCATTAGTACCCAAAGGGTGATTAATATCACACTGGGCTACATCTGCTAACCCATACCAGCATGACAAGATGCCCATTACTAATCATTGCATTTCTAAGGCTATTCTAGCATACATTGTCAACACCCTGACATAACAATCATGTTCGATGCTACCCATCTTAGTTGCCATTTTCAAGTCTCCACATGGCGTTATCACTCTAAGTCTCAGCTAGATTTCTTAGCACATCCTCAAACCGAGTATTATCACACCCATACTAGTAATTCCATGACATCCGAGCACCACTCACAAAGGATACAACTATCACCCTACCTTAGGGGTTACACCACCCTTCTGTGTCGATTGGAAAACCATACCCGACACGTACACTATGCGACTGTTAATCCAGGATCATCACCTGAACCACAACATTATCATTACTAGACTGCTACTGCCTCTTCTTAACGAACTTAATTGGTTTCCTAACAACACAAAACACATTTCATCGTCTATATTTTTTGTCTTCTTAGGTGCACTCTTCAAACCCTTCGATACCCATATCGACAATACTTGGTGGTCGCAAGACACTAGTCGAGGAGCTTCTATCCATAGTGCACCTCAATCCTAGAACACCTCAAGACACCACAAAATTTGATATTTATCCTCAATGATTCCACATATAATCTCTCTTATGGGTACTTCAACGTGACTATGAACTACTCATACACTAGGATCACCTCGTACCTAGCCATTACCTCGAAGGCTAAAATCACCCCCATTACTTAGATACTAATATCACCTTTCTTCCAAAAAGTTGTGACTATAAGTCATGCATAAACTATAATGAGTGCTACTACGGGTCATGGAAGGATACAGAACGTCGCCTGCAGCATATAAACCTCAAGGCTTGACTCACCCAAATCCTCAATAAATGTACAACTATGGCAACTAAATTGCCTTTCTATGTGAATATCACATCATGTGACACTCCACGAGTTAACACAACTACATATATCTTGGTAGGATGCGGGCGTCGGTCATTGCCTATAAACACCAAGGCCTTCACCCCGGAAACTGCGCGAAATTCTATTTCTCAATATCATATCATAACCAAGGTATACCCAACCTAAGTCCTCAACCAAAGGGGTAATACGTTTTCACTACACAATCAACACTTGTGAATGCTATTCAGCCATCTAGTCTACATAAGATGCATAACCTTTACCACTAAGTCGTGGAAAATAATACTCATTGCTGCCACTAAAAGGATGATCTCATCACCCAAGTCATCTCATGACACCTCTCACACAAGGATTACGACATTTCTGCTACTCGCCTACACAACTTCATGTGTTCATTGAAACTCTATCAATTGCGATATCACCCCAATGATCGAATTTGCCTAATTACATCAATGACATTAACTACCCATAAGTGCCGTACCTAAGGGTTATATACCTTTCAATCACCAATCATTAGTGCTTAATCGAGGCACCTTAACCATCAACCCCTAACGTTGACTATATGAAACTCGTGCCACTTGCCCATTGGGCGTCATATCATTCTATTGGCACCTCAATTGATTTTATGTCACCAAATTTTAATGTAAGCACCTCACACTAACGACTACAGTGTCACCACTATAGGCTTGCATGGACACCCGCAAATTACTACAATTCTAATCATAAACGCGGAAGAAATTAATAACCATCTAATTAATCATGTGACACTTGGCACTAGTCAAACTTGTCGTGCTAACCTCTTAGACATTACCGTCGAGGACACGGACTAAGCCATCATCAAAATAGCGTGATCGACCCAAACCATAACGACGTCGAAAGGTCCAATGCCTACCTCACCACGTCACACCCGAAAGGAACCTTGACCTAGAGCTCTAATTCCATTTGTAATGCCCCGACCCAGATTTATGGGTTACCAATGGGTCAACCCAGTCCGACCTGAGCGTTAGGTGTCAAGTGCAATGGAATAACCTATATAATGTTGCTAATCCAGTTTTATTTTAGTTACCATTTTCACTTGTTAGCATGCGATACCAGTTTCAAGATAAACTACGTGAGGGACCCATGGGGGCACCCCGAAGTCCAAGTAAATAGAGCTACTAATGAAAATATAAATAAAATATACTAACCTGTATAACGCCCTCAAAATAGGAAACCGCTCCCAACCTGCCGTAACAAAATGGGGATGTGAGCTTATGCCCAATGGGATTTATACAAGCAGTGTAAAAACGAACGACAAAAAGGAATAATCACACGCTACAACCACGTGCATGAAAAATTATGTATATATCTACATACGTATATCTTTGAAAAATACATATTCCAATGCATTAACCGTTTTACTTTTAAAAACCTTACTTGTCCAGATTAATTTACCTTAATCTTATCAGAGGCTTTCTTTATTCATACTTATCATTCTCACTTTATTTAACACACCCGGTTCAACACTTAAAACCATTACGCTTGATTTATCCAAACCCATTCCTTTGTCGAAATTTAACCCTTTCATTCATTGAAACGTACTTCAGTATTTTCATTGAAAAACACCATTTCAACACACGCATTCACCGTGTTAGAAAATATTATTTGTCATTTGAAAACTCCTTTTCTATACATACTTATGCAAATTATGGGTTTAACAACTTAGTTTTTTAATTACCCATTTACCCACTTACTTGATCCTTTTTACCTTATGTCATTGACATTAATACTGCGTATTTACTTGTCCATTTTACCTCCACCGGAATATTTATTATGTACATTCAAGTTAGGTTATATTAACACACCACACAACCCATTTCTTGACATGTTCCATATTTCCTTTATCTTTTCTAGGAATTTTCCTATACCTCATATTTCCACGGGCTCCACACTACCGGCTATGTGCACCATATGTTCTGGCTAGTGATTTAGGGCTTTTAACCCAAGGGCTCCGGGCCCTTCTTGCTTTATCCCGTTGTCATCCGAGTTCCTTTTAATGTGTTTTAACATTTTAAAAATGTCCAAATTATTACACTTATCCTTTTTACCTGGCCTAAGCCAAAAACCCGGGACTTTACCATCCCAATTTGTGTTACACTTTGAAAATTTACCATTCTACCCATTTGTTTCCAAAATCACCTTTTACTCCATTTTCACAAGTGTTAATTTCATCCACAAACACTATTAAGTTATTAATACCAACTTCTTAAGTGTTTTTAACCCTTTAACACCTTTTTATACTTGGAGTAATCTTTTACTTGATTGGAAACACATTTATACTTTTAATCCCTTTATAATCCCATAAGTGTTAATATTTCACAACATTAGTAAGTTACACTCACTAACCATTTCATATTTATCCATTAACACTTATTGAATAATTATTACCAATATTTCCCAAAACAAACATTTCTTTACTTCTTCATTCAAGAAATACATTCCTAATTAAGACTACTTTTATAAAAAATTGCCATTTCTTTTATTTAACATGTAGTCATATAATTTCATGTTCATTATACCTTTTAATCTCAATTTCACATACTTTGAAGACTAAATTTCCAATTATTCTTATTTTATGTTTAAACTCAACAAAACATTCTCTAAACTTGTTTATACATTTAATGTCAAAATACTACAGGTTTACATGCATAAGAAGATGGATTTTAAGCCCAAAATCCTACTATATAGTTTAACATATTTATATTTATGAAAAATTATTATACTTGGAAAAATACGTTTTTAGGCACAAAGGACATTTTTTATTTCTTCAATCTCAACAAATGTTCATTTTTCATAAAACCATCATTTTTTCAAGAAACATTAATTCACCAATATTTATCCAAATATGACATTATCTTCAAAAATTTATTTCTTAAAATATTTTCATCAATATTGCTAGAAATGCCTATTTCATAAAAATAACATCTTTCAATATTCCAAAACCTTCAAAATATTTACTTATTCTTTAATCTCAACGAAATATTATTTTTCGACAAAATCACCTTATTTGCAAACACTTCACTTCATAAAATGTTTTTCATCAAAATTACTAGAAAATACTCCATTTTCATAAAACATCAATTGTCATTATTTCAAAACCTTGAAATAATTATCCATTCTTTATTTGTAACAAAATAATATTTTTCCATATTTTTATTCCATAAAAATGTTTATTGTCTTTTACACAACCAATATACCATTTAACTAAGTACATCCTACTCAAATAGCCTAAATACAAGACTATAATGAAAAAATAACATTCTTACACTAAGAGTAAGGTTACCCTCCTCTAATGGCTTCCATGGTGGTGTTGGGGTAGGAGGAGCAACCCCCACCTTCAAAGGTGGCCTCAAAGGGTTACCATTGCATCCTCCAAAGCTCCAAGCTCCAAGATCCAAGCTAAGAACTCCTTCAAAACCCACTCCACACTCCATAAAAGCTCCATCTTCATCTCCCAAAACCCTCAACAATACCCCCAAAATTCGTAGCTCTTCATTTTCCATGGTGGAAATGGGTATATATAGGTTGAATACACCATGGAAATGGTGGAAGAGTGGTGGTTTGCTGGGGGAATAGTGGTGGGTGGATGTGGAAGACCACCCACCTTCCCCTTTATCTCTCACACTCTCTCTACTTCTTCCAACAACAATAAACCAAAATAACCCCCAAACAACCCCCAAACAACCCTTATAGGACATCCCTTAAGCCCTAAAATCCCATTTTACCCTTGTTGAACTGATCTGGGCTCGACAACACACCAAATCAACGCTCCAAATTATGACAACGCAAAAAGGCAATCTGATCTACGAGAACTACTTAACATAAGTTGTTCGAACGAATTAACCCACGTCTTTAGAAATATTCTTCTAATGACCCTTCTAAATCTCTGCTACTATAAACCAGTAGTAGGTCGTTAGAAGCCCTGCTTCTAATGACCCTTCTAACGGCTTGTGTACTGTCATTCGAATGATATCCATTATCTTTGGAACGGCCCTATTTATTTTTCTTTCATTTTTCTCTAACTTTTCACCCATAATTCCTCTATATCTATAATTAACCCCTCCTCAATTATAATCAATATCTAATTTAATTAATCTACCGGGGCGGGATATTACATTCTAATCATTATCAGAGATGATCGACAAAGGTATTCTGTGCAAATGAATGATCTTGGACACATACAACTGCCCATACTGCTGTGACACCCCGACTAATTAAATACCGGGTAGCTACTCCTTTATTAAATTAATTCAAAATGCCAAGTTGGTTCAGTTAATAGCATCACTGTCGAAAACATTTAATGATTACTAACCACCTAGTATTTAAAAAGTAAGTTGTCAAATTTTAAATTAAATTTGATTAACATGCAATAAAAGAATTATGAAAGAATAACATAACCATTCACCATAAAGAAGAAATAGAATAACTAACAAATAAATAGAACAGTGTACCCTCAATTAATTACATGCCAAAATCTAAAAAAACTGAAATATGAAATGTCTCTAAATAGAAATGGGCGACATGCCCTACAAATGATGAAACTGAATATGGAGTCAAGACTAGAAAAGGAGGCGTCTACTATCAAGGCCCTGTAACTTCCACAACAGCTACAGCTCGTCACCTGAATGGAAATACTATGCATGGTGTCCTTGTGGCTGGGCACCTAAAAGGTTTTTACAAAAAAATAGATTTGAAAGCAAACGGGTCAGAGCCCGAAAGTGGAGAGTATTTTAAAAATAGCAAGTGCTTTAATAACATTTAAAACAATGAATACAAAATACATGTTAGGACGTGCACTCACATGAGCTCCTCACCTCTCAACTAATGTGCACTCCGAACGCATCCATAGCCCGTACTAGTTATGCTACTAACTAACTAGTCTAATACAAAACGTGTATTCACTTTGTAGGTTTAAGGGTTTATTCATGTCATTAAAGTATACCATGTATGTGCCTTACTTCCCTAATAACAACCTCTTATTATGTGGAGTTCTCATTTTAATCTCTATTAAAATAGCACAAGTATACACATCGTTACGTTACTAAGTATTTCATTGAACATTATTTGTATATTATTCACATCATAAATATACATTATAGGCACCCCTAGTATAGGCTACGGTGCACATACTCTGCTATCTCATCCCGGTACATCACGTACATAAGGATTACAAATTCTGAATCTCTCAGGAATTGTTAGAATAAGCACAACACACAAAAATGGAGGCGAACATAATTTAACATATCCATGGGTCACATACATACCTACGCTCCATAGTCAGCTGACTTATTAACTCACAAATAAGTCATTCTAGTATTATGTTCTTAAGGTACCAATCTAAATCCCCCCGTAGGCACAACAAAGATTAGATGGCCCTAAGCGAACGTTAACCTCCCGTGATAGCAAGTATGGTAGGTATGTCATACACATAAATCATATACTAAGCATTCACACATCTTAGATATCTCATTATTAATAAAGGTATATTCTACATCCTTATACCATTATTCTAATTTTATGCATTTTAAGTCTTCCGATAATATATAATGTAGACTGTCGACACATCTCACATCTTAGTTTCTTATACTTAAAACCTATCTCAAAGAGGTTACTAAGTCTCCTATTATTTCCACATTTAATTTCATTATTCTTAAGGTCATTATTTCTGCCACAAACCTCATTTCATCAAATCATTCGAATTTACTCTTTTAACCCTAATATTATCTCACTCGTCGAGCTTTATTGGATTTTAGACAACTATCCCAAATTAAATTCTAATTAAGGTCCGATTTCACAACCATACCTACTGGTCTTCCTTAAGTCTAAGAATACTCACAAAGTCTCCATCAATAATTTTCTAGGGTTAACATCCTTAAAATTTTAAACAGGAAGATTTTACTCATTCTGGGAAGGTCAATCGATCGACCTTGTATGTTCGATCGATCGATGGTGATCGATCGATCGACCTATGAATGTCGATCGATAGAGCGCACCAGTTATGCTACGGACTGCTTTGTTTTGCAGTCCAAGTTTCGCCCCAAAATTCCATTATAATGCATGAAACTCTAATCTAACGTTATAATATCATCATACAACCATCCTACAACATTGTTAACGTTCTAAAATCAATAAATCATCAACCAAGGGCTTTATTTGGATCAAAACTTCATCAAGAACCCTAGTTTTCTACTTCTTTCAAGAACAGTAATAATTCTCTTCTTAAATCCGTTTTTAGATCATCAAGGGTTATATTTTGGATTCATAATTCGTCCAGAATATGTCTACATGCAATTCCTAACATGGTTGATAGTTTTAATCCTCAAATTCATGGGTTCATATCAATCTTCCAAGACAAAATTCGATAATTTCACTAAACATGGAAGAACACATTCATTGAATCAATTGTAACTAAATCACTTGCCTTATGTTCTTCAGATTTGTTGTTGGTTGTAGATGGTTGAATTCCTCTCTCTCTGCAGAATTCTCCTCTCTCTTTCTCTCTCTACAAGTTCTTCTCCAAGATGACAATGGTGGTTTAGAGGTTGCCTTAGGAACCTCTTAAAATTTCTTCCAATAACTCCCGTAGCCCATTAAGTCATTTAGTGTTGTTAGTGGGTTTAGTGGGTAAAGACTAAATCAGATTTTAACTTCTAATTTTCGTGGGTTTTAATTCCCAAAATTCCGAAATTACCAAAATACCCTTTTAAGTTGCCGGTATGGCCCAAAATGCCCCGGGACCCAAACTAAACCCCCGGCTAGTGTTTTCTGAATATTTCGACCCTTCCGGACTCGTTGGCGTACTCAAAATGACTATTTGGTCAAAAGAAAAATAATTTATTTTTAAATCTCATAAATTCATTCTCGACGCGACTGACACGCGCGTCCCAATTAAATTTTCCAAATTGTCGTATTTCAGCCTCGCGACAATTTTAATATTTTCAATATTCATATATTGCCATATATACACATTATAATCAAATACCAACTCACATCTCATTAGTATTTTATCCGGATTAATTCTCAATTAATTCACATTTAATTTAATTAATCCCATAAATAAATATCGATAAAAATGCGGGGTATTACAACTGCTTTGTTGTGAAATATGTGCGGACGGGCAATAAAGGTTCAACCTTTGTTAACTAGTCCATTATAACCTAAATATTGGGGGGTCAAAGGAAATTCTAAGATGAATTCCATCGATATGCTGTCCCACTTCCACTCGAGAATGGGTAAGGGAGAAAGTGT
The DNA here is from genome assembly GCA_949130495.1 of Sambucus nigra. Taxonomy (NCBI): domain Eukaryota; kingdom Viridiplantae; phylum Streptophyta; class Magnoliopsida; order Dipsacales; family Adoxaceae; genus Sambucus; species Sambucus nigra. The sequence goes on along the minus strand of OX422208.1, from coordinate 27,817,622 downwards.
ACCCGATAGTAGTTGGTGATGTACCTTCACCATATGACATGTGCTTCACCGGTATAAAAATGTGGCAATGTCCCGCTTTATTTTTTCCTAACAATACTGTATCCTCATGTCCTCATTCATCTTATCCCTACTGGGGTGATAACTTCAATCCATGGGCCTCCTACATAACTTCCCTATGAAATTTCTCATATAAATTTATAACTAAACTCCCCTTGTACCTCAATCCATCATCAGAACTAATGGTGTAAATAGGTACACCGATGCCCAAAATCTTGACCAATTTCTCCTTGCAGGCCACATCATCTACCTATTCTCGAACTACCCACATAATGATATCATAAGTCATGATGAACAACCCCATGAAATAATAGGCTAACTCGCCAATCACGTGAATGAAACCCACATTAGTCAACTAAAGAGTAGACAAATTATTTCTCAGTGGTTGACTCAAAGCATTTGCCACCATATTAGCCTTCCCTCTGTGATAGTGAAACATAAATTAGTAGTCCTTAATAAACTAGAACCACCATCGCTATTGCATGTTCAAGTCCTTATGCATGAATAAATACTTAAGATTATTTTGATCATTGAAGAGCTTGAACTTCTCCTCTCACAAATAATACCTCATATATGTAGTACGAACACCACCTCCGCTAACTCTAAATCATGTTTTGGATAGTTAACTTCTTAAGGCTTCAACTACCGAGATGAATAGACAATAAGATGATCCTTTTACATTAATATCCTACCTAGTCCCTATAGTAAGGCATCGTTGTATACCAGATAATCAACCCTAATTCCTAGGTAGAGACAAAACTAGAGTCGAAGTTAACTTCTTCTTGAGAGTGTCGAAGGCACGCTGACATCTCTCAGTCCATATAAATTAAATCCCCTTTCGAGTCAACGACTTTGCTATCTTCGAGAAAACCTGAATGAACCTCCTATAATAATCGACAAATCTAAAAAAACTACGAATCTCCAAAAGTGTCGTGTGTTTTCCCCAATCCAATTCGACTAATACCTTGTTCGGATCCACTGACAATCCTAACTTCGAGACTACATAGACCAAAAATTGCATTTCTCGCCTCCAAAAATCTCACTTCTTAAATTTAGCATACAATCACATGAACACATCAATCTTCGGGGGCCTTCCCATGCCTATATTAGTAAACTCGTATGATTCCCTCACCAAATGGATTTAAAATATGAACAACAAAGAATATGGGATCACCACACTATCACACCACCGCCCAGTTCCATAACAAAACCCGTCTGATTGATCAAGTCATCCACATATCCACTTTATGAGGTAGTGACCAACTGAACGCATAATCAAATATATCGACCTTCACACAACCTTCTCATCAACCGAGAGTGCGATAACTGGTTCCAAATCCATTTAAATCATAACCCAACTTATTAATTCTCCACGATCCAAAATAAGGTATGTTCACATCGACACACAACATATATATATATATATATATATATATATATATATATATATATATATATATATATATATATATATATATGTGTGTGTGTGTGTGTGTGTGTGTAAATAGAGGATTTTTCATACTCTCAAGCATACTCTAAATCAATCAAAACGCCAACACTAGGTTTTCTTAATTAATGAAAGGTTTATTATTCCTAAACCCTAATTAAACCACATCTTTGGGTTCCCTTAATTCGCAACATTATAGAATATATATCTCGAATAAATTTTGAATTGAAAACTAAGAGGAAAGAATTAAAGAATCAAGTGAACATAAAAGGAATTAACAAAATAAAAGAATATAACAACCCATAGCGGCTAGGGAAAGCTACTATAGCAACCCATGAAGGGCGCTATAGTGGGCCTCAACCTCGCTATGGCAGGGGTTTTCATGTTCCTCCAATCTCTTTGACTTCTTTATTTCATTTCAGATTTTTAATTTTGCCATTAATGGTTTAAAAAACTTTAATTACACCTCCAAATTAAATTTCAATCATTCATACAAAATCCTAAATAAATCCCTCATGTGATTATGTCCAAACCCACACATAATCATTATACCCACAAATCCAAACTTTTAACATATCAAGATACGAATTCAAATTCAAATTTAATTACACCATTAATTAAGCCTCTTTCATGGAAAGATGTCATCAACTTATGAAGATAAATCCAAAATATGATTTCTTACACCATAATCATAAACCAATACATATTCAACAAGGATACTCCATAAAATTCCCAACAAAATAAGATTTTCATACCCATAATTAATCCTTATTAACCCATATATAAACATTCTTAAAAATAATATTTTTATCCTTAATATGCTCATAATCCCTAATAAATTAAATAACATTCAAATCATAAACAACTTACATACTATATGATGATAGAGAAAGTGATTTCTTTCCCAAAAATAAAGATGAATGATTTATTCTCTTTTGATCTCTTAGTTTCCCTCCAAAGATCTCCTTAAGCCCTTCCAAACTCTCAAGCTATTAGAGTTTGTGTTTTATGTATAAAACAATTACTTAATGAGGGTTAACACCCCTTATATACCCTTAATTATCCAGATCCTTAAAAGGCCTAATATTAGGCCTCCATATGAGCCCAAAATACTACCCAAACTATTCCAAAATTTAACCTAAAGGTATACCTGCTCCCTGAGCCCGCCCAATCCAAAGCATTAAATATACAACTCTGGGCCTTCGTACCACTCTCGAGTCTAGTCCAAATGGTAATAACTCACAACACACGGTCAGTGGCAGAGGTTCTTGGTGATTGGAGTGGGCAAGTGCCCACACCAACATTTCTAAAAATAAAATAAAAATATAAGGATAAATATGTTTAGTTTTAAAGCTGATGAAAAAGCAGAGACTATATGGGATTGCTTGTATCTCTGGCTAATCACAAAAATTCACTTTTTACCAAATTTTATCTTGATTTAATTTAAAGTGAACATGTAAGATAAATTGTGAAGCCAAATTCTAAACCAAACAGAATGAAGAAGATAGAGGAAAAATCCCTTTCGGGCAAAACCTTTAATTCAACATTGTTAAAGAGTTTGACAAACACGTAATGAATAACAAACTACTTAGAGATCCATTAAGTATGATGCATAAATGTCCTAAATTCTTTAACAGAAAATGATGCAGTCTAGCACCGCTCACAACAAGCAGATCTTACCTCAGTATCCACCGATCGACCTCAAAAATTGCAATTCCTTTCTTGTTCGCATGTAGAGATTCGACTCCACAAATCAACAATAGAGAATTTCTCTAAAAGGGTTTAAAACTTTGGATTGTGTTCTTCTTGATTTGACAAAGTGATCTCCAAAGATTCAAGGGGTTTGGATGAAAAAACTGTAGAGTTTGATCACAAAAAGAACTCTAAAAAGGCTTATTTAAAAGTCTAATTTCACACCTCAATTTATAGGAAAAATTGTTGCAAAGAGATAGGGATTAAATATTTGGAAAGTATATGATTAAAAAATCAAAAACATGCGTACTCATTTGAACGAACTGCCACCTCGTTCCGACAGTGGACCCTATCTCGTTCGAACGGTTTCTAACGAAACTTCGAACTACATTCCAGAGCGAACCTAAAAGGTGACGTTCCAGATCTTGTTATAATGTGGAAACCTCGTTCTAACAACATATCCATTCTCGTTTGAATGACATGCCAAGTCGTTCTAATGAAGGTGGCATTTTTTTTTAAAAATTCTTTATAAATAATTTTAAAAATATTTTGAATTTTTTTAAATGCAAACTCTTTTAAAAGCAAACCCTAGAAATTTAAAGCTTTACCAAACCACCTCATAACTCTTCTAGGGTAAAGTTATGACGAACGATCTTCAATCTTGTAAATATCACTAATGTTTCTTCTCTTCGAAAACTTGAGATTGGTCATGAACGTGCAGTGGGGTGTAACGGGATAAGCGAAATAAAACTAAAATGAACAATTATAAATTTTTGTCTATAGTTGAGGTTAAAAATATGTAATTTATATTTTAAACTTTCAAAACACACTTTTATCCACTTGACAATTTCACTTTTCATTTCCCTTCTTCATAATTTTTACGACTTTGGTTCTTATTTCAATCAAATACACTATCTCAAATACAAGATGGAGCCTTGAATTTGTGTTATTATATATGATATTGTTTTATTTGAGCTATAAATGTTTAAAAATACAATTTATCAATTAAATATTTGTAAAAACAAAAAAATAATCCTAAATTTTTTCGGGGGCGGGCCCTGACAATAATTTTCACCCCACCCAAAATAAATTCCTACCTCCGCTACTACACACTATAATACCTCACAAATGTAAAGTAAAATATACAACAACGCACATAATTAAATCTCATATAATTAATATCAACTATCAATTAATTAGAACATGCAGTACAAAAATCACATTACATGCAAAAAATAATTATCATCTAAATTATGCATGTTATTATTACCATTTTAAATATCTAATAATTATTCCCATTTATTAATATATTTCACATAGTGAACAAATAATAAATAAAGACCACAAAATATATAGGGGGTTTGTTTACATCCTATAATGTCCAGTCAATGATGCATAAACACTCGGACATATGAATCGGTTATTATAACTGGGAAATATAAAAAGTTAGATTAAGACAAATGGCTAAACAAGAGAGCGACGCCTGTTAAAGGCCTGAATGTGGTGTAATCTCACATAACTGTTTGGGGGTGTAATAGCACTAGGGCGGAAATATTTAAAACATGTAACAACCCAATAATTAGAATTGACAGTTTCAAAGGCAAATGTACCTATAAATAAGAGATAAAAAACAATCCAAAGAGGACTCCCCAACCACAAAAATCATTTTTCCTCGTTTAAACATTTCCTTTTCTTTTCAGTTTTCTAGAATAGTATAACCTTTCTTATTCGAAGTAATTTGTAAGGCAGGTCCATTATAATTCTCTTTTAGTTTAATATAAAGTTCCTTTGCCTTAGTTTTAAATCGTTTTTACATTTCTCAGTTTTAATCTGCTTAATTTCCTTATCTTAAATCACTTTAGTATTCATAGTTTTAAATTATTTTTATATTTTTAATGGTAGATTACTTTGCCTCATTGTTGTAACTACTTCGAGCCTTATTTTTATCATTATTTTTACATTTTTCAACTTTTAATTAGTCTTACTATATTTAATTTTCAAACTTAATTGACACTCAATGGAAAGTCTCCTTAATTGAAACATCGAACGATTCACAATCATCTTATTGTTAATCAACTTGTTGGCAAGACCATAACCTTGCCTGGCATGCTAGAACCTAATCAAAATTAAAAACACTAACGAAGCTAGTGAAACATTATTATAATCCATAAGAAATCGACCTGTTTTAAATATATTTGTCAAAATAGGTAACAAAGTGAGACTATAAATGAACCTTATATTGAGTATCTATGTATTACTTCAACTATCGTAGGCTATAAGAATATAATTGAGAAGCTTCCTACTTCATCTTATGGATTATAACACAAAAATGTAAATATTAAAGAATCTTAGATAACAAGAAGTTCAGTGATAAAGATACGTTTATGCTTTGGAACAACCATTTTGGTCACCCAAGATCTATTATGATGTGTAAAAGTATTAAGAATTCATTTGTTCATCAATTAAATAACCAAAAACATTCCCTCATCAAACGACATAACAAGTAATTCTTGTTCTCAAAGAAAATTAATTATTAGGCCATCATATTGAAAATTAGTATCGACTCTCCAAATTTCTTAGAAATAATTAAAGGGGATATCTGTGGTCCTTAGTGTGGACAAGTATTTTATGGTCCTCATAGATGCATCTGCAAAATGGTCATATGTTTTTTTACTCTCAACTCACAATATTGAATTTTCATGCGTCCTTGCTTAAATCATAAAGTTAAAATCACACATTCCTACATATCGTATCAAGTCATTTCACTTTGATAATGAAGGTGAATTTACTTCCGTTACTTTTGATGACTATTGCGTGTATGTAGGTATTGACCTTGAGAACACAGTTGCTCATGTACACACCCAAAATAGTTTGGTACAATATCTTATTAAGCGAATCCAATTAATTTCTCGAACTACTCTTTTGAGAATCAAATTACCATTTTTTTCTTGGGGACATGCCATATTGCATGTTGCAACAATGGTTCATCTCTGACCAACTACTTATCATTGGTAATAACCATTTCAACTTGTATTACACTACGAACAAAATGTTTCCCACATATTCACTTTTAGATGTGCTTTTCAAGTACCCATTGCACCCATCAATGCACTAAGATGGGTCCAGAATGGCGATTAGGCATTTATATTGTTTTGATTCACCTATATCATTAAATATCTTAAACATTTAACCGATGATGTTTTACCACATGCTTTGCAGATTTTCATTTTGATGAGACCATTTTCTTGCTGTTAGGAGGAAAGAATAAGAAATCAAAAGAACAACGTAATCTTACTTGGAATATGCCAAATTTGTCTCCACATTAATTGCTAAGTACATTTTAAGGCATATAATCTCTCGAGACCCAAATTAACACCCAATCATCTTAATATGTTTACTCAAAACTATGAGTACCAACTATATATATATATATATATATACTCTCACCACTTATATATACAAAAAAAATCCAACCAATAGTTCAAGATAAAAATCAATCGAATAACCCAACCAAAAACCCAATCACACCCATGCAGTAGGGTCGTGCCCACTGTTAGTAAAATATTCAAAAGAAATTTATAAAAAATCCAAAATATTACGAAAGCAGCGCTCACACGTTCGTAATTCAATTCTCCATAATTCTACGGGTTTCGTTCGAATGAACTACTCAATCTCATTTAAAGGAACTGCCCTATCATGTTCTAACGAACTACTCAATCTCGTATGAACGAACTAACCCATATATTTCGAACGACAATAAATGCAGTTCATCATCTTCTCCAATAAACCCAAATCTGCCATTAACAACCTCAAAACCTATATTTGAAGCCTCTAATGATCACCATACCTATCCTCCTTTAGATAAAAGTTGTCTAACATCAATCCTAACCTATATCTAATAGTTTTACACAATTCTAACATGAATTAATGTTCAAATATGTTAAATCCCAATTCAAACCTAAATTCATTCGCAAACTTCAATTGGCCCAATTAACATTCGATTTTAGAAATCAAAACATCAAATTAACATAAGACAACCATAATTACAATTGATTCAACCCTATATAGATTCTAATAAATAAGGATAACTCAAAACTATTCAACTCAAGGTTTCCAACAAAATCCCCAATTAAGTTAGATTACAAAATCCCACCAATAGTTTAATTTCACAACACAATTAAAACCAATATGAACATTATTAAGGTCCTGCCATCATCAGTCATCCTAAAAATGTCCTGCTATCATCAGTCATCCTTAAAATGTCACCATGCTCACCCACACGTGACTATACACTACTCCATGTATTCGAGGCCATTAGTGCCATATAATTATTAAAATAACTCAATTGTTCATGTCATAAATATTTCTCAATCACAAATATCCTCATACACCAAAAGAAACCCATAGCCATCCTATGAAACACGCCACAAGTAACATATAACCCATTTGAGTACTCCGAACTCAACAATCACATACGCTAGGCAATCTCATGCCAAAACAAAATCTCATTATCACATTCACTTCGTAAATCTACAGTAAGGCATTGCCACTGCTCAATAATAACTATTAAGCACATAAGGCGTTCTCGGAACCCATTACTTCTAAAGTCCTCCCATAACTCATATATAAGCAACATAACGTAGGGGACACTCAGGTGCCCAATACTCTAAATATATATGGGGGATACTCATATAATCTATCCATACTTAATAAATCGCATAGTCACTTCCATATGGGATGACATCTCTCATCGCCAAAGCCATATCCTAGTGAACACCAAATCATAATCCAAGGGATTGCGTCAATAGTCAATCCACCTACAAAGGAATAACTCTCGGGAAAAAAATAACTATGCCCAAAAAAAGTTAATTTCTATACAACATATATATATTATGAATCACGCGCTTCATTATATCCCTATTTAAAATAACTGTGTCAATAGCCAGTCTAAAATCATCACATACCACAGGAAAGTTAAGCTAAGGACTAAATTGAAACAAATTGAAAGGTTATGGATGAAATTGAGACCAACAAAATATCAGGGACAAAATTGAGACGGGACCAAAGGCGAGGGACCATTCTGGTACTTTACTCTAAATATTAATATAACATACACATTATATATATACATATGTAAATATTTATTTATATGTTTATGGATTAATATATATTTATAAATACATGTTAATATGCAAAAAAAAATTGGGTTATTTTCATTATTTCATAAATATTTATTCAATTACTTAAATAATTATTCCCAAATACTAAGTCACATAAGCTTCTATTCTCACTTGATTTTAATGAAATTTTAAGGGTTATAAATATAGGGTACTAAATAACAACCTCAGTTTCATATTGATCGCTTATGAAATAAAAATAAATTTTTATTTTCAAAAGTGATTAATAGGAAATTGAGGTTGTTTGAGTATTGTTTTTTTTTTTTGGCTTGAAGTTTATTAGCTCTTGTTAATATTGGTGGAAGAATTTATTTAGCGCAAAAAATTTGACTATGTATTGCTACTCGGGTCTTAAAGTTATTTGGGTATTATTCAAATTAAGTGGTATCAAAATTTAGATTGGGTATTGTTAGTATAATTTAAATATTGATATTTAGTACTCAATATTTACGACCCTTAAAATTTCATTAAAATCAAGTGAGAATACATTCTTAATAATTATTTGATTAATCAAGTTTACATTGAATAAATATTTATGAAATAATGAAAATAACCCTATTTTTTTGCATATTAAAGTATATTTATAAATATATATTAATCCGTAAGTATATATATATTAATGTGTATGCTATATTATTTAGAGTAAAGTATGAAAAGTCCCGTCTCAATTTTGTTTTTATCCTTTTGTAGGACCCAATTTCATCCCTAACCATTCAGTTTGTTTCAATTTATTCATTATCTAAACTTTCCATTCAAATCATTAACAAAGAACTAAATTGAAATAAATTAAAACGTTAAAGATTAAATTGAGATCAACAAAAGAATAAGGATAAAATTAAGACGGAATTAAAAGTGATGGACCATTTTATTACTTTAAGAACGTATATCGTGTTTTAATAATTAGTGTTAAATATGAATAATACATTAGGGATGATCATGACACTATTTTTGCTCAATTGCAATGATACATTTGACATAAACATTATAGCTACTATTGAAATTTTTTTTGGGAAGTTGTTATAAGTCTTTTCTCACGTTTGCCATAATAAATGTTTGGTTGTTTTTAGTTTGGAACAAAACAAAAAAGAAGATAAGATTTGAGTCTTTGGTTTGAAGAAGAAGACTTTTTTTGTTTGACATGAAGAAATTAAGAATTCATACCAACTTTATTGACTCCATAAATGCAGAATATACAAAACTTTAAAATGTTTGTTCAACTGTGAGCTCATCACCAGCTTTCCTTGTCAATTTGCCCACTTGTTGTGGCTACGTGTAGCTCATCATCAATATAAGTTTGTGGACATGTGCAATGAATTTTATATATACCCACACATAATTTCTTATGATAAATATGAAATTATATATGTGGGTATATATATAAAAATTAAAATACATCACCTCAAACAATTATGGCTTATTGCAAAATCCCATTGCTAACATACATGAGAAAAAAATAAAATAAAATTGGAGAAATGAAGATAATTTTGAGCAGCTAATGTAAAACAAGAGGCTTTGAAAATAATAGTTTCAACCGTAATATTTATAAAAAAGGGAGTTAAACGGTAATAATTTCTCACGAACAACAGTTTCTCGATCGAGAATTAAAATAATTATTCTCCCACGAAAACAGTTTGTCGTCTGAAAAAATGGGTGCCATTTTTCTCTCAAATCCCGTGCTGCTAAAATTTAAGGTGCTAGCAAATTTGAAAACCAGATACCAATGTCAAATATACAAATTTGGATAGTGCGCTGGAATTTTTTTGACTGAATTTGACATTATACCAGGTGAGCGGGGAATGCTCTTAGAGCATCCACAATGAGGACGGTAGATTCCAAGAAAAGTTGTAAATTTACAAATTTGTAGGACTGCAATGGTGGGTTGAAAGGGACGAATTCCGTAGAAGGATTTACAAGGGTTCTCCAAAGTTGAAGAAAGAGTACAAAATTTGTAAAGGTTTCCTACGAACTTCATTTGTTCGTAGGAATTTGTACGAACAAATGAAGTTCGTAAGAACTATAAATAATCATTTTTATCATGTATTTGGGTTCCTACGAACAACATTAGTTTGTGCTATTTCTTACGAACAAATGTTGTTCGTATTAGGCTTTCATTTCCTACGAACATCTATTGTTCGTTGGAACTCTCGGTACAAATTTTGTCCTTTCTCCATTGTGAAGGTTTACTTTCCATGAAAGGTAAATACCATTTTCAGTTTGCAATATAGCTTTCGTCAGCCTCCCTCCACTATAGATGCTCTTAATGGTATTTTATACTGTACCAAATAAAAAAAAAGAGCATTTGCAACATTTTTGGGCTCTTTATGATTGTTTAATTGCTCAATTGACACATGTTCTTGATTGTCCTTATTTATAGATATATTATGTTTAGAACTAACCTTTACATTTTGAGATCCCGAGGTGAACCCTTGAAATATGCGCTAAGGAGATATGTTTTTAAAAAGTTACAAATATTTTTTAGCATTTTATTCAAGACAATATATATATATATATATATAATGCTTCTATGCGGACTAGTTTGCATTTTAAGAATGCGGATCGGATATGTGTCCCCTAACGGTGCGCCTAAAAAATATCGTCTAAATTATAGGCACACTCTCTCTTTTCTGGGCTCACCGTCAGGTGACACATGTCTGATCCGCATTCTTAAAAATACAGACTAATCCGCACAAGAGCAAGACTATATATATATATATATATATATATATATATATATATATATATATATATGTTACTATTATAACACATTGTACTCAAATAACTTTTGGGGTCGCTAGCATTATAACTAATCCTACGGTCAAACACAATGTAGTTGAGAAAATATTAAAGAAAATAATACGGTCTTAAAGAAAATTGAAATAATGTTACTCCGGATACAAATCACTAAAGCTTTAAAAAAACAAATTACACGTTAAAATTCCTAAGGATCATTAATTGGATTACAAGGTATAATCTGATGATGATTGTTAGATTACAAATTATTTAAATCAAAATTAATAAAAGTAAAGGAAGAAAATGAAAAACATAACATGATGCCTTCTTTAAAAGGGAGGTGGTGATGCGGATAGTTAAGTGTTACATCAAGGCCATTTTAGATAGGTTTTAAATTTAGTACATGGGTTATAAGTCCTCTCCTGTGATCTTTTATTTTTCTCTTTAAAAAAATTATAAACAAGTGTTTTTATTTAATTTTCCAAGGGCATCTAAACGATTTTATTTTCTACATGTAATAATATTTGTACTCATGGACTATTTGACATGAAGAGAAAAATAGACACATTATCTAGAGATACTCTATACAATTAGTACATAAGATAACAAGACTTTTAAAAATAATATTGTCTTGTATATATATTTTTGAAACTTTTCTAATAATGTTAATTAATATTTAATCCCTACAAAATAATTAAAGTTATTGTTTAGTCTATCTAACTTATCTTATTTTAAAAATAAAATAAAAAAGTGGGACCAATGGTAATATTAGTTTGCCAACAAATATGACAAGTTGATGTAGTTGTGCCATTTCAGCACTGATGATATGATAGCAGTGAAATCGGAAGAAAATGCTGACCTGACAATAACATGTTAGATGTTTTATGTGTCCAACTAATGTCACTGTTCTTGATCTATTAAATGTTAATTTCAAAAAATAAGTTGGACGAAAAATGAGTTTAAAAGTAAAAAAAATGGGCTTTAGGAATTTTCTAAAAATACAGTGACAAATAAGATTGAACAAGTTTGATAAATTTGATGTTATTATTCTAACGTCATCCAATATTATTTTGAGTTTCTTTCGTTTTTTAAAGCATTAAAATTATTGATTCTTGATATTTTTTTAATTAAAGCTCACAAAGAGCTAGGATTTATTAAAAGAAAAAAAGAAAATAAGTGGATGAGTGTGCCCACCACCAAGACTCACAAGGAGATTAAAAAGAAATTCTAGATAATAAGGGTCTGTTTGGTTTGTAACTATAATTCTGTTTTCTGTGTTTAAATACAATTCTGATAAAAAAATTGCGTTTGACAACCTGTTTTTTAACATTGAATTATAATATTTCTGTGTTATAATCAAGTTTTACAGAAAACAGGTTGAGGGTGTTTTATAACTTCTGTTTTTAATTTTTCAATTCAGAATTATTCATTCTTAATATTTTAATGCATTTATACCCTAATATTAATATATAATATACATACATAATACATTAATATGTGTGTAATTCTTATAAATAAAAGGTATATATGTACATGTACATAAAATTACGTATGGAATAATATAAAGTTAAATAATATTATCAATAGATACATGATACTTATATATAGTTTTATACATGCATTATTAAAAAATATTATCAATTCATGTATGTATATAATTTTATAGTGAATTATACATGCAATATCATTATATATATATATATAGTTAAACTTGCCAGCATACCTCATTATATATACATAATATTAAATGTACATGTATATAATTTATGATGTATGTATGCATGTATGTATATATATATACATTCATGTATCATGTATGTATCAAAGTTTTACGTATTTGTTTATGCCCACACACACGCGCATATGTATAATTAAATATACATGTTTACCAATTTTGTCAAATTTTAAAAAAACTATTGTGGGTACACGGATTTGGAATGACGGACCTGTACGAGTAGCCTAATTAAAACGGCCCAAAGTCCAAACCCTTCACACCTTAACATTAATTCGGTCATGATTTAGTCTTCTCCCATGTTCTCGTATAGAGGTGTTACAGGAAAAGGTGGTAAACGTGGGGGGGTCCAACTCCCCCACTCCCTGAAGACATACATGTATATAATAAACTCTAGGTCGGGGCATAAGACATGCACGGTATTCCCTGTAAACGCTCCCCGGAGAATATAAAAATAATACCGACTACACCACCGTAGACGTAGGCATTCTTGCTGAACCACATACATCTTATGTTGCGTGATTGACATTTTAACTTCTTTATTTTGCTTGGTGATTAAATTTTCACAAAAAATTACCCAACTTTTAATTAGCACCAAACCAAGTTGTGAAAAACCAATTTTTACTTAAAACTAATTTTATCTTGATTAATCCTAAACATGCATCTAGTGATTAAAACAAGTAAAGTAAAGTGAAGAATACTCACAACGCCAAATGTACGAGGAAAAATCCAAGACGGGAAAAAACCTAGGACGACCCAAGCCAGACAATCACTATGAGCAATGGTTTTACAGAGATAGATTAGCCTTACTCAATGACTCGATCCCCACAGGTCTTGACGCTCCTTCTGATCTTCTATCGTTCTTCAATAGTACCCACGCAGAAATTTCGTCTTCCACGATACCTGTCCACAACATACGCGTCCACGTATGTCTCGGTGTCCACCGAATGTCTTTGATACGTCTACGATGTCGAACAAGAAGTCCTTCCCTTTTTTCATCGCAAAACCCAGATGTTCAAGTATAGAACAAACCTTCTTGGTGCAGCAAGATCACATAAAATACAATAATGATAACTCGGATCTTTGCAAACTCTAAGGATGTGTTTAAGCTTTATAACCCTTAGAAAACATGTGCAAACAAGTTACTGGATCGTAAACTGTTTTTTCCAGAATGTACACTTACAAAATTCTGATACAAACACGCTATAAATAGTAATTAAGCACCACCTCGAAAACTATGTCGCTCGAATGAGATTGACACGTCAATCGCATGACCTGGCTATCTCGTTCGAACGAGCTCTTATGTCGTTTGAACGACCCGCGTGTCAGTTTGACTTTTTGACTTTATCTTTAAAAAGTTTCTTCCAAAAGAGATTCAATTAAGTCAGACTCTTTTTTGAGCTTATCAGAATAAAACGAAGAGTAAAACATTTAAAACACTTTTAAAAACATTTTAAAATATTTTCCTTATAAAAATTACATCCTTATCTTTGTATAAAAATAATTTCGAGCACCATTATTTATACGCATTCATACCTGTGTGATCTGGGAATGCAATTAACTTGAAGACGAATAAACTTTCACCAATTAAACTTCGGCATGATTAATTCTTTGAAGCTTTGCTTCAACGTCTTCAATTTATTCAATATGTCATAGACTAAGTGGGATCGTGACAAAAATAAAATCTCCCTATGATATATTACAAATAAGTTTTGTTCTCGGAATTAAGTCAAAACAATACAGGGACTCAATTGTAAATTTATGTCCTTACATAGCAGATTTTTGAATTCAGTATGAGACAGTTAAAAAGTAAAACCATTTCGAATCGATTCGGTGGCTAGCGAATCGATTTGAACAAGGCGAATCAATTCGGTCCTGGCAGATTTTTTAGGTTTTCTCTTTTAATTTAAGGGAACTTAAATACTAATATTTGGATATTATTATAGGGGATTTTAAATATGATATTAGGACTCCTAGATGATGGTATTGAGGGTGAGTAAATCCTAGGAGGTGAGTAGGATGGAATTAAGGATATGGCTAGAGATGTTTGAGTTCCTATCCGGTGTCAGTTGATGACTATTATTAGGTAATGCGATACCTATGGGAATTAAATAAGTTGAGAGTATACTTATTTAATTATTATGAATTGGTATATTCGGAGAGTATATATAAATCCTTAACAGTGACTTAAGGTACGAGTTATATATTAAGTAAGAGAATACATATAAATTTAGTATTGTAAGTGTGAGAATACTTAGATACTATTACGAATGGGAGCATTCAGGTTGTTGGCTATCGCTATGAGAGTTTGGCAATTATAGCCATAGGTACTGAGAAGTGATACAGATTATATACATACGACATTTTTACAGTATATATAATATGATACGAATACATATATATATTTATGTGTGATTGGTATATTTGTATCTTAGAGGTTGGTTCTACAGGCTTTCTTTTAGCGTAGGGTTGGAACAACCATATTATATATTTTCTCTAGTGCGATCCAGGGAGGTTGCGCGATGTGGATGAATCCCATGGCTTGAGGAGCAGGGAGAGTATATCCCTAGGTTATATCATCCCGTGTTCCAGTGCGATGTGTGTAGTCCACTTGCAGAGGGAACATGACCGCCTCCACCATTGTGTATTTTTACCATGACCATGAGTAAGTCTGGCTTGGTACCATGGTATAGTGAGTAAACTCAAATTTGGATTGGCACTATGAGACTGCATCCTCGAGTTATAACACGGTGGGATGGTTATTATACTTGTTGTGTATAGTATATTACTTGTATATGAAGATAAGATATCATATAAAGTAAAAATATGTATATGAAGTGAAAAGACTGATAAGGTGTATTTCCCCATCCGGTAGGTTATATCCGGATTTATATGAAAATGAATTATAAGTTATAGTAAGAACTATCTATATGTGTATATATTTATACGAGATATATATGTACGCGTGATGTATTGAGGGCATAATGGATCTCGACGATCAACATTGTCATGTAGTAGTGTATCGGGGGGGGGGGGGGTTCCTTGTTTGGATTTCTCTTCGCGAGACACCCCACACATGAACGTAGCACAATGTTGGGAATGGGGAGAAGTTTAGTCCTTATTACTCAGGTTTATGGGGATTTTCAGAGATTGCGGGAAACGAATTAGTTAGGCAGGGTTGCTTAACTAGGTGGTTTATAAGGTATGCGATAGGTATGCACTATTAGAAGAGGGGTGAGGGGTATCTCATGGGAGTGAAATATCAATTTCAATATGAGATAAATCATATTTTAAAATATGGCATTTATGCACATGCAAAATATTTTCAAACTCGGGCTCTGACCCGTTTCTCTATTTTTCCCTCTCCTACTATATATTATATATATAGGTGTCAAGACACAGGAAGGCCTGGATGACGATCCTTTCGAGTCAGACGTTGCTGTAGCAGTTGTGGATGCATGCAGGTTTATTTTTAGACACTTATGTTCTTGTGATCTAGATGGAAAACATTGCAGTAACATTCGGGACGAAAGCCCAATTGTACTTATTTATTCTTTTACCGCCTTTTTGCGCGGCATTCGATGTTCGGTTATTTCATTTCATTTCAGTTTTATATATATAAACTGTGTGAATGTTTTAATTGAATGGTTTAGTTAAATAAAATTTTGATGCCAGCCTAATAGGTTATTAGTAATTAAATTAGTTTTCGACAGTGATGCTAAGAATGAATCATATGAGACTCGTGTTTTAATTTGGTATAGGATTGATCACCTGGTATTTTATTAGGCAGGGTGTCACACACACACACACATATATATATTATATAAAGGAGGAGGGGGTTTTGCCACATCATATAACTTTGGATACAAAGCCTATATAAACAGGCTTTGTATCTAATGATTTCCCATGAAACGTCGTGTCTTTTACCTAACTTCTAACTCAACCATTTTTGTACATTTGTGTGGCTCGAGAACCGTGGGAAATCCCATGTCTTGAGACTGTTAATCTATTGACAATCCCTTTTACCACCACAGTTTCCAAACCTCATTCATCACTTTACAGTTTCAAATCTCTTTATGCCCTCTATCTATTCCCTCTGATGTTAGATTCTCTACCTTTGTATTTACGGTTTCAAATTTTGCAAATCAAGGTATACTTACTCTTTTATTTTTCTTTATTTTCAGATCAACATCTAAAAACTCCATTTGTATATGTTATTTTGAGCCGGAACTAACATATTGAAACTCCATTTGTATCTATTTTCTCTTTTTGATCTAGAATAAAAAATGGCTGCGGGTTTAACCCCATTTCGGTACAGTTCTGTGTTCTACAGGTTAGTTGGGGTTTAACCCGAGATGAATTTTCTCTCTACGATCTGAACACTGAAGGTTTAACCCGAGATTTGTTTTCTCTCTCTCACTGCAGAATCTAGAGAGTATTGAAGGAGGTCTTGTTTTGCCTCTCATACTCATCTGTGGCGATGGTGGTTTTGAATTTTTAAATGTGTTTAGATATTTGGGTTGTACATTATGCCCTTGTTTAATCTTTCTTTTGACCCTGTTTAGTATTTCTTAGGATTTAACATATATAATTGTTTAATCTTTTATTTGTTTGATTTTTAGTTGCATCTCCACGCACCCAACAAAAAGACCCAGCTATTAAGGGCAGAAATGACGTCCGCTAATGTGTAATCGGGTAAGATATTTGTAAGTGGCAAGGTTACTGTTGTACTTATGTTTTGTTTATTAACATTTTCCCTTTTGTTTGGGTTGTTCAGTTATTAATCTCCACCGTCTCCTTTTAATATGAGAAAATTGTAACACTTTTGTTTCCTCATAGATAAATATATTTTTAGAAGCATATTATTTTAAATTACTTTAAGTCAACGATAATTCAGTAAATGTTCAGTAGAACATAAACAATTGTAGTTTTACTTTTCTTTTCTTTATCCAATATTAATTTAATATTTATTGTAGGCAATGACTTGATATTTTTGTGGCTATATCAGTAAGAAAAATGTTTATATTGGTAGAGTTGCAGCCCAACTTGCTCTATGTGAAGTGTTAGAAAGTTTGGTGAGGAGATATTATTTCTCTTGAGTTTTTAAACAGATAATTATAGTAGAACTTTAGGTGTTTACTGAAATGGTTGTATGGTTTTAGGTTGGAGTAACCTTCTAGTTCATTAATTGTTTAGATTTGGCTTAGTTTTGTTCATTTAGGAATATTAAGTGATTGTATATGGTGGGTTGTGAAATTGTATTTTAAAAAATTGGAAGCGCTTCAATGCTTCAGGTTTATTTATAATGTAAGGTACCACATTTCTCTACGTGGGAAACAAATGCTAATATTTTGTATACACTTGCGAGAGCTTTCTTCTTCCAATACTCATTTTACACTTATCGGTGCTAATTTGTTATTTGGTGGTATTAATTTGGTTTTATTTTTATTTTTAGTTGGAATTTTTTATTTGGCGGTATTAACTGTAAGTTTTAACAACCATTTTTTTTATAAAAGCTATTTTTTATTTTTATAATTTTTTAAATAAAAAAATATTTTTTCTTTTTAATTAAAAGTGGCTATTTTGATTTGTTTATTTTTTCCCATTAAAAATGGGAGAGGAGTGGGTCCATAGTTTTTTGTCTTTTAGGTGGGTATAGTTTGTGTGTATAGGACTCTGTATATGTCGTATTACTCTTTCTTAGTTGGTGCTTTAGTAGTATATAGTTGGTGAATAGATATAATAATGAAGGTTAACACCCTTTTTATTTCGAATATTTCATAATTTATTATATAACCCTATAATAAATTAACTCGACCAAATTCGTGCTCAAACACTCATAGCACTAGTCCAAATTTCACCCGAGTCAATATTCCGACCCAATTAAATCAATCTCGCATTTTTCGTATTATCTTGGCATCAATCAACCAATATACCCGGACTCAATCGCTGGTCCCGAAAATTGAATATCCCGAATTTATTATTCAAAATTCTTTTTAATAAGATTGCACACTTATTAAATTAGGGTTCTTAATACACTCAAATTAAACCTTAATTCCCTTTTGGATTTAAACCCTAATAATCCATTAATAAATCTCACAAATCAACCACTATTGTAGCCTAATTTTTGAATCGTCCAAAAACACTAACCCCCCAAGAATTAAACTCCAAGGGCAAAAACAGGGGAGGGACAAATGCTGTCAGAAAAGGCAACGCCGTTCGAATGACTTGGCCAGTCGTTTGAAATACTCTGGCTGTCGTTCAAACTAGAAACTAGGTCGTTCGAATGACCCTGGTTCTCTCTCTCCTCCGTCTTCACCCCAGAAATCCATCCACCATTGCTGACTAAAAGCTCCATTTTCTGTTCCGATTTCCCCCTTTAAACCCTCTAAGATTTACACTAAATCCATCATTTCAAGATCCTCACTCTAAATACAACATCCATACAGGTTGGGGTTAATGAATCACTTTTTTTAAATCCTCACAGATTTTTAAATCAAAAATCAAAGAAATCCCCAAATGTAATTATTGAACTAACCCTAACATTACATTCATTTCACACCCAGAATAATATGAATAGAAAAAATGCAATTAATTTAAAAACAAGTTTAACCACTTGCCTTCAGGTTCGTAGGGTCTGAATCCTTTGATGTAGATGGAGCTGATTTGAAGAAGAACCCGCACATTTGTTCTTGATTTTGGATTCCATGGCTTCTCCCAGTTGCACCCACTTTTATCTCTCTATACGGATTTTCTAAAATATGTTATGGCTGTCACACCCTCTCATCTTTAAGGTTTAATAACTTAATTCAGTTTTTAGGCTTGTGGGCTTTATAAATAAGGGCTCAAACACTCTTTTGTGAGTTTAAATATGCCTAAAAATACCCCGAGACCCATTTACTACCCATGGGTACTCTTTTCAAAATATTTCGACCCATCCAGACTCAATCGTGTACTCAGAATTGCCATCCGAATGAATTTATAACATTCTCCTATTTTTTATCGAAAAATACGACACAAAAATAATCCGAATAATTAAATCTCAATTCGCCAAATTAAATAGATAATTTAATTTAAAAATTCTCCAAATCATAAATTTAATTTTCTCCAAAAATAAAAAATTTCTATTTCACCCAAAAATAATTAAATTTAAATATCCTCGAAATTACGAGGTGTTACAATTAGGTCTCGAATGGGCAAGTCGAGGCTCACCGGAATTGTGTCGAGCAAAACTAGACTAGCATGCAAGGTCGATGAAATGAAGACTAATAATGAAGAAAAGTTTGACAACTTGGAAAAAACATTGAATAAAATGTTTTCGTTTGTTAAGCAAGCTCTTCAAGGTCGAGCTGGGTTCAATCAGGGAAGGGTAAGGAGATAGTAGTTAATGAGGGGGCCATTGTTCCGTCTTTCTCAGCCCGAACCTCATCGGTACCCCCTCATCTCTAAATGACTTATTTTCCACCCCCAACTTGGTCCCAACTGTCCGGACTCCATTTATAATTGGTTTGGATAGAGTTTATTTACTAGACTTACGGGGAGGCAATAGAATAGCCAGGGGTTGAGGGAACCGAGTTATGCCCAGTTTTCTTTGTGCATAACCGTCCACTGTAGTATCACGAGGATCGAGTTCACATCACTGAAGTATTGGTGGAAAAAGTGAATGAATCTGTGTGGTTGAATGAACAGGGCGACGTATATCATGTTGAGGGTTGTGTTTGTTCGCATATTGCATAGCTTAGTTTTCCCCTCTAAGTTGACAATCAGTGAACATTATGTAATAATTTGTATTAAACATTCAAATTTAAGTTTATATATTGCGTTTCTTATTTATATTTGTTTATTGTTTGGTTATTATGAATATTAATGTTGGTTGATGTTAATTATTAAGAAAATATATCATATATTGTTGCTACAAGTGATAATATAATGTTGGGCAGCCATATTGCGCGGTTGTTGTTTTTTACTACTGCCCAGAATTATCACGAACTTTGACTATGATAAGTCCGTGATAAGGAAAACGTGTCACGAACTTTGACCATGACATGTCCGTGACAAGTTCATAGTTGTCACAGACGTGTCAAGGTCAAAGTTCGTGACAAGTTTTCCTTATCACGGACTTCTCACGGTCAAAGTTCATGACAAATAAAAACTTATCACAGATTTTGACCGCGATACATCCATAACAAATTAGTTATCACCCCTATTACTATCATGGGCTTTGACCGTGACAAGGTTCCCTTGTTAAGGTTTTTTACCATGATAAATGGCTTGTTTTTTTATAGTGCATGTTCATAAAAAATGACATGTCTAGAGATATAAACATGCCTTGTAGATGGCTGATAGCACCTGTAGACTTTATGGATAGAGATATATCCAATTGTAACAAATGTAGAATTTGAATAAATTTGTGTTGTGTTTTGCTTTTGATATATGGGGGAGCAATGATAACCAATGTTTTTTAAAGTGCCATTATTTGGATGTTGGTTGTAGAATTTGAAGAAAGGGAACTCTTTCTTTAATTTTAAGCGGGCATCTTATTTATGAGATACACAACAGTGATAAAGGTATCAACCCACAAGAATATTGTAGTTTTGGCATATAGCATGAGTGTGAGGGTTGTTTCAACAATGTGTCTATGCTTCCCTTCAACAATGCCATTTTTTATCTATGGTATTGGGTACGAAATATTTCTAAGTATCCCACATTTTTGTAAGTGAAAAACAAACTCATTACTTGAATGCTCACCCTCACCATCACATTAAAATACCATATTTGTTTTTTGAAAAATGTGTTTCCAACATTTTTTAAAACTATTAAAAAGTGGCATTAAAATCAGATATCTCAAAGGGCATAACCAGGTGTATCTTGTACAATCATCAATAAACATAACATAATATATCATGTGTTGTGAAGAACTACCTGGACCAGACCCCCTAAATCGGAGTGGGTTTTAGTAAATGGCTCTTGAGATATTTTAGTATTCAAATCAAAAGATAGTTTACATTTTTTCTCATTTGGCAACTAATACAAATGCTTGGTCTTTTATTCCAGTGGCTTACATGTAAGCATTTATTCTTAGTTAGTAGCCTCAAATTTTCATTACTAGGATGGACTAATCTCAAGTGAAAACAGTATCATTATCCTTGTCTTCAAGTAGTGCAGTTAGGACTTCGAACTTATGATCATTAAGAGGATATAAAGATCCCTCCTTAGTTCCTTTGGCCATTACTTTCCATGTCTTTTTGTCCTTAATAACAAAATCATTGTGTGACACCCTGCCTAATTAAATATCGGGCGATCACTCCTTTATTAAATTAAATCAAGGTGAACAGTTGGTTCATTCTCAGCATCACTGTCGAAAACAAAATTTTCCAATTAAACACCCTAATTAATTTAAGCTAAGTGTCAAAACCATTTTATAACATTACTTCCAAATTTTAATTAAAGAAAAATTATTTCTTTATTTATTCATTAAAACATTACAATGAGTAAGAGTTACATCACAATAATCCTGGAACATAATCCAATTAATTTAAAACATTCGTCAATCGAATCCCAACAAGTAAAATTTAAAGTAACACATCCATACTGAATAAATCCCATAGTAACAGAACTAGAAATAACTGAAATACAAATGTCCCAAATAAAACAGATCAATCATGGAAGGGGCGACACATGCCCAATAAATGAGAATGATAGAAGTGGAATCAATAAATGAAGCTCTCTACGCAAGTGGCCTGCAACTCCCACCTAACCCGCAACACGTTCCTTTCAAGGGATCCTAAGCAAGACGCCCCTGTGGATGGACACCTATAATATATACATATATATACAAAATAGAAAAGAGAAATAGAAACGGGTCAGAGCCCGATAGTGTGTATGATTTAAAATTCGTTTAGCAAGTATTTAAATTGATACAGGCCAATGCAACAACATATTAGAGCGACACTCTCTTGAAAAATTCTCACCTCTCTTCTAATGTGCACGCCTATCGTACTACTCTTCCCAACGGATTATCTATTATATATATCGAACAAATCTCTCTCAACGATTTATCTTATCTTGTGTTATTCGTAAGATTTAAAACTGAATCAACACAATTGCTTATAAAATACGATTTCAATTTGTAAACAAGGTTCTCATTTTAACTTTATCAATAATGTTTTCCAGTGTCATAATATACCTTCTCACAACAAATATTTTCAATTTTGAGTCATCAATCATATCCTACGATATGACTATCTCGACCCTTCCGGACGCGTTGGCCCACTCAAAACGACCATACGGACAACTTATAAAATATTCACTTTTATTTATCAAATTTTAGTCCCGACGCGACACGAGCACGTCCCGACTTAAATTTTCGAAATTGTCATTTTATTCACTCGTGACATTCAACATAATCAATATTATATATTACTTTGCTCATTAGTAATATTCAACAAATTTCATATAATTACTAACTCTCGTCACGTTAATAATTATAACATAATTAATTTCTGGATTTTTATTAAATAATTAACTCACATTAAATTTAATAAATCCCCAAATTAATATAGCATGAAAAATACGGGTTATTACATACTCCCCCCTAATAACGGAATTTCGTCCCGAAATTCAGAAAATAAGGCATACCTGGTAAGAACAAATCTGGATATCTCTCGCGCATATCTGCCTCGCGCTCCCAAGTGGATTCCTCCACATTATGGTGCTCCCACTGGACCCGCACAAGTGGAACTATCTTTGACCTCAATCTCCTCTCACTAAAGTCTAGGATAGCCACCGGTCTCTCCTCGTAAGAGCTATCAGGCTGTAAATCTATCTCATCTATCGCGATGTGAGTATGGGCCATATCATCCCGAAGATATCGTCTCAACGACGAGATGTGGAATACATCGTGAATGCGATGTAAATGCTCTGGCAGTCCCAACCTGTATGCAATAGGCCCAATCCTCTCGATGATGGGAAATGGTCCCACGTACCTCGGGGCCAATTTCCCTTTCTTCTCGAATATCATCACTCCTTTCATAGGAGATACACGCAGTAACACTTGGTCCCCCATATTACACTCCTGGAAGAACCGTTTCGCATCGGCGTAGCTCTTCTGCCTGTCCTGGGCTACCTGAATGCGACTCCTGATCATCTCAATCCTCGCGGAGGTCTCCTGAATCACCTCTGGTCCTAGTAACTTGTTATCCCCCACCTCGAGCCAACAAGCTGGGGAACGACAAGGCCTGCCATACAAAGCCTCAAATGGAGCCATGTCAATCGTGAACTGATACGAGCTATTATAAGAAAACTCTACCAGTGGAAGGTGTGGCTCCCAACCTCCTCCAAAATCAAGAACACACATGCGTAGTATATCCTCCAACATCTGATTAGTACGCTTTGTCTATCCATCTGTCTGTGGGTGATAAGCTGAGCTCAACCTCAACTCAGTACCCATAGCCTCCTGAAAGTTTTCCCAAAAACGTGACACGAAAATCTTGTCTCTATCTGACACAATATTCAGGGGCACCCCATGTAATCTGACGATCTCAGCAATAAACAACTGAGCATACTGACCCATGGTATAATCTGTCCGCACCGGTAGAAAATGAGCCACCTTGGTCAAACGGTCTACAATCACCCATATATAATCGTGGCCCCGCTGTGATGTAGGCATCCCTGTAATAAAATCCATGGAAATGCTTTCCCACTTCTACGCGGGTACTTCCAAAGGTTGAAGCAATCCTGACGGTTTCTGGTGGTCCACCTTCACCAGCTGGCAGGTAGAACACTTGGACACGAACTCAACAATGTCCTTCTTCATCCCACTCCACCAGTATTGTCTCCTCATATCCTAGTACATCTTATCCCCTCCAGGATGCACCGCAAATCGGGACCCGTGAGATTGGGTCATCACTGCATGACGTAATTCTGTTCCTTCTGGAACCACCAACCTCCCATTAAACCGCAAACCTCCATCAGAACTAACAGAATAGGACTCAGCACCCTCGGCTAGAAGTCGCACAATCTGCTCCTGGTAAAACGGGTCTGTGGTCTGTGCCTGTATCACCCTCGTAACAATCTCGGGTGTGACTGACATAACGGATATGAAAGAACGGGCTACTGCGTCCTGGTGACCCAACTCCTTCCACTTTGCTTTCCAGACGTCCGCTACTTCGTCTACCGGTCTACGACTCAACGCATCAGCAACTACGTTGGCCTTCCCCGGATGATACTGTATATCGAACTGGTAGTCCTTCACAAACTCTAGCCATCTGCGCTGATGCATATTCAGCTCTCGCTGAGTGAACAGGTACTGCAATGACTTGTGGTCTGTGAACAAACAGAATTTCTCTCCCAATAAATAGTGTCTCCATATCCTCAATGCAAACACGACCGCTGCTAACTCCAGGTCATGTGTGGGGTAATTCTTCTCATGCGGCTTAAGTTTGCGGGAGGCAAAAGCTATAGCCTTCTCCTCCTGCTAAAGTACTCCCCCAAGTCCCCGTAAAGACGCATCGGTGTAAACCAGGTACTCCACACCCGGCTTCGGTAACATAAGGACTGGTGCTGAAGTAAGCTTGTCTTTCAGCTCATCGAAAGCCAACTGACAAGCATCATCCCAAACATACGGTACCCCTTTGCGAGTCAGATTCGTCAGTGGACCCGTTATTTTGGAGAATCCCCGAATAAATCTCCTATAGTAACCAGCTAACCCCAAGAAACTACGCACTTCCGTCGGTGTCATAGGCTGTCCCCACTCCCTCACCGCTGACACTTTACTCGGGTCAACTGCTATTCCCTGCTCAGAAACAACATGCCCCAAGAACTGTACCTCTCGCAACCAAAATCCACACTTCTCGTACTTAGCATACAACTGATGTTGTCGTAGAGTCTGAAGAACCTGCCTCAAGTGTTCGGCATGCTCCTCCTCGGAGTGTGAATATATCAAAATGTCATCTATGAAAACGATGACAAACTGATCCAAGAACTCTCTGAATACTCGGTTCATCAAGTCCATGAAAACGGCTAGAGCATTTGTGAATCCGAACGGCATCACCCTGAACTCATAGAACCCATATCTCGTCAAGAAGGCAGTATTTGAAACATCCTTCTCTCTAATACGCAACTGATGGTACCCCGACCTCAGATCTATCTTCGAAAAGAAAGTTGCTCCCCTCAGTTGGTCGAACAGATCTTCGATTCGAGGTAACGGATACTTATTCCGTATCGTGACCTTGTTCAACTCCTGGTAGTCCACACACAACCTTAGTGAACCATCTCTTTTCTTCACAAATAAGACTGGAGCGCCCCAAGGTGAGGTACTCCTGCGAATGAAGCCCTGTCCTAACAGCTGCTCTATCTGATGTCGTAACTCTCGCATCTCTGCCGGAGCCATACGGTATGGAGCGCAGGCTATCGGTCTAGTACCTGGTAATAAGTCTATGACAAAATCTATCTCTCGACTGGGGGTAGGCCTGGTATCTCCTGAAACACATCGGAATACTCCCTGACAACTGGGATCGAATCTAAGGGAATCACAACCTCCTTAGAGGTATCCTCCTCTATGTAATACAAATGAGCGGTCGAGCCTCCCTCTGGGCGAGGCATCGCCACTACAAACATCTCTTGCCCCGGAATGGCAAAAACAATGCTCCCATCGAAGCAATCAATCATGGATCTATAAGCTGCAAGCCAATCCATACCGATAATCACATCGTGCTCATGCATATCTAAGACTAACATGTCTGGAAGTAATACCAAACTACCAATCTCTACCCCCACTCCCCGACATATAAAGAAAATAAGCGACCCACTCCCCAGTGGTGAGTCTACACACGTCACTGTGCTCTCTGCAGTGGCTAACAACCCTAAGGCCTTCACAAAATGCGTAGCTATAAAACAATGCGTCGCCCCAATATCAAACAAAACTCGATCCATAGTACCATGGATAGGAAACATACCCTCAATCGCGGGTGGTTCCT
This sequence comes from Sambucus nigra, assembly GCA_949130495.1. Lineage (NCBI taxonomy): Eukaryota > Viridiplantae > Streptophyta > Magnoliopsida > Dipsacales > Adoxaceae > Sambucus > Sambucus nigra. Next base: position 27,790,811 of record OX422208.1, on the reverse strand, counting down.
GTGGAGCTGCTGCCTGGTGGACGTTATATACACGTCCATACTGTAACTGCCCTTGCTGCACTGGAGCTGCTGGAACGGCTGGTAGGCCTGGCACCTGGGCTGGAGCTGGGAGGGCAGGTGGAAAAAGTGGTCTCTAGGGCTCATTATGGGCACCCTGCTGCTGTGGGGCCCTATCTCCCTCTGGACAATCCTGGTGCCTATGGCCGTGCTTACCACACCCAAAACATCGGCCTCTGAAGTTACCTCCCCTCTGACCTTGCTGACCACGGCCCTACTAGCCGTTACCTCCCCGCCACTGGCCCTGTTGGCCCTGATTAGCACGCTGTTGGCCTTGCTGTTGTCCCTGCTGTCGGTGTTGGCCTTGCTGGCCCTGCTGATTAGGCTGGCCCTGATGGCCCTGCCTATAACCCCCATATCCCTGCCTAGAATCACCTGAACGGAATCGCTTAGCAGGATCCCCCTGATGGGAACTCTGCTCGTGCTGACGAGTCTGTCCATGAGATGGTGCCCCACTAGCACTATTACCCCTGGTCCTGCCCTGCTGGCTGGACTCTCCTGCTCTCTTGCTTCCCTGAAGATGGAAGCGGTGATCCTGGCAATGTAGTAACGCAGCATTGAGTACATCAATGAAAGTACTCAGGGATAAATTCCCAATAAGGTGCTGACGGATCCTCCAAGCTAACCCGTCGACAAACAACATAATCCTCTTGCTCTCAGTGGGTGCCTCATCTGGCACGATGGTGAGAAGTCTCGTGAACTCCTCCTCATACTCTGCTACGGTAGAATTCTCTAGCTTCAGATTCAGTAATTTCCGCCTCATCTCAGTCTGCACTGCAGGTGGAAAGTACTTGCGGTCAAACCGCTCCCAGAACGACTGAATAGGGATCGTGTCCCTCTCCTCCAAAGTGGTAGTGGACTCCCACCACTGGAAAGCGGCTCCCACCAGCTTAAAGGAAGCCAACAACTATTTCTGCACGTCAGTACACTCATACATACGAAGATGCCACTGGATGTCTTTCTTCCATTGGCTGACTGTGATAATATCTGAGCTACCAGAGAACTCAGGGGGATGCGCCTTCTGAAAAGCATCCCTAACCCTCTCCCATACAGATGGGAGTTGTGATGGTACTGGCGCCACTGCCTGAACCTAGGGTGGAGCCTGCTGAACCACCGCTATCACGACATTCACCGCCTGAGCAACAATGGCGGCTACCTCATTTGCATTCATAGTGCCTTGTGCCGGGGCTGCTGGCTGCTCGGCCTGGGCACGCCTATCCTTCGGAGCACGTCTCGGAGGCATCTGAAACGTGAAGAATTTTATTAGTCTACAGTTATTATCAAATCTCAAATAGTTGAAAACTTAAACGTAAAAGCAAGAGTACAATAATCCTAAAATAGGGCTCTATAGCAATAACGTTACGCTGAAAGCGAAATAAGCCGTAGAGATCATATGGACACTAGAACCTGATGCTCTGATACCACCTGTGACACCCCGCCTAATTAAATACCGGGCGGTCACTCCTTTATTAAATTAAATCAAGGTGAACAGTTGGTTCATTCTCAGCATCACTGTCGAAAACAAAATTTTCCAATCAAACACCCTAATTAATTTAAGCTAAGTGTCAAAACCATTTTATAACATTACTTCGAAATTTTATTTAAAGAAAAATTATTTCTTTATTTATTCATTAACAACGTTACAATGAGTAAGAGCCACATCACAATAATCCTGGAACATAATCCAATTAATTTAAAACATTCGTCAATCGAATCCCAACAAGTAAAATTTAAAGTAACACATCCATACTGAAATAATCCCATAGGAACAGAACTAGAAATAACTGAAATACAAATGTCCCAAATAAAACAGATCAATCATGGAAGGGGCGACACATGCCCAATAAATGAGAATGATAGAAGTGGAATCAATAAATGAAGCTGTCTACGCAAGTGGCCTGCAACTTCCACCTAAGCTGCAACACGTTCCTTTCAAGGGATCCTAAGCAAGACGCCCCTGTGGCTGGGCACCTGTAATATATACATATATATACAAAATAGAAAAGAGAAATAGAAACGGGTCAGAGCCTGATAGTGTGTATGATTTAAAATTCGTTTAGCAAGTATTTAAATTGATACAGGCCAATGCAACAACATATTAGAGCGACACTCTCTTGAAAAATTCTCACCTCTCTTCTAATGTGCACGCCTATCGTACTACTCTTCCCAACGGATTATCTATTATATATATCGAACAAATCTCTCTCAACGATTTATCTTATCTTGGGTTATTCGCAAGATTTAAAACTGAATCAACACAATTGCTTATAAAATACGATTTCAATTTGTAAACAAGGTTCTCATTTTAACTTTATCAATAAAGTTTTCCAGTGTCATAATATACCTTCTCACAACAAATATTTTCAATTTTGAGTCATCAATCATATCCTACTTATCAAATCACAGTAGGCAGTTCCAAATTTCAGAATTTCATAATTATATATATTAACTACTCGCATAATATATATATTTTACAACAGCACCCCGAACAAAACTATGGTGCGGGCATACTCTGCTATCCAATCCCCGTATCGCTCACACTAAGGAAAATACAAGTTCGGACTCACTCTCGAACTGTACCAACATATATACAAACAAGATTTGAGGCGAAGCATAGATTCCAAGTCTCTAAGAGGTCAGTACATACCCCACACCTCTTAGGCCCGTCTGAACTATCATTCCGATAGCCTGTACCAAGAACATCTATCTCCTAGGGTACGAATCAATATCCCCCATAAGGCAACACAGGATAAGATCGTCCCAGCGCGGTAACCTCAGGGATAGCAAGTAGCGCGGGTACGTTTTTCACACATAGATAGTATATGTAAACACAATCATATAACTATACTAATATCATCATACCAATATTTGATATATCTCAATTCCATAGTTACGACATCATCCTTATTTTCACATTTATTAGTGTCGCGTATAAGGGTTCGTCTTTAACCTTATTTCGAAGGATTTCTCCCACTTAATACGTAACATTCATGGACTCTATCCTCCCAAGTATAAAATTCAGTAAGTGCCCTTTTTGTGTTCCAACGTAATTCTCTTACACAACTCTCCCGTTAATTCATAAATTCATCAACCCTAAAGTAATTATCCCACAAGTACAATTCTCGTCTCATATTAAGAGTCCCAAGCTTATTCATATGCCCTACTGGTCTTCCATATCTCCCAAAACATTTTATTAAGGATGCCCAATAATTATCTCACATTAAATTGAATTTCAACTAATTAAGAGGGGAAAACATGAGTCTGCCAGGAGGGATCGATCGATCGAACCTTCAATCGATCGAAGCTCTGGGCTCGATCGATCGATCAAACAGGTATTGCGATTTCTGCAGAATTGCAGTTACGGGTTCTAACACCTATCTTCATCCAAATTCAAGTTTTACATTCCCAAACGTCCAAAATCTTGTACTACTAACATCCTAACATGATATTATATATTTCCTACGTAAAGCATGTCAATTTACTTCACTAAACATGGATTAATCATGCCAAGATTCCTTTAAAACTCAAGAACCCTAAAAATCTCTAAATCATGGTCCCAATCTATTTTTCCCTGAATTTCCTTCTTATTCACATCAAAATTTCGTGGTTTATTCTTCTACATCACAAAAGATTTCCAGAATATTATTTAAGCCATCACTACATGCAATTTCCTATCTCAAATTTGGGTTTTCTTCCATAAAAACTCATCATAATTACTCCTAAACTAATATGAAAGATGCATCAACGAAATAAGAAAGATAAACACTTGCCTGGTATTTTCAGAGGTCTGGTTTGGTGCCGAATTCGGTATGGTTGTGTTCCCCGTCTCGCGATCTTTGCGTTGGTGGTTGCGGCGGTGCAAACCGTTGAGTTTTGAGCCTTGGAATGCTTTGAGAGCTCTCTCCTCTCTTCTCAAATGGCCGTTCTAGAGTTTTGAGCTTTATAACCCTAGAAGGTAACCTAGGTATCTGATATAACTCCTCTAATTTTCGTGGGTTTAATTACCCAAAAATGTAAAATGACCAAAATCCCCTCCCGGGTTACTATTTAGGCCTAAAAACGCCCCGAGACCCAAACTAAACCCCCAGGTACACTTTTCTGACTATCTCGACCCTTCCGGACGCGTTGGATCACTCAAAATGATCATACGGGCAACTTATAAAATATTCACTTTTATTTATCAAAATTATGTTCCGACGCGACACGAGCACGTCCCGACTTAAATTTCCGAAATTGTCATTTTATTCACTCGTGACATTCAACATAATCAATATTATATATTACTTTACTCATTAGTAATATTCAACAAATTTCATATAATTACTAACTCTCGTCACGTTAATAATTATAACACAATTAATTTCTGGATTTAAATTAAATAATTAACTCACATTAAATTTAATAAATCCCCAAATTAATATAGCATGAAAAATACGGGGTATTACACATTATCAGTAAACTCAAGTGCGTAATCATTTTATTTCGCAAGTTGAGAGACGGAAATAAGAGACTTATTTAACTTTGGCACCATAAACACATCATTAAAATTAAGTCCATTTAGCACTTTATCACCAGTGAGTGTTATTTCTAAGTGTGATCCATCTCCTATAATAACCTTATTATTTACATGAGAAGATTTGAGTTTGCAAAGGTTACCTGCCATGTTCGTCATGTGAGTTGATTCACCTGAGTACATGTATAAGTTATTGTCAATGGGGTGTTGTGAAGATGATGCCACCATGGCCTGAGGGTTATCAGCTTGAGGTTGTACCGAGAAATCCTACTGGTAGAAGCAGGTTAGCGCTTTGTGTTTGCTAGAGACATAAATTTGACATTACCCCTGCATCCCAGTACCTTTTCCTCTAGCATGGATGGTAGGCTTCTCATTTGTAGTGCCAAGTTGAGTTCGATAGTATGAACAAAAGTTAGGGTTCCTTTAGGGTCCGTTTGGTTCGGGGTAAAATATGTTTCAACGTGGTGAAAAGTAATATGGTGAAATACGTTTTCACCTCTTTAAAATTAAATTTTTGCTGGGTTGACATTGTAAATAAGTTCCCACCTTATAATTATGAAATTTTAAACAAGAATTGAGAAAAAAATTTAACTTTAAATAGGTGAAAACGTATTTCACCATATTACTTTTCACTGCGTTAAAACATATTTTATCCCGAACCAAACGGACCCTTAAGGGGGTTGTGAGCTTCCCGCATTGTGGTAGTTCTCACCATGTCTTCTTTTTTAGTTCCAGTTTGGTTGCTAATTATTCTGATAAAAACCATCAAATCTGAATCCACAACCTCTTGAGTTAAAACCTCCAAAGTGTCCAAAGTTTTCTCCAAAATTACTTCTTCCTCTATGTTATATTCCACTCCCTCTAGAATATCCTTAAAAGGGTGCTCTATGAGCAACAAAGGCGATGGAGTGATCGAGTTGAACAGGTTGTTATGGAGACTGATTCTTCTGTGTTATCAATTTGAGCCAGAGATTGATCATGATACCCTTGTTTCATTTCTCGATGAAAGTGAGATTTAGGATATTATTTAGATAGGGTGATATTTCGTCCTTGATATTAAGCCCTACATTTCATTGTCATCTACTACATTTCATGTACGCTCTTATTCATATGGTCATTGATTACCTTTATTACTTAAGCATACCTCAAATACTAATTCGATCATTCCTCTTATTTTTTATGCTAATCTAGCATATGTGAGTGATAAAATACATTTTATGGAACTACAAGATCTTAAATTTCATATTCTTCTTCCCTGTTCTTAAATTTTATATTCTTTGCATGGTCTGGTTATTTTTTGGAACTACAAGATATTCGTATATGTTTAGGTATAGTTTCATTATGGTTTTGATTACATGCAACGTAGATAACATACATTCTATTAATCACGTCATTTTCGAATAGATTTCTAAAGGTTGGGATGCATGAACCCAACCCTAAGTGGTTCGCATTGATATAAAAATAAGTCCTTGAGTTGAATAATTAATTGGAACGTGTCATTTCGTTAATACAAACATCGTAGGACTTTTAACCTTATTTTTCCTAGGTAACTGGGCTGTTTATGAATGCGACATGCATGTTAACCATCTCATCATGTACTTTATTTTTCTTCTTGATTATGTATGGTGTGAGTTTCTTCCTTAATTTATGTAGTACTTGGAATAAATAACGTCATTTGTTTCAATTAAATGTTTAATTCTCGACTAGTTTTTTATTCGGTGAATTCATTAGGGGTTGGGGGATTTTATGCTGACCTTATCTCTCATTTATATTAATTAAATTATATTTTGTTAAGTCTTGCATGCGTAGTTAATTTAGTTATGTTTTTCTTGTTTTCATAGTAGAAATCCATAATCTCATCACAATCATCTTTTTTTCTTGTTTTCGTGAGTCAATCATTTAGGTTAATCGTCTTCCCTAAAATTTATTACGTATTTATGTCTTAGTCCCTGTGTTCGATACCCAGTTTATCAGATTATTTCTTGAGCGAACGGTTTACACTTGAACTGTAATTATCACGCACTAGAGAAACATTTAAAGTCACTTCATATGCCACTGGGGGGCGCTTATTTAATGATGAAAGTAAGAAAAAATGTTTTAAAAATTAGAATAATGGTTTATTATATGATGATGATGATTATGATCATGATGAGGTGAATAAAAATGGAAGAGTCTCTTTCAAATGATATTTAAGGCCTAGGATGTTTGTGTCCTAGTTTGAGGAGGTACGCTATCATATTTTTTCTTGTATCATTAGTGGTTTTTGTCCTCCAATTATTTTTTTGGAGATTACAGACACTTGATACTTCTAAATTTTTGATATATATATATCGAGAGAGAGTCAGGCTCTCGTAGACCTAGTTTGCGGACCGGCTACCGTCCACAAATTATCTAGGGATCATTTTGTCCTTTATATACAATTGTCTTTTTCTAGGGTTGCTGGGAATATAAATTTCTACCCCAATAATTTTTAGAGTCTTTGAGCCTATTGTAAAGTCTAATTAATCAGGGACGAGAAATGGTTTGGGGCTACCTCTTAAGCTTTGTTCGTCACTATCGTACTGTATTTCATAATAGTGAGGATTATCAATATAAATATTTTTCTTAGGGTGTCTAGAGATTTCAAGAGGTTTTGACGAAAAATAATCTAACCTTAAACACCTTAAACACCTTATACGGTATTGAGGTTTTATACATCTAGTCTCTTTATATATCTGATTAACAATACAAATTATATCATTTTCTATGAATTCGTCTAACTCACTGTCACCGTAGGATGACAAAAATCTTCTTTATGTTCTTGCTGAAGCTGTTTCTACGAATTTAAAGATTGGATATATTCCTCCTGATCTAATTAAGGTGGATCTAGTTTCAACTAACCTTTTTCATCTAATATATTTTAACACGTCTACAATATCTTTAAGTATTATAGTATATTCTTTTGTACATTTCTGGTTCTGAAAGTTCTTCTGCAAATTCTGCAGTTCTTAAGTCTTGTTTGAAGAGATCACAAATCTTTGTTCTAATTATTTCTAATCTAGGTACTTCTCTTACTAACCACTCAATAATTTGGTCTATATATTTGTAAGTACCTACTGCGTATTTTAAAGCGTTTTCTATAAGTAGTTTATCTTTAGGGTCTGTAAGATTCCACTCTTGGATTTCTCTTGTTAAGTCTGGATTTGTTTGATTAAAAAATGCTAAAAAGTCTGTAGTTATTTGAAGGCTCATGCAAATATTTTAAATTTAGCAATAATATGTAAATTAGCTAGGGGTTTGGTTCGAGGTTATACCTTCCTTCTGGCCTGCAATATCTTTTTCTTCTTTCCTTCATCTCTTTAGTTTTGTTACCATTCTTCTCCGGTCTATGCCTCCTGTAACTCTCTTTTTATGTGTCTCACCCCAATCTACTAGTTTGGTGTTGGACCTATTTTCTGCCTATACTCCACCACGCCTAATGCTCACGGAAAATAAGCACCTGACGACGATTCAACAGTAAAATACTGACGTGCTACACTAGAGGTTCCACACAATAATCCTCTATGAACATAAAGTTGGAGACATTTAGAGAATAATAAGAACTTAACTTAAGATATTTCTGGAAAAGAAAGTACTTTTATTGCATTGCATAAGTAAATACAACTCTCCCATCTCCCCTAACTATGAGAGGTTTACGTACTCATATACATATTACTATCAGAACTCTCTCTAATTTGATTTTCTATCTCTGTCTAAGATATTCTATGTCTTAACTTAATGACTGATGCTCCCTTTTATAATCACAAGGGAACCACAAATGACTTACAATCGGTTGTAAAAAGCAAACCCATGGAAAACGTGGAAATAATTAAGGTCTACAGCTTTTGCTTTACATAAAGTAATTTTAACGTCTTCTAATAATTCTGGCAAGTCTTTGTTTGAGTTTGGCGTCTAGTCGATAATTCAACTTCCCCTGTCAGTCACGTCTGGTCTATTATGGAAAACAAAATAATTCAAACGAAACTTTTCTTTATAAAATGGTCTAAATAATTAATGGTCTAACTGATGGCATCTTCCGTCTTTAATAATTCGTTAAATAAAATGGGATCCTTCTCTGTTCCATCCGTGTCTTCCTTTATTTTTTCTTCTTCGTCTGATTTTGGTGGAGCAAAATATTCATCAATGAGGCCCACCACTCTAATGTTAGCTGGTAAAGCTACCTCTATTATTTCTTTTGATTCCCTTTTAAGCCTTCCATTGAATGGCTCATCTGCTTGGACAATTAGATCTTATTTATGATATATACAGTGTATCATCTTTCTTGGCTTGTCACTAACTCCATGATTTCTATTATCTCCATGGCTTGGTAAATTTGAAGTTTGGACTTGTTTATAGTCAGGTCTTTAGTTTCATCTTCACATAGAATCTCAACATATTCAAATTAAAAAGTGGAGAATCTAATGAGTCTAAATTGCCAAATGGTATAACAATCTTAGTCTTAAAAGTCTTTTGTTGATAACAAAAATTATCAATTGGTCTAGTTTTAGAGGAATCTCCAAGAGTCTAGGGATATGTTTGAGTTTGCGGTCTGGGAGTAGTGGTACTAAGTTGAGCTATTGCAAGTCTTTGAAGTCTCATGAATCTGGCTACACCTACCAAATTTAGTTTATATTCTACACATTGTTCATTCTTAACATTCCACCATAGGACATCTATAAGAGTATTTTCATCATTGGAAAATTCTTGTCTATATTTCATTAATTCTGGATATTTTTGGTTTGGTCTATATTGGGGAAAATGCATTTTCTCGATAAGTCTATTCTTAGAAATGATTTCATTCTTAGATTTTTCAAGAGGAACTAGAATGTCATCAAATTTTTATAGGATTAGTTTTTCTTAAGAGTCTTGAATTTGCGTCTAAGTCTGTCTTTGCGTTCTACCAGCTTTTGGTCTTACACGTTTAAGATATTCTGGAATGTCTTCTTTATTCCATCTATTTGTTTCAAAGGAACTCATGATGTCAAAGTCTTATGTTTGCAACATAAAATAAGAGATAATATTAGTGTTAACAAACCTAGGTTCTCTAGATATGATGTCTGGGATGGTATTTTTTCTTCCCTTAATGTGTATAACAGAGAAGTCATAATCATTAAGAAATTGCTGCCATCTAATAAGTCTATTAATTCTTGATTTGGATAAATCTAAGTCTCTGAATTTTACTGCATAAGAAGAATTGGTGTAAATAGTAAAATGTTTAGGTCTAAGAAAAATATATATATTTTTATTACCCTTACTATAGCTAAAACTTCTTTTTCATGGGATGTGTATCTTATTTCTGGATCAGTAAAGGTTCGAGAACTATATCTACAAAGTTTATTCTTTTTTGTTTAATGATTAATGGCAAAGTATACGGCTCCCCATTATTTATCAGATGCATGTATTTCTACTATAAACTGTTCTTCAACATTAGGTAGTTCAAGTAAAGAAATATTCTTGACCACTTCTTTGATTTGTCTTATAACTTCAAAATCATTTTTTGCCCATTTAAAAGGATTTGTTTTATCAGTTCCTTTTAATTTGTAAGTTAATATTTTTCTTTTTGAAGCTAGGTCTTTAATAAAATCTACAGCATAATTTAGCAATCCTAAAAATGATTGTAATTATTTTCTATCTTTGAGTGTGTCTGGAAATTCAAGAATCTTTTTGGTTATGTGTTCTACTGAGGATATTTTTCCTTTATTGATATTCGTTCTCACAAAGTCTATTTAAGTCTGAAATAATTGCATTTTCTTATCAGAAATAACAATTCCATGTTTATCTAATTCTAAAATAATCTTTTTAAGATGGTCTACATGTTCTACCTCAGTCTTGCTGGCTACAAGAATATCATATATGTAAACAATATAAAATTCTGAATAAGGTTTAAAAATATTATCCATTCATCTTTGGAATACTTGAGGGGCATTCAAGTATCCAAATGGAATTACTAGCCATTCATATTTTCCTTGGGAAATACTAAAGGCGGTCCAAGTTACACTATCTGGATGCATATTTATTTGCCAAAAGCCTGACTTATGGTCAAACTTACTAAATAGAATTATGCCTTCAATCAAATTAATTAGATTGTTTTTGTATGGTATCTTGTAAGAATCAAATTCGCAATTCTTATTAAGGTGTTTATAGTCTATGACCATATGTCCTTTTTCTCTCTTCCATTCAGAATCATTTTGAACATATAAGGCAAGGCTATTATGTATACTTTTTCTTTCTCTAATAATGCCTAGCTTATGCATTTCATCTATGCCTTTTTTGAATTCTTCTCTATCTTCTTATGACTATCCTTGATTATAGGTTCCACCATTGATAGTGGCATCTGGGTTAATAGGGATAATTTCATAATAACTTTTATCTTTGTCCCACTTATCAATGGTATTTCTCCTAAAGTAGGCTCTATTAATTGCCCAATATTTTCTTTTGTTTGGATATAGCTTGAACTCTTAATAAGGTTTGCTGGGCCTGATCTAAAATGTCTTGTTGCATCAGTGCTATTTGTTTATAACACTTTTGGTCTGGACACTTACATTCTTTTTGTAAGGGTTTAGTTATTTTTAGAGCTTATTGTTGGTTTGTATGTCTAGGTCCACCATGCTCAGGTTAAGAACTCCGATGGTTTGTTAACTTAAACTTAGGTTTGACTTGCATAAGGTCAAAAGCAATCTTGTGATATATTAGAGGGGCAATAATATTAAACTTCTATTTGTTACTAAGTAATATCTTATCATTATACTAAGTATAAGGATGATATTTACTAATAAAGTCTTGTCCTAAAATAATATTTCATATGAAACTAGGACGAGGATGCATTATCGAAAATCGATGATTTACCATTTTGTTAGTCTGATTTCCTAACTTCAAATAAATAGAAATAGTTTGAAAATATAAGGTAAATGGATCTCCATTAGCTACCTTACTATGGATCTCTTGATTACTGTCTAGAAAATATTCTTTAGGGAAGGCATTAGCCTTACAAATCCTCTGAGAACATCCTGTATTTATAAAAACTGAAGGTCTTTTAGAATAATCTTTATGTTGTATAAATAATTCTACAAACCAAGAATGTGGTTTAGTAGAAATTCCTAAGTTATTCTTTTCTAAAACAGATATTCCCTTCTCGGGTTTATTTATAAAATCTAATGATGTTAAGTCTTCTGAACTACTATCAGAGAAGTTTTCTTCTATATCTTAGGAAACTCCCTTTCCTTTTAAGGCTTTATTTTCTTATAATCTTTTGGCTATATTTCTATCGATGTCTTGATAATATGTGTAAGGACGCAAATTTCCAATTGAGTCCCTTGTAGTTTTGGATCAATTCTGGACAAAAACGTTTGAGTCATAGGATAGAGTATATTGATCATCTTTCAAGCCTATGACGTATTTGTTAAAGACGTAGCGGCCAAGTGTATAAAGCTTCATCAAAATGCTGAGTTTAAGTACCTCGTTTCTACGTCATCAATAGTGGTTCCTTGCTCTCAAGGTATGAATGCATTACATATATATATAGGAGCTTGGAACGGTTTATATTGGGTGTTAGGTTTTTAAAACTGTATTTTATTTTCAGATGTTTTCTATTAAAACTTATAAATAAAGTATATAAAATTTTCTGGGCTTAAAAAGAATTTTTGAACATTCTGTGAGTTCGTTCGAAGTGTCGTTCGAACGAGATTGTCGTTCGAACCACAAGTCGTTCGAACGAGATTGCCAATGACTTCCCATTTTGGCATACTGGAACTTCATTCGAAATGTCGTTCGAACGAGATGGTCATTCGAACGAGCTTCTAACGAGTTCATACTGGAACTTGGTTAGAAGACTCGTTCGAAAGAGAATGTCGTTCGAACGAAATGTCGTTCAAACGAGATTTGGCAGGAACAGGTTTTTTTGGTAGTTTTAAGCAGTTTTGTCCACTTTCCCACTTGTTTTACCCCACTATCTTTTTGCTGAATATCTATGTGCGGGAATAACTTTTTCTAACTTAACTTTTCACATTCTACCAACCTCCAGAGAGTGTTTGAGAGAAAAATTAATTTAGGGAAAAGTTCATTGTTTTAAAGTGTCAATTTTCAAGGGAAGATCATTATACACTTTAGTTTACACCCATAGTTTAGTTTATCCAAGTTCATATATATATACATTTTGCTTGGAGTTTTGGCACCAACTTTCTCTACACCATTGAAGAAGAGAAGTTTGGATTTTCTTCTAAATCCCACAAATAAGAAGAGGTTTTCGTGATTTACCCACTTGGAGAAAGGCTCCTAGTTCGGGTGACGGTGACCACATAAAGTCCGATCGGTGGATTCCGAGACCGCGGTGGAGTTCCGGGGTTATTAGCTAAGTGGAGGTTTTTACAAGAAGGAGCGTCGAGGCTTGAGAGGGATCGAGTCGTGTGATGTAAGTCTTTTGTCTTGTAATTGAAAATTCCATACTTAGTGGATTTGAGGCTAGGGCTGTCCGAGGTTGTTTCCCCTCTTGGGTTTTTCCTCGTACATCGCGGCGTATTGTGATTGATTTATTTTTATCTTGCATAATATCTAAGAACTCATCCTTAGGATAATTTAAGATAAAAATGATTTTAATTGTCACACTTAATTTAATTGTTTGTTTAATTCAAGTCTATTGTTAAAACTGGTTTCGCATTATCTGGAATAATGATAAATATGACTTAGGCAAATTCTAGGACTTGGATGAATTAATTGTGTTTAAGTGAAATTAACAGAAGTGTGTGTGTTAATTATTTTCACTCGGTTTAATTTTAATTTGAAAGAAGAAATTAAAATTTGGTATTAGTTTGTTTTTTGAACCATCTTACGCTTTCGCATCTAAACAGGAAATTATTATTTAAGTATTTTAAAATTGGGGGCCCTTCGGGCGACTTCAAATTGGTATCAGAGCCAAATCGATAAATTATTTCATTAAAGATCTTTTAAATAATTTTTGGCTAAAATAGAATTTTCCTCATTTTCTAAATTTCCTATTTTCCATGGTTCTAACTACGCGTATTGAAAAGTGCGAATGAAATCGGCACTAAAATCTATCGACGAGAGATTTTGGATGTCTGTTGTTAACGGGTGGCCCCACCTACTCAATTAGTAGATAATGAGCGTGTTCCCAAACCCGCCAATAGATGGAGTGAGGGTGGATTTAAACTTTCAAATTTTAATTCCCGTGGTTTGAATGCCTTGTTTAGCGCTGTCACACCAGATGAATTCCGACGCATTATGATGTGTGAGATCGCTAAAAACGCTTGGGATATTTTACAACTCACTCACGAAGGTACAAGTGTCGTTAAAGCTTCAAAACTCCAAAACCTCACCACTCAATTTGAAACTATCAAAATGAATGAAAAAGAATCTTTTGATGAATTTTATGCTACACTTTCCGATATTGTTAATTCATCTTTTAACTTGGGAGAGAAAATACCCGACAACCGAGTAGTAAAGAAAATTTTAAGGTCCTTATCCGATAGATTTATTCTAAAAGTGATCGTTTTAAATTCTTTACCAACTTTAGCCTCTATGAAATTAGAAGAGCTCATAGGCGATTTACAAACCTATGAACTAGACATGTTTCCCTCTAAAACTGAAAAGAAAATAGAAAAGGGCGTTGCTTTAAAAGACCGAAAAGAGGTCAAACAAGTAGTAGAGAGCGATAGTGATAGTGACTCGGAAGACATGGCCTTGTTTGCTCGTAAATTTAGAAAATTTCTTAAATTTAACAAAGATAAATTTAAAAATAATTTTAAGAAATTTGAAACTTCTAAGCATGATAAGGCCGAGAAGATCCCTAAACCTATCAATGAACAATTATGTAGGGACGAGTCAAATAGGTGTTTTGGTTGTGAGGGTTATGGCCATAGGGCTTTTGAGTGCCCCACTAAACTAAGGAAAGAGGGTAAACGACCCATTTTATATAATGCGACCCTTAGTGATAGTGATAAGGAAGAGGGACCCGATTCCCCCACTAAGCCAAATTTTGTGGCTTTTATGGCTAGTCATGTGAGCACCGAAAGTGAATCTTCTCATGAAGATACTCAAACTCATGACACTTCCGAGGTCAAAGTTTTTGATTCCCTTATTTTTTATGATAGTGAGAGTGGAGAAGAAAGAGAGAGTGAAAATGAAGAAGAGGTTAATGTGAGTGAACTTCAAAATGCATTTCAAGAACTATATAAAGAATCTATTAAATTGAAAAGAGATAATTTGAAGTTAGAAGCTAGTTTAAGAGAGAGTGTCAAGGTCGTTGATGATAGTTTGTTGGTTGAAGACCTTAGGACACGAGAGAAAGCTCTTCTAGAGAAGCTTGAATATATAGAAGGCGAGAGAGATAGCCTTAGGGGTTTAATGGAATCCTTGAAAAAGGAGTGTTGATGTAAAAAACTAGATTTGATCTAATTGTTTAATCACAGATAAAAATGAATATATAAATATAAGACAAAAGATTTTTAAAGTCGTTCAGCCTTGTAAGAATGGCTTACGTCCACTTTATTTTTTTATTGCTGACTGTTTGCAGAATTCTCGAGAATAGGTTCACCAAGAAATTTCGAGTCCCCCCACAATGAGGAGATTACAATGTATTTATAACCTTGAGGTTGTACATGTGAAAGAATAATACACAGCTGTTCAGTAGGAATATATATCTGTACTATAATAACTGTGCATTTAATGCGTAGTTATCTTTCTGTTTTCCTTGATACGTACGCTAGAAGTATTTAAGTTGCTCGGACCGACTTAATAGCTCGGACCGACTTAGTAGCTCAACACGCTTGAACTGCTCGGGCCACTGAGTTCCTCGTGGCTTCTTAGTTGTTCGGTGATTTTGAATTATTTGGAGTATAGTAGTTCCTCGGGGGTTTGAGTAGCTCGGTACAGTGAAGTTCCTCGATCAATTCTTACTGCTCGGAACTCTTTGGTTGATCGGGGATACTAAGCTCCTCGGAGTCATTATTTTGTCCAAAAATTATTTGAGGGTGCCATGTAGATTGACACGTGTGCCCACATAATTGATCCATGTCAGCAGACTAAATTTGGTATCAACAGAAGCCCCCAATGTTTCACAGTTCTAGATTGAGGAGGAGTGTGGAACATTCTTCTCGAAATATGGCGGTATTAAATAGTCATCCTGAATTTTAGGAGCGTTTTTCCTTGTATTTATTTCTTCTTTTGAATTCATAGAATCAGACTTTTGAATTTTTCTAACTGCTTCGGTTTCCGTGCCTTTTTTCTCCTTTTAGCCGTCGGTAGCGCACACGTCTTTCTTTGTAATTATTATTTTTACCCCTTCCAGTTACTGCCAAGAAAGTTTCTGAGAAGCCCCCAATGGCTCCGAGCAAGGCTGTGGCTATCTATCCTCCTAGCGAGGTTATTGTCATATCACCCACCAAGACTTCTTCTTTGGTTGAAGATATTCCTGCTCCTCCAAAGAAATCAAAGAAAAGTTCGTCTGAGAGACCTGCTGAACCTGTCTCTCAGGCTTTAAGTGCTGAAAGTGGTATTCCCACTTTTGTTCCTCCGACCTCTGCCTTGGGTTCTGTGAAGTCTTAGATTATCCCGGAAATCCAAGGTATTGAAGGCACTATTCCTCGGGAGAGGGTCACTACCTTGGCAGCTCAACATATTGCCTCAGTAAGTATTACTAGTCTAAGTTTTCATTTTTCATCAATATGTCCCTGTATTGACCCAAAATTATTTCTTTCTTCAGCTGGTAACCTGTTTCAATAGTATTCTGAAAAAGGATGAGACTATTAAAGCTTCGAGCTCCTCGGGAGGTGTAGAGGAAGCTTTTGTAGGTCTGACTCAGTCCTTAAAGGACTCTCGTCAGAAATATGAAGAAAATAAAGAGACTTAGGAGAAACAACTCAAGTCTGTCGAGCAAGAAAAAGATCGAGCTGTGGAGGCCTCCCAGGAGTTGGAGAGGAAAATTAAAGAGTTTGAAAAGAAAAATAAAGAGCTTGAGGAAAAGCTCAAGAACGCTTGAGAGCTTGAGAATAAGCTCAAAATTGCTGAAGAGGAACTTTGTATACTTCGTGAGGCTGATCGTCAGAAGAAAGAGGTAGAAGGGAAGTTAAAAGCTGTTGAGGAGCTCTTTAGGGAAAGGACCTTCTCGGAGAAAGAGAAGAGGAAAAAGGATGTCAAAAAATCTTTCAGTGCTGGTTAGGATAAGGCCTGGAATAAGGGCTTGGCTGCTATGACTTTGCAAATGGAATATGCCAGCCTCAAATACTTTAGGGATGGATGGGTCGCTGCTCTTAATGAGATGAAAGTTGTTGAGAACTCAGAGTTGTTCCAGAAACACATTCATGGCCCTCCTCCATCTCCTGGGGAAGAAGAAGAGGACGAAGCTGCCTCTGAGGAATCTTCCATGATGATTGGAGATCAAGTTCCTCCTGTTCCAGTTGTTCAAACTTTTTACGAGCAACTTCAGCCTGCCAGCACTTTAGTCGAGCAACTTCAGCACACCAGTACCTTAGCCGAGCAGCTTCCCTTATCTTTAGAACAACCATCTTCCTCATCCCAGCTTCTCGAGGAAGTTGTAAAACACAAGGAGAAGGTGTAAAGATGCTCGGGTTTTAATTTTGTTATTCCTTTCGAGTGTAATCTTGAACTTTGTACTTACCTTTTGATGAATAAAAATTCGAACTTTTGGCTTGTTTATATTGACTTTTCTTCTACTTGCTCTATTCGCATTCTTATTAATTCTTTCTATCTCTTTCTAAGGTTTCAATCCTATATGTCCCCGGTCGAACAAGTTCTGTTACTCTGTAGGGTCCATGCTAGTTAGCTTCCATTTTGTTGTGCTTTTGAATTACTTTCTTTAACATATAGTTCCCTTCTTTCAAATCACACTTCTTTACTCTATTGTTATAGAACAGAGTTGTTCGTTGTTGGTATGCAGCATTCCTGATTGCTACTTTTTCTCTAACTTCCTCGAGCATATCTAAGTCTAATATTCTCATCAAGTCACTGATAGGAGAATTGAAATTCAGTATTCTGTGCGTGGGCAAACCCAATTCAGCTGGTATGACGGCTTCACTTCCAAATGCCAGCATGTATGGAGATTCTCTTGTTACTACTCGTTGTGTTATACGATAAGCCCACAACACTGAATGTAGCTCGTTAATCCAATTTGCCTTTGCATCGTCCAGTCATTTTTTCAAACCATTTAGCAGCGTTTTATTTATCACCTCAGTTTGTCCATTGCTGTGGGGATGGCCTGGTGCAGAGTGGGTTTTCAATATGTTTGACTGATGATAATACGCAACAAACTCCTCATTATCGAATTGGGTTCCATGATCAGTAATAAATGCATGGGGAAGACCATATCTACAAATGATATTCTTCCAAATAAATTGATACACCTTGTCATATGTCATATCAATAAGAGGCTCAACTTCTACCCACTTAGTAAAGTAATCCACAGCGACCACGAGATATTTAAATCTTCCCCTGGTCGTTGGAAATGTCCCGACCAAGTCTATTCCCCACATGGAAAATGGCCAAGGGGAAGTAATGGGTGTTAACAATGCTTGGGGAGTTCTTCGGATAGAAGAGAAGCGCTCCATTTGTTAAATTTTTTGGCATAGGCTATACAATCAGCCCTCATCGTTGGCGAATAATATCCCTGCGTCATTATTCTTTGCAAAAGTGTCCGACCTGCTACATGGGCTCCACAGGACCCTTCATGGACCTCTTTAATCAAATCTTTCACCTTAGAGGGATGCACACATCTTTGCAAACTTGCTATAATTCCTCGTCTATATA
This sequence comes from Sambucus nigra, assembly GCA_949130495.1. Taxonomy (NCBI): domain Eukaryota; kingdom Viridiplantae; phylum Streptophyta; class Magnoliopsida; order Dipsacales; family Adoxaceae; genus Sambucus; species Sambucus nigra. Next base: position 27,772,450 of record OX422208.1, on the reverse strand, counting down.
AAATACCATTAGTCAATACATAACGAGCAACTTTAAACTTCAGTTTCTTAGCTGTGAGTTTATCAGTTGGCAAAGCTCCTTCTTTAATATATGCCCTGATGGGGTCCATCCAAGATAGTCCTAAATCAAGGGTAATAAAATTCATCATCAGATCTTAGTCTATGCTCTGACTAGCCAAGATTTCTATTGGGATTGTTCTTCTTACCTAGTACGTGTTGCTGAAGCTAACCGAGCTAAGGCATCTGCTCTTGCATTCTCCAATCTTGGTATTCTAATTAACTGTACTGCGATCAGGTTTGATACAATAACCATTATTTTTGCATGATACTTGATCATTAATTCTCCTTTGGCTGCATATACCCCCAGCATTTGATTTACGATCAATTGTGAGTCACTGAATACGATAACCTGCTCAGCCTTCATGGTTTTTGCCAAACTAAGACCAACAATCATTGCTTCATATTCAGCTTCATTATTAGAAGCTTTAAATTGAAAGCGCAGAGCATATTCCACATCAATCTCATTTGGGGTGTTTAAAATAATCCCTGCTCCACTGCCTGTAGTGCACGAAGGACCATCTACATACAAATTCCACACAGGTATCTTATTATCAAACTCTTGGTCAGACAGGAGTTCCTCGATGGAATATTTGATGCTTCCTTATATCCTCCTCCAACACTTCTAGCAACTCGTCGACCAACTTCTCTTGCTTGTCTACCGACTGAGGTTGGTCGGAGCTTAAGTTTGATGATCTCATAACATCCACAGGCTGGTCGGTATTCAACCTCTGCTCTTCGGAGGTATCTGAATAGGTGAACTCTGTTATAAAATCTGCCACTGCTTGCCTTTTAAGTGACGTCCTGGGCTCATAAATTATATCATATTCTTCCAATTTACAGCCCAATACATCAATCTTCCTGATTTCTCTGGTTTGTGCAGAGCTTGCCTTAATGGCATGTCTGTATACACAACTATAGTATGAGCTTGGAAGTATGGCGTCATTCTTCTACTCACTTCGATCAATGCCAGTGCTAACTTTTCCAGCCTTGGATATCTGATCTCTGCTCCTCGGAAGGCCTTACTAGTGTAATAGATTGGTTTTTGCACTCCATCCTCCACTCTTACTAGCGCCGAGCTTACCGCGTTTTCTGAGACTGCCAGATATAAGTATAGTCTTTCTCCCATTACTAGCCTGGACAACAATGGAGGTGCTCCCAGGTATTTCTTCAGTTCTTAAAAAGCCTTTTCATATTCGTCGTTCCACTCGAAAGTCTTTCGGAGTGTTTTGAAGAATGGGAGCCATCGATCAGTTTATCGTGACACAAATCTGTTAAGTGATGCAACTCGCCCTGTGAGGCTTTGTACTTCCTTCTTCGTCGTTGGGGATCGTAGCTCCAATAGAGCCTTGATCTTTTCAGGGTTCGCCTCAATTCCTCGTTGATTTACTATATATCCGAGAAACATGCCTTCTCGTACTCCGAATATGCACTTGGTGGGATTCAGCTTCATTTGATATTCCTCTAGTTGATAAAAGGTCTGGCCTAAATTAACTAGATGATCAGCAGTTTTCTTGCTCTTCGTCAGCATATCGTCAACATAAACCTCCATGTTATGATCGATTTGCTCTGCAAACACCTTGTTCATCAACCGCTGATAGGTATCACTTGCATTTTTAAGTCCAAAAGGCATAACATTATAACAATAAGTTCCCCTTGGGGTAATAAATGAGGTACTCTCCCTATCTTCAGGCTTCATTTTAATCTGGTTATAACCAGAATAAGCATCCATGAAACTTAATAGTTCGTGCCCCGAGGTAGCATCCACCAGTTGATCAATTCGGGGCAAAGAAAAGTGATCCTTTGGGCATGCTCTGTTGAGGTCGGTAAAGTCTACACACATCCTCCACTTGTTATTTTTCTTCTTTACCATTACCACATTTGCTAGCCAGTCAGGATATTTAACATCCTTAATGAAAGAGGCTTTTTGCAGCTTCTCTACTTCCTCCTGTATAGCTTGATTTTTCTCAGGGCTAAACACTCTTCTTCGCTGCTTTACTGGCTTGATTTCCTTGTTCACATTGAGCTCGTGACACAAAAAATTCGGATCTATTCCTGGCATGTCTTCATGACTCCACAAAAAAGTTCTCTTTCTTCGCCTTAAGAATGCTATCAATTCTTGTATTATTGATTCATCCAAGGATGCACCAATTTGAGTTGTTCATTTTGGATACTCGTCGTCCAGAATGACATTCTCAGTAGCCTCCATAACCTGCCCTTTCACGAGTTAGGACTCGTCTCTAAGGTCTAATGTTTCAATATCCGCATCTTCTATTTGGTAGGTGGTAGTCTTCTTTCTAAATTCTTTATGCTCTTCCTGCTCGATAGATGAATAGCAGCATTCCCGAGCTACTTTCTGGTCGCCTTTCAAAACTCCCACCCCAAAATTGGTTGGGAATTTTAGACATTGATGCACAGTAGATGGTACTTCTTTAAATTTCTTCAGACCTACTCTTCCCATGATGATGTTGTAAGCTGATTTGACGTTTTTATCCATTACAAAAAGGCGTACTCTTTCTGTTCGAAAAGCAAGCCATGTACCAATAAACATATCCAACTTGATCGTCCCAAGTGGGAAAACCTTCTCGCCAGTAAAACCAAGGAGGGGCCTATGATATGGCTCCAATTGGGCTAGCTTTAGATTTAAACTGTCAAAGCACGGATAGAACATGATATCTGCTGAGCTACTATTATGCACCAGTACTCGTGAAATCACCACTTCCCTCATTCTCATCTTGATTACCAATGGATCATCATGAGGATATAGTACACCTGCCAAGTCGTTCTTAGAGAAACCAATGACCAGCTTATCCTTATTCACCTTCCTCGGGCGATCATCTTCAGCCAGATTTATCCGCTGAATGTACGAGCAAGCCTGAGCCTTATTGAGGTAGGCTTTTCTCTCAGCTGTTATATCTTCGTCTTCTGCATCTCCACCTGTAATGACATTACATTCAAATGATCCAAAATGGATAGAAAATACCTCACGTTCTGGCTGTTTTGGTCTTTTGGGGAGATCGGGGTCATCTTGGTCATCATCCAGATCCTCTTCGTGGCTTCTCTCTTTATCTTCTTATCTTCTTTTGCTCGACGAGGAGATCTGGACCTCTGTCTTGCTCGGTCGTTGCTCTTTCCATCATTTCGATGATCAACATACTTGGCCAGCTTTCCTCGTCTGATGAGTGCTTCAATTTCATTCTGAAGAGCTATGTAATTTTTGGTCGTGTGACTATGGTCTTTATGAAACTCGCAATATTTGGTCTTATTCCTCTTGTCAGGACCTGAGTTCATTTTCTCTAGCCAATTTAGCTCCTCCTTGTTCTTTATTTCTTCCAGAACGTGGTTTATGTCTACTTTCAAAGGAGTATAATTTTCAAATTTCTTCAACAGTTCCCATGCTGGCTTTGCTTTTAACTGCTTGCTGCCACCATTATTCTTATGCTCTTTCTTTTCAGCCTTATCAACCTCCACCTTGGTCTCTTTGGTATCCATATTTTTCTTCGCTGCCTTTGCTATTAGTTCTGCCATGGTTCTAGGCGGATCTTTGGCTAGAGTGTAGTACAATTTATCTGGCAACAGTCCAGTCATCAGAGCAGTAATTGCTATCTTTTCCTCGTAATTAAAACTTTGAGCTTCTCGTTATTGAAACGAGTTATATAATCCCTGGTACTCTCACCTGCTTTTTTTCTAACACTTAACAAGTGTGCTACTCGTTTAACTGGTTTTGCTCCAAAACAGAAATTTCCAATAAAGAGCTCGGCCAGTTGAAAGAAAGTTAAAATCTTCCCCCGAGGAACATTATTGTACCATATTTGAGCAGATCCGGTAAGAGTTCCCAAAAATGCCCTGCATCTCATCTCATCTCATCTAGCACGTCATAGATATCGACAGCAGCTTGGTATTGTTCTATATGAAGGACAGGGTCACTTTTTCCATCATATTTAGGAGTCACAACAGGTGCTTTGAACTTTGATGGTGTGGGAAAATCCACAATTGCCTGGATAAAAGGTGTCCTTTGGACAAAAGTTCTTTGTAGAGGATTCTTGGCCTTAGCCATTTCCCTTAGTGTATCATCCAACCTTTGAATAGAGACTTTCCATGCATTATTTCCCTCCTCGGTCCTGTTGGTTCGAGCAACTGATCGTGTTGAATTTTCTTCCTGTGATCTTTAATTACGAGCAGTTGGTCGTGATTGGGCAGAACTCTCCCTTAGATCGGATGGTCGTTAAAAGTTCCTCGACAAAATCCTAGGAGGACTTCTATTCCTCCTAGGGCCCAAACGATCAAAAGGAGAGACCCTGCTTAACCTCTCTAATGCACTAGTCCTTTCTGGAGAAAGAGTGATGTTTTGTTGAGTATAAGTAGCTTGTACTGATGAAGTTCGGCCATGTTGATAAGAAAAATCATTAGATCTCTCAGTTCGATATGAATCGGTACGTCTAGATCGAGATTCCTCTGGGATTAACGTTCGCCTAGTACATGGAGAAAGTAAACGGGTATTTCTTTGAAAGCTTCGTTGTCCTGAATGTGTAGATACTCCACCTTGGACAGTTTGTATGAGTTGTCGCATACTTTCTTGCATGGCTGTGTGGCCTTGGGCTAGATTAGCCATTATGCCAGCCAGATTTTGAACATTTGGGGGAGCAGATGGATTTGGGGGGTTTCCAGCGTTTCGATTACTGGATTCGGGATTATCAGCCATTGGTGATGAATTATTTTGGTGAAAAACGATAATTACAATCATTTCCCACAGACGACGCCAATCTGTTGATGTAAAAAACTAGATTTGATCTAATTATTTAATCACAGATAAAAATGAATATATAAATATAAGACAAAAGATTTTTAAAGTGGTTCAGCCTTATAAGAATGGCCTACGTCCATTGTATATTTTTATTACTGACTGTTTGCAGAATTCTCGATAATAGGTTTACCAAGAAATTTCGAGTCCCCCCACAATGAGGAGATTACAATGTATTTATAGCTTTGAGGTTGTACATGTGAAAGAATAATACATAGATGTTCAGTAGGAATATACATCTGTATGATAATAACTATGCATTTAATGCGTAGTTATCTTTCTATTTTCCTTGATATGTACGCCAGAAGTATTTAAGTTGCTCGGACCGACTTAGTAGCTCGACACGCTTGAACTGCTCGGGCCCCTGAGTTCCTCCTGGCTTCTTAGTTGTTCGGTGATCTTGAATTATTTGGAGTATAGTAATTCCTCGGGGGTTTGAGTAGCTCGGTACAATGAAGTTCCTCGGTCAATTCTTGCTGCCCGAAACTCTTTGGTTGGTCGGGGATACTAAGCTCCTCGGAGTTATTGCTTTGTCCAAAAAGTGTTTGAGGGTGCCATGTCGATTGACACGTGTCTCCACATAATTGATCCACGTAAACAGACTAAATTTGGTATCAACAAGGAGCTTCTTGCTCTTGAAGAGAGAAATGTCTTATTGGAGTCTAACATTTTAGAATTGCAAAATAAATTAAAAGACTCTAGTAATGTCAAATTTGATTTGGAGTGTCGTTCAGAAAAATTAGATAAAATCTTAGGAACGGTCCAAATTAAAAATGACATGTGTGGTTTAGGCTTCAATACTTGTAATGAATCTACTCACAAATCCAAAACTAATGTTTTAGGAGAATCTACTAGGAAAAACTTTAGAGATCATTTCTTAGGTACCAAATTTTGACGTAATTTTACTTGTACACATTTTGGTCGAAAAGGTCATCTTAGAAAATTTTGTTTTGATCTTAAACGAATTCCTAGAAAATCCCATCATAAATTAACCACGGTAGTTACAGTTCCTACACCCCAAGATAGTCATTCGTCACTAATTTGGGTTAGGAAATCCGACTTGGTTGTCTTGCAAAATAGGATTTTTGATTCTCATTTACTTTCACACGCTTCCTCCCTTGCTAAATCTAAAGGATAAATGTGTTAATGCTTGCATACTTTAGCTTTTGTACTTCATGCTATATTATCATGCTAAATGTATGCTTATTTAATCATTTTCTAGTCTATGCTCCATGCTTAATCTCATACTAGAATAATGATTTTTGTTTATCTTTTGTATTTTATTTCTTCATTTTGTTTGCATTAAATGAAAAATACAAAAAGATTTTTGTTTATCATTTGGGTTTTTATCTATTGGAATTTAATCTTAATGAAAAATTCAAATGATTTTTGTTTGCCTTTTGAGTAAATATTTTTATTTTTGGTTAAAAAAATTCAAAAACTCAAAAAGATTTTTTTGTGTTACTTTAGTTTGACACACTTTATGTGGCATACACTTGTGTTAGAATCCCATATTTTATGCTCCCATGTTGCTAGAACTTTTGGTTTAGATTGTCAATCCTTATTATGTTCTTTACCATGCTTACATGGAGTAGTTTGATTTTGTGTTGATTAAATGGATTCTATTTTTATATGCCTCTATTCACACATGCCCGAACTCTTTTGAAATTTTAACTTCATATGTATATTTGATCTATGTGAGGTGTTCTCCTTCTAATCTTGTCATCTACATATTTGTGACTTAGGAGGACTTGTGCATGTCAAAATCTGTTGCACGTGATATTTGTGTGAAAAATGAAAACATGATAAATATAAATGTGCATGGGGAGGGCCTCCGAAAGGACTTAGTGATCCTTTGTGATTGTAAGCCACCGTTTTGAATGGACCTAAAAGAAATACGTGGTCCAAAGGCCTAAAAATAGAAAATATGGCATTAAAAAGAAAAATAATTTGCCAAGGCCTATGTTTGATTGATATATTCATTCAAAATTAATAATATATATACTTATTGAGGGAGATTGGATGGTATATCAACGGTTTGCACAATGTTCGTTTATCCTAGTTGCGTATCTCATGTCATGACTCTATTGGTTTGTAGAATCATCAATATGCTAGGCTTGTATGCATTGTGTATGTTTGTTCATTGAGTTCAATCTATATTGTCACATGAGGTTATATTCAAAGGTGATGAAGTTTGCAATCAAATGAGAACTCCGTGAACATGTTTTTAAGTGACTGGGTCTAAATTTAATCGTTACTAGTTCACACCCCAACACTTCCATTTCCATATGACACATTTTTGCCTTACGAGTGTGAAAGACTCCTATTATATTTTGCGTGTGTCATTTATGTGTCTATATATGTGTACTTACGTCTATTAGTTATATCTTATGTATACATATTTGATATTTTTGTTTAATCTTTGCTTTGATTTCTAATCCATATATGCTTTAATTCATCCTTGGTATCCATCTTATTGCATTCTTTGTTGATGTCATATGCTTAATAATTTATATATCATATTGGTATCATTTTATTGCATCCTAGCTGGCCTAAGTTGTTATTTGTTGGATTAGTTATAATTTTGTTGCCCATATGCATTAATGTTCTCTTCACTAATTGCACAATTACATGTTTTAGCTTGCTTTCCGATTCTATTTATCCCTTGATTAATTTAGAGGGTGTATATGCTTTATTTGGGGGAGATAAGTCAATATTTGATTCTTTAAGCCTTTGTCTATTCCTGAACAAAAAGGGGGAGAAATGGTATCTAATCATATTATTATCGTATCTTAGTTTAAGGGAGATTTATCTTAGGGGGAGACGTATTTCTAAGTTGATCATACTTGATAAAGGGAGAGAATTAATTTAGGGAGAGTAGTTAGTAGTTAACTTTACTTACATTAACTATTTTGATATTCCCTATGCGTGTAATGTGTTTGCCTAAGTGTGAAGGAATTATTTTATAAAGCGACAGCAAAGATTGTTGATCCTTTGGGTTGTTTAAGTCAAGCATTGTAATTTTATTTTGGGTGGTACTTTCTATTAGTCTAGTAGAGCTTGACGGCCCTTTAGGATTTTTGTTGATTTTCGTCCCGAAATAGCCAAAGGGGGAGATTTGTAAGGACGCAAATTTCCAATTGAGTCCCTTGTAGTTTTAGCTCAATTCCGGACAAAAAACATTTGAGTCATAGGATAGAGAATATTAATCATCTTTCAAGCCTATGACGTGTTTGTTGAAGACGTAGCGTCCAAGTGTATAAAGCTTCATCAAAATGCCGAGTTTAAGTGCCTCGTTTCTATGTCATCAATAGTGGTTCCATGCTCTCAAGGTATGAATGCATTACATATATATATAGGAGCTTGGAACGGTTTATATCGGATGTTAGGTTTTTAAAACTGTATTTTGTTTTCAGATGTTTTCTATTAAAACTTATATATAAAGTATATCAAAGTTTTTGGGCTTAAAAAGAATTTTTGAACATTCTGTGAGTTCGTTCGAAGTGTCGTTCGAACGAGATTGCCAACGACTTTCCATTATGGCATACTGGAACTTCGTTCGAAATGTCGTTCGAACAAGAATGTCGTTCGAACGAGATTTCTAATGAGCTTCTAACGAGTTCATACTAGAACTTAGTTAGAAGATTCGTTCGAACAAGAATGTCGTTCGAACGAGATTTGGCGGGAATAAGTTTTTTTTGGTAGTTTTAAGCAGTTTTGCCCACTTTCCCACTTGTTTTACCCCACTATCTTTTTGCTGAATATCTATGTGGGGGAATAACTTTTTCTAACCTAACTTTTCACATTCTACCAACCTCGAGAGAGTGTTTGAGAGAAAAATTGTTTTAGGGAAAAGTTCATTGTTTTAAAGTGTCAATTTTCAAGGGAAAATCATTATACACTTTAGTTTACACCCATAGTTTAGTTTATCCAAGTTCATATATATATACATCTTGCTTGGAGTTTTGGCATCGGTTTTCTCTACACCATTGAAGAAGAGAAGTTTGGGTTTGCTTCTAAATCCTACAAAGAAGAAGAGGTTTTCGTGATTTACCCACTTGGAGAAAGGCTCCTAGTTCGGGTGACGGTGACCACATAAAGTCCGATCGGTGGATTCCGAGACCGCGGTGGCGCTCCGGGATTATTAGCTAAGTGGAGGTGTTTACACGAAGGAGCGTCGAGGCTTGAGAGGGATCGAATCGTGTGATGTAAGTCTTTTGTCTTGTAATTGTAAATTCCATACTTAGTGGATTTGAGGCTAGGGCCGTCCGAGGTTGTTTCCCGTCTTGGGTTTTTCCTCGTACATCGCGGCGTAGTGTGATTGATTTATTTTTATCTTGCTTAATATCTTAGAGCTCATGCTTAGGATAATTTAAGATAAAAATGGTTTTAATTGTCACACTTAATTTAATTGTTTGTTTAATTCAAGTCTATTGTTAAAACAGGTTTGGCATAATATGGAATAATGATAAATATGACTTAGGCAAATTATAGGACTTGGATGAATTAATTGTGTTTAAGTGAAATTAACAGAAGTGTGTGTGTTAATTATTTTCACTCGGTTTAATTTTAATTTGAAAGAAGAAATTAAAATTTGGTATTAATTTGTTTTGTGAACCATCTTACGATTTCGCATCTAAACAGGAAATTATTATTTAAGTATTTTAAAATCGGGGGCCCTTCGGGAGACTTCAAATCTCCCCCTTTGGCTATTCCGGGACGAAAACCAATAAAAATCCTAATGGGCCTTCAAGCTCTACTAGACTAATATAAAGTCCTACCCAAAATAAAATTACAATGCTTGACTCAAACAACCCAAAGGATCAACAATCTTTGCTACCGCTTTATAAAGTAATTCCTGCACACTTAGGCAAACACATTACACGCATAGGGAATATCAAAATAGTTAATGTAAGTAAAGTTAACTACTAACTACTCGCCCTAAATTAATTCTCTCCATTTATCAAGTATGATCAACTTAGAAAGACGTTTTCCCCTAAGATAAATCTCCCTTAAACTAAGATACGATAATAATAGGATTAGATACCATTTCTCCCCCTATCAATATGTTTTAATATCTTGGTCTATTTGAGAATCATATTGGGTAGTATAGATTTATCTAAATATAGTTCTTTAACAGTTTTCATGGTAGTGTAATTGACAAATAACACAATAGTTTCAAAACATTCGACACATCTAAATTCTTTCTTGCTACATTTCATTTTAAATGTGCACTAATGTTCTTCATTACAGTAACATCTAGGGATGTATGTTAGTAACTCAGGATTACCAATTGTCTATCTTTTCCTTAACAAGGGGCTTAATATACATTTATAACAAGCTTTTTCAAAGTCTATATAATCATAATCTTGATCATCTTGATTAGTTTGCATCATATATAAATCCAGTGTATCTTGAGAGTCTTCATATTCATCAGTATCACTATTATAATCTTTTGAATCACTTTTTGTGTATGCATTATAGATACTAGCATTGCCATCATTTTCTATGTTTGATATTTCTATAGCATATAGAATATCTAATTCTTCTTTATCTGCAAAGTATAATATTGTATTAATAATCTTAATACTTTCTTTATCTTTCTTGTTAGGAAATCTTTAGCAAAGTGTCCTTTGTCACAAGTCTAACATTCTTTAGTGGAAGTCTTAGATTGAACTACTTCTTTTTATTTCCTATAATTAGGAACCTTCTTATATTTATTAGTGTTCTTTTTAAAATATCTTCTTTGGTTAAATATATTTTTCACTAAGTATAAGGATGATATTTACTAATAAAGTCTTGTCCGAAAATAATGTTTCATATGAAACTAGGACGAGGATCCATTATCCAAAATCGATGATTTACAATTTTGTTAGTTTGATTTCCTAACTTCAAATAAATAGAAATAGTTTGAAAATATAAGGTAAATGGATCTCCATTAGCTACCTTACTATGGATCTCTTGATTACTGTCTAGAAAATATTCTTTAGGGAAGGCATTAGCCTTACAAATCCTCTGAGAGCATCCTGTATCTATAAAAACTGAAAGTCTTTTAGGATAATCTTTATGTTGTATGAATAATTCTACAAACCAAGCATGTGGTTTAGTAGAAATTCCTAAGTTATTCTTTTCTAAAATAGATATTCCCTTCTGGGGTTTATTTATAAAATCTAATGATGTTAAGTCTTCTGAACTACTATCAGAGAAGTTTTCTTCTATATCTTAGGAAATTCCCTTTCCTTTTAAGACTTCATTTTCTTGTAATCTTTTGGCTATATTTCTATCAATGTCTTGATAATATGTTTTAATATCTTAGTCTATTTGAGAATCATATTGGGTAATATAGATTGATCTAAATATAGTTCTCTAAAAGTTTTCATGGTAGTGTAATTGACAAATAACACAATAGTTTCAAAACATTCGACACATCTAAATTCTTTCTTGCTACATTTCATTTTAAATGTGCACTAGTGTTCTTCATTATAGTAACATCTAGGGATGTATGTTAGTAACTCAGGATTATCAATTGTCTATCTTTTCCTTAACAAGGGGCTTAATATACATTTATACCAAGATTTTTCAAAGTCTATATAATCATAATCTTGATCATCTTGATTAGTTTGCATCATATATAAATCCAGTGTATCTTGAGAGTCTTCATATTCATCAGTATCACTATTATAATCTTCTGAATCACTGTCTGTGTATGCATTATAGATACTAGCATTGCCATCATTTTCTATGTTTGATATTTCTATAGTATATAGAATATCTAATTCTTCTTTATCTGCAAAGTCTAATATTGTATTAATAATCTTAATACTTTCTTTATCTTTCTTGTTAGGACAATCTTCAGCAAAGTGTCCTTCTTTGTCACAAGTCTAACATTCTTTAGTGGAAGTCTTAGATTGAGCTACTTCTTTTTCTTTCCTATAATTCGGAACCTTCTTATGTTTATTAGTGTTCTTTTTAAAATATATTTTTTGGTTAAATATATTTTTCTTGGCTCTAGAGTTTCTTTCTCTAAAGGTAGTAGATGGTCTGAATATATATTTCTTAGGAAAACTTAAAAGCTTAGCTTTAAGATTCTTTTGTTTCCAATCTAGTTTCTTTTTTAATTTCTTAGATTCACTACCACATCCCCATTGTATTGGAGCAATATCTCTTTTGTCTTTAATTGGAGTAATCTGTTTGAAAGTTTATTCAACTAACTTTCCTTGAGTTATATCTCGTCTTTTAGCTATGATGTAATTTTTGGAAATATTGATTCTTTCACCGAGGGAGTTATTCTTAACTCCAGCAACTCCTGGCCAATTCTTGTATTCATTAATTAGAATTTGTCCAATAGATGGTATCTTTCTAAAATACTCATATTTTAAGGTCTCACAAAATTCTATAATTTGGTAATATAGTTGTTAATAAATATTGCTATATTCATTAATCTTGTGTAGTTTGCAAATACTAAGAAGAGCTAACTTAGTTTTTGCTAAGTCTTGTTCATTAGTTTGAGCTAAATGACAAGCTCCAATGAATTCTGAAGTAAAAATTGAATATATTCTTCAATTAATCTTTTTTCTAAATTTTCTTTCATTTTCTCAGTCTTAGCTAGGGATTCTGCATCTGTAGCTTATCTGAGACTGTCTAAGTAATCTTTTGCAATACCTTTAATGGACTTCTCAGCGTATTATTTACACGAACTTGCATCCTATTGTTCATTAGATGAAAAACACATATTCATTTGATTACTCCATTCATCTAAGGCTTTCTTTATATCTTGGACATTGCCTAAATTAAGGTATATCCCAACTGTATTTATGGCTTGACTTGTCATGGTCTTAACAGGAGTAAAACTCTTGTCATTAGTTGAAAAGTCCTTTATATAATCAGGTTTAGTTTTTACCATAGTGTTTGAATAAATTGGAATATTTATTCCTATTGGTTTACTAAAGAGTCTAGGAGCATCATTTAGTCTACTAATGGTTCCTATCGATTGTTTATTAGGACCTACTTGTATAGCTGGCATTAATCTTTCTTCTCCTTCTTCCATTAGTCTTAAGTTTATAAGAAGTTATTTAGTATTCTTAGATTCTTTTAGTTTTAATATATTGTGTTGGGATATTATATTAAATTTATCCCTGTCTTAGAACCTAATAGAATAACTTCTGTTAAGATGTTCTTTAATTGTCTTCATATCCAATTCTAAGGCTTCATGTCCAAAGTTTTGGATTCTAGCATTTTTTCTAACTACGTCTTTTTGTTCAAATGATCTTCTAGGTCTAATTACTGGAGCTTATCTTAGTAAGCTAGATCTAGCTTTGGTACTACATTCTCCTTTTGAAGGATCATTGATTATGGCTTTTCCCATATTTCTAAATCTAATTTCTTAGTGTGGATATTCTTACTATTAATCTTAGGGGGTCTAAACTGGATAGTTACATTTTCAGTGACATCATCTTAATTAATAAACAAAGGTTTATTCTGTATAGTCTTAATTTTTTTAAATTCTGGCAATTGTCCAAGAGTCTTCGCTTTTTCTTTTATAGGTCCAGTATTCCTAATACTGTAAGTCTGATCGTAGTCTGAATTATTGGTTCTAACTAATATTTCTTCATTAAGTCTACCGCTAGGAATTTTCGATTGCATTCCTTCATAGGGGAAATGAGAAAATTTCACATAGCTTTGAAATTCTATATTTATATTAGCATTTGGGATAATATAGTCTTCATAGCAACTAGCATATAAGATTAACTTAAAATTTTTTGTTGTATCTACGGTTATTGTAAATTTGGAATAACATTGAAGTATCCATTGTTATCTGACATTTCTAAATGGGCTATCCCAATAAGGCTTTTCTCAAAATCTTTCCATCTTTTATCTATTAGACAACATAATATGTTGATATTATTTTTAGGTCTATGTAATCCTTGGATTCTTTCTTGAAAGAGTCCAGAGGTTAAGAACTGGAATTTTCTATCAATCCCTCTTGATCTTAGCCATTCTGAGTCAAAAACTTGAAGCTCAGTATAGGAATTGTCTAACATGTGATTTGTATAATGATAATTCATGATATAATAATGAGTCTTGGGCGTGGATACTTCTTTAATTAAGTATATGTATCTTACTACTGGAAGTTGTCCATTTTGTATGGAGTCTTCTATAATTTTCCAGTCAACTTCAGTCCATTCTTTCCACTTAAGAGGATTGGTGAAATTTCTCTCCTTCTACCATGTTCTAACATTGGAGGATGAATCTTTAAGTCTTTGGAGCCTAGAATTACTATATCCAATATTTAGTATAAGGCTTGCTATCTTACTAGTCTTATCTAATCCATCATTTATGATTCTTCTAGTTATAGTCTTTCATTCCTTAGTTTCTATATAAGGATATTCTCAAAATTTGCAGGTGGTTGCATGTTTTTATTCAAGTCTTTTTTCAATTATTTCTAAAGAGTCTGAGTAATCCTTTTGTCTTTTTATCTGTCTAAGGATTTCTTCTTTAAATATTTTATTCTCCTTTCTAGCATTTTCAACGATATCTTCATTATGCTTAAGAGAATTACTAATCTTTGTAATGTAGTCTTCTACTTCATTATCTTTTTCTTGTTATTGCACAATTTTTTGTGTTATTCTAGCCTCTATGACTTCTACGTTTTTTTCTATTTTATCTAAGCGAGTTAGAATACAAGGAAAGTCTAATTTTGCGTGGGAAGGTTTATTATATATAAACTTAATTTCTTTCATAATTTCTTCATATTTTTCTTTTGTTTAGTCCATGTTTAATCTGAGTTCATTAACAATACTATCCATTTTGTATAGGTTATGGCTTTCCATATTGTTAAGATAATTTGCTAAATTTTATTGGAATTTAATAAAGTCTTTATAGAAGGTGGTTAATCCTTCTATCTTACCCTTTAAATCTAATTGTACGTCTTTAACAAGGCTACTATTGTAGTCTTGAGTAAATGTTATTGATGTTGAGATTAAATTTAATCTCTTAATTATAAGTCTTGATGCTTTAGCACCATTAGCAATCTCATTTTCATATATCTTATAATAAAATCTATCATCTTTTACCTTTTCTAGAATTCTTTTGGTAAAACTCTGCTAGGGTCTAAATGGAGAGGTTTCCTAGTACCTCATTCCAATCTAATGTAACTATTTCCAATTCGAAAGATAATTGTCTAATCTAGGAATGATTTTAACTTATTCCTTGGTGAGTTCAATTAACTCACTTTTTTGATTTTTTGTCAAAGTTTTAATTTCTAAAATGTCTTTGTTAAGGATTTCTATGTGGTTAGTCTTAATATTTATTTCTTGTAATACTTGTACAAGGTATATTGGAATTTGGCTATCTATTTCTTGTATTTTTTTTGAGATATTTTTTTATCTCTATTTCTAGGGTTTGAGTGTCTTTAAATAATTGTCTTAAAATAAGTAGGATATACTTATTCTGGTCTAGTATACTATTAATGGCACTGGCAGTAACTTGTCTACTATCTGCGTTTCTAGCTGGGATATGTTCAACGTGTGAACAAATGTCTATGTGTGAGGTTAAGCAACCTTCTGGGTCTAAATCAGTTATGGGTATGGGCTGATAGTCTGGATTGGTTCCAAAAATATCTTTGTAAATGCATGAGATAAATCTCAAGGACATTAAAGTCTTTTAGTATTTAGGTCTGAAAGGAGCGTCTTGGCTCCTATACTAGAATTGGGATTGGGTCGGAATTTGGCGGGTTTCTTTTTCTAAAGTTTTAAATCTCTGATACACAAAATGTTTTTTAACAGTATTGTGGTCTAAAATAGAATTTTACTAAAGGTATTATTTTTGTCTTATTATGGATCTCATTTGTACCTCTCCTTATATATACATACACACACACACAGGCTCGAGTATATATCAAGTATACATACCAATTTTTTTTAAATGGTAAAAAAATTATCTTTGAGTTGAGACTTTTTTGTGATATTTAAATATTTCAAGGGACCCACATAAAAATATCAACTCAAAATAACATTTTTTATTATTTTAAAAAAATCGGTCAAACTTTTGCATATTTTAAAGCACTTTAAAAGCCGTGAAAGTTTGATCATTTTTTTTAAAATGGCAAAAAAAAAATATTTTGAGCCGACTTTTTTATATGCGTCCCTGGAAATGTTTAAATATCAGATAAAAATTATTTTGAGCTGATTTTTTTATACTTGGTATGTATGAGAGTCTCTCTCTCTCTCTTTCTCTCTATCTCTCTCTCTCTCTCTCTCTCTCTATATATATATATATATATATATATATATATATTATGCTCTTGTGCAGACTGTCCCACATTTTAAGTGTTCGGACCGGACACGTGTCACCTTGCAGTGAGCTCAGAAATTATCAGCTAAATTATAGGTGCTCTCCCTCTCTTTTCTGGGCTCACTGCCAGGTGACACATGTTTAGTCTGCACTGTTAAAATGCGGACTGGGCCGCACAAGAGCAATATTGTGTGTGTGGGGGGGGGGGGGGGGGCGTGCTTCCCTCGTTTCCTTTACATCCCATAGTAGATTACGAGATAGTTTATGTTTATTTAGTATCATTTTTGTGGTCTATATCTTGTTGTGATTGATTCTTATCCCACATTCATGATTTCTCATTGATTATCACACATTTTTTTATTTAGTATCCAGATTTTTTTTACTTATGTCTCTGCTAGCATATAAAAAATCTAGATTTTTTATTTATTATCTAGACTTTTTTTACTTATGATTGTTGTGATATTTTGATTATATTCTCTATATTAGGTGCTCGTTATATATGTTGTCTTTTTACATTTGTTTGACTATACTATGTTAAAAAGTGGGAGAAAAACTTTTAAGATAAAGGAAGGTCATGTAAGCTTATTTGAGCTTTATGTATCACTTTGTTGGTGTTTAAGATACATTTTAGGGGGAGTTTGGATTTTGGGGGAGAAAACTATTTTTGCTATATTGATATTATTTAGAGGGGTTTTACAATGTTCATATTTGTTCTTGCTCATGCCCCACATGTTAGTCATATTGTTATTTTTGGAGTATTACCAAGAAAGGGTAATTACTTGTCGTATTGTCTTACATGTTTGATCTTTTTGTATTGTTCATATTTTGTGGGCATTGACTTGGATTTAATACACATCCCAAATTAAGACTCGAGATTGGTTTATGTTTCTCTGTCATTGGATTCTCATAGTATTGTGATATCATACACTCATTATTGGGTAATGTGGACTTTGTATAATTGTCATGTTAAAATATTTTTAGGTTTTTGGGTTTTTTTTCGCAGAATAGACAGGGAGATTGAAAATTTAATATATTCCATTTATATATAGTTGGCTTACTCGCGTGTAAAAACATTAAGTCTTACATTGTCAACAACATAACTTGATATTCATGTAGATGAGATATGTAGATAAGTGACTTGATTTCCATTTATATTTCCATGCACATCTTTCGGCATCAAGTGGATTCAGCATGTCTACAAAGCTTCCTATGCAATTTTGAATACATTAACCTTTTAGAATTATTTGATCATCTTAAGTTTTTCACACACATTCACGTTTTCTTTGAATGTAAAATGTCTTTTTAGATTTATAAGTGAAAATGCAGATATGAAGTCATGTGTAATCTTGAAATAGAGGTAATGTTTTTTAATCCACAAACCTGACTTGATTTATTTTGGCCTCTATGAAAAGCCACGCAGGCGGAGCCAATTTACAATCGTTCGCATGGTTGAACATATTCTGGAAATTTTCTTTCATGCGCACGACGTAGTCAAATTATAAATATCTATAAATATAATTTTTCCTTCCATTTAAAAGAGTCACTCATATTACTCAAAATATTCTTAATATTTCGTGAGAAGTTTCGTTCTTCAGAGCTTATAAGGCCTGTCAATGGATCGGATTTTATCCGAATCCGATCCATTTAAGCAGATATGGATGATGCCTAAAATTCGAATATTCGATTACCTGTTTATTAAATGGAGTGGATTTGGATTCATATACTCCGATCCGTTAATAATTCGATCCGATTAATATTTTTAATATATATATTTATATAATATTTTTAATTAAGTATTTAATAATATTTTAAATACATTTTTAAATATTTATTATAATAGTGCTTTGTTTCATTATCTATTTTTTTGGAACATTTGCAAAATAAATTTATGAAATAAGAGTTGAAAATAGAAATGTTGCAAATCAAGTTTAAGATAAACGAATAATCGGATCGGATCCGAATCCGTTTAACGTAAACGGATATGGATTTGGATTTGCCTGATCCGATCCGATTAATAAACGGATCGGATCTGAATCTGTTTAACATAAATGGATATGGATTTGGATTTGCCTGATCCAGTCCGAATCCGATCCGTTTATCGGCCAACCTATCTTCTCTTACAGTTTCACTTGTCGCAAGAAATTGTGCGTTCTAGTAAACCTATACCTGATCTTATTTTGAGAGGAAGTTTTCATGAGTGGATTTCTTTGAAAACCACAACAATCTAGATTCAAACTCATTTTTACCCCATATTTTCAGATCTAGATTGGAACTATCATTGAATTTGATCTAAGTGAGCGGATTAATGGAGAATACAGTCATAGTGCGATGGTTAGGAAGAGAATGTGACCTCCTCATTTTCTTGATAGATCTTCTGGTTGATCTCTTGTTTTCAATGGGGAAGAGTTGAGATGTCTATAGGTAACTATTTGTTATGGAACAAGTGATAGGTACTTTCCTTCATCTTGTTAAGATACTTTCAAAGTAAAATTAAAGGGAGAGGAATGCATTAAGGTTTCTCCCCTTGGAGGGGGTTTGCTTCATAGATCTAGTGTTTTGTGCTTGATTGTCATTTGATCTAGTAGATACGACATCTCACTTGCTTTATACACTTAGATCTAGGGTTGATTTAATTGGATCTTGGGAAATTGACCTTTGAGGGACTTAATTGGTTAAATCTCACTAATTAACCTATATATACTCTTTTCTGCGTTTAATTGAAGATCAAATTGTTACTTAACTTGTTTATTATTTTAATTTCTTATCACACTAGTTCAATTGAAAACCTAATGGAATTCAAATGACTTATTATATGGATTTTTCAAATCTAGGGTGATAGATTTTGATTTAAGAAAAAAATGGTTGTAATTATTGGTTAATCTTATTCACCCCGTCTAGGATTATTATACAATGTCACACTCAAATTCAAGTGGTATTGAAACCACTCTTTTTTATATATTATAAACTGTGGATGGAATGAGATGACACTGATAGCTAAATGATGTTTCCTAGGACCCAAAATATAGTCATTATAATAGGGTCAGGCCCACAACAAGAACTTTACACGTGATCCCAATCAGAGGATACATATCATAATAATAGAGTCATGTTTTTCGTACAATGATTTAATTAGGTGAATGTACTAACCTATAATAATTAAACATTCTTCCCTACCGAAACCATAATATTTTATCATTTTTAATAATACTTAGGTTTATTATATACATAATTAGGCAAATGATATATAACTAACTTTAGTCATCCTAACAACATAACCATCATATATTATACTTTTTCGCATATTATTTTCATCATAATGATTCACATGAATACTCTCAACTCATCATCACAAAGAATAAGGCATACCGATAACCGTCACGTAAATCATCTCACTATTGTGTACACCTACACCTTCAGACATCTCTTATGCCTTTACTAGTATTAACTAAATCAGATCCTGACCCATAAAACCTCAAAATATACCAAGAGGAAAGAACTACGCCATCACACTAATCGTTTAACCACATATCAACATGTACATGGAAGGTTCAAGACCCATTGTCCCATCATAGAACGATGACCTTAACATGTTGAATCAGGATAATAAACCTATACATAACATGCATCATTAGCCCGGGGTGTAATCTGCAACCCATATCACTCGTCCCAAAAAATCCATGATTGGTAGATTCACCACGAACCTACACACCCACCCATGGTATGCTCACTCACATGAAGACATGCAAATAGGTACACATAACCTACATGTTATCACTATGAAATCACACATCGGTTCCTAACCATTAATTGATATCCCAAACACATAATTTCATCATAAAGGGTTATAAATTATTCTTTAATCCAAGTAACTTGCATATTGGTCCTAAATTATAACTAAAAGTCTTCCAAAATTATTTTAACTCCTATATTAGCATTCCCAATTGGGGCCTAAGGATTATTAATTGTTAATTAATTTATTAAACTATTCCAACATATTTCAAGGCATCGGGTATTCTCCACCATGCTCAACTCACCTACTGGTCTAAGATTATAATTAACATTATAATAAAATCATCACAAACCATCATCAACTCAAAGAAACCACAAACTCAACAAAAATCCCAACTCCCTATTTTTAGAACGAATCAATCTAGTATAGATTCAGATCGATCCAACACTGACACCCAACATCATTATGAAATTTGTTTTATTACATAATTCTTTTTAAATTCAAAAGAATTAAACGTTGTTAAACCAAAAATAATTTTCAAAGTTTTGAAATTTTTTAGGGCTAGAGAACTACATCCGGTAAAATTTAATTTATGAATTTCATAATTTGAACAAAATTTATACCATAATCTCAACATCTACTAACACAAGAACCCTTCGGTTAATAAACATAAAAAATTAAGTATTAAACTTATTATCACAAGTTCTAACATGCTCAACTTGTCAATTTCATACTTTGATAACAAATTTAACATTTGATGGAAAGAGGATATAAAAATTGCACTAATTATGATAAGTCTAAGATGAACCCTAATTTTATTTCATAAAAACATTACTTATATCAATCACCAATTACTATCAGATGTCAATTTTCATAAAAATTTCTCAAAACAAAGACTTAGGCTTTAATCCAATTTAACTATTTGACACTAATTTTAGAAATTAAGTTTTAATTGCTGAGATTAGGTTTCAATTTCAAGTGTTAAATAATTAAATTTGATAACTTGCTTGATTTAATTTTCTAAACATGATTTCTACTACTATAACATGAATCCAAAGGATAAAAGTAGGATATTTCTCTTGCCTTGATTGATTTTAGGATGAAATAACTTAATTAAATAAGATGTTTTGTCTTGAAAGTTAATTCCCCCAAGTTGCTTTGTAACAACGCCCAATTTTCTCACATAAAGGCTTGTCAGGCACAGTACGTCGAAAATGAGGCTTGTCGATCAATTAATACCATTCTTAGCACTAATGTGATTAAATTATGTATTAAAGGCCCATAAATAAATTTTAAATCAATATTTCCATAACAAGTACATAAATCCAACCCAACATAAATTGCATGATAAGTCCGGCATAAAAATAAGTATCACAACCCAACACAATGTAAACAAATAAATCTCATGCTGATGCCCATACAAATATCTCAAATAAATAACTTTGACTGGAAAATCACCTATGCTAGAGTCAATAATATGATAAGTTGATAAGTACGAGAGATCGCATGGTTGATACAACAACAATCCCGCTATCCCTGTTTAGGAGCAACCTAGGGGGAAACATTTAAATTTGGGTCAGCACCCTAGAGTTGCAAGAATAAACTTAATTAATTTAGAATACAATAGTACTGTTGATTCAAAGTAAGCAAACTTTCATCGTCACTCACATATGGTAAATAACTCACCCCTTAGCTAAAAATATGGTATTTCCCAAGTAAAAGAAATAATTTCTCAATCTTAATAGATACGGGGATAGTTAAATATAAGACGCATTAAATGTAACTAGCATGTGGAACCGTACTTGTCTCATATATGCCCAAAATACCCCAGTCCTATTACTTATATTTGTGACACATCATCTATTCAATTTATTGCATAACATAAGAGTCTGTGAATATTTGTCTACATTATTAGACAATAGAATTGCTTTCATTTAAATTCGGTTAGAATATATATATATATATAAGTTACAAAACTTATGTATGTCATAAGATAACACTATGATGTCATCAATTTGAATTTTTTTTGCACTACCTATTTTACCTCTCTACCATTTGAGTTCCCCCTCTTTTCCTATACTCAAATTTATCTTCCACTCTTCCTCAAAATTCAAAATTGAGGGTAAGTTTGTAAACTCATCTAAACCAAAATCTTTCTCATACTTTCCACACACCCAAACCTTAATCCCATATCATAACTCCAAATTTTCACCCTCCCTCCCATCTGGTAGCAACAAACAAACCCTACACTCATCCGTCTCTCTCTCTCTTTGAGTGCGTTTCCTATTTTAAACTCTCATGAGATTTACTCTCCCTCTCACTCATCTACCCCCTCAAACTCTCTCTCATTTGAGTAATCATTCCATGATTCAAAATCAGAAATGCTCTTAATTTTATTTCGTTTTTTGTTGATCTGAAATTGTGTATTTTTCTCTATCTCTTAGCGTTAACTGCTTCTAAGACTCCAACAGTTATATAAATACATCAAATGAATAGGTATTCCCGTTTTTATTGATCTGAAATTTCATTTTTAATTATTTCGTAGATATTTCAAAGACTTTTTCTTCTTATGTATATTTTTTACTGTTCATTTGTAGTTTGGTTTTTGGGTTTATTTTGTAGATATTTCAAATACTAAGGTATATAATTGGTTTTGTCCATATTGTTATAAGTTGATGAGTTGAGAAGGTGGAATGTTTAGATTTTTTCCTGTTTTAATTAGTTATTATCTTGAGTTCTCCACCCTATTGTTTAAATTTAAGGTATATAATTGGTTTTTATTGATATTGAAAGTAAATTTGTGTTTCAACACGAAGCAACTATATCTAGCCTAGCCCTATCAAACTCGAACTTCTAATATGTTTTTTCTAAACATTGTTTGGTTTTACTATGGTTTGCATTCTACTTTACATGTAGAAATTACGATCATCATGGTATGGCTAAAACACATTATCTATAAGAGTTCTTATGATCTTGACATTGTTTGTTTGTTTCGTTGGTTGAGAAAGTGCAGTTTGTTTGTTTGGTTTGTTAACAGTTTGCATGATTGAGATTTCAAATGTATTATTTTGTTTCCAGCAATGTTTATGTGTGTAATACTCTCAGGTAAACATTTAATGCTAGACTATAATTTTCTTTTTCAATGATTTTTATAAATGATGTAGTATTTGTTGCGTAGAGTTCTGTCTTTAATTTAAGTTCAAGTTTCTTCATTATGTAGTTTTCGACACTGTATTTTTACAGCTTTTTATTGGGAGTTAGTTAATGGCGTGTTTTTTGACAAAACCATCAACTACTTAGTCAAATATGAACTGATTTGGGTAAATTAAAAAAGGCATTTTTTGACGTTGAACAAGAGTATCCCCAAAATAGAATAATAGTAGTTTTAAATAATAGAGCATGAGTAAATTAAAAGCAGGTGCTCTACCTGAATTTGCAGCAGCCATTTGTTACATTTTTGAATTTGCAGCAACCATTTGTTGTTCCATGCTTATTGCCACAAAGAGGTCACTCATATGAAGAGTTAGAGGGCCATAATGTTGAAGATGCAAATGAGGAGAATATGATAGATCCACCTACAACTAAAGTCCAATAATATGGGAAGGAAGATCCACATAAGGAATCAAAAGGGTCATCAAAGGTACAATGAAAAGTCCCGAATTTTATCATATGAATAAACACTATAAGGGTCTTCTTGATTATTTGATGCATTGTTTGGTTGTGAAACTGTTTCAGTATCTATTTCTTGCATCTGGTTGGTGGATAAGGAACTGTGAGATCTCTTCAAAGTTGCAGGGGAATTTGAATCATCACTTGAACCCTTTCTCCTTTTTGACTCCTGATGGGTTGTGATAGGTGTGGAGAAATTAGTGCAATCTGTAAGAGTGTTGGCGGTAAACTTTTGGGGCTGAGAACATGGTGGTGGGGGAATAAAGTGAACTTCACAACGACAACAATGGCCATTGCTCCACCTCTTTTCGTGTCAACAACAGTTCCAAATGCATTCTCTGCTTCCACAGATTTTGCTGTAGTTGTCTCTAAAAGTAAGAAAAATATTGTGACAGTCGTAACGTGTTTTTAGTTCTCTGTAAAAAAAAATCAAAATGAATCGAATGGAAGAGTTTCTGACAAAAATATTGACTTTGATGATGATTTTGGGAGGCTACTGCATGACCGTATTGTACGGGGTTCTTCCACCGACAATGGCATGGTCTATGTGCAATTAAGAA
This sequence comes from Sambucus nigra, assembly GCA_949130495.1. NCBI lineage: Eukaryota > Viridiplantae > Streptophyta > Magnoliopsida > Dipsacales > Adoxaceae > Sambucus > Sambucus nigra. Next base: position 27,748,342 of record OX422208.1, on the reverse strand, counting down.
AATGATTATGGTAGTGACCAGAAGGCAATGTCAGGAGCAAAACCTTCCCTTCTTGGCGTAGGGTTTCTTGGGTGTGGGTTAGTGGTTGAACAATTCCTTCAGGATCTCTCAATTGCATGTGGCTGCTTACGTGTGGGTTTGTGGTTGACACAGCTAGTCTGACCTAGAAATTTCATTTAATTCAGTCCATATTTATGTATTATGGCTTTGTTTTTGGTGGTATATATTATTATTTTCTTGCAAATTGCTCTTAATCTTACTATTTCTTGATGTCACCCAGTGGAAACAACGAGTTCATTTACTTTGAAACCTTATTCTTCCTGGTAGTACTTCATCGACAATTTCAGGGTATATCTTTTCCCTCTCAATTTGTGTTTGTGTTTGAGTTTGATCTCATGGACTTAGCATGGTTCTTCAGTGTTATTTTCAATAAAGCTTTAACATTTCTACAAATGTATAATTTGCAGATTTTGGTGAGTCTACATCTTTGTTTTTTAATGAGAGTTTGTGTATTGTTGCCTATATTTATGTTAAGTATATCATTAGTAATATGCCGCTAACATGTTTTGGAATTTTCAGTTTGCATTATGCAAATGTCTCTGTCGGTACGTCAAGCATGTGGTACCTGGTGGCATTTGGCACTGACAGTGATCTGTTCTGGTTAAGATGTGACTGTATCCGTTGTGTTGGCTTGAAGACAAGATCAGGAGTAGTATGTTATTTTTGTTTAAGCTTATCATTGATTCTACTGCACAATATAGTTTCCTTTGTTCTTTTCATATAATAGTAATGATATCTATTGTTAAGTTTCTACAACGTTATTTTGGGATCATTAAATACTCTATTGATTTGTCCATTTCTCTCCTTTACTCTAATTTGACTTGATATAAATTGGATTATTCTACATAATAGTAAATATTTGGATCACGAAATTAACTTTAAACACTGTTTGATTATGTGTTTACAATCCCAAAGAAGCTAACAAAGGATATTGGATTGTTTATTACTTCAAAATTGATACATTATTATTTGATCAGCTATTAACTTTGCAAGTCAATTTTAAGGGTTCTTGAGATATTCTTTTATCTTACATAGTATAATTTTATGGTGTTCTTAAAGGTACACATTATCAATGAGTTGTGAACTCATATCGGCCAAGAAAAAGTAGGATAGTACAATTTGAGATATATATTTATCCTACACCGTATAATTTTTGTCTTTCTCGCCGAGAACTGTGATGCCCGTGTTTGTCAGCAGAGTTTTTTTTCACCACTGTTGGTAATGATATACATTCAAGGTGTGATGTCTTTGTGATTTAATATTTTGATTATTTAAGTTGCGGCATGAGCACGAACTAATCTCTCTGTTCTGAATATTCCATTATGAATTTTAATGTATCATTGGGTCAAAATCTCACATGCTCACTCTACTTTGTTATGTCAAAATCTCACGATTACCTATGCAATCCTTTTATTGATGAAAATTTGTCTTTAACTCTTTCGTTGATACTTATTTCTGGAATTGAACTATTTTGCCTTTGTTTACTTTGAATTTATTGGTTTCTTAAATGGTTTCATTGGTGAAGTTGGTCACATGAGAAAGGTCTGATCTCTCTGTTCTGAATATTTCATTATGGATTTGCATGTTATCACCGGATCAGAAATCTCATATGCTAACTCTACTTTGGTATGTCAAAATCTCACACTGTGCCTTTATAATCATTTTATTAATGAAACTTTTTCTTTAAACTCTTTTGTTGATACTTCTTTCCAGAACTGGACTGTGTGGCCTTTGTTTGCTTTGAATTTATAAGTTTCCTAAATGGTTTCATTGGTGAAGTTGGTCAATAAATACATTAATCTATGTTATGGAGTTGTATTTAACATTTGATTCATCTTTATCTTACTTTCTTTAGTTATCATTCTTATAAAAATGAAATGAATATACTATTTTTGGTTCAACCACTATCGTGGCATCTTTGGGAGGAATGAGACGGATTGAATTTCATTTCTAGCATTCAAGGATATAATTGTTGATGATCCACACCATGTTTTGAGCCAATGGAATGATTTTATGAACTTTTGCAATTTGCAGGGTATTGCATTGTTAGAGTTGATATTTTTAAATAATTTTGCTTTAGGCTTGGTATAACTTAGTAGGTTTACTATTGCCCACCTTAAATTTTTGTAAGTATAACATCTACAAGGTTATATAAAACAGATTAGAGAAAAAATGCTGAATGATTTTTATTCAGTGTTTGAAGTGTACACCTTTAAGTTTGAATTCATGGTTACATTTCTCTTGATAGGTGAATAACTCTGTTTAATAGCATACATTTTTTTTAATATTTTTATAGCTCTGCTTCTCAAGTTCTTGGATGGAGTGGAATTAAGGGAATCTGGTCGGGTTAGAGGATGCCAGATTGTGAAGTGCAAGAGAAGGTCAAAGTCTTGGTGTAAGCACAAGAGAAGGTCAGATCTGTTATTGATCGAGTTTATATTTTAAAAAACATTCGATCTATTTTTTAAAACATATTTGCTACTACTATTTTCACACTTTGATTTTGATTTATGATTTCCTATTTGGTAATGGTATATCTTTTTTCCCTTTTAATGTCAGGTAAGCAAGATCTACACCCGTTTTCAAGTGTTACTTAAAACGTGATCATGTAAGCTTTAATGGTGCTTCACTTTTCTTCACTGAGATTTGAATTAAAGCTTACTAATTAAACATTAAAGATTTAATGTCAGGTAAGCTTCACGTTTAATACATGTTTCTTCACTGAGATTTACTAATTAAAGCTTATTAATTAATGTTTTACTAACTAAAGCTTTACCAATTTACTAATTAAAGCTTTACTAATACCTAACATTATATAGGTATTAAACCAGGTATTAAAAATTTAATTTAAGTGGTATAATTCATACCATTGTTGGTAATGAAGCTAGACCAGTTTTGTTTATTAGCCCAGATTGGTTGTTTTTTCTTATTTTTCATTGTAACTTTTGGTTTTATGATTTCCTATAAGACCCTTATTTGGTGCTAGATATGCATCCAACTCTACTTAGACAGCTAGACGCTTTTGCGCATTTAAAATACGAGTTGGACCAACAAGAAATGCCTTGTGTCTGTACATCTCCCCTTGTGTGTATCTATTTCGTTCTCCATTTTCTTGTCCTTTAGAATGTTTTATATTTTTTGAGTGATTCTTTAATTTCGAATTTCAGGTGGACCAATGGTGCTTACTATGAAAAGAAATTTTGATTATATATGAGAGAGATGAAGTAATTCTAAGAAAAAAAGAGGAAGTAATTCCAAGAAAAAAAGAGGAAGTAGCTGCCAGGTAAGTTTATCCACTAACTTTGTTGGTAAGTTTTCTTAACGTACATATGGAATGAAAGAATATAAGTAATTTTTGAAGTTTATGAAGTTTCTTTAAATTACATATAAGTAATTTTTTAAGTTTCTTTAAAGTACATTTTTTTATGTCATCTTAGTATTAATATGAATATTTTAGAGATTTTGTTTAATTCATTTTAGTAGCTTTTTGATACTATTCAATGTTTGAGCATGTTTTAATTCATGTGTTAGCCACTCTTTTGATACAAAGTTTTGCTAATTTATCCTTCAATCTTTGGATGTTTTTACGTGAGATTTGCCTAAGAGTATGTGTACTATGGTTAAAAATTGAAGCTTTCAGTAAGCTCGGTATATGTCACCGTATGTGTTACCAATGGAATTTGCAACCTATCATGGATGAATTTTTGAATATGAATAAGTGAGTTCTCAATTCTTACTTAGAGTACACTGGAATTCTCACTAATTATATTTTCTAGGTTAGGTTAAGTACAATTCTCACTGATTATATTTGGATGGATGATTTGTTTTCATATTTTGGGTGTTTTGTTCTCAAACAACACACCCTAGGATTATCCATTGCTTATTTGTTAATTTGTTTTAAACCATCTATGAAATAGAGATTAGTTAGATGAGGGGTCAGCCTCTCTTCTTACGAATAGCTTGCTTATATCTTCCGTGACAACATCGCTTCTTCCACTAAGCTGAGGTGGATGTTGTAGACCACCTGTTGTCTCATGAATGATCCTTGAAGGAGGTAATCTCCCTCTTCAAACCTTAATTTGAGGAAAAGTGGAAGCTTATCCATTTGAGTCCAACTTGCGTGATGCATTTTGAGCCATTGCAGCTGCCACTCGAAAAGGGTGGTCAATGATTGCATATAAAATGTAGAAATAATTGTAGCAAGACTAATGAGCTTCAGCGATTGCATATTGAACAATCTCTTCCACTTTACAAAGATCTAAATCGTAGATATAGAATATTTACTTATCAATTGGATAAAGTTTTCAAATAGGTTTACTTCCATATGCTTTATGAACCCTCACAACATTGGTTCCTATTGCAGAGACTACTTAATATGCTATTGAAGTAATCACCTCTCCCAATCTCAATCTACACCATCATTTTTAGATATAACAATGAAATCTAATTATAAACAGTAAACTAAATATCCATATCTATTATGTTCAATGTTCACTTGTTTTCTTCAGTATTATGATATACTAATTCTATTTGTTTACATGAATATTTGCAATATACATAATCCTAAAGGACGAATAACAGAGATAATCCTAAAGAGCTAGTTCATACTAGACATAATCCTTAATTTTTAATTGATGCAAAGTATTCTACTCACTGTTGCAGGTCATTTGTATCGATGTTTGGGGATAATTACGAAGACGTGGTTGATGCAAAGTTATTTAGTGTATGATGTCATGGGGCATGTTTGTGAGGAAGAGTTACAGCTTTTAATATTATTTTTTTCCCATTCTTTATATTATAACTTGCTTTCTATATTGATATACACATTGCTTTCGATTCGCAATAACTTAATCTTTAGGCACTATTAGGTTTGATTAATGAATATATATTTTATGTAGCAGTTGAGTAACTATGTTCATAATGCCAACTTAAATACTTTGTAGTTGGTTTTTCTATTGATAATGCCTACTATCACATTGATAATTTCTTTTTTCTGTTGATAAATACTATTGCGGTTGATTCCCAGATTATATCTCTTGTGTATTGCCAAAATATTCTTGGGTACTTGGCGGGGAATTGGCCCACTAGGCAGGGGGAATTGCTGAGAGCCATAAGAGATCCCAACAAGAATTGGAGACCTCAATCATAATCATCAATGCATCTCTCATTACGGTACCTCTCTCTTTCTCTAATTTTCGTTTGTGTTCTTCGTTCTCCATCATATGTACATAATTAGGTCCTTCTAAGACCATTTTTTATTCATAGATGATGCATTATTAAATGTTTTAAAATATTATTATCCAAACAACGAACCACCATTACATTGATAATAACCTTAAATTACAAACCTTTGTCACAATATGTATATGTTTCCATTTAACTGTTATTCTATGGCTATGTCACTGTTTGGTGTGTAGATGTATGAGTTACTTTATATGTTGATCACTCGGATTTTATAAATCCTTAGTGGGTAAGGTCTCACATAACGAACGACCATAAACTATGTATTTTGTTACAAACTCCCTCTTTTGGGAATTCTCTAGCGTCATGTTAGCGACACATTGTATTTGGTATATAATTAATAATTATCATGGTTTATATAATATTTGACTAGTTATTCCAATTGACTAATTATATTTTTTGTTTTGTATCAGGTTTCATTTTGAAAACTAAGAACAATCATTGCAGTGGAACATGTGGGATAACCTCAATTAATATATGTGGTTTTTTTAAAAGAAGTTTGTTTTGTTGAACTATTTGTTTGATGAATTTGGACTTTTTGAATATTGTACGATTGGTTGTTACCCCTTAAGCCGGGTGGATAGTCCAATAAAAAAAGGAGACTATGCCCTTTTTTTTTTTGAAATTGACACTTTGTTAATTTGAGACACAATGTGAATTCAATTGTTGAGTATTGTATATTTCATGTTATAAGTGAGTCTATTTGATGAATTTAGACTATTTGAATGTTGTTGGACTATTTTTAATTTGTTAAGCAGGGTGGATAGTCCTAAAAACAAAGGAGATTACGGTGCCAATTTTTTTAAAATTATATTTTGTTGTCTTGGGGAACAAAATTTGTGCCTTTTTGCAATTAAATATTTTGAAAATTTGTTGTTTTGCGATTACCAGTGTGCCTTCAGGCACGGGCATACCCTTATATATATATATATATATATATATATATGTGTGTGTGTGTGTGTGTGTCCTTTCATGTATGCGACATGCAAAGGAATCTACCGTTGGTGTCTCGTTCGTGCTCTATCAGCAAGTCCAGAGGAATCTCTCATCCCAAGATGAGTTCTAAACGACTTTTTGAAGAAACTCTTGTAAAAATCTTGAATAGAACACAAGATGTATTAAATAGTTTGTAAGAACAAATTACTTAAGAATCTTAGAAATAGATTTTTAGTCTAAACCTAAGTCTATGCACATGAGACAAGTATTTTTTACGTGGTAATACCCTACCAAAATTGGAAAAACATCCACAGAGGTGTCTACACCTCAAAACAAAAAATTCACAAAAATAGTTTTAAGGTTCAAACACTCTGTCATATAAAACAGACCTATTCTAAGTCCATAAATATACCTACACTACTAAGTTATTTTCTGACTTCTTTAAGGCTCTGATGTTGTCATTTCTCTATTCTTTATCACTGTTCCCTTTCTCCTATAGCTTTACGTCAACTCAAAACTCCGAACCTTTCAACCAACAACACTTTAGTGATGGTGAGTGATTGTGTTATGAGTGTAGTGCCTAAAATCACATGCATGCACTCACACACACACACACACACTTAATTACATACAAATCCTATAAATATATAACAGGTCTAAGAATGAGATGTATATTTTCCCAAATCAGAATTTTAGACTTAACCTTTTCTCAAAAATAGTTTCAAGATCTGATATCTTATATGAATCTTTCAAAACAAAGATCCTAAGAAATTGTTTATACACAAGTTTTTCGAAGTGAAAAATTATCGGATCTAGACTATGTAAGTCATAAATTCAGTTTTGAGAAAAAATGAGAGATGTTGGATATAATAGTACAAATATGATATAAATAGTATCCAACACCAGTGAATGATTACTTACTAAAAGAAATCACAACAACCTAAGATTCTATGTGAAAATGTATCACAGAATCAGATCTACAAGTTTATAATAAGAAACGAGTTTTAAAATCGCGAGTTGTTGAAAAAGAGGTATAGACTAAGAGGACATTTGAAACCAGAAGCCTTAACTTTCAAACCTAATTTTCTGAAAATAATTTTCAAGAATTTTTTTACGAAAATTCTATTTCTCTCTTATTTTTCCTCTCTTATCTCTCTTATTTTTCTCCCTTCTCTTAGACTTCCTAAACTACTAAAATGTTGAGACGAATGCTCCTTTTATAGGATGGCTGGAAGGATCTGGAACGATGGATTAAATTAAGGGCTGAGATTAAATGACTGTTCGATGTTTAAATCCAAGGGCTTATAATGCACCGCACAAAGTCTAACACTGATTAGTTGAAAGCATATGCACTAGGATCACAAATAAACGCATACAGACCTTAGATTATTTTGATCGAACGATTGAAAGTAAGTCTTGTAAATGTGAGAGACAGAAAACACATAATCATCCAATGATATACAACCACGTGCCAGCCTCACATTCAAATATAAATGCCTTTTTCTTTATCTTTTTATAATCTCAATTTCACCCACAAAATTGTGTAGTGGTTTTGGATTATACCCAACACAAGTTTTAGGAATTTTTTAGTATATGAAATTAAACCCCAAACATTTTAAAATCAAAATTTTAATTCTTTAAAAATAGATTTTAAATGTTTAAAAATTCCTAAAAATGTTTTTGAAATCCCCAAAACTTCCTAATTAGTGTAGAAAATTAATTTTAATCCAAATTAACACACATCACTCATATGTGAAATGAAATATGCAAATGTGCAATCCTAGGGTGTTTTATGTGTTGGTTTTCTACCTAATGACTTTGATCTTTGTTGATGTAGATGTACTTGAAGTTGTAATGAAGTTAGAAGAGTGACTCGATTTTGTCTTCTTTCGAAACTAGTTGAGCTCCTATATAGTATAGACTCAAGTAAGTCAGCTATACAGTGTGCTTAAATCTCCCCCTTTGGAAATGAGAGATGAAATCTCCTTTGAGTCATCTAGGATAGGGATAAAAAATTAAGAAAAACCCTATTCCTAAGCAAACTTTCTATCTACCCCATTTCCTAGAAATCAAAAAGTACATAACTCAACTATGAATAGACCAATACCCTAAATATATCTGATGAAACTGATTCCTAAAATAAAACTATCAGCTCATGGCAAAGATCAAGAATTAGTCGATAATTTTTATAATAAATAGCCAGATGGACTCAAATATCTCTCCCTCATTTGGTATCAAATGAACAAAGGGTAAAAACACATAATAGAAATATATCAAGCATGTAAATATCGACCTATCAACCTAAATCATTCAACGGGTCACCTCAAGGGTCTCCTATATAAAATAGAAATAGGAGGCCTCTTTTGTCATTTTTCAAATGACCGTGCGTTATATCCTCAAAGAGCAACTATAAGCAAGAAAGTAATCGGAGGACATAATAATAAGTAATAGAAATCTATTCAGGAATAATCATACCAATGGATTTTTTTAATGATTCAAACCGAAAATTATCCATAGGTTTGTTGAACAAATCAGCTAGTTGATGTCTAGTGAATAAATAGTTTATCTCCAATTCTTTGTAATCAACTAATTCACGTATAAAAATATATGTTATCTTAATATGTTTAGTACGCGAATGTTGAACATGATTCTTAAATATATTTATCACACTTTGATTATCTTAATATAGATTTAGTTTTTCTTCATTAATTCCATAATCACTAAGCATTTTCTTAATCCACATTAATTGAGCGCAACAACTTCCTGTGGCCATATATTCTGATTCTGTTATGAGTGCAGTTTTGCTCTTTACTTCTCCATCCTACTAAGTAATTACCTATATAATAACAAGAACCGATAATGCTTTTGTTGTCTTCAGAACAACGAGCCTAATCGGCATCGGTGTATCCTACAATTGTGTTAGATGTATCGTTTGTATACTATATACATAGGTTTATTATCCCTTTAACATATTTGATTATTCGTTTAACACACAAATGTGACTTTCCTTAGATGCACTTTGGTAACAAGAACAAACACGCACAACATACATGATATCAGGAAGAGAAGATGTTAGGTACAACAGACTGCCTATCATACTTCTATATAGAAAATGATCTATAGGTTTCCCATGCTCATCTTTAGATAGTTTCATAGAAGTAATTAGGGGTGTAAACGGGTCGGGTCTGGATCGGGTAAGGGTGTATCCAGATTCGATACGGGTATTTTTTTAGCGGATCGGGTCTTTCCCGATTACCCGTCGGGTCTCAGAAAATGGATCCAGACTCGGATTCGTTAAGGACACGGAGACCCGACCCGAAAACCTGTTATTAACAGTTATATATATATATATATATATATAACAGTTATGTAATAACAGTTAACTATATATATAAACTAACTTATATAATATAACAGTTATATAATAGATATATAAACTAACAGTTAACTATATATATATATATATATATAATAATAACATAATTGTTATATATATATATAACAGTTAACTGTTATTACATAACTGTTATATATATACACGTTCGGGTCGGGTACTTATCGGATCGGAGTCATGTATATCCAGATTTGGTCCATTAACTAATCGGGTAATCAACTAATCGGATAATCGGGTCTATAAAATTTTCTCAGATCCGTTAATTCGAATCAGGTCCGGATCGGGTCCGGGTCCAGACCGGTCCATTGATATCCCTAGAAGTAATCATGGGAGTCCTAGCAACCTTGGCATTATCTAATACGAATTTTTTCACTAACTCTATTGCGTACTTAGACTGCGATATAAATAACCCATCATCTTTTTGTTTGACTTGAAGTCCCAAGAAATATTAAAGCTCCCCTATATGCGACATTTGGAATTCACTGTGTATAATTTTAGAAAACTCTTCAACCTCAGACAGGGAAGTAGAACAAAATATAATGTCGTCAACATAAACCTTAGCTATTAAGACATGCTTGTTAAAATGTTTAGCCAATAATGTCTGGTTATTTCCACCGTGTTGAAAACCTTTATTGATAAGAAAGGTCGACAGACGTTCGTACCAGGCCCGAGGGACTTGATTTAAACCATATAATGCCTTTTTCAATCTTTACACATAGTTTGGGTAATGAGGATCAATAAATCTTTTTGGTTGTTCAACGTAGGTCTCCTCAGTCAAAATACCATTCAAAAAGGAGGATTTTACATCCATCTGATAGAGTGTGAATCATAAGTGACAAGCTATGGCCAAGAGTAAGCGAACAGACTCAAGGCGTGTGATCGGGGCGAAGGTATCTTCAAGATTTATTCCTTCAACTTGAGAGTATACATGTGCAACTAATCTAGCTTTATTTCTAACTATCATCCCAGATTCATCTGTTTTATTTTTAAAAATCCAGCGAGTGCTAATAACCCTTTTATTTTCTGGTCTAGGTACAAGATACCACACGTCATGACTTTTAAATTGGACGAGCTCTTCCTATGTAGCACCTATCCAAAATTACTCATTGAGTTCTTCATTCACATTCTTTGGTTTTACTAGAAAAATAAAGCATGCAAAATGAGAAAAAATACGTAATTAGGATCTTGTATGCACTGGCTCATCAAGGTTACCAACAAAATTATCTATGGAATGATCTTTAGAAACTCAGTCAGGCAGTCTCAGTTGGTAAAGGATCATATTTCACTGGAGAGTCATATGTAAAACTATTTTCAGACTCATCCACTATAGTTGGTCCTTGATCTTTACTCTCGACATTAGTGTCCCTCACTATCACATTTATCGATTCCATAATTAGTTTGGTACGCATATTATAAATGCGATAAGCCCCACTATTAGGGGAGTAACCTAAAAATATGGCTTTGTCACCACGGGTTTCAAACTTAGATAGGTGTTCTCTATCTTTGCACACATAACAAGTACTCCCAAAAGTTCAAAAATATTTTAAATTGTGATTTTTGCCATTCCAAAGTTCATAGGAAGTTTTTTTGGTATTTTTTTGAAGGTAAACCCGATTGATAATATGACACGTTGTTTGAACTGCCTCAACCCAAAAGTATTTTGGCAAGTTCTTAACATATATTATTACCCTAGCCATTTCTTGGATTGTGCGATTTCGCACTGAACTCATTTTGATAACCATTATAGTTACAATATTCTGTCACACCCAAGTCTTTACATTCACCTCGTCTATCACTTCTTAGTCGATTAACTTGGGAGTCTTTTTCATTCTTGATTCTTAAAAGAATTTTCAAAAATTCTCGGAATGTATCAGATTTTTGTTTTAAAAATGCTACCCAAGTGAATTGAGTAAAATCATCCACAATAACTCAAATGTAGCTATTGCCACAGAGGCTAACAGTTCGATATGGACCCATAAGATCAATGTGGATTAGCTCTATTTTTGCTATTTTTGCTTCATGACATGGCCCACAGACAATATTTAAAATTGGTTTTATTTTAGGTAAACCTCTAACTATATCATGAGAGCTTAGTTTTCCTAGATTATCGTAATTAATGTGACCCAAACAATTATGCCAAATTTCATTGCTATCAAGTATGGCTAACCTACAAGTTTCATTACCCAGATTTATTGTGTAGAAATTATTTGGGGTCCTGTGACCTGTAAGTATGCAATCACCATTCCCATTTATAATTTTACAGTTAGTTTTTGAGAATGTGAGTGTGTGGTTGGAGTCACAAAATTATAATATACTTAACAGGTTAGCTTTAAGACCTTTCACTAATAGGACATCTTTGAGAATGGGGAGTCATTTTTCTTGGAGTGTTCCTTTAGCTAATATCTGAGCTTATACTCTATCCCCAAACAAAACTTTTCCTCCTAAGAAGTCAGTTTTGTCAAATAATTTAGTATCGTCTCCGGTCATATGCGTGGAACATCTAGAGTCGAACTACCAACCAAAAGCAGTGTATTCAGCTTTTAAAGCACTTATAACAATGTTTCACTTCAGCTAAGGTAGTAGATCGTCCATCTAACCCATATAGATCTAGTCTTGACTTATTTGTGAGCTTTTGTTTTAGATATAGATTTAAGACTCTTTCTCTTAGATATATTCTTAGCGTTAGATCTTTTCTTCCTATTCTTATAGTTGATATTTAGGAAGTACATAGTTATTCCTTCTCTGTCTAGAATAGCTAAAGTTTTTATAGACTGGTGAATTATAGATCAGTTTGTACAGTCATTTTTGAAAAAATTCATCGAGACAGTGTCCATAAATATCATAATAGGAACAGTATTGGTGGTTGGATGGTTTTTTGACATTTTAAAAACCTTTGAAAAGAGGTTTGTCCATCTTTTGGACTTTGGTTTTATGTCTAACTGCAACGGGGTTTGAATGAGGAATCTCCTTGTCTAATAGTGGGCAAACGTACTTAGCCTTAGATTTAACAGTTGGCTTTGGACGATTTTCAATCAGATTATCTGGCCTCTTTTGTTTATTATCAAAATCTCTCTTCAAGGCTTAAAATCAGGACATAGGTCATCAGGTCTTTTTCCAAAAGACACAAATTGCACAGGCTAAAAAGTTTTAGTTTGTGTCTTAGTTTTTTTATTAAAACCTATACCCGTTTTGTCTTCAGAATTGGTTTTGCTAGAAGCAACACAATCTTCAAAACAATTAGAATTGTTTTCAAATTTAGAATTTTTTTTGAAGACTATTGAAACTTTTTCTTTGGATTGTTCTAATTCTATCAAAGTTGCCTTACATTTCTTTTCCAAAACTTCATTTGACTCAAAAGGTCCTTTAATTTTTCAACAAAAGACTTATCTTTGGTTTCATAGGCCAAACACTGATTAGTATAGTCCTCTGCATTCTGTTTCACCATTAGGCTTAAGGCTTCTATTTTCTCAGTTAGGTCCTTGACTGTCTTCTCTAGTTTAGTGATCTTCCTAAGAGTCTGTGTAAAGTGTGTGAATGTCAGCGACATCATCATTATCGCACTCATTAAGTGAAGTGTGTGAGTTTCCCCCTAATACTTCATTCATTATACTAACACACACATTCAATTCATCATTGATGCGTTCACTTTGACTCACACACATCATCGTAGAGGTAATACTAGCAGTATCATTAGTATTAATATTATCTAAGTAGAGGGAAAATAAACCAGAAGTAGGCAAGACATCATAGGTAATAGCATCACTTGGCATGATAGCATCATATTCAACATTATTTACAGATATATCATCATAATAGACTATTTTAGCAAAAAAGGACATGTAAGGGTTAAAAGTGTTGGAAGATTCAGGCTTATCTTCTTCAGAATCACTTGAATCATCCTAAGTCTTACTGATATGTGCTCTAGCAGTGTTATTCAATTTAACCCTATAATTAGTAGCTAAGTGACCCATTTTAGCACATCTGTAACACTGAGTGTTTTTAAGGTCTCTTTGAGGTCTGTGATTGGTCTCAGTATTGAGTTTGTCATAATTCCTCTCATGAGGCTTGTTATTGGAGTGATTAGGATATCCCACCCACCCTTATTTAAATGCAGTCTTGTTTCTAAACTTCAAGATTTTCTTAAATTATTTTAACATAAGGGCTATCTGATTATCCAATGTATCCAAATCACATTCCCCATAAGATTCAAGGTAAATATTAAGCATAACTAATTGAGGTGAGGTCACTTTAGACTGAAATACAACATTTGAACTAGTTTTCCTTTTCTGATGATTGGATATATGCCTTTTACATTCAAGTTCCATTTCTATAGTACTAAGTTTGCTATTAAGGATTTCAAGGGTCAAGTACGGGTCGTCTATCTCCTCAATTACACAACTTTTGTTATCAAACTAAGAGGGAAGAGATCTTAGAATTTTTGAAACTATTTATTTCCTATTATACATTATACCATCTGCATGCAATTTTGTAATAATATATGTCAATCTAATGTAGAATTCATCAAATGTCTCAGTCTCATGCATAAGAAAAGTGTTATATTATTATACAACATCTGTGTTTTGGCAACCTTAACACATTCATTTCTTTCATGGGCTGTGAGTAACTTGTCCCAATCTTCCTTAGATATAGAGCATATAGAAATACATTTAAATTCGTGCTCATTATCAGACATGAAAATTGCATTTTTCCCTTTGTTATTACTTAAGGAGGCATGTTTCCCTTCTTTAATAATCTCACTGAGGAACTTTTTAATCCTTTCAGTACTACCTTCTTCTATAGGCTTAATTGGATGAGAGTATACATTTTCAATTGCTTACCAGACATCATATCCCAATGTCCCTTGGGTGAAAGCAATCATCATTACGTTATCATAAGAGAAATTGGTTCCATCAAAGAGGGGAGGTCTGGGAAGATTTCCAAGATTCTCAAATTTTTTGTCCATAAAAGATTTTTAAACAGTTTCAAAGTACAGGATCAGAAGTTTTGAAGAAAATAGCATGCTCTGATTCCAATTGAAAAACCCAAACTTAGTTATTTTGACAACTGTTATAAAAATTAAATGAGTTCCAAACTACTTTTTGAAGAAACTCTTGTAAAAATATTGAATAGAACACAAGGTGTGTTATAACAGTTTGTAAGAACAAATTACTTAAGAATCTCGAAAATAGGTTTTTAGTTTAAACCTAAGTCTATGCAGGAAATTATAGTAATGGAAGACTAAACAACACACACATGAGACAAGAATTTTTTACGTGGTAAAACCCCACCAAAATTGGAAAAACATCCACGGAGGTGTCTACACCTCAAAACAAAAAATCCACTAAAACAGTTTTAAGGTTCAAACACTCAACAGATCATACAAAACAGACCTATTCTAAGTCCAGAAATATACCTACACTACTCGGCTATTTTTACTTCTTTAAGGCACTGATGTTGTCATTTCTCTGTTCTTTAGCTCTGCTCCCTTTCTCTTTTAGCTTTACGTCGACTCAAAAGTTAGAACCTCTCAACGAACAACACTTTAGTGATGGTGAGTGATTGTGTTGTGAGTGTTGTGCCTAAAATCACATGCCTTCACACACACACACACACACACACACACACTTAATTACATAAGAATCCTATAAATATACAACAGATCTAAGAACGAGACGTATATTTTCTCAAATAAGAATTTTAGACTTAATATTTTCTCAATAATAGTTTCAAGATCTGATTTCTTATATGGATCTTTGTAAACGGAGATCCTAAGAAATTATTTATACACAAATTTTTCGAAGTGGAAAATTATCTGATCTAGACTATGTAAGCCATAAATTTAGTTTTGGCAAAAAACGAGAGATGTTGGATAAAATAGTACAAATGTGATTTAAACAATATCCAACACTAAAGACTGATTTCTTACTAAATGAAATCACAACAACCTAAGATTCTAAGTGAAATTGTATCACAGAATCAAATCTACAAGTTTCTAATAAGAAACGAGTTTTAAAATCGTGAGTTGTTGCAAGAGAGGTATAGACCAAGATGATATTGAAACCAGAAACCCTAACTCTCAAACCTAATTTTCTGAAATTAATTTTCAAGAGTTTTTGTATGAAAATTCTATTTCTCTCTTATTTTTCCTCTCTTTTCTTCTCTCAGACTTCCTAAACTACTAAAATGTTGAGACGAATGCTCCTTTTATAGGATGGTTGGAAGGATATGGAACGATGGATTAAATTAAGGGCCGAGATTAAATGACCGTTCGATGTTTAAATCCAAGGGCTTATAATGCACCGCACAAAGTCTAATACATATTGGTTGAAAGCGTATGCACTGGGATCACAAATAAACGCATTCTAACGGTTGAAAGTAAGTCTTGTAAATGTGAGAGGCAGCAAACACATAATCATCCAATGATATACAACCACGTGTCAACATCATATTCGAATATAAACGGGTTTTTCTGATCTTTTTATAATCTCAGTTTCACCTTTAAAATTATGTAGCGGTTTTGAATTTTACCCAACACAAGTTTTGAGAACTTTTTGATATATGAAATTAAACCCCGAACATATTAAAACCCTAAATTTGAATTCTTTAAAAATAGATTTTAAATGTTTAAAAATTCCTACAAATGTTTTTGAAATTCCCAAAAATTCCTAATGAGTGTAGAAAATTAATTTTCATCCAAATTAACACACACCACTCGTGTGAAATAAAATATGCAAATGTACAATCCTACGATGTTTGTTGTGTTGGTTTTCTACTTGATGAGTTTGATATTTGCTGATGTAGATGTACTCAAAATTGTAATTTAGTAAGAGGGGTGACGCAATTTTATCTTCTTTCCAAACTAGTTGAGCTCCTATATAGTATAGACTCAAGTGAGTCAACTATATAGTGTGCTTCAAATACATATCACAATAATAAAGTCATGTTGTTCATAGGATGATTTAATTAGGTGAATGTACTAGCCTATAATAATTAAACGGTCATCCCTACCGAAACCATAATATTGTATAATTTTTAATCTTACTAGGGTTTATTATATACATAATTAGGAAAATGATATATAGATAACTTTAGTAATATGAACAACTTAACAATCATTTATTATACTTTTTCGCATAGTATTTTAATCATAATGATTCACATGAATAGTTTCGACACATCATTAGAGAGAATATGGCATACCGATAAACCTCTCATAAATCATCTCACTATAGTATACACCTACACCTTCGGACGTCTCCTGTGCCTCTACTAGTATTGACTAAATGAGGTCCTGACTCATAAAACCTCAAAATATACCAAGAGGAAATCACTACCCCCTCACATTAATCTTGTAACCACATATCAACGTCTACATAGAAGGATTAACACTACACCAAATCCTGCTAATGCTCAAGCCCAGTGGGTCATGGACTTGGGCCGTGACCAGCTGGTCGCAGACTTGGGCCGTGATTAACTCAATATTTGGCGTGACCATATTTATTACCACACTAAATCATCGATGCTCTGGAAGTGGTCATGGACCAAATCCGTGACCATTGTGGGTTTCGGACTTGGGCCGTGACCAGGGTGTGGCCATCTTGGCACCAAATTTTCCCCCGAAAGTCCTTCCAAACTTGTCATGGATGGGTCACAGACTTGGGTCGTGACCAAAGGCATGACGAAGTAAAAAACACACGCATTGAGGGTCACGACTTCGAGCCGTGACCATTTCTTAGTGTGGGTCACAAATATGGGGCAAAACTCGAAATAGCCCCCGAACGGCCCTGTGAGAGGCACCAACACCTCGCACGGGACCAATGTAACTCGTATGAACAGACCGTGTGATCAGGAGACCACCGGTTTGAGAATACGATGATAATTTGAAAATATCTAGACTTAGGCTTAAAAAATGGCATTAGAGGGCAAAACCCCGAAACAACCCCCGAACGACCTCGTAAGAGGCACCAATACCTCGCACGGGACCAATGTAACTCGTACGAACAGACCGCGGGATCATGAGACTCCCGGTTTGAGAGTACGAGGATAAATTACATATATCAGGAATTAGGCTAAAAAAATATGGCTTTAGAGTGCAAAAACTCGAAACAACCCCCGAACGGCCCTGTGGGAGGCACCAACAGCTCGCACGAGACTATTGTAACTTGTACGAACTGACCGCGCGATCACGGGATGCCCGGTTTGAGAATACAATGATAAATTGAAAATATATCGACTTAGGCCTAAAAAATGGTATTAGAAGGCGAAACCCCGAAACAACCCCCGAACGGCCCCGTGAGATGCATCAACACCTCGCATGGGACCAATGTAACTCGTATGAACTGACCACGCGATCACGGGACCCCCAGTTTGAGAATACGATGATAATTAGAAAATATCTAGAGTTAGGCTTAAAAAATGGCATTAGAGGGCGAAGCCAGAAAATAACCCCCGAACGGCCACGTGAGAGGCACCAACACCTCGCACGGGACCAATGTAACTCGTAGGAACAAACATCGCGATCATGGGACCCCCAATTTGAGAATATGAGGATAATTTGAAAATATCGGGACTTAGGCTTAAAAACATGGTGTTAGATGGCCAAAACCTGAAACAATCCCCGAACAGCCCCGTGAGAGGCACCAACACCTCGCAGGGGACCAATGTAACTCGTACGAACAGACTACATGATCATGAGACCACCGGTTTGAGAATTCGATGATAATTTGAAAATATCTAGACTTAGTCTTAAAAATGGCATTAGAGGGAGAAATCCTAAAACATCCCCCGAACGGCCCCGTGAGAGGCACCAACACCTCATACGGGACCAATGTAACTCGTATGAACAGACCACACAATCACGAGACTCCCGATTTGAGAGTGAGGATAATTTGCATGTATCAGGAGTAAGGCTAAAAAACGTGGCTTTAGAGTGCAAAAATTTGAAACATAACCCGAACGGCCACCAACACCTCGCACGGGACCATTATAAATCGTACGAATGGACCGTGCGATCACGAGACCCCCGGTTTGAGAATATGATGATAATTTGAAAATATATAGAGTTAGGCTAAAAAAATGGCATTAGAAGGAGAAATACCGAAACACCCCCGAACGGTCCTATGAGAGGCACTAACATGCTGCATGAGACCAATGTAACTCGTAGGAACTGACCGCGCGATCACGGGACCCCCGGTTTAAGAATACGAGGATAATTTTCAAATATCAGGACTTAGGCTTAAAAACATGGCGTTAGATGGCTAAAACCCAAAACATCCCCTAAACAGCCCCGTGAGAGGCACCAACACCTTGCACGGGACCATTATAACTCGTACAAACTAATCGCGTGATCACGAGACCCCCGGTTAACGAATACGAAAATAATTTGAAAATATCTAGACTTAGGCTTAAAAAATGGCATTAGAGGGCGAACCCCCAAAATAACTCACGAATGGCCCCGTAAGAGGCACCAACACCTTGCAAGGGACCAATGTAAATTATACGAACTGACCGCGGGATCACGGTACCCCTGGTTTAAGAATATGAAGACAATTTGCAAATATCTAGACTTAGGCTTAAAAAATGGCATTAGACGGTGAAACCCTGGAACAACCCCCGAACGGTCCTATGAGAGGTACCAACACCTCGTACGGGATCAATGTAACTCGTACGGACAGATCGCGCGATCACGAGACCACCGATTTGTGAATTCGACGATAATTTGAAAATATATAGACTTAGGCATTAAAACATGACGTTAGTGGGTGAAAACTCGAAACAACCCTCGAACGGTCCCGTGAGTATCACCCACATCTCGCACGGGACCAATGTAACTCGTACGAACTGACTGCACGATCACGAGACTCCCAGTTTGAGAATACGACGATAATTTTCATATTTCTAGACTTAGGCATTAAAACATGGCGTTAGTGGGTGAAAACCTTAAACAACCCTTGAACAACCCCGTGAGTGGCACCTACACATCGCACTGGGAAAATGTAACTCGTACGAACGGACCACGTGATCACGAGTCTCCCGGTTTGAGAGTACGAGGATAAATTGCATATATAAGGAATTAGGCTAAAAATTATGGCTTTAGAGTGCACAAACTCGAAATATCACCCGAACGGCCCTGTAAGAGGCACCAACAGCTCACACGAGGCCATTGTAACTTGTACGAACTGGCCGTGCGATCACGGGATGCCCGGTTTGAGAATACAACGATAATTTAAAAATATATCGACTTAGGCCTAAAAAATGGCATTAGAAGGCGAAACCCCGAAATAACCCCCGAATGGACCATGAGAGGAATCAACACCTCGCACGGGACCAATGTAACTCGTAGGAACTGACCGCGCGATCACGAGACTCTTGGTTTGAGAGTACGAGGATAAATTGCATATATCAAGAATTAGGCTAAAAAACATGGCTTTAGAGTGCAAAAACTCGAAACAACACCCGAACGGCCCTGTGAGAGGCACCAACAACTCGTACGGGACCATTATAACTTGTAGGAACGTATCGCGTGATCACGGCATGCCTACTTTAAGAATACAATGATAATTTGAAAATATCTAGACTTAGGCTTAAAAAATGGCATTAGAGGGCGAAACCCGAAAACAACCCCCGAACGACTACGTGAGAGGCACTAACACCTCGCACGGGACCAATATAACTCGTAGGAACAGACCGCATGATCAAGGGCCCCCCGATTTGAGAATACGAGGATACTTTGAAAACATGAGGACTTAGGCTTAAAAACATGGCGTTAGATGGCCAAAACTCAAAACAACCCTCGAACGACTACGTGAGAGGCACCAACACCTCGCACAGGACCAATGTAACTAGTACGAACAGACCACGTGAT
This sequence comes from Sambucus nigra, assembly GCA_949130495.1. Taxonomy (NCBI): domain Eukaryota; kingdom Viridiplantae; phylum Streptophyta; class Magnoliopsida; order Dipsacales; family Adoxaceae; genus Sambucus; species Sambucus nigra. Next base: position 27,727,847 of record OX422208.1, on the reverse strand, counting down.
CATGAGACCACCGGTTTGAGAATTCGACGATAATTTGAAAATATCTAGACTTAGGCTTAAAAAATGGCATTAGAGGGAAAGGCGCCAACATTTCATATGGGACCAATATTACTCGTACGAACAGACCATGGAATCACGAGACTCCCAGTTTAAGAGTAAGAGGGTAATTTGCATATATTAGGACTAAGGCTCAAAAACATGACTTTAGAGTGCAAAAACTCAAAACAGAACCCGAATGGCCCCATGAGAGGCACCAACACCTCGCACAGGACCATTGTAACTCGTACGAACATACCGCGTAATCAAGGGATCCCCAGTTTGAGAATACGACAATAATTTAAAAATATATAGAGTTAGGCTTAAAAAATGGCATTAGAAGGAGAAACCCCAAAATAACCCCCGAACGGTCCAGTTAGAGGCACCAACATCTCGCACGGGACCAATGTAACTCGTAGGAACTGACCGCGTGATCACGGGACCTCCGATTTGAGAATATGAGGATAATTTTAAAATATCAGGACTTAGGCTTAAAAACATGGCGTTAGATGTCCAAAACCGAAACAACCCCTAAACGGCACCGTGAGAGGCACCAACACCTCGCACGAGACCAATGTAAATCATACGAACTGACCGCGCGATCACGGTACCCCAGGTTTGAGAATACGATGATAATTTATAAATATCTAGACTTGGGCTTAAAAAATGGCATTAGAAGGCGAAACCCCAAAACAACCCCTGATTGAACCTGTGAGAGGTACCAAACCTCGTACGGGACCAATGTAACTCGTACGAACAGATCGCGCGATCACAAGACCACCGGTTTGAGAATTCGATGATAATTTGAAAATATATAGACTTAGGCAATAAAACATGACATTAGTGGGTGAAAACCCGAAATAGCCCCTGAATGGCCCCGTGAGTGGCACCAAACACCTCGCACGAGACTAATGTAACTCGTACGAACTGACCGCGCGATCACGGGACTCTCGATTTGAGAATACGATAATAATATGCATATTTCTAGACTTAGGCATTAAAACATGGCGTTAGTGTGTGAAAATCCAAAACAGCCCCCGAACGGCCCCGTGAGAGGCACCAACACCTCGCACGAGACCAATGTAACTCGTATGAACTGATCGCGCAATCACGGGACTTTTGGTTTGAGAATACGATGATAATTTGCATATTTCTAGACTTAGGCATAAAAACATGGCGTTAGTGGGTGAAAACCCGAAACAGCCCTGTGAGTGGCACCAACACCTCACACGGGACCAATTTAACTCGTAGGAACTGATCGTGCGATCAAGGGACTCCCTGTTTAAGAATACAACGATAATTTGCATATTTCTAGACTTAGACATTAAAACATGGTGTTAGTGGGTGAAAAACCAAAACAGTCCCCGAACGGCCCCGTGAGACGCACCTAAACCTCGCACGGGACCAATGTAACTCGTACGAACTCATTGTGCGATCACGGGATTCCTGATTAGAGAATACAATGATAATTTGAAAATATATAGACTTAGGCTTAAAAAATGGCATTAGAGGGCGAAAACCCGAAACAGCCCCCGAACGGCCCCGTGAGTGGCACCAACACCTCGCATGGGACCAATGTAACTCGTACGAACTGACCACGCGATCACGGGACTCCCATTTTGAGAATACGACAATAATTTTCATAGTTTTAGACTTATGCATAAAAACATGGTGTTAGTGGGTGAAAACCCAAAATAGCCCCCCGAATGGTCCCTTAAGTGGCACCAACACCTCGCACGGGACCAATGTAACTTGTATGAACTGACCGCGCGATAACAGGACTCCCGTTTTGAGAATACGATGATAATTTGAAAATATATAGACTTAGGCTTAAAAAATGGCATTAGAGGGAGAAAACTCGAAACAGCCTCCGAACGGCCCCATGAAAGGCACCAACACCTCATACGGGACCAATGTAACTCGTATAAACTGACCGCGTGATCAAGGGATCCCCAGTTTGAGAATACAATGATAATTTGAAAATATATATACTTAGGCATTAAAACATGGAGTTAGTGGGTGAAAACCCGAAATAGTCCCGAAACGGCCCCGTGAGTGACACCAACATCTCGCACGGGACCAATGTAACTCGTACGAACTAACCGCACGATCACGGGACTCCCGGTTTGATAATACGACGATAATTTTCATATTTATAGACTTAGGCATTAAAACATTGATATGTTGATAATTATAACTCATTATGCAATTTTTCAACTTGAATAATTTTTTTGTAAAACTACTTGGTTACTGATATCATTGTTTTTTTATCCTATCATTTGTAGGATTTTTGCACGTGGAACAAATGTAGAAGGCAATGGTTTACAACATAAAGATTGTATATATAATGTTGTGGACATTCTGGATTATGTTTTTTATGTGTTACAGCCGTGCGGGCTTTTATTGTTTAGTTTTATGGTCGTGCGAGCTTTATAATAAGCAAGTTTTATATTTACAGGATTTTGAATGTCCAGAAAACAGAGAAAACTCTGCCCAATTTGTTTTTGGTATGTGAATTATTAAGACGTGTAATATTTTTAAGTTTTTATATATATATTTGTTTATTAACAACGTTCCTGATTCGCAATTTGTGATTTTTTTTATTGTTTTGCCAATAATAAATATTTGTAACACCTCATACGTGTCAAACGTTACATGTAGCAACCGATCGTGCAGTCACAGGACCCCCGATTTAGGATTGGACCAAAAAAGGACATTTTTTTTAAAATTATATTTAAATATGGTCATGGACTTTGTCCATGACCATTTTTATTTTTTCCGTCGCCCATAAAAATGGTCGCGGCCAAAGTCCATGACCCCTAACCGTGACGAAAAAACCTTTTTTTTCGTCGCGGTGTGGGTCACGGACTTTGGCCGCGACCATTTTCTGTCACGGTTGTGGGTCACGGATTTGGGCCGCGACTATTTTTTTTTCGTCGCGGTGTGGGTCACTGACTTTGGCTGCGACCAATTTTGTCACGGTTATGGGTCATGGATTTGGGCCACGACTATTTTTTTTCGTCGCGGTGTGGGTCACGGACTTTGGCCGCGACCAATTTTTGTCACGATTGTGGGTTACGAACTTAGGCCGCGACCATTTTTTTCCCTATCGCGGTATGGGTCACGGCCCAAGTTCGCGACCATCTTTTGTGACCCCTGCGGGCCGTGACCATTTTTTGGTCATGGACTTGGACCGCGACCCACGAAATTGGTCGTGCCCGAAATGGTCACGGCCCAAGTCCGCGACGCACACTCTTGGTCAGGGATTTTGGCCGTGACCATTCGTAGAATTTGGTGTAGTGCAAGACCCATTATCCCAACATAGTAATGATGACCTCAACATGTTGAATAAAGATAATAAACCTATACATAACATGCATCATTAGCCCGGGATGTAATCTGCAACCTATCTCTCGCTTCGCAAAAAATCCATGGCCAGTAGATTCACCACGAACCTACACACGCACCTATGGTATGTTCACTCACATAAAGACTTGAAAATAGGTACACATAGCCTATACGTCATCACTATGAAATCATATATTGGTTCCTAACCATATATTGATATCCCAAACACAATTTCATCGTAAAGAGTTGTAAAGTATTCTTTAATCTAAGGAACCTGCATACTGGTCCTAAACCATAATTAAAAGTCTTCCAAAATTATTTTAACTCCTATATTATCATTCCCAATTGGTGCCTAAGGATTACTAATTGTTATTTAATTTATTAAACTATTCCAACATATTTGAAGGCATTAGGTATTCTCCACCATGCTCAAATCACCTACTGGTCTAAAATTATGATTAACATTATCCTAAAACCTTCACAAACCATCATCAACTCAAGGAAACCACAAACTCAACAAAAATCCAAACTCCCTATTTTTAGAACGAATCAATCTGGTAAAGATCCAGATCGATCTAGCACTAACACCCAACATTATTATGAATTTTTTTTACCACGTAATTCTTTTTAACTTAAAAAGAATTAAATGTTGTTAAACCAAGATTAATTTTCAAAGTTTTGAAAAAAAATCAGGGTTAGAAGACTACATCCGCTAAAATTTAATTTGTGAATTTTGCAATTTGAACAAAATTTATAACATGATCTCGATATCTACTATCACAAGAACCCTATTTCATTTAATAAACATAAAAAATATTATGAATTAAACTTATTATCCCAAGTTCTAACATGCTCAACTTGCCAATTTCATACTTTGATAACAAATTTAACATTTGATTAACGGAGGATATACAAATTGCACTAATTATCATAAGTCTAGCATGAACCCTAATTTTATTTCATAAAAAAATTACATATACCAATCCCCAATTACTGTTAGATGTCAATTTTCATAAAAATTTCTCAAAACGAAGATTTAGGCTTTAATCCAATTTAACTATTTGATACTGATTTTAGAAATTCAGTTTCAACTACTGAGATTAGGTTACAATTTCAAGTATTAAATAATTAAATTTGATAACAGACTAGATTTAATTTTCTAAACATGATTTCTACTACTATAACATGAATACAAACGATAAAAGTAGGATATAACTCTTGCCTTGATTGATTTTTGGATGAAATAAATTAATTAAAAAAGATGTTGAGTCTTGAATGTTAATTCCCCCAAGTTGCTTCCCTTGAATCTTCAAGATTTTCTTTTCCAAATTTTCCTAGCATGACCCACAAATAGTATATCTCGTTAGCCTTTCAATTTAATTTTCAAGTTTCTTAAAATATTATGTGTAGATAATGATATGTTTAGTGTTATATTTAAATATTTAAATTCATCACTTTTATCAACCATATTTTATAATACAAATAAAATAAGATTATGTGCACCATATTTGGTATGCACCTGGTTCAAATACAAATAAAATAAGATTATGCACATGACTCTTTTTCGTCAAGATTGACTCAGAGGTGTTTAAAAAAAAAATTAAAACTGCCTTAAATAATTGGTTATACTTCTAGGTTATCTTAAGACACTACATGTACGTGCTCCAACACCATATAAACTATACATGCATAACACTTTATAGTTTGTCTTTATAATAAAAAATAGAGTAAAGTACCAAAAGGGTTCCTCACCTTGATCCGTCTCAATTTTGTCTTTGTTGGTCTCAATTTCATCCTTAACTTTTAATTTGTTTTGATTTAGTCCTTATCTTAACTTTCCATCCTCAACGAAAAATTAAGATAAGGATTAAACTAAAACACATTGAAAGGTTATGGATGAAATTAAGACTAACAAAAGGACAAAGACAAAATTGAGACAGAGCCAATGGTGAGGGACTATTTTAGTACTTTACTCTAAATATTAATTTAGCATACATATCAATATATGTAACTATGTAAATATTTGTTTATATACTTATGGATTAATATATTTATAAATATACGTTAATGTGCCAAAAAATAGAGTTATTTTTATTATTTCATAAATATTTATTCAATATAAACTTGATTTACTCAAATAATTATTCTCAAATACGAAGTCACATAAGCTTATATTCTCACATGATTTTAATAAAATTTGAAGGGCTATAAATGTTGGAAACTAAATGACAACCTCAATTTCTATTAATCCCTTTCGAAATAAAATTAAATAAGTAAACTTACTTAGCTTCTGAAATAAACTACTTTATCATATTGATAAAATATCTTTTTAATTTATTTCAGAAGCAATCAATATGATGGAGAATTTTATTTCATAAGCTAAGTACATTTATTTTTCTATTTTTCATTTTGAGACGTGATCAATAGGAAATTGAGGTTGTTTGAGTATTATTATTTGGGGCGTGAAATTTAATAACTCTTCTTAATATTGGTAGCAGAATTTATTTAGTGGTAGAAATCTGATTATGTATTTTTACTCACGTCTTGAAATTATTTGGTTACCGTTCAAATTGAGTGGGTATCAAAACTTAGATTGAGTATTGTTAACAAAAATTATATATTGTTATTTAATACCCAATATTTATAATCCTTAAATTTCATTAAAATCAAATGAGAATAGATGCTTATGTGACTTAGTATTAGCGAATAATTATTTGAGTAATCATTGAATAAATATTTATGAAATACTGAACATAACCCTATTTTTTGTATATTAACGTATATTTATAAATATATATATATAAATCCATAAGTATATAAACAAATATTCACACACACACACACACACACACACACACACACACACACACATATATATATATATATATATATAAAGTACCAAAAATGTCTCTCATCTTTGACACCGACTCAATTTTGTTTGTTCTTATGTTGATCTTAATTTCATTCCTAACCTTTCAATTTGTTTTAGTTTAAGTCATCCAAATCATTGACATAAAGTTAAATTAAAGAATAAATTGAAAGATTGAGAAGGAAATTGAGACCAACAAAAAGATAAGGATACAAATTGAGATGTATTAAAGTGAGGGACCATTTTATTACTTTCAAAACATACATCCTGTTCATAATTAGTGTTGAATATGAACGATACATTTGGCATAAACATTCTGGCTACTATTCTAATCCTTTTGGGGAAGTTGTTACAAGTCTTTTCTTACGGTTGCTATAATAAATGTCTATGTTGTTTTTAATTTGGAACAAAACAAAAAAGAAGATAAGATTTTAGTCTTTGAGTTCGAGTTGAAGAAGACTTTTTTGTGTGTGTGTGTGTGTGTGTTTGACCTAAAGAAATTAAGAATCCATACCAACTTAATTGATTCCATAAATGCATAACATACGTTGTCAATTTGCCCACTTGCGGCTACGTTTACCTCATCATCAATATAATTTTGTTGGCATATGCAATAGATTTTATATATATACACATATATATAATTTCTTATGACAAAAATGAAAAAAAAGCTAAATTATTTTCTTGATATATTTGTTTTCATTTGAATGTTTATATTTAAGGGCAGTAGCGAATTCAGGATTTGAAGTGAAGTGAGACGAAATTTTTTGACGAAGATCGGGGGTTCGGGGGCGGGAGTCCCGATGCGATTTTTTTGGGGTTGTTTTTACTTATATTTTTGCAATTTTTAACCCTAAAAATGTTGAGGTATTAAATAACTAAATTTGGATTCCTAAATTTTTTCGTTTCGGATGTGGTTGAACCTCAGCTTCGGATACGGTTGGTGTGTTGTCTCCACTTTTCCATTTAAAAAATTTCTCTATTGACTTTCTATATTTACAACAACTTTAATTTAATTTCAGACTAATAGACTCACACTGAATTTAATTTCATTTCAGACTAATTTTACATTATAAACTAAATTTCACACTAATAGATTCTAGGGATTTTAATTTTAATATTCATTATAAATTTAAACACATATAAACAAAAACACATATTTTATTTTGCTAAACAAACATATATAAACATACACCTATCTCTATGAATAAATTCATATAAATAAACACAAAATATAAACAAAATTATAAATAAACATATAATTTTTTTATTTATTTTTATAAAAGTTGAACTGGGGCGGCCACCCCGCTTAGGCCTGGGCTGGATCCATCCCTGTTTAAGGGTCGATTTTGAAATTTAAAGGCCCTGCGCAAAATGAAAACTATGTCCTATAAAAAATAGAATTTTTGCCCCCTTAGAGAAATTAGTAGCATTTTTGGGCCCCTTATGAATAAAGTAACAAACCTTTTTACCTTACTAAATAAGAAAACGGGTACCATATTTTTAAAATATGATTTTTTTTTTCCACAAAACTTGGTAGATATAATCTCTATAGAGAGGAGATAATCAAGAAAAAAATTGATCTAAAAATCCATCGTGGAAGTGGGTGTGATTATGGTCAAAAGTTTGAACCGTCGAAAATGCAAATGTACACCCAATTTTTATTACTCACTTCTAGGATGAATTTTTTGATAATTTTTTTTTTGTAGAGGGTCTCCTCAAAATGGAGATGAGATCGAACAAGTTTGGTATTTTAAAAAATGGTATGTCTTTAAAGCATGTTAAATAAGATATGTTGAATAGTCTCACTATATATATGTATCACTGTAACCCAATCTACCCATATGTTTTGGGGTTGCCTGCATTATACCTAGTCAATGTAGTAATGAAAAATAAAAGAATCATAAAGAAAATTGTAATAATGTTGATCCTCACACAAATCACTAAAGCTTAAGAAACCAAAATGGATTATAGATTCAAATTGCTAAGGATCATTAAATTATATTACAAGGTATAATTTGATAATATTTTTAGATCACACATTATTTAAACCAAAATGTATTAATTATACTTTAACCCCAATAATTTTTCTCTCATTTTACGTCACCACTCGTACTTTCATTTTCTAGATTTAACCCCTTCAATTTATAAAAACATGTCACTTTATTTTTTGATTGAGAATTGATAATGCCTGTTGCACATGAGGGTTTTTTGTTCAACCACTTGTGCAAGTGACTATTTTCTTGTCTAAAAACTTAACATTGGTATGGTGAGGGAGTAAAATGATGCATTTTTAAAAGTTCAAAGGGTTAAGTTTAAAAAAAATAAAAATATGAATAGTGAAGTAAAAATCAATACAAAATTAAAGGGATGAAAGTGTAAATAGTCCAATCAAAATTAATAAAAGTAAAAGAAGAAAAAGAAAACATAACATGATACCTTCTTTAAAGGGCACTGGTAGCGTGAATAGTGAAGTGTTACATCAATGTGAGTTTATATAGGTTTTAAATGTAGCACATGGGTTACAAGTACTCTTACGATAAAAACATAAGCAAGGGATACTGTCGAGGTGCGCGTAAGCTGATCCGGACACCTCATGATATAAAAAAAAATAATAAGCAAGGGATACTTCTAATTTTCTAAACTATATTATTTCTACATGTAATAATATTTATACTCATGTATTATTTGATATTAACAAAAAATATAGGGCACATTATCTAGAGATACTTTATACTATTCATACCTAAGATTACAAAGACTTTAAAAATACTATTATTTTGTATAGGGTTAATCATACTTAATTTCCCTGAACTTTCTCCTCTCATCACTTTACCACCCGAACTTTCAGTTTATGTACTTAACCTCCTGAACTTCTAACACGACTTTCAGTTACCTTTTATCATCCAGCTCCGTTACTTTTTAATGGGAAACATTGGTCATGTGCGTTGCACATGATCACTTTTGAAGGTATTTAGGTCAAAATGTATATAAAACTTTAAATAAATGAAAATTGCCTAATAATTCATTTAAAAATATGGAAATTATTATAAAAAACTTAAAAAAAAGAGATTTCCAATTAAAAAAAACATATTTTCCATAAAAAAAGAAAAAAAGAAAAAACAGTTTTCTAATAAATAAAAAATGGTTTCAACAACAACAAAAAAACATGAATGCAATTAAACAAAAATAGATTTCCAATTAAAATTAGGAAAATACTTTAAAAAATCTTGAAAATATTTATAAAACATCTTCGAAAAAATGAATGAATATTATGAAAATTTTGAAAAAATATTGCAAAAAAAAAAATCAGATCTCCAATAACAAAATAGGTTTCCAATAAATAATATTAAATAATTATATAAAATCTGAAAAGTATATAAAATAGAAAAAATTTACAAAAATAAAAATCATGACAATACAAAAAAAATATATTTTTGAAAAGTGCCAAAAAAACTGAATAAATATTCTAAAAAGTTTGAAAGAATATTGAAATATATTTTCAATAAAAAAAATTGATTTCTATTAAAAAAACAAGAAAAATATCCAATAATTACAGAAAATCATATATATATATATATATATATATATATATAATAGAATAAATATTAAAAATAAATAAAAATATGGAAAATGCATAAAAATAGAAAAAATATTCAATAAACAGAAAAATATTTTGGTAAAATCTAAATAAATATTCTGAAAATTTGAAAAAGTATTGCAAAAAAACAGATTTTCAATAACAAAATAGATTTCCAATAAAATAATTAAATTTCTAACAAAAAGTAGAAAAAATATTCAATAATTACAGAAAATCTATTAAATACATAAAAATAAATAAATAAATAAATAAAGAAACATAAAAAGTTATCTTTAAATATCCACAACCTTTATACATCTAAGATCCAAATCCAACAAAAAACTTTACAAATCTAACCAAAACCTTTACAAATCTAAGATCCAAATCCAACTAAAACCATTCCAAATCCAGTCAAATTTTTTACAAGTCCAACCAAAACCTTTACAAATATAAGATTAAATCAAAACTTTTATAAATATATGTTTGTGTGTATATAAAGAATAAAAGTTGATGCCCAGTGGTTATTTTTTATTTTGAAAGACCAAAGGGCTATTCATAGCTACAGGAAATCAATTGAATAGACCAATATTGCAGTTTGGCCAAATGAATTCGTTGTGTTGGGAGCATTACATTCTTTAGCATCTAGTATTGGTCATTACAAGAAAGAAATCAAATTTGGAAATAAGAAATGAGGGGGGGGGGGGGGGAGCTGGGGGTGCAGGAGTGTACAACCATCTGTGGAAGAGAGAGAGAGAGAGAGAGAGAGAGAGAGAGAGAGAGATGATGATGATGGGATGAGAGGAAGAGAGAATAAAGTAAATGTAAAAATGAGTTGTATTTTCGGAATTAAAAAAAGCCAAAATGGTCAAGCTAACCTTTAATAAGTCATATGCACCGCACGTGCCTAACTTTTCTCGCAAAAACCTAATGGAGTTGGACGGTAGGGATTATTTATAGTCGTGTTGCAAGTTTAAGGGATTATCTAAAATAATTAAAAGTTGGGATGGGAAAATGTAATGGCGGTATCCAATTGATACCATAACCCAAGCTAAGTATAGGAAAATGTTTTAAATCTGTTTGCACCATCTTATGGGTTCATTAACAATAAATTCAAGATTAAAACATAATGATTCAAACATGGAAACGTAACTCATATTTAAATCAGCTTAGGATTTGTTTATCATCAATTCGAGCCTTAAACCTCAAATTAACACGGGAATAATTCGTAATAATGAAGTTTCATTCTAAAACATCTATTATTTTTCATATCTACATACTTTAATCCATCAAATTCATGTTTTAACCACCATGGTACAACTACTCAACGCATGACATATTCATATCATTCCTGATTACCCCAAATCATAAATCATCAAATGAATTAGTCTCCAGTACAATAAAAAACCTCAAATTCATTTGAGAAAGCATGCTTATAAATCAAGAAACATATCATTAAAGGTATTTAAAGAAAATTATTGCCTTATGGTGGGGAATTGAAGAACGCTTCTTTAATTTCCCCGGCCTTCTCATCATTTGCTCTTCTCCCAACTTGTTAACTTCTCCCAAAAGAAGGTTTTTCGCTGATAGGTTTAATTAAAAATGGATAGAAAACTTAACTAGGTTGGCTTATATTATAATTAAACTCTCTAATCTCGTATCTCCCTATAAGGCCTAATTTCGAGTCCTTAAAAGAGCCCAGAATGCTACTCGAAATAGCCTAAAATCTCTCTTAAGAGTATACTTAGCCCCAGACTAATTTAAAGCGATAAAAACATATAAACGAACATAATTTTCACCCTAAAAGTCAAGTCTAAACAATATTTCCCATAACTTATGAAAATAACTCACAACGTTAATAGTTTATTCACTTAATTATTCGACGAGTACACCTTTCCAATTACCATCAAAATTTTGTCAATTTATCATTAGTAAGCCATATGAGTAATAATTAATTCAATTTACTAATTTATTATTCACTTAATTGTGACACCCCGCTCAATGAAATATTGCGTGATAAGTCCTATATCAAATAAAACCGGAATCTCATCTGGTTCATTCTTAGCATCATTGTCGAATTATTATTTTTTACTAACCGCTTACACTTTCATTAAGCTGATGTAAAATTTTATCTTTATTAATCCAACCCAAACAACATACTAGAACAACAAATAATCCAATACAAGCACGAACTAAGACATGCCACAAAGTAAGTTCACGAGTCTGTCGAACAACGTCGACTACAAACCATCAGCAAAGTGAAAGTAAAAAGAATACTGATACAATCCAAGTATGAATAGAGAGGTACAAGCCCAAAAGTACAACTGAAAAGATCCCTATCTAAATAAAGAATGGGAAAATCGACTAAACAAAGATCCCGCAGTAATCCACATAAGCTGCAGTTGCGCACCCTGTAGGAAATATCAAGACTGGCTCCCCTGTGGCAGGAAACCTAAAATATTTTTGAAAATATTTTATAGCAAGGGTTAGAACCCAAAACATTTAAATATATTTAGCAAGTGAATTTAAATGCGAGAAGTAAATATGAAAATGCTCTCCACATTTAAATTAGTGTCGCGCACTCCCTTGAGTTTACCTCACCCCTCAACTAATGTGCACGCCTATCGAAACTATAAACGCCCCATCTAGCTAACCCTCCATAACGAGCCTTGTCTCGTATATCTCACTATTTCCCACTATCCCAACTTGAGTGAGTGTCGTATACATTTTATGGTTTATTAGCCACATTATCTTATTCAAATAAATTCCTATTTAATACCATATAACATTCTCACAAGTTATATCCTTTACACCATTCACATCATACATACGAGTTATAAGTTATATTTCACACTAACTTATTTATATCCATATCCAACTTGGTACCATATAACCATTTCACAAGTTATATTATCTATACATTACACACCATGTATATATATAAATTTTTGTATATAATTTTGCACTATATATACGTAACATATCTCAATATTCACACACATGTCGGATATACAATGCTATCACCGAACGCATATGAGGTGGCCATAGTTCCAGCCGAAAGTGTCCGCTCTATACAATAATGGTCCCACCCCTCTAAGTCACAGACGCTATGGCCCGGGGAATATACTCACCCTGCATTCGCTAGCCAGGGGGTTCATCCACATCGCGCAACATCCTATGATAGCATTAATAGTGGTATGACTTTACTATATATATTATTCACACAAATATATATATATAAATCATATATGTACTACACATCGACATATATATAGGAATGCATGCTAATGGAGTATTATGCCCATACCCAAGCCTAAAACGTTTGAGTATACGGTCCAATTTCATTTTAATTAATTGCACATTAAATAATTCCCATTATCGTGGCATAACCCCTTTCAAGTATACTCAGACTTTCTGTCTCTCAGTCCGAAATTCAATATTCCCAATTCAATGTTCAATTTCATCCAATTAAGTTTCCCCCACTTAATTAACAAGGTTTCAATCACTCAATCATAAACCTTAATCACTCCAAATTTAATTAATCGTCTAATTAATCCAAGGGTAATTAGTCACACCTATCAATCTAGGCAATCTCCAACGGAATAACAACTAAAAAATATTTCTTAAAATTTGCCCCACGAATCTGCCAAGATTTTTAAAATACCGTTTTGGGGCATTTTGGAGCCGTTTTTGGAGAAAATGTATTACAGAACAAAAGTTAGAAAACGCCATTTTCCACAGGGCAACGTGGACATAATCGCCATTAGAGTAGCAAATACCTCAATTATGTATAGATTTCTTCATCAAACTTTTCAAGATTTATCCTAAATCCATTATTTTGTTATCACAAATCTAGCCCTAACAATTCATGAATTCAATCATCAATTTCATCAATTGTCAAAACCCCTACAGATTTATAGCTCTCATTAGAATTGAAGCAATCTCTCTAAGATCCCCAAGTTCCTCCTCTTTTGCTCTCCCTTAGCTTTTTCCCTCTTTAGTCTTCTAATGTGATTTAATGTTTCCTAGCCCTTAAACATTTGGGGTTAAAAATCCTATTCACGTTTTGGGCCAATGGGCCTTAGAAAAAAGGTCCATACTCTCCATATGGATCTCACATATGTCTAATTAGGCCCAAATACCCAATATATGCATATAACCACTCCTTTCGAGCTATTTCGGCCCTAACAGACTCAACTGCGCGCTCAAAATCATCGTCCAAAATATATTTCTGAAATTAACTCTCACCCGTTAACTTATTTAAATATATTCACTTTTAAATATTCCCATTAATTAATTCTCATTAATTTACGACCCACGTGAATTAATAATTACTGAATTAATTAAATAAAAATAATAACCCAGAAATTACTAGGTGTTACATACTTCCCCCTTTACAACGGAATTTCATCCTCCAAACTCAGATAAGCCTAGTACTTCTAGTATAGATTAGCTCCAAAGTCGCCTATACTTAAGATCCTACACCCATTTTCCCACTTCTAATCGCGAATTATTTGTAACACTTGATTAGTTAACTAGGGCGCCGATACACCCCGTACTCGTGCTTAACCGCACGAAATAAAACCCGACTTTTACCAACACTTAAACCATAATATAACTTTAATACCATGGTTATAACATCCCCAATACCCTCCTCTCGGCATGAAAGTATACATATCCACTCTTATGTAAAAATACAATACCTACTACCATGCCCTTACTATCACTAGTTTCCTTGAACGAAAGTAAAACTCGAGTTTTATCTTCCCACTCGACAATAAGTTGAACCACCCTGAATCACATCAGAAATGCCCTTACTCCTCGGGATTTCAATTTAACAATATTAGTACTTTAATGTGCAACATATATTACTATATATATATATATATATATATATATATATATATATATATATATATATATATATATATATGCTTGGCCTTATCTCAGGTGAAAACTATTTACGATAATTCATACTCTGGTACAGCTAACACCCAATCTTACTATAACTATTCACTATAGCCCCAGCTATAGTTACACAGTTGATACTTGGAAAAACATCCACACTACTCCATTAATCCTCGAAACTAGAAATATCTCATATAAAGCAACCATCCTCTTAGTGTAACCCCCCACTCTCACGTGGTCATAATTATATACATTATGGCTATTAAGGCCGACACATCCACTAATAATAGTCTCCCTCATGAATCCTAGTGATAGAAAATCGTAGGTTGAGACACACTCAGTGTCACTTCCAAACACTCCCATGCTTAATCATTCCATAATTAGGGGGACAACTTATTCCCATTCCTTCGGAATATACCCAAAATCATTACCTTTCCATCTTCTCCCTGAATATGCTAAGTATTTTCATAGTAGACACTCTAGTTCTTCCTAGGGTGCCCACACACCCTATATCTCATGCATAATTGCACAAACCTCCGATCCTCACTTATGTAACCATATTTGTCTCAATTTCAGCCCTCGCATTTCTCGGCGTGGCTATATCTTCCAAATATTTTTGATGACTTACTCATTACCATTTGATTCTCCCCAATATTACCCCGCCTTCATTATCAATGCGAGACCTCAAAATACTCCCTTAGTCCCATACCTAAGGGCCCCTGCGATGGCGTAAGTGGCAAAAATAATTCCCACGACACATAACAATATGCACAACCTAGAAACTTGTGGTGCCAAAGCTTCGCATTATTTCATTCGTAACACCTTGATGCTCCATTAGCCCTATCACTTAGTGGCTTTCCATTCAGCATATTTTTTCCACATGTTCGCTCATTATCATTAAATCCAATGACATAAAATTCAATGACACCTTCACACTTTTGACATTTTATCCAGGCTTCAGCGTATAACACTTTCTAGCAAAGCCCCAAAGAACTTTTTTTTCCCAATGCACAATTCCTCAGCATCGTTGGGCCTCGATTTCCCCAGAACCCAAAGCATAATCCCAAGACTCTCAAACCTTTCCCCTATACTCATAAGTCTATCATGGACTCCCGCTTCCCTAAAGGATTCATATACTAGTACGCTCGTACTATCACTAAGCCCTCAACGCTAAACATTAATAACGAGATAAATCTCTTGGCTCCATGGAAACCCTACTGTGACACCCCGCCTAATAAAATACCGGGGATCACTCCTGTACCAAATTAAAATAGGAGTCTCATATGGTTCATTCTTAGCATCACTGCCGAAAACCGAATTAATTTCTAATAACCTATTAGGCTGGTGTTAAAATTTTATTTAACTACTCTTTTTAATCAAACCATTAATTTAAAACATCCACACAGTTATATATAAAAAACTGAATTGAAATAAAATTACCGAACACTCGGTTTAACACAATACAATCAAATCGAATGCCGCACTAAAAAGGCGAAAAAAGAATGAATAAATGCAGTTGAGTTATTAGCCCAAATGTTTATACAATACCTCCTATCTAGATTACAAGGATAAAAGCGTCTATAGTAAACCTGCACGCATCCACAACTGCTGCAGCAGACGTCTGACTAGAAGGAATCGTCATCCAGTCGTCCCTATGTCTGGACACGTAATACATACATACATACATACATATATATATATATATATATATATAACTCACTACTACCTATTACTCATATTCACATAAATCCGGATATAAATCTACCGAAAAAGAATAACTCTTATCATTCTTTCCAATTTTATATACGTTTACTATATATGATTTTTCATCTCCATATATAAACAATATACTATACACAACAAGTATATAATTATATCTATCACAAGCATAAGTACAATAACCATCCCTTCGAGCTATAACTCGAGGATGCAGTATCTCAATGCTATCATCTTCCAGGGAATTACTCACATACAATCTTGGGTACCAGCGGTCGGACTAAATAACACCGACATGGCAAAAACCAAATCACAACGTATGGGAAGCAGTCATAGTTTCTCTCGAAAAATGAGACGAACCATACCCACCACGTCTCACCCCTAATAAAAATCACAAAATATAACAATGGACGCTATGACTTGGGGACTATACACTCCCTGTTCCTCAAGCTAGGGGCCTCACCCACATCGCATAACTTCCCATGATAGCATTAGAGGGGTTATGCTTAACATAAATATATATATATATATATATATATATATATATATATATATACACATTTATCACTCCTCAAATGTATACATGGCTATAATTGTCAATCTCATAATCATATTTAAGTATTCTCCTACTTAAATAATAATCCCATGAGAATTTTCATACATAAATATACCTCGCACCTTGATCACTTTTAGGGATTTATATATTCTCCAAATATTCCAATTCATAACCATTTAATAAGTATACCCTCAACTTATCTTTAGCCTAGATCCCAAATTCCATCCTAGTCACCTCGTAGGATTTAATCAAATATAATTTGTATATAATTACATTATCTACGCACATAATTATCTATATATAATCACCCGCCGAGATACTCCCTCGAGTGCTACTCATCCCAAACACCCCCAATTAAATAAGTCATGGATCCTATTTTCTATGAACTCAAAAGTTTACATACCGTTCAAACTAAGTTTAGAGGTTCCCACTCTATTTTAGGAGCCCTAAACATTTAATTCCTCAATCCATTTATTTTCCTCAAAAATATACTTTTAGTGCCACACCATCTTAGCACTCTCCTAGCCCCTATAAATTTCCTCAAATGGCTAGATATTGATTCCCTCAATGAATCTTTATTTCCTTAATTAAATAAACTAGAATCAATTAAAATTGGAATTTATCCCATATAATTAACCCTAGGCAAAATTACCAAAAATCCTGAAGGGTCGATCGATCGACTCTGGGCCATCGATCGATCGATCGATCCCGATAGCTTCTTCTCCGAGAGGCTATTTCGGCCATTAAAGCTTTTCCCCAAGCTTTTATCTCCTCTCCCAACATCTTCCAACCTCAAACAACCACTTCTACATACATAAAAAGGGTTCTAATCATCCTAGAACCCATAACCAACAACTAATTTTAATTAAATCCTAAGTTTCTCAAATTGGTTATTATTCGGGGTTTACTCGTTCAAGTTCCAAAAACCCATTTTGATTCACGAAAACCCAAACCAAAAGTGTCTAATTTGTTATTACCAAATTAATATATGAGATTTATGCTCAAAAGGAAATAAAGCAAGTAAACACTTGCCTCGTGGATAAAATCCGACGACCTCAAGTCGAATCCCACGGAGTTTGGCCGGAATATTCTTTTTCCTATCTCTTTCTTCCTTCCTCTTCTTTTCTCTCTTTTCTCTCTTTTCTTTTCCTTATATTTCCCTATCTTGTGCCTTATATAACGGAGAAATAAGGGTTTAACCTTTTAAAACCAAAAATGATTCGTTTACTCAAATGCGAGTCCCTATTATCCCAAAAATTCCCGAAACCTAAACAATACCCCCGGATACTTCATTCTGACTATTTCGGCCATTCTGAAACCAACCACGCACTCGAAATATCCATACGAGTCAGTTAACTACGATTCACTAATTAGACTCAACACATCTTACTACGATTTTTCCAATTAAAATGTCGTCCTCTGTCGCTTTACTCCACTGCGACATGTAATAATATAATTCAACTTATCCACTTAGTCCCAAAAGTAAATGAAACACACACCGGTAACAATCAAATGTTCATAAATTCCAAAATTACTATTCACAAAATTTCCCTTAATCTCTAAATTACGCCCACTAATGTAATTTAATAATCCCTAAAAGTGTGGGGTGTTACATACTCCCCTCCTTACAATGGAATTTTTCCCAAGATATTCGGATATAACCTACACCATCAACCTAGGATTGCTAATTACACTACGTCCTAGTATACCAAAGTCAAAAGGTACTAACACGATGGTCCCTTACCATATTCCACCCATCTGAAGGCGAGTGCTCAAATGTACTAGCTTCACCACAAGCTTATCTATATTTCCATATGCTACCTCGGTCATAAGGTTGACTCTAACGTCACATCGCACCTAGGGCTTTTATATCCGCATGTAATTAAAACGAGCCTATATTCGCCGTTCTAACATTTCAAAAATCCGATACTCTCGCTAACACTCTAAGCATCCGCTCATCTACAGCAGGACAACTGATCTCCCTCAAAAAGGAAATTTCACTAAGGCTTGAATACTACCATCAGTCTTTTCTCTTTCTTTAGGTGCGCAAACTCTTGTTGCACCTTTATAATTGGATTATCGCGTGCCTCCTACGATGTTCCATTCAATAAATTCAATCTCAGTTATAACTACCTTACGGCATAAGATTCTATTTTATATACCATGCCCCCTTCTATTCATGGCGGTATATAATAAATTGACTTACTAAGGTGCCCATACACCTTTTTACCCAAGTACATATGCACATCCAATGTGGAAGTCTAACACGTAACACTCTCTCTAAACAATGGGCTTCATTAGCTCAGTCTGGTACTAACACCTGGGTTTTCCTAACCCGAACAATTCAAAATTCAGTTCTTCCTATACCTGGTAGTCCAATTCTTCTTAAAGTTAACCCACGAATCTTCTAGTGGTTAACTCACCACAACCTCCTGATATCAGCGCCACTAGTCCTTCTGACCTTATATCCTAATAATCTTACGATCGATGTGTTTCCAACACACGTAAAATGAGTTCTAACCTAATTATATCCTTAGTGCCCAAGACCCCTCTCTCAATTTCTGACATTTGCTCGGTTTCATGCGTGGGATGTCTCGTAAAGAGAAACCTAGACAAGGAACCCTCCCGTTACACTACTTCCTCTCATCATCGGTCATCGAGATATAACGGTCTAAGGCACACTAACGGAACGTTCTAAAATCCTGTCTCGCTAACCTACTAACGTACCTTTATCACTCTATCCTCCCACCTTGGAGAAATGGAAAGTCTAACTAATCGAGGCACCTACTCTCTACAAGGGTGTTAAAATATACATACTTAAGACATATTTCCACTGAATTTGCCTTCTGTACAAGGCCTGGACATAAACCTCACATCATTTTCCTTTACCTTATCTCACCCACATGCTTGCGGTAAGAAAACCATTTCAGTGATTTTCCTTAGCACTTCCATTTCCATAAGCATGCAATCATCACATGACTCTCAGTTTATAGTATTTTCTCCACACTAGGTAATGTATCGTCAAAACCAATATCCTTGCATCCCATAACATCTCTCCACTCCCGACGTCGTTAAGGTTCATGCGTAGAGCATCTCGCAAGCGAAATCCAAACAAGGAACCCCTCCAATACATTACTACTTAACTTTATCGGTCGTGGAGGTCCGTTAGCTTCAAATATGCAACCGGGATAACCCTATCCCCTTTTTCAACAAAAGGTGGTCTGAACTCCTATTTCCTCCTAGGAGCCATATCACACGGCGCTGGTACTAACACTAAGTCCTTTGCGCAAACAACCATGAGTTTAAACTCACAGCTTAGCAAGAAATCTGGCATGCCTTAAATCATACCTATAAGGTCACCATACTCTATAATCGATAAAATGAAACATCTACTCATAGAGGTTACATATAAACATATATTAAAGGCAAGATATCACAACAATAACTCGTTCCACTTGGAACCGGGGATACGATAATCCTGAAATCATTAGTCTTCTATCGCTCCGATAATACAATAACATTACTCTTATAATAGTACCATACTTGTATAACACATACACAACGAGTAGTACAAACCAGATACAAATTCGAAATAGAACACCGCTACCGCGGAAAAAATATAGACATACACTATATAATGTTACCAATACCGCCACAAAGCTCGAATTACACACACGAATCTAGGGTTAGTGAAATATCGCGACTCTATCTAGGCACGTAAAGTATGTGTGACAACCCGCCTAATAAAATACCGGGTGATAAGTCCTATACCAAATTAAAACAGGAATCCCAGTTGGTTCGTCCTTAGCATCACTGTCGAAAACTTTTTAAAACTTACTAGCCACCTAGTATTCCAAAAGCTGGTGCCAAATTTTAACTTTTTAATTAAACAAAATAGTACATGCGAAAATAAATATAAACCATTTACACAACTGAATAAAACTCAATAGAATAGTTAATTAAACAATTTGTCGAATAAACCATCGACCACCAAAGCGAATAATCCAATATAACCATCCAACACCTGAATACATACATCTGAATACTGTACTGAGAAGACTGGGCGACAAGCCCTAAATAGAACTGAAACTGATAAATGATTCCTACTCTAGGAATGAATAAACAATGCGTCTAATCAAAACTCCTGTTAGCATCCACATATGCCGCAGCTCCGTGTCCCTGGAATAGAATATCAATCCTAGCGTCCCTGTGGCTGGACACCTCAAAGGTTTTGAAAATATTTTTATATCAAGGGTTAGAACCCCAAACATTTTCAAAATATTTAGCAAGTGAATTAACTGCAGTAATTTGAAATGCATGAATGCGCTTCATATTTAAGTTAGTGTCACACTCTCTTGAGGACATTCTCACCCCTCCACTATTGTGCACACCTAACGGTTACCTTAACCCCACCTAGTTGTACTACCTTGTTCAACTAATCTTGTTATAACCTTCCCTTGCCATACTACTCTAACCAGAGTATAATTATTCATGAATTATAAGTTGTCTCACCAATTAACTCAATTACTTCCTTCTTAAATAATAGCATATAACTGTGTCACAAGTTATATAAAGTAAATACATCACACACTGTATTATGACCCGCATATGATATTTAATACCATTATATACGTACCTTTACTAAAACATCCACGCATATATCATACGTATATCCATCCCTCCGAGTATACCCTCGCCGAATGATTCCCTCTAAAGTGCTATCTCACTAGGTGTGCTCACATAACCTAGTTACCCAAGTTGGAATCGCTCAGCAACCTGGCCTAAAACATAAACGAAGTGGAGGCGGTCATATTCCTTCCCTGAAAGTGAGATAAGCCCCTAACCCATATACCGGACGCTATAACCTGGGGATATACTCACCCTACTCCTGAAGCTAGGGGATTCACCCACATCGCGCAACCTCCCTTGATAGCACTAGAGTATATAATTAAATAAATATCTAATCACTGATATTTAATAGCACACAATATATACACACACATATATATATACACACACACACACACATATATATATATATATATATATATATATATATTTACTATCACTATACTGTATATATATAGCATACACCCCGGCTTTACCGTGTACTCACAACTCGTAACACTAGCCTGTAATTTCCTGAGTCTCTGGCCTAACTCAACTAAATAAATTTTCTCACTTATTAAATTATTATTATCCCGAGTCTATGGTCCAACTCTAATTTAATTAATTCACACATTAATTAATATAATATTTTCCCCGAGTCTATGGTCCGACTCTCATTTAATTAATTAGTACCAATCCGAGTCTGTGGTCCGACTCTTAGTTAATTAATTTACACATTAATTAATTTATACCAACCCGAGTCTACAGCCCGACTCTAATCTAATTGATTACACATTAATTAATTAAATACTTTCCCGAGTCTACAGTCCGACTCTAATTCAATTAATTACACATTAATTAATTAAATACTTGGTGTCGCCCAACCATTACACTCGGTCTCGCTCACTTGGCCCGTAACTTAATATTTTCAGAGTCTATCCTTTTTCCCCATAACTAATTTATTTCACCTCAATTCCTTTAATAATTAGCATCACCCAACTACAATACCCGAATATTATTCCTCACACGAACCTCAATACTTATGAATTATTTCCCGAAATTCGTTCATCTCATGACATACCATTTTCACCCTCCTAAACCCAATTATATCACCCTATAATTATTAAGGAAATATGTGCCACAAATGAATTTATCACTATATAAAAGTAAGGGTTTAAATCTTAAGTAAATTCCTCTTTATTTACAAAACTGGCGAAACTGCCAAAATATCTGTAGCATCGATCAATCGAACCCCCTGGGTCGATCGATCGATCGTTCCAGTACTCGTCTTCTCCAGCCCACTGTCGGCCATGGACGAACCCTAAAGCTTTGATCCTCAATCTACACCCTTACCCCAATTACAATTAACATATCCTCCATATAAGAAAAGGGTCTAAACATCCTAAAGACCTTAATTCATCATCAAATTCCATCAATTCCAACGTTTTTCCGATTTGGGTTTTATCCGGGTTTCAAATCTCCAATACGAATTGCATTCATATTATCAACAATTAACCATTGATTCTTACTGGTTTTGACATACGATTCATTCCTCTACATTCTAGAATCATAAACATAATAAATCTCACCCTTAATCCCAATAAAGTATATCAATTTCCAAAAATCCAATTTTAATTATGGTTACACACCCAAAATGAATTTTCATATACACACACTATGATATGAATTGATTATCATCAATTTAGGAATTACAACTGTTAACCACTTGCCTGGAATTGTTCATAGGGTCTGATCCGTTGGTGTAGTCCCTTAATTTGGCTCCAATAATCCCCAATTGTCTCTTGATTTGCTTTCTCCCAATTTCCCTCTCAAGTCCTAGGTTTAGAATTTGTGTTTACTTCCATTTAACACTTTCCAATTTAGGTTAAAACTCTTAATCCCGTTTTTGGCCACATGGGCCTAATTAAAATAGCCCAAATCACCCCGTGTAGGCCCGACTATGCCCAAAAATACCCCGAGACCCAAGGCACTCTTTTCTGACTATCTCGACCCATCCGGACTTAACCGCGCACTAAGAATTGTCATCCGAAATACTTTTTGACATTTCCAAATTTCGACCTCAAAATGCGACACACATTAATTCGGACAATTAAATTTTAAAGTTGCCAATTATAAATAATTCGGCTCACTCAAATAAATTCTTCAACTCATGAATTTAAGTTTCTCCAATTTAAATATTTTATATCTCCCAAGATAATTAAATATTTAATCCTCAAAATTACGGGGTGTCACATACTCCCCCCCCCCCCCCCCTTACAAAATAATTTCGTCCTCGAAATTAAGATAAGCCTAGTGTTCCAAGCTTCAAATATCACTTCCTAATCACGCGTCTCTAAGCTCGCTATATCTATCTCTCCCGTTTCTATCTATAAGTTACACAATTATTCATTTTAATTTACCAAGGAGCCCATACACCCTGTACCTGTGCTTAACCGCACAAAATTTGTCTTAATTAACCCGGATGCCCATACACCCTATCCCCGTACTTTACCGCACCAAAGTTACCCGACTATGCTAGTCGTAACCCGTAATATAACTTTCAATCCGTAGTCATATCACACACACACACACAAACACACACAAACACAGACACACACACATATATACTGGTCGGGGTGCTCAACCTATGTACTAACGACCAAACATCTCGCCACTTCCAACGTTGCGCTAAGTTTCATGCGTGGGATGCCTCGCAAAGCGAAATCCAAATAAAGAATCCCCCCGATACACTACTACCTAACATTGTCGGTCGTTGAGATCCGTCAGAGCCTCAGTCCATAGCACGTACCCCAAAATACTTGTCTCTTAACACAAAAGTATATACGCCTACCCTTATGCTACCAAAGACAACATAAAATACCGCGCCTTTACTATCACTAGTTCTTGCACCAAATAAACCCCGAGTTATATCTTCCTGCTCGAAAATAATTTTAACCACCCTGCTCACTTCTGTAAACACCCCTACTTACTGGGATAAAATGTGAGAACACAAGACCTCACTATGTGTCTATTGTACCACACAATATAACGTGTATACACACACACACACACACACACACACACACACACACACATATATATATATATATATATATATATATATATATATATATATATATATATATATATTGGCTAGACGCCCTCTTAGGTGATACCTAATACCAATCATACCATGGTGTTGCGATCACCAAAACTTAACCCCATTATCCACAATAGTTCAAATCCATGGCTATCCAGTCGATATTTGGGAAAAAATCATCAAACCTATTCCCATAATTCTTGAAAGTAGTAACCCCTCGCATAATTCAAACCTTCTCTCAATGTACACCTCCACTCTCCCATGGATAACACCAAAGAACTCCGCTACCCCACGAAAATTTTTATCTACATACCATTGCTGCCACAGCCAGTGCACCCACTAAATTCGACTTACCCGCGAACTCTAGTGAAAATAATTAATACCAATCCGAGTCTGTGGTCCGACTCTCAGTTAATTAATTTACACATCAATTAATTTATACCAACCCGAGTCTATAGCCCGACTCTAATCTAATTAATTACACATTAATTAATTAAATACTTTCCCGAGTCTACAATCCGACTCTAATTTAATTAATTACACATTAATTAATTATATACTTGGTGTCGCCCAACCATTACACCCGGACTCGCTCACTTGGCCCGTAACTTAATATTTTCCGAGTCTATCCTTTTTCCCCATAACTAATTTATTTCACCTCAATTCCTTTAATAATATACCGTCACACAACTACAATACCCGAATATTATTCCTCGGACCAACCTCAATACTTATGAATTATTTCTCGAAATTCGTTCATCTCATGACATACCATTTTCACCCTCCTAAACCCAATTATATCACCCTATAATTGTTAAGAAAATATGTGCCACAAATGAATTTATCACTAAATAAAAGTAAGGGTTTAAATCTTAAATACGGGTTTACCCTTTTAAACCCAAAAATGACTCGTTTACTTAAATACGAGTCCCTACTATTCGAAAAATTCTCGAAACCTAAACAATACCCCTGGATACTCTATTCTGACTATTTCGGCTATTCTGAAACCAACCACGCACTTGAAATCTCCATCCGAGTCACTTAACCGCAATTCACTAATTAGACTAAACACCTCTTACTACGGGTTTTTCAATTAAAATGTTGTCCTCTGTCGCTTTACTCAACTGCGATATGTGATAAAATAATTCAACTCATCCACTTAGTCCCAAAAGTAAATGAAACACACACCGGTAACAATCAAATGTTCATAAATCCCAAAATTACTAATCACAAAATTTCCCTTAATCTGCAAATTACGCCCACTAATGTAATTTAATAATCCCTAAAAGTGTGGGGTGTTACACCTACATCCCTTGAATTTCCTCAGTAAAAATCCTACGCAGCGGGATCCAACAGAACTAGACAACTGGTCTCTATGAGTCCTACTTCACACTATATTAACATTATGATATTTCTCAACCCTCTTCTTGGTGAGACATTTCAAGAGAATTTACATCCGGTATTGAAACAACGAACACGATAGTCTTTCTATGATCGTCCACCATTGCGGACCCGTCCGTACCCAAGATAAAACCATACTTCAATTATCACCTCCCAAAGGAGCTAGTCCTCAAGAAATACATTGTCTCAATGTACCCCACCCATTCCTCTTAGGTGGAATTGAAGAGTACCCCGCTACTTTATGAGAAAAAATACACATACTAGGGACTTTAACGATACTTCCTCTAAATCCAATTCTCACGCGAATCTGATACTAATATATTATTATGACCCGCTTGCATCACATAAAACATACCCCAATCATCTCGCAATAAGACTTATAGTTTCAGTTACTCACAATACTCCTAGCTCAATGGTAAATAGACATAACACCCGCATCCTAACGAAACCAAAAACTTTTCCAACAGATGCTCTTACTAGGCCTCTAGATCCAGTACCGTAACTTGATGGGAACAAAATTCCACCCATGTGTTTCTACTCTTTTACGCACATGACACCTCTCTGTGTCATCCCCCTTTATCCGGACACACCGGCCATGTCCAGGTTGCCCTTTTTACGAACCTAGAAATCTTGATCCTAATTATCGACGCAAATGTTCCTTTGGATCCACTGATCCAATAACTGGTTACTGTCCTTAATGTTGCTAACTAAAACTCACTGTTACCCAATATAGGTCTCATGGATCTCAATCATTAGTCTGGGTTCCCTACTGGGTATTTCTTTCCTTGGAACCTTACTAGCACTAAAATCCAAACTTACTATTCGATAGATTTTTCAACTCTCTTAGCTACCCTCTCTTGAGAGCATAGATACCAATTGTAATTGTATAACTTTGACGATAATGACACCAACCATATTAGCCAGATCTCATATCCATGCTTATACACTCTACCCAATGGGTCTAATCTCAACTTACAAACCCTATTTGATTCCTCGTATCCCTGTCCTCGGTTACGAAGTTTGTGAATTCTGTTAACTTTCCTTCCTATTCGGACACTGTCCAACCCTTTTCGAAAAATTTCTAAAATTTTCCTTGCCACCCCATTTAACCACTAATAAGAGATTTCGTAATAATCTTCACCCCTAATTCCTTTTTATTCACGGTATTTCCCATAGTATGGTGATTTTCTCCCATCACTCCATACTTCTTCTAAAAGCAAACTTCCTTTCTCAAAATTTTGAATTGAGTGACACTACACTCGCCCCACATGCCATCCCAATTGGATGTTCTCTACCCACTGGTAATTCACTCTTCCGCACCTTCCTCGAATCCTAGCGGATTGTTCTTATGAAATAAAATTTTCTTCGACCCTCACCCCTTATCATCTACACTTGGGGTTTTAACTTTGCACCGTTGTCTTACCCGACGGTTCTCGGGGTAACTACTACACCCCAGCATTTTCTCCAACTTCAATTATTCGAAGAATTATCATGGTGACTCCTATCGCGTCACTATTTCTAAAATACCCCATGGCTTTTGTTGAGCCCTCCCTCCTGCAATCCTTCTAATGCCCCACGTTGGTTGTTCTATAATGTTCAATCTACCACCCTCGAGCGAAATCGTATATGAATCACATGAATTATACCAATGGCAGGAGAACGTAAATCGCATACGTGAAGGAATACAACAATCCTATAATAAAGCTCTATATCAAAGAACGATACTCTGGATCATGAAAAACCACACAGATCCCAAGGACATTAGAACCTGATGCTCTGATACAATCTGTGACACCCCGCTCAATAAAATACTGGATGATCAGTCCTATACCAAATTAAAAAGGAATCTCATCTGGTTCGTTCTTAACATCTCTGTCGAATTTTTTATTTATTTACTAACCACCTAGTCTTTCATTAAGCTGATGTCAAATTCTATCTTTATTAATCCAACCCAAACAACATACTAGAACAACAAATAATCCAATATAAGCAGGAACTAAGACATGCCACAAAGTAAGTTCAAGAGTCTGTCGAACAACATCGACTACAAGCCATCCACAAAGTGCAAATAAAAAGAATACTGATACAAACCAAGTCTGAATATAGATGTGCAAGCCCAAAAGTACAACTGAAAAGATCCCTATCTGAAGAAAGAATGAGGAAAGTGTCTAAACAAAGATCCCACAGCAATCCACATAAGCTGCAGCTGTGCACCCTATAGGAAAGATCAAGACTGGCGCCCCTGTGGCAGGACACCTAAAAGGTTTTTGAAAATATTTTATAGTAAGGGTTAGAACCCAAAACATTTAAAAATATTTAGCAAGTTAATTTAAGTGCCATAAATAAATATGCAAATGCTCTCCATATTTAAATTAGTGCTGCGGACTCCCTTGAGTTTACCTCACCCCTCCACTAATGTGCACGCCTACCGAAATTATAAATGAACTATATAGATAACCCTCCATAACTAGCCTTGTCTCGTATATCTCACTATTTCCCACTATCCCAACTTGAGTGAGTGTCGTACACATTTTATGGTTTATTAGCCACTTTACATTATTCAAATCAATTCCTATTTAATGCCATATAACATTCTCATAAGTTATATCCTTTACACCATTCACATCATGTATACGAGTTAGAAGTTATATTTCACACTAACTTATTTATATACATATCCAACTTGATACCATATAACCATTTCACAAGTTATATGATCTATACATTTCACACCATGTATATATATAAATTCTTGTATATAATTCTGCACTATATATATACGTAACATATATCTCAACATTCACGCACATGTCGGATATACAATGCTATCACCAAACACATAGGAGGCGGTCATAGTTCCAGTCGAAAGTTGCATACCATAACGGTCCCACCCCTCTAAGTCACAGGCGCTATGGCCTGGGGAATATACTCACCTTGCATTCGCTAGCCAGGGGTTCACCCACATTGCGCAACCTCCTATTGTAGCATTAATAGTGGTATGGATTTACTATATATATTATTCACACAAATATATATATATATATATATATATATATATATATATCATATATCATATATGTACTACACGTCGACATATATATAGGAATCCAAGCTAATGGAGTATTATGCCCATACCCAAGCCTAAAACATTTGAGTATACGGTCCGATTTTATTTTAATTAATTGCACATTAAATAATTCCCATTATCGTGGCGTAACCCCTTTCAAGTATACCCAAACTTTTTATCTCTCGGTCTGAAATTCAATATTCCTAATTCAATGTTCAATTTCATCCAATTAAGTTTTTCCCACTGTTGGAACACGAGGCCCCCAATTTTAAAAATCGTTTACTACAAAACGTAATTTCCTTGTTAAATCGATATGCGGAAGCGTGAGATGGTTCAATTTAAACGAAATTAACAAATTTTAATTTCTTTTCCAAATTAAAATTAAACCAAGTGAAATTAAATTAAACACACACTTATCCATTTAAACCAATTTAACTCAAGTTCTAGAAAATTTGCAGAAATTTGCCTAAGTCATATTTTCAATATTACCAAATTAGGTCAAACCAATTTTATCAAATTAAGTGATGACTTGAATTAAATTAATATTTACCCAATTAATTATGTAGCACCAAATTAAATATAAGTAGTGATTAAACCAAAATTTATCTTTTACCTAAGCATGCATTCTAGGTTAATTATGCGAAAGATAAAATAAGCAATAAATCACTACGTCGCGATGTACGAGGAAAAACCCTCAACTGGAAAGAACCTCGGACGACCCTAGCCTTAAGTCCACTAAGTATAGTTTTACAATTACAAGACAAATGACTTACTTCCTCGACTCGACCCCTTTCAAGCCTTGACCCGTCTTCTTGTAAACACCTTCGCCTAGTCGATAACCCCGGAGCTCCACCGGAATCTTGGAATCACCAATGAGACATAGGTACACCGTCAACCACACATGGTGCCTTTCACCATGTGAGAATGTCGCATCAAAATAAACTTCTTCTTGTTTGAGGGATTTAGAAGTAAACCCAAACTTCTTTTCTTCAAGGTGTAGAGATAAACCGGTGCCAAACACTCCAAGCAAGATGTATATATATTGAAACTTGGAATAAAAAATATGGGTGTGAAAATCTTGATTTTGTTCTAAGGATTAAAACATGTTAACAAAAATTCAAGGGGACTTTTTCTTTGGAAGAATTAACTCTCAAAACAATCTAAGTGAAGAAAAGGTTATGAAAAAGTTTTAACAAAAATGTTGTTCCCGCACTAGTTAAATCTGTCAAAAAGTTAGTGGGGAAAAGTAGTGGAAAACATGTAAAACTCTAGAAAAACTGTCCAAAAAACTGTTCCCGCCAAATCTCGTTCGAACGAGATTTTTGTTCGAACGAAGTCTCGTTCGAACGATACTTCTAACGAAGTTCCAGTGGCAGGTCGTTGCAAACCTCGTTCGAACGACATTCTCGTTCGAACGACAATATCGAACGAAAAAACAGAAAGCTGAAAATTCAATTTTTTAGCTCAGAAACTTTATTTTAAAGTTTTAATGGAACTTTCTGAAATACAACAACAGTTTAAAATAAAAATTCACCCAATGAAAAATATTTCAAGATCTCTCTCACACATATATAGGTGTTCACACTTTTAACGACTTGTTTTTAAGCTTAATCTAGATGCTTTTGAATTATCGTCATATTCTGAAAGCGGGAGACCGATGACTATGCAGTCAGTTTCTATAGGTTACATTGGTCCCGTGGGAGGTATCCATGCCTCTTTTGGGGCCGTTTGGGGATTGGTTTGGGTTTTCACTATTTTAACGACTTGTTTGTGAATAATATTGACCATTAAACACGCTTTCATGTGTCCGCAACGTGCCTGACTTGTGTGTGTCCATATCCTTGTGTGATCCATGCGTGAACACTTCACATCCAGTGAAGTGTCCGTGATTTCGAGTTGAACATTCAACATGTATAACTGAAAGTGAATGTAGTCCTCCCCTAGTTGTCCTTGTGTAATCTTAAATTTTATTTTAGTACTTAAAACTCATACCATTCTAAAATATCTATCCATATCAAACCTAAAAGTTTGAGTTGAAATATATGCCTTCAATTCGAAACATTAACTATTACACCAAAGCATATTCAACTACCTAAATAATAAATCATAACTACTATCCTAGACAGTAATGCGGCCTAATAAAATAAAGAGATTGAAAAGGAGAAGAAAGTGATTAACCTTTGTGTATGCACGCATTGAAATCAAATTGGTATTTGGCTAAGAAGTCAATTGAGGTTGATTGGCACATGAACTCATAATACCGTCCACCAATCGAAAATTCTTGCCGAGAAAATATAATAAAAGTTATACTTGTCAATGTATATCATAATCACAAGATTCAGTAGTAGCACGAATAAAATGAGCACTCAAATTATTAATCTGGTAATACTTTAAGTTCTATGGTTGTTAGGACCAAAGAATAGAGCTAATAATGTAACTAAACAATAAAGATAATTCGACAAAATGGGAACGTAAAAAAGAATGCAAATAACCTTTGTACGATAAAGGAAAATCACATATAAAAATGTAGAATATATATCCACTATTGTTTTGAACTTAATGAATCCCGAATCATCAAAACCCATATGCTGAAAACCCTATAGACAAAAGGTGAGTTATTAGACTATAGAAGACAAAGAAGGTTAATTTAAAAAATAAAAGAACCTAAAATAAAAAAATAAAAATATACCCTGGTGTTTTGGAACCTAACAATACAAAAGACAAATAAGCTTAATTTTAACCCCATAGATAGTTCAGTGTCCTAGCAAAACCACATTTCCTAGAGAATTTTCCCCAAAATGAGAGTGATGGGCGAGAATAAATCATGGAGTGTAATTTGGCGCACGTGAATAAAAGAAGAAGAGGTTTCATGTCATATGTCATGTGGCAGTAATCAACGGCAACGATCATGTCATGTTATGTGTCATGTAACCATTTTTCCCTACAATAAAAACATAGTTTTAACTATAGCATTGAATGTAAAAATGGCCTGACAACACTAAAAAAAAATATTTTAGCTACACCAATAAAATGTAAAAATGGTCTTTAACTTATATAGTTTTAGCTACACCATTAGTTTTAGTTTGTTACTAAACAATATCTATATTCTATTCCTCTTCCCAAAAGAGTTACACCTTTGATCCACTCGGCCAAATTATTCTTACCCCATACCTAACTTGTTAAGCAAAGCCATCAAAACTACCACAGAATATATCAATACGTTATATACATGCAAAAACTAATTATAACCTTAATGATAGAATTAATTGTTCATCTTAATTTTAATAAAAGTTATACCCTGAGTGTAGGTACAAACATTTAACTAAATGTACAATCAAACGGCTACAACCAAATTAATTAAATGAATAATCATATATGGGGTATATAATACACCATAAA
The DNA here is from genome assembly GCA_949130495.1 of Sambucus nigra. Taxonomy (NCBI): domain Eukaryota; kingdom Viridiplantae; phylum Streptophyta; class Magnoliopsida; order Dipsacales; family Adoxaceae; genus Sambucus; species Sambucus nigra. The sequence continues at coordinate 27,695,262 of OX422208.1, read as the reverse complement.
TTGACACTAATGCGCAATGTTACTCATTATAAAAACTCATGATACATGAACTTCATTCTTAATTACCTTCAACTTCTCCATATCTACAAAAAAACAAAGATCATACAATATCCAAACCTTACAAAAGAAAATCAAATTAGAAAACCATTATTTAGAGTACCTATACAATCTAATTAGAGTAACCACACAGAAAATCCCAAATCAGAAAAACATCTAGGTAAAACAACTCATACCAAGTATTTTCAAAAATCATTTTGAAATCATCCAATCCGTGCTTAATGACATATAAATGGATCAACATTCCTAAAAAATATCGTTCATTCCTAGCAAGTGCAGAAGGAATAACAAATGGCATCTTCTTTTAGTAATAACTAAGTTATTCCTGAAATGGTCATTACGATACCACCATGATCATTACTTTTTTTCCCTTAACCCGCATAGATAATAAATTAGTCTCATGGCATCAACCAATTAAAGATGAAAGATCACAATAATAAAATTAAAAAATTTGAAACAAGGAAACATAAATTGTAAACACGTTACCTCTGCACTACGTTTCTGTGCAACTTCTGTCCTACCATTCACAAAGCGCCACTACAATTGCCGATTATACAGAAGCCTCAATAGGTGTGTGTCAACAAGCTGATTCTCCCCCACCTTCCCCCTCCTCACATCAACAGCATAACTAAGAACCGAAGGTGTCTCACTAAAATTACCACTACTACTAGTACTAGTAGTAGGGGAAGCAAATACACTCCTCACTCTGGATAGACTAATCATCCCCCTTGATAGTGACGATGAATTAATCTTACTCGGAGACCCAGGCCTAGTCCCTCCCCTAAGAGGGGATGCCATTTTCGTGGTGACGATAACGATACAACATAATCATCACCTGGGTACTTCTTTGATTGAATGAACTTGGGTGGGCCTGTAATTTTTTTATCCAGGATTGGTTGATAACGGCGAACCCGGATGATGAAACCTCCTTAACCTGGTATTTGTTTCTTGTCAGACCCTCGCGAAGGAAGAAATTCCATGAGGGGAACTTCCCCCAGGCCCACATTCTTGCGCTCCGAAATTACTACCAGACGAAACACTCTTCGTATCGGACTGCGAATTCCCATCGTGAATTACTTTCTCTCCATTTTTTTATTTTCCTTAGAATGTGGCTAAAATAATTAACAAAAGACAGAGATCCGCTTATAAGAAGATATAAGGAATCATCTGGTAAATGATATTGTGTCTCAAAAGAAAATTAATGTTGTAAAATAATAATTAGGTAAGGGCAGAAAAAGAAAGTGGAATATGCCCCCAATAATTGCAATTTCACTACTCCTCAATATTACTTCCCTACACACTTATTGTACTTCAAATGAGTAATTTACACATAAAGAAATTAATATTATGTGTGTATACATATATATATAAGAGATGTGATACCTTAGATTAAGTGGGTTAGTGGATTTGTTGTTGCGTTGCTCCTGATCCAGATGAGATGGAATAATGTGAGGAACTGGAGATGCGGTGGACCTCATTTTCTGATTCATGTAATAGCAATAGGTATATGGTAATTCCATTGAACCCATTCTTTATCTCTCTCTCTCTCTCTCTCTCTCTCTCTCTCCCTCTCTCTCTCTCGTGTGTGTTAGAGTCTGCAATTCAAAGGGTCGTTGTAATTGTGAATGCATATTGATTTATTGCAAACTGAGTTCATTTATTTGGCACAAATCATAAAAGGGGTAAGTAATCAATACCATTTACCCCGCCCAAGTATGGTTTATTGCTATCAAGTTGTAATTCCTCTTAATATAATGGTTTATTGCAAACTGAGTTCATTCATTTGCACAAATTATAAAAGGGGTAAGTAATCAATACCTGCATCGTTGGACCGAAATGTGGTGAACGAGATAGGTTTGTTGAAATGGATTTAAAAGTTGAACATTTCCATCGAAAGATGCCCTTCGAGACTCGGATATGGATTGCTTCAATACCTTAATAACATTTCCATATCCAGTGAGAGGAGAGACTAGTGTGAGCGTGAGTGGGAGATTGAGAAAGAGAGAGGAGAGAGAGAGAGCAGGAGACTAAAAAATTGAGAGGGTTCTTATTTTTCTAAGAGTATTTATATTTTATTAAGTGTACTCAATTTTGGCACACTTAAAAATAGTGCTAAAATTTTGGCACTGTTTTTAAGTGTGCCAGATTATCATTAAACCGTGCCAGAATTTGGCACAAGTTTAAATTGTGCCATATTTTTAATATCAAGGTGTGCCAAATTGTTGTTTTTGGTGGAGTGAAATTAGAGTATACTTGTATGGTTAGAACAAAGCCCTAATAAATCAACCATTAACAAAATTACAAAATCGCAACAACAAAATTACAAAACCTGCACAAAAATCGCACCAGGTAAAGAGAGAGAGAGAGAGAGAGAGAGAGAAACCATACCTGAGGATGTCAGCAAGGAGAAAAGAGCATGCAGGGGTGGGCAGGGAGAAAAGAGGGTGTGGGTTATTGCCAAGAAAGAGGGTGAGGGTTTCTCTTGTGGACTCAAATGAATTTTTGCATATGAATATGAGTGTGCGGTCAGAAGGTGTGCATTTTGGTGCGTGTTTATGAAAATAGCCATGTATTTTAATTAAAGTGAAAGAGGGGGAATTAATTAGTGAGAAAGAAAAGAGAGGGAATCCAAAAATTTCAAGGGCAAAATAGGCATTGCGTGATAAAATCTTCTTGTAATGTCAAAATTGAATCTTACGACATACATAATTTTTGTAACTTATTATATATATATATATATATATATATATATATATATATATATATATATATATAAATAATAAACCCAACTACCCGTGCATGTCCCTCGTAGCACTAGCCTATAATATTCGAATCTAAATCAGACTCCTAAATTCATAAGTAGTCACTTACTTATGTATATGTATCACGTTTATATTTTATTCAGTACATTATGTCTATCTCAAATCGACCTGTAACCTAACTTTTTCTGAAATCCCAATCCGATTTCATAAATCATAACTCGAGTGTTTTCACCTTAAAACACTCGTGCATCCATATCCGGATTTGATTTTTATCTAAACGATTTGGGTCTCGAACACCCTTTCGTAGAAAATTCATAAATAATTCAAAAAAAATTAGAAAAATATGAAAATGGCGGCCACACGTTTGTAGCAAAAAAATCTATCTCCATGAACATAACCCATGGTCATTCAAATGAAATATTCACCTCGTTAGAACAAGGATTTCAGTCTAAAGAGCTTCTAATGAGATTGACGTTGTAACCCTCTTCCTTAGGCGGGATTCATCATCTTTTCATAAACAATCCAATATATATCATCGATCTAACCCAAAACTTATAGTTTTTATCAATTCTAAACATGATTACACTTATTTTCACATTCGAATTCACTCAATAACAATCTAAATTCTTGGGATTCAACATCGTTAATAAAGAATTACACATGTCTGATGATGCTGGAAACATCACCACCCTTCAAGGTGTTTGTAAGCTCAACTCAATGTTAACAATCACAGTATAAAGGTATATAGAAGAAGGAGGTGAGGAGAAGAGGATTCACACCGGAATATAAGTGGTTCAGCTAATTAGGCCTACGTCCATTGTGCAAGTGTGTGATATATATCACTGTATGAGGGCTCTAATGGCCATAGATACAAACTCTCAATCTTTCTCTCTCTACTGTGTATTTAGACAGAGTTTTAGCTAGGGTTGCCGATTTAGGATCCTTTTCAAGGTAGAGGATGACCTCTATATATAATGCCTAGGGGTGTAGTGTACCCCCCAAGCATGCAATGACTATGTGCATGAGGCTCGAACTAATATGAGAATGACACCTGGTTGATCTCCTGTAGATAATGATGACCTCAATATTCCCTCACGTGAGGGGAATGATTCGGTTATAACTGATTCCGTACACGTGTTCCCAGCCCCACATGTGCACATAAGAGCTCGGCCAACTGCGATTGGTCACAACCTCGTCCTGGGATAGAACGAGGTGGTGACCTTAACTCAAAGGGAGAGCCGGGGTAAGGCTTGCTGTGCTATAACAACGGCCTGGGGCGAGGTAGTGGTGGTAAAACAATGATGTCGGCCGACCCCCAGCCGAGATCGACGTTGATGATGGGATGACAACCTCTTCATCTTCCGAGCGGAGGTTACAATTCTTGGAAGATCAGGTGGATAACTTCCCCTGGATCATGGCGACCTCACCTGCCGAGTTACCTAGCAACGTCGGCCGTGGACGACCTTGCCTAGGACGAGTCTGTTAATGATGAATTCAAGGTCCCTCAAACATCAGCCACCTTCACAGCCGAGGTTGATGTCTCTGAGCCGAGGGGGTACATTCAGGGCATATCAATCACCCCTAGCCCTTAGTCATATGTAGGAGCAGGTGACTAAGGGGTATACAACTTCGAGTTCCCTTTGCATTGTACCCATGTCCCTTTTGTGACACTTGTCAATTGCTGAAGTGGCTTGTGTGTCTGACAACTGTAATCATTATAGTCTTTTGGGCTCCCATGGTAATGATGGGCCTTGGGAAGCGTGCACTCATACTTAAGGGTTTATAGCCTATTTTCTTCTTCATTTCTCTCCTTCTCAGAACTCGGTCCTTTCTGCAACTCTCTCTCTCTAGAAGAAATCTGATTTGAAGTGCTTTTGGGTGTTCATTTACTAGTATTCCTTCCTTGCTTCTCCTCACCTTTCTTCAGGTACCCCTCGTCATCCTTTCTTCTTCATTTTTCTTCCTTTATTCTCGCTCTTGCATTTTCTGGTGAGCTTCAAGAGTTTTCTGGTGAGAGTATCAGTTTTTCGGTAACAGTGTTCTTATTGTTCTTGGTAGTTTATACTCAAAGCCTGATAGTTTGATCTTTAATCCTTTTTGCCAATCCTGTTTGTTACTTAGGAGAGTTGTAAGTGTAGAGTCTGCCTCATATGCTCAGACCCCTTTATCAACTCTTAGAGGAATTACCTTCTCTTAGATATAAGACCTTAGAGAAAATTAATCAAATAGAAAGAGCGCAGGAGGAAGCTCATAGGTCAGAGGAATTCCCCTTCAGACCTATCTTTTGCCCACCTCTGAAGGTCATACACCCTGAACCAACTGAACCAGCTAACAAAGCAGAGGTTCCTGTTGAACCCTCTCCAATGTCGGAGTCTGAGTCTGAGTCATCCACATCAGACCCTATATCTGTGGACTCCTTCCAAGAGGCCATGGACTTCACAAATAAACAAGATCAAGTCCCTGACCAGGCAGAGGTTTCCAGTCGGGCCTCGTCTCACAGAAGTTCAAGCACATCAACCTCTTCCTCGGAGGTTGAGATTATTGGACCAAGTGTGGTTGTTCCACCAATTTTTGAAGCCATTCCTCTATCGATAGTCACAGGGGCTGAGTTTGCTCAGAGGTTTCCAGGTGGTACCCCATCGTCTGCTCGGGCCGATGTTGAATTAAATGATGATGATGCTGTGGAGAGTGACGTCAATACCTCTGAGGTGGCCGAGATTGAGAGTACAGTTAGCGAGGTTGACCTCTTGTCCTTCAGATACCTATATTCCATAAGCCCCTCTATAAAACTCAGGAGACCTCTGAGGGAAGAGAGGGATTATAAAGGCCGAGATGGTGAAATCTGCCTATACGAGCAGATGTTTAAGTTGGGATTTTATCTACCCATCCATCCCATCATCAGGTCTATATTGGCCTATATCAACTTGGCCCCTTCCCAGTTGTCACCCAATGCTTGGAGGGTGATAATTGGAGCCATCGTCTTATGAAGGGTTGTCCATCACTCAGAACTTCCTGTCCAAGTCTTTACAGGGTGCTATATCCCTTCATCTGCCAGGAACCATCCGAGTTATTATCATTTCTTAGCTCGAAAGTCAAATAAAAAGATGCTTTAAATTACCCAAACCTCAAACCAGAATTGGAAGTCACGACACCTCTTTGCATCAGGGCCATGTAAATTTGGTCAATGCGCCCCCTCTTCCTCATTAGAGCCGAGGATACCTATAAGATGGGTAAACGTTACAATGGCTACTAGGGCCGACCCTGGGCTTAGCCAATAAAATCTTCAGAAGGTCAAAGACCTTCAGGACCAGGGGAGCATGGTCTGCTTATAAAATTCGAACATCTGATGACCCCCGATTACCTCTCTGAGACTGGTCTAGGGGGAAGTCCTCTATCAGAGCTTGGTAAGTAATTTTAATTTCAACAAGTAATACCTCTGAATTGACGTATATCTGATTCTCTAACTCAGATCTTTCTATCTTGTAGAGAGTCCGAAGGGAATATCTAACGAGTTGTGGGAGATGGCAGCACCAAGTTTAACGAAGCTCGTCAAAAAGCAGGTCTGAATGGTCCTCCTCCACCTCCCTCAACCTCAAGGGCTGAGGCCACCAAGAAGAGAAAGTTCATCGATCATGCCCCTGAGGATCAGAGGCAGAAGAAGAAAGGTGGGGATCGTGCCATCCTTATTTCTTCCGAGGATGCATTGGCTGCTCGTATAGAGCAACTAAAAATTAACGATAGCATCATAGGCCACAGTTTGCAGGCATTGGATGCCATCGGCTCTGCTATGACCGATGATGACAAATGCTTTTGTCGATCTATGGACACCCCTCTGTTGGTTGAGTTTGGCCTTCACATGTCTATTCAGGTATGACTTCGGATTTCAGTTTAGCTTCGAAGTGTAACCTCTGCTTTGAATTTCAACTTATATATACATCCACATGATTTGCAGGGCCTCGCTTCTATGCATCATATTGCCAACTAGAGTCTGAAGAAGTTGCCCCTCATCCAGAAAGGCCAAGAGGCCGAGAAGGTGCAAAGCTCTCTGAGTGAAGAGGTAGACCGTATGAAGTTTGCCTTTGAAGGGTCTGATAAAAAGGTTAAGGAGTTGGAGAAAGAGATCTCCAATCTTAAAAAGGACCACACCATTGCCCTGAAAGCCAAGGATGACGTTCTCCAACAAAAGGTTGATGCTGTAGTGAAGGCAGCCCTTGAGGATGCTTCTGAGGGGATTCTGGCCGATTACAAAGTCGTCGATGAATTTATCAGCTTCAACTTTGAGTACCTAGAAAGAGGTATTAAGGCTACTAGAAAATGGGTGGATGCTAAGGAGAAGGAGTCAGGGAGCTTGAAAGCCTCTGACTTCATAGGTCTGGGTTTTGCTAACCCTCAATTTGCTTAAGCCCTTCAAGAGGTTGAAGAGGAAGACGCTGCCCCTGTAGAGACGGCGCCACTGGATGTTACAGAGACTGAGGGACCCAACCCCAGAGATGATGGGGCTGAGGTGACCAACGTCGGCCAAGGGAATCAGGCTGAGGATGCCAGCACTGTCCCTACAAACCCTTAGGACATCTTAATTGTGAAGCTTTTGTACTTTTTCACTGTGTATTTGAACTGTAACCTCTGATGAACAATGTTACTTTATATTTTTGCCATTTGTAACTTGATATGCCAACCTCTGAGGAGGGCTCTTATTTCTTCTCTTACTGGATTGTTTGTTGGATGATTTTCTTTTCCATCATTAATTTTCACCAAACTATTGATGTTAAGGGTCTGAGGTCATCCGAGTATGATGTCCGACCTCAGACCTTGTCACCAAAACATGATGTTATAAGGTCTGAGGTCATCAACTAAGATGTTATCCCCATTAATAATTTCACCAACTTAATGATGTTAAGGGTATGAGGTCATCCGAGTATGATGTCTAACCTCAGACCTTGTCACCAAATCATGATGTTATAAGGTCTCAACTAAGATGCTATCCTCATTAATAATTTCACCAACTTAATGATGTTAAGGGTCTGAGGTCATCCGCATATGATGTCTGACCTCAGACCTTGTCACCAAATCATGATGTTATAAGGTTTGAGGTCATCAACTAAGATGTTATCCCCATAAATAATTTCACCAAATTAATGATGTTAAGGGTCTGAGGTTATCCGAGTATGATGTCTAACCTCAGACCTTATCACCAAATCATGATGTTATAAGGTCTGAGGTCATCAACTAAGATGTGATCCTCATTAATAATTTCACCAAATTAATGATGTTAAGGGTCTGAGGTCATCCGAGTATGATGTCCGACCTAAGACCTTGTCACCAAATCATGATGTTATAAGGTCTGAGGTCATTAACTAAGATGTTATCCCTATAAATAATTTCACCAAATTAATGATGTTAAGGGTCTGAGGTCATCCGATTATGATGTATGACCTCAGACCTTATCACCAAATCATGATGTTATAAGGTCTGAGGTCATCAACTAAGATGTTATCCCCATAAATAATTTCACCAAATTAATGATGTTAAGGGTCTGAGGTCATCCGAGTATGATGTCCGACCTCAGACCTTGTCACCAAATCATGATGTTATAAGGTCTGAGGTCATCAACTAAGATGTTATCCTCATTAATAATTTCACCAAATTAATGATGTTAAGGGTCTGAGGTTATCCGAGTATGATGTCTGACCTCAGAACTTATCACCAAATTATGATGTTATAAGGTCTGAGGTCATCAACTAAGATGTTATCCCCATAAATAATTTCACCAAATTAATGATGTTAAGGGTCTGAGGTCATCCGAGTATGATGTCTGACCTTAGACCTTGTCACCAAATCATGATGTTATAAGGTCTAAGGTCATCAACTAAGATGTTATCCTCATTAATAATTTCACCAACTTAATGATGTTAAGGGTCTGAGGTCATCCGAGTTTGATATCTGACCTCAGACCTTGTCACCAAATCATGATGTTATAAGGTCTGAGCTCATAAACTAAGATGTTATCCCCATTATTTCTACAACTAGAGCCCAATGAACCAAGAATTTACATGGAAACTGTTCTTCTCATTAATAATCTCTTCCTAAGATGATACATTAACACACTCTCTTGCAACATTATATGTAATACTTTTTTAGATGATCAGCATTCCACGAATTGGAGAATGGTTCCCCTTCGAGGTTCTCTAGTCTTTAGGTTCCTGGAACAACCTCCTCAATTACTTTGTAAGGGCCATGCCAATTTGGGTGAAGCTTGTTCGCCTTTTATAACGTCTTCTTTAGCACCAAGTCTCCTACAGCTATGGGCCTTGATTTTACCCTCCGATTGTAGAACTTTGATGTTTCTGTGCTGGTAGGCTGCTTGCTTGACTTCTGCGTCCTCCCTTCTCTCCTTGATCAAGTCTAGGTCGAGTCTTCTCTCCTACCCATTCTTCTCGGGCTCGTAGGCCTGAACCCTATGAGTAGGGAGTCCCACCTCTGTGGGTATGACGACCTCTGAGCCACGTGACATCATAAATGGGGTCTCCCCCGTAGGTGTCCTAGCCGTCGTTCTATAGGCCCATAGAACAGTATAAACCTCTTCAGTCCATCTTCCCTTAGCTTCCTCCAACCTCTTCTTGATCCCGTCGAGGGTTGTTCTGTTGGTGACTTCGGTCTGATCATTTCCTGAGGTCGGCCAGGAGAAGAGAAAAATTTCTTTATCCCAACTCTTTCGCAGTATTTTTCCAGGGAAGAATTCTTGAACTGTGTTCCATTGTCCGAAATGAGGGTATTTGGGAGGCCATGTCTGCATATGATATTTTTCCAAATAAATTAGAAGGTCTTCTACTCTGTAATCGTGATCATCGGCTCTTCCTGTACCCTTTTGGAGAAGTAATCAATGGAAACTATCAGAAATCTGTAATTGTTTGTAGCCCTTGGTAGGGGACCTACTAAGTCAATCCCCCATACTGCGAATGGCCAAGGGGAACTGATAGACGTCATAGGCTGATGAGGTTGATGGGGGATTGTGGAGAATCTCTTACATTTATCGCACCTCTTTACATAAGCGACCGCATCTTTGGCCAGGGTCGGCCACCAATATCCTTGCGTGACAATCCTCTTCGCCAAAGGTCTTCCTCCTATGTGACTGGAGCAAGAACTCTCACGTATCTCCTGTAGGACGTGGGGAACTTCAGTTGTATGGATGCATCTGAGCAGAGGTAATAGGAATCCCTTCCTATATAGGACATCTCCTATTATTGAGAACTTTGTTGCCATGTACCTCAATTTCCTCCTTTCCAGCTTTGATTTCGACAGTTCTCCCTCTCTGATATACCTAATAAGGGGGTCCAACCAAGAATCCCCTATGATCAGATTGAGGCAGGGGGTACTAACCTCTTCTTCTTCTTCAATGGTTTCTCTGGGCAAGATCTCGATAGGGAATGTTCTGCGGATATCTGTCTTTGTTGTCGAAGCCAACCTTGCTAAGGCATCTGCATGACTATTATTTTGCCGAGGTATTCTCTTCATCTTTACCTCTTCGAAGACTTCCAGTATCGTCCTCACCCTCTTCAGGTATTTTGCCATCCTTTCGTCCTTGGCCTCATAGACTCCTAATACTTGATTAATAACCAACATTGAGTCAGTATGAAGGAGGAGTCATCTTATATCTACGGTTCTTGCCAATGAGAGGTCTGCTATCATGGCCTCGTATTCTGACTCATTATTCGACGCCTTTAAGTTGAACCTTAGGGCATATTCGATGTTGATACCATTCGGGCTTGAAAGTATCAGGCCCGCACCGCTCTCATTTTTTTCAAGAGGACGCATCGATGAAGAGGTTCCATATGTCTTTATCTGATGAGAAACCCTCTTCTAACATAATTCCATGCCTAAAGAGGTACCGGTATTCCTCATTCTCGGCTATCCCATCTCTGACTCTCTTGGGCATAACCTCTTCTGGGTGTCGGAAGAGCTTGCTGTTTGACACTTCTGTGGCCTCTGTGCTATTCTCACCCTCAACCTCTTCCCATGTAAACTCAGCGACAAAATATGCCAGTGCCTGCCTTTTGATGGCCGTCCTAGGCTGATAGGTTAGGTCATATTCCCCTAATTCAATGGCCTAGGTCATTAGTATACCTGACTTCTCAGGTTTATGGAGGACCTGTCTTAATGGGTAGTCGGTGAGAATGACCATGGAGTGGGCTTGAAAGTAGGGCTTCATCTTTCTAGAAGCATGTATCAGGGCGTAGGCTAACTTTTCCATGCGAGGGTAATTCTGCTCAGATCCCTTAAGGGCCTTACCGTTGAAGTATACGGGCCTCTGAATCCCAACGTCTTCCCGAATAATGGCCGCACTTATAGAAGATTCAGAGACTGCTAGATAGACGTATAACTTTTCTCCTGCTATGGGTCGAGATAAGAGCAAGGGAGATCCAAGGTATGACTTGAGTTGATCGAAAGCCTCATCGTACTCTTTGTCCAACTCGAAGGCCTTTCTGAGCACCTTGAAGAACGGGAGACACTTATCGGTCGCCCTGGAAATGAATCTGTTGAGTGCATCCACTCTTCCAGTGAGCCTTTGAACGTCCTTGATACTCTGAGGTGTCTTCATGTCAATCAAAGCCTTAATTTTCTCCGGGTTCGCCTCTATTCCTCTTTGATTGACGATGAATCCAAGAAACTCCCCAGCTCCCACCCCAAAGACACACTTTGCTGGGTTGAGTTTCATCTTGTACAGGTCCATGGTATTGAAGGTCTTTTCCAGGTCTGCCACATGGGTGCAGGCCTTTAAGCTCTTCGTCAACATATCGTCGACATACACCTCCATAGTCTTGCCTATTTGGTCTTCGAACATCTTATTCACAAGACGTTGGTATGTTGCCCCTGTATTTTTCAATCCGAAGGGCATCACCTTGTAGCAATACGTCCCTTTGTCAATAATGAAGGTTATCTTCTCTGAGTCTTCGGCATCCATGAAGATTTGGTTATAGCCTGAATACGTGTCCATAAAGCTCATGAGCTCATATCCTGCAGTTGCATCTACCATCTGATCGATCCGAGGTAAGGGGTAACTGTCTTTTGGACAAGACTTGTTCAGGTCGGTGAAGTCTACGCACATTCTCCATTTTTCATTGGCTTTGGGCACAATGACTGCATTCGATAGCCACTCCGGATATATGACTTCCCTGATAAACTCAGCCTCTTCTACTTTTTGACTTCTTCCCGGATGACGTCGTACTTCTCCCTAGAGTAGATTCTTTATCTTTGTTTGATTGGCCTAGCGTCCTTAGTCACATTCAGCTTATAGCACATAACCTCAGAGCTGATGCCAGGCATGTCTGCGTGACTCCAAGCGAAGACACTTTGCATCTTCTTAGGAAGTTTATCAGTTCTTCCTTGATTTATGCTTTTAAGGCTTTGCCGACCTGGACGGTTTTTTTCGACTCTTCCTCATTGAGGACGATGGATTCTACCTCTTCAGCGGCCTCTCCCTTCTTCAACTTTGTTTCATCTCTTGGGTCGAGTGTGTCAATGTTATAAGTGGTGGTTTCCCTCTTATGAGGCTCTCTCTCTTCAGCTGAGTTGAAGTAACATTCTCGTGCTATGGTCTGGTCACCCTGCACTTCCCCTACCCCATAGGGGGTCAGGAATTTTAGCATCTGGTGGACTGTTGACGGCACGGATTTAAACTCCTTAAGGGATACTCTTCCTAGGATGAGGTTATAGGTCGAGAAGACATTTTTGTCCATAACGAAAAAATTAATCTTCCGAGTTAACCTCATAAGCCACTTATCGCCCATTTGTACGTCCATCTCATACATGCCCAGCGAATGGACCTTTTCACCACCAAACCCCATTAACGGATGATGATAGGGTACCAGCCTAGCCCTGCTGAGACCTAGGCTTTTGAAACAGGGCCAAAACATCACATCTGCCGAACTTCCTCCGTATACAAGGATTCATTGCACCTCATATCCATGAACTCTTGTCGTGATCGCTAAAGGGTCATCATGTGGAGCCAGGATGACTTTAAAATCTAGTCTGGAGAAACCAACTACGAGAGTGTCCATGTCTACCTTCTTTCTCTTCGGCGTAGTCTCGGAAGACGTTCGGTTTACCACTTCAAGTTTGGTTACTGATTTGGCCTCTGCCACATGAGCTTTTCTGTCGGCAATCTCAGAACCACCCCCCGCGAGTCCTTCGCATATTGTGCTAATGTCAAAGGAGATCATACCAACCCTCTTTATTGGGGTGTTGTCATCTTTTGGCGGGAGGTCTGGATCGTCTTTGTTATCTCCGTCCGAGTCACCATCTCTTCTCGTCGGGATATTGTCACGACATTCGTTGTTCCTCTTCTTTTTGGGGTCATCTCTTCCCTTTTTAGGAGCTTTGCCATCCACATACTTCCTCAATTTTCCTAACTTCAACATCTTCTCGATCTCATCCTTCAAGGCGAAGCACTTGTTTGTTATATGGCCATGGTCCTGGTGGAACTCACACCGTAAGTTCTGGTTCCTCTTATGTGGAGGAGATTTCAGCTTATCTTGCCATCTTAGGGATCGATCATTTTTTTATCTCATTGAGGATGTGTTCGCAGCTTACCGTAAGAGGGGTATATCGCGTAAACTTGTCGTCAACTGCCCTCTTCTTCCCATCCTTCTTACTTTGGAATTTCCCACTGCTACCACCGTTCTCGTCTTCATACTGAGCGGCCATCGCCTCTTCAGCGGTCATGACCTTCCCCGCAGTTGCCAATAGCTCCACCATGGACCTTGGTGGGTCTTTCGCGAGTTTCCACAACAACTTCCCCTTCTGAAGACCTCCTATGAGGGCTGTCATGGCAATGTTCTCTTCGTAATCTTTAACCTCAAGTTTTTCTTTGTTGAACCTGGCGATGTAGTATCTTAGGCTCTCGTGCTTGCCTTGCTTGATGTACAACAGATGGGTGGTCTTCTTTTGAGGTCTTACCCCGAAGTAGAAGTTGTGAATGAACCGTTCAGTCAAGCCCTTGAAGTTCTCAATTGAATTCTTTAGAAGAGATGTAAACCATATGTGCGCAACTCCCGTTAAGGTCTCGGAGAAGGCTCTGCACTTCATCTCATCCGGTATTAAGTAGATGTCCGCTGCTGACTGGTACATCTCAATGTGATGTACTGGGTTGGTGCTACCATCATACTTGGGAGTCACTGTAGGTGGCTTGAACTTAGCTGGGGTAGGGAAGCTCACTATCTTAGCCACGAACGGAGAGCCTTCTGAGAAACCTCTTTGCAGTGGGTCCCTACTTTTGATGAGGTCTCCTATCTTGTTCTCAAGACGTTGAATATAGTCGTTCCATGGTCTTGCAACGTTGACCTGGCCGAGGTTGTCACCAACCACCTCTAAGGGGTGGACTGAAGGTTCCCCAGCCGCAGCACAACGTCTGTTGTTGACCTCTTCCTGGTCTCTACCTCTTCCTGCATTGGGTCGGCCTTGATGAGGCCGATGTTGCCTCTCTTCCCTTTGCGAGCCAGCTGCACTTCTCGACCTTGATAACCCCTGTCTTAGGTCATTTGCTGGGCCTAGCCTTTCAAATGCCGACCCTCTGCTCAATCGATCAAAAGATGATCCACGTTGTTGGGATTCTCCACCTCTTCTGCCTTCACAACCTTGGCTCCATTGGATAGGACGAACTGTATTGTTCGAAACCTCATATGGCTCCCAACAGTCATCGAGGGCCTCTTCTGCCTCCAAATCGTCATACCTGTCCTCGGGGCAAGGGTTTCCTTGCCTCCCTAGGCGCAAGCACCTACGATCAGCAATGTCCCTCCTCCGTTGGGGCGCAGGTTGGTCTTTCTGCGGTGCTTGGGGTGGTCCCCTGGCGTCAGGATGAGGCTGAACCGCCGCCGGAGTGATCATTTCCGGTGAGACTCCAGGTGGCCTCATCATATTTTGGCTGAGCTATGCGAATTGCTCCTGTATTTCTTGTTGCGTTGCAGCCAAAGACCTCAAGGTTGCCGCCACCTCAGCCATTTCAGATTGGGGCGGTGCCTGGATGGAGCTAGGTCCCCCCCGCACAAGGCGGCGGAAGAGGTGGTGGTAATTCCGGTGCCATGGGTTAGCACAAAAGAGCAGGTGTAGTAAATGAGCTTAATACCTTACATGACCTCTTTCAATGGTGAAATAGCTCCATGCAAGGGGGAAGCCTGGTTCACCACCAGAGTCTCTGATGAGGCTAAGCAACAGATGAAGAAGAGATAGCTTCTCTATTCCCACAAACGGCGCCAAAATGATGATGCTGGAAATAGCACCACCCTTCAAGGCGTTTGTAAGCTCAACTCAGTGTTAACAATGGTAGTATAAAGGTATATAGAAGAAGGAGGTGAGGAGAAGAGGATTCACACCGGAATATAAGTGGTTCAGTTAATTAGGCCTACGTCCACTGTGAAAGTATGTGATATATATCACTGTATGAGGGCTCTAATGGCCATAGATACAAACTCTCAAGCTTTCTCTTTCTACTGTGTATTTAGACAGAGTTTCGGCTAGGGTTGCCGATTTCGAATCCTTTTCAAGGTGGAGGATGACCTCTATATATAGTGCCTGGGGGTGTAGTGCACCCCCCAAGCATGCAATGACTATGTGCATGAGGCTCGAACTAATATGAGAATGACACCTGGTTGATCTCCTGTAGATAATGATGACCTCAATATTCCCTCACGTGAGGGGAATGATTCGATTATAACTGATTACGTACACGTGTTCCCAGCCCCACATGTGCACATAAGAGCTCGACCAACTGCGATTGGTCACAACCTCGGCCTGGGATAGAACGAGGTGGTGACCTTGACTCAAAGGGAGAGCCGGGGTAAGGCTTGCTGTGCTATAACATCAGCCTGGGCCGAGGTAGTGGTGGCGAAACAATGACGTCGGTCGACCCCCAGCCGAGATCGACGTTGATGATGGGATGACAACCTCTTCATCTTCCGAGCCGAGGTTGCAATTCTTGGAAGATCAGGTGGATAACTGCCCCTGGATCATGGCGACCTCACCTGCCGAGTTACCTAGCAACGTCGGTCGTGGCCGACCTTACCTAGGACGAGTCTGTTAATGATGAATTCAAGGTCCCTCAAACATCAACCACCTTCATGGACAAGGTTGATGTCTCTGAGCCGAGGGGGTACATTCAGGGCATATCAACGTCCTTAATTTGACTTCAAGATTGAATCAAACCTTATATTAATCATTCAAGATCACACTTGTATACATGAATAAATCTTAGATTTTGCATGGGATTATAAACCAATTATTCTCCTCTTATTTTATTTACAAAATTCTCATTTCTACACATAAATCCCACCCAAAAATTTAAATTTGTTTCCACCGACTATTATATGAATTAAAACATAACATATATGATCAAAACAAATTAAACAATCACTTTAGATTATCGTAGGTTTTGAATCCTTCTTTTTAAATCTTGTTCGCTCGAAAACTGTTAATTTTCGCCCCAGGTTGCCTTCTTAATTCCTCTCTCGAGTTTTCTCCTTTTCTTTTTGCCTATCTCTCAAGCCTAGGTGATTAGAATGATTAACTCAGCTGCCTCCCTCATCTAAAACCTCTTAATATGCTCCTAATCCCGTTTTTAGATTAACTAATAACATTAAAATGACCCTAATACCCTACTATGAGTCTCATATAGCTTAAAAAGTTTTTGAAACCTAATTACGACCATTGAGTACCTAATTCTGACTATTTTGACCCATTTCGGATCATAGATGCACTCGAAGTCACCATATGAGTCACCTATAATCAATTTATCATCTCATTCCTTACACGACTCTACATGCAAATCCCCGAATAAGATCTTGTCAACCTGTCTCTTTTACCCACTTACGACGTAATATAAAACAATAAAATTTCATTTACTTATCACACAAGTAAATATAATAACACATAAATATTAATCCATTATTTGCTAATTAATACTTATTCACTTCACTTTAATTTTTTTTAATTTAATCAAATTACAATGACACGTGTAATTTAAATATCCCCCAAAATACGAGGTGTTACACGAGCACTTGTAATTTGGCCTTCCGACCCCATATTAATACAAAGAGAAAATAGAGCATTTAAACCGTGGATTTAGGCCCAACCCCTCAGACTAAACCATGTTAAATATTAGTGTCAAATTCATTTATTACTTTTTATTTCCTACGTCCAACTCACACGCATATTTCCCATTAGAACTCCGTAGTTAAGCGAACTTAGGCGAGAGTAGTACTAGGATAGGCGACCCCCCTGAGAAGTTCTCGTATTGCAACCCTCTTTGTGACACGGAGCGTTACTAAGCGTTTAAGAGGTCATACCTTGGAGCAATTGCAAGTGCCCTCGCCCAAATTACGGTTGGTCTCGAGTTCAAGAGTTGGAAGCAGTCTCTTCATATTATAAAATAATATGAGGGTATGATTAACCGACATCTACCTCTCCCTAATGCATTGGGTACGCCCTTTAGGTGAAGTCCAAAGTCATCCAAATTTTGGTATCATCGAAGTTGAATCAATAAATACATTTACAATATAATGGATCCAAAATTAATAATATGATCCAATTGTCAACCTATATTTTAGTCCAGCGTTATTGAAGTTATATTCGTAAAACTTCTATAGGACCAGAAATGACCCTAAAGGGAAAAGAAAGTTGGCAAGTCACCACATAAGAGAACAGACTCATGCAGACTTTTAAATTCGAACCACTCATCATAAATGAAAGAGTTTAAAGGCCGTTGAACCATCCAACTACACAAACCTAATTTGGGTGACCCCATTAACTCTCCCTCACCTACATATCCTATTTTTAGTTGACAATAAATATTCACACATCATCTCCATCCTCCATACTAATATTTCCAAACAGCTCACAAAAACTACAAGTAAAGCTTCTACTTATAAACTTCTGCTTCCACAAGAAAACTGTTTAGCTAAAGTCTAGCCCCGTGACACTAAGCAATGGCCGGAGAGCAAGATTTGCTGTCGACCGAGATAGTGAACCGGGGCATCGAGTCGACAGGACCCGATGCCGGTTCCATGACGTTCTCGGTGAGAGTGAGACGACGCTTGCCGGACTTTGTGCAATCGGTGAACCTTAAGTATGTGAAGTTGGGGTACCATTATTTGATAAACCATGGGATTTATTTGGCTACTGTGCCAGTTTTGGTGCTGGTTTTCGGTGCTGAGGTGGGGAGTTTGAGTAGGGAAGAATTATGGAGGAAGTTATGGGAAAGCTATGATCTTGCAACTGTTCTTGCTTTCTTTGCTGTGTTTGTTTTTACACTATCGGTTTACTTTATGTCTCGCCCAAGATCAATTTACCTTCTGGATTTTGCTTGTTTCAAGCCCCATGATGATCTCAAGGTAGTGCAACTTACACTCAACATTTAGTTACATATGCATAATTTTTTTTGGTAAAATAGCATAAATTTTCCATATGTTTGATTAGCTAGAAGGTAGTTTGCTTGAATTATTTATTTGAGATTTTAGGATGCAATTATCTTATTTGAGATTTTGTAACAACATTGATTCGTGTTTTGAATGATACTCAGTGAACTCGAACATGAACAAATACATATACAATGTGTTACTCAATCTCACATGATGATTCGGATCCCGAATCGGTCTAATATTACTCATTATTTTTTTTTTATGTAGTTTTAATGCAAAGAAGTATATGCCTGTTTAACTTGTGACTATTGTGCTGATGTTTTGTTTTAAGGGAAGTTATGAACCAACCATGTGATATGCATGTTAAAATTCATTAATTATAAAAACAACAGAAATAGTAAACATTTCATGAAAAGTCCCTTGATAATTTTTTAATTAACATTTGGTCCAAATAATATTATTTTGTTCAAAAAACTTGTAGAAAAAATGCATAAGGGATTTACGGAATATAAAACAAGACTTGAGTGCAAAATATACTTAGCTCTGAGGGACTAAAAATAGATTGTTCTTTAAATTAAATTAGGATCCACGTGCCCTAAGGGAACATATTAAGAACCCAAAAATAGTAGGAACAGAGTTTTGACATATATTTAATAGGGTATAGATACTCATGTGGAGCTCTAATACTTACTATTTTTAGGCTCATAACATGTTCCCTAAGGATTGAAGTTATCATTTTCCATTAAATTATTAGTCATTAGAGCGTCAAATGTATCGATCGATTAACAGGTCGTCCCATAAAACTATATTACTCCCCACAATTTTCCCTATTGAACTATTGACCCATTTCCTTTGACACAGTTTTGTTGAGGTTTCGTTTAGTTTTTTTTTTAATGAAAATTAATCATGTTTTGAGCATATGGTATGATTTGAAAATGATAACTTATTAAATTTTACAATATTAATCATCCAACGTGATACAAAGTGAATTTTACAATAAATATTAATATTAGAAATATTAACTTATAATATACAGATCTCTATCAAATCCCTAACCCTAGAAGATTAGGCATGAAGGGTGATTGATCAATGTTTGAATAAAATACTTCTTCCGTATCAAATTATTAGTTGTCATTTGAAAGTGAAATATTAAAAGGTTATTTTTTCGAATTTATCCACTTAAAGTTCATGAATAAATTTAAATTCAAGGCTTGCACTTGAATCATTGTTCTCAAATGACTATTAATTGGATGAGTAATTTTATAACCTCATCTCATCTAATATTATAAACGACTATCAATTTGGGACGGAGAGTGTATTTATTATTAGAGTGTTAACTGTATATGTATTTTTTTGTTGGTTTATTTAAACCCCCTAGTGTTTTACCGGGTTAGAGGGGCTGTCCCCCTATGTTATTTCATTTTATATTTTACTCACTTAAACTATTAACCCATTTATATGACACAATATGTTCAAGCTCAATTCATTAACGAAAATTGCTAATCCTCTTTTACTTGCAAATTAGTACAGAATAACCCCCTACAAGATGTATTATGTGATAAATAATGTGCATTTGTTATATATATATATATATATATATATATATATGTGTGTGTGTGTGTGTGTGTGTGTGTCTTAAAAAATTAGTTAAGGGGATTTTCTTTAAAAAAAATGACAATTTCGAGCTTCTTTTTTCTACCTTTAAACCTTATTGAATGATTTAATTCAAGGAACCAACCCACCAATCCAACATCATACTATGAAATTAACTTGATTTACAAATTTTATTTTTTCTTCATTACAATTTGCCAATATAAACAATATATTTTGGTTGATAGGTATCAAAGCAACAATTCATCGAACTCGCTGGACGATCCGGAAAATTCGACGATGAAAGCCTCGAATTCCAAAAAAAAATCCTAGACGCGTCCGGCATTGGCGATGAAACCTACGTCCCAAAAGCCATAATGTCAGCCGAAAATTGTTGCACCATGAAAGAAGGTAGAGCTGAGGCCTCAATGGTAATGTTTGGAGCATTAGATGAATTATTCCAAAAAACCCAAATCAGACCCAAAGATATAGGGGTGTTGGTGGTAAATTGCAGCATATTTAACCCTACACCATCTTTATCAGCCATGATAATTAACCACTACAAAATGAGAGGGAACATTTTGAGTTTCAATTTGGGCGGGATGGGTTGTAGTGCGGGCATTATTGCGGTCGATTTGGCACGGGATATGTTGCAGGCGAATCCAAATAATTACGCGGTGGTGGTGAGTACGGAGATGGTGGGGTACAATTGGTACCCCGGACGTGACAGGTCAATGCTTATTCCGAATTGTTTTTTTCGGATGGGGTGTTCGGCCCTGTTGTTGTCGAACAGGCGTCGTGATTATAGGCGTGCGAAGTATAGGCTTGAGCATATTGTTCGGACGCATAAGGGCGCGGATGATCGCTGCTTCAGGTATGTTTTAGTATGATTTTTTCCCGTAGTTTTACTAATTAATCGGAGTAATTCTAAACTGACACAGTTTTAAGACATAATCTTATTTAACATAGTGAATTGTTTTGATCACATTAATTGGTGCCTGGGGTCTTTAAAACCGACAAATTTTTACTAACGGTGCATTTTGAAAACATCAATGTGTCAATGAAAAAATTAAAAAAATAAATATTTTTGTGCTTTCCTTCTAAAATAATTTTTTCAATGAAAATTGTCTTTTGTCTGTGTTATTGTAGACGTGTAAAAAAAGGAAAATGAATGAGTTTAT
Organism: Sambucus nigra; assembly: GCA_949130495.1. NCBI lineage: Eukaryota > Viridiplantae > Streptophyta > Magnoliopsida > Dipsacales > Adoxaceae > Sambucus > Sambucus nigra. The sequence goes on along the minus strand of OX422208.1, from coordinate 27,674,268 downwards.
TTAGCGAAGTTTATTTAATTAATCATTTAGATACTTTAATTTTATTAATTATTATAGAATTACTAAAGCTGCAAATACAGTCATGTTTTTTTAAATACCAGAATTGTTTATGGAACAATTGAATATGTAGGAAACATAATAGATTTGTACTTCAATTGTACATGTGTCATTGTTTGCATGTGTTATGTCTTGTTGTCAGTGTAAAAAAAAAAGAATATATATATATATATATATATATATATATGTGTGTGTGTGTGTGTGTTACGTCTTCTTGTGTATGGAAAAAAAATTTCCCGGACTTAATCTTCGTGTCAAGTGGCCTAGTAATTTGTGTTTATTTATTATATTCACAAAGTACATTTATGTTTTTTCATCTCAAATCTAAATTTGAAATCCAAAATTAGAATTTAAAAAATTTATTTATCTTTATATTCGAATGGATGTATTTAGATAGATTCAAAGATAATTATACCTATTTCCCATTCGGAGTCAAATATAGCGTTAGACTATTAATCATTTTAAAAAATAGATACTATTTAGTACCTCTTAAATCTAAATTGTTTAGATTAAGATTTAAGAGCTAAAAACAAACAACCTCCTAATCTTAAAAAATCAGTTGTCTCTGCTGTATTATTATTATTATTATTATTTAGAAATCATACATGACTTGTGACTAATGTGGGTCATTTTGTAACGTTTAAAAAACTTTTAGAGGCAATTTTTTTTTTTTTTTTAAAGTGGAATAGCCCTCTAATTGGAATATATAAAACTTGTGTTATTTTTGCGATTCTCAATAGTTTAGGGACAAGAGAGTGAATTTCTTGGTGGGTAGAATAAAAATGAAAGAGACTAGGAACATGATAGGATTGACGTGATGTAACGTTTTTTTAAGATAAAAAAACAAAACATAAAATATAATACCATTTAGCTTATTATTTGAACCAAAATTAAACTACAATTAAACACAGAAGATAAACTTTGATCTAGGAAAATTTTCCTGGAAAATTTTGAAAAAGTTAAACTCGGATAATTTTCCTTTTACAACTTTAAGTATTACAAAAATCAACCTCCCGTATTTATATATATTGTGATAAAATATGAGGACCAAATATGAGTTTCAATTTTTTTTATATATTAAAAATTGAGTTGATGTTTTTGTATTGCATTTAAATATTTTAAGAATAAAAAACAGTTTAAAATGAATTTTTTGTTATTTTAAGAAAATTGATCAAAATATATCAGTTTGTGTGTGTGCATGTGTGTGTATGTTGAATTAAAATTTGATAATAAGAACCCATTACTTGGTGGAGCTTGAAAAATAACCCTTAATTTGCTAATGAATTCCAAATGTTCCCGATACAAGCAAAGATAAAAATGAAACTTAAAATTCATAATTGACCATTAATTTGATTATGTTGTATTATCACTTTGGGACTCGTAATGTTTTCCAAAAATGAATTGTTTTGTGTAAATTACAAACGTATTCTTTTCCAAATATCTTTATTTACATTTGAATAAGTAATTTACAAAATTTTGAATATGATTACATTTTTTTTATTATTTAGATCTTTGTTTTTTGAATAAGTAAATATTAGGTAGATCCTAAAATGTGAAACTTTTTTGTGATCCGACTGATGTCTCAAAAACACATTAGGTGGTATTTGTGATTCAACATTAGGTGGTATTTGTGATTCACATGAGCTCATTTGAAATATCACCCAATATGTGTTTGACCATTAATCGGATCACAAAAAATGATCACTTTTTGAATATGTATTGTTTTGGATCTTAGCTATTTAAAATCCCAATATATGCCTGATTATGAATATGCAGGAGTGTGTATCAAGAGGAAGATGAACAACGTTTCAAGGGATTGAGAATTAGCAAAGATTTGGTGGAGATAGGAGGTGATGCACTCAAAACCAACATAACAACACTAGGTCCCCTAGTGTTGCCCTTCTCGGAGCAACTCCTTTTTTTCTCGACATTGATTCGCCGACAATTGTTTCCCAGTGGCGTTAAACAAGGATCACCTCAACAACAACAACAACAACAACAACAACAATCATCTTCCTCCATTGTTAAAAAACCGTACATTCCGGATTACAAGCTCGCATTCGAGCATTTGTGCGTGCACGCGGCTAGTAAGACCGTGTTGGATGAGTTGCAAAGGAACTTGGAGTTGAGCGATGATAATATGGAGGCGTCGCGTAAGACACTACAACGATTTGGTAATACCTCAAGTAGCAGTATTTGGTACGAGCTTGCATATTTGGAAGCTCAAGATAGGGTTAAGAGAGGGGACCGTATTTGGCAATTGGCGTTCGGGTCGGGCTTCAAATGTAACAGTGCGGTTTGGCGTTCGGTTCGTCGCGTTAGGAAGCCTTCTACCAATAATCCTTGGTTGGCTTGATTCAATCACCTTCATAACTAGCTAGGGGTTTGGCTTGGTTCGGTTTGGTTTGATTTCGTTTTATCACGATAATTTGCATCTACTCTATTTATTGTTTCAATTCTTTTAATGAAGCTTCGGCATGGGAGGCGGCTATAACCACCACATGTTGTAATAATTCTTCATGGACTATTGGGGATTGACGCTTTCGGGTACTAGTTTTTTTGAGTAATTTTATGCTGACACTATTTTGGGACACAAATTTGATTGGTTACATTGATGTGTCAGCATAGAATTACTCAAAACATTTTATTATTTTCTTCAAAGGAAATGATAGAAACTGTTATCAAAATGTTATTACTACAATTAATGTGTATACCCAATACTATTGGGCCAATAGCGATCATGTTTTTACAATTTTGTTTGTTTTTCTTGTTAAGGATTCCTTCATACATTCTTGTTTCTTATCTCCATCTTTCACAAGTCCAACCGGTCAAGACAGTTCACATGTATGTATCATGGGGTTAAATTTTCTGAAGTACATAGAGTTTAGAATGTTTGAGGGGGATGCTAGTTGTAAACATTACATGTTAGATGTAAAATATTGTAAATTTAGGTTTATATTAAGAAAATGAAATTCTAAGGCCATGTTTATTTATGAAAAATTATTTTTCTATTTTCTATTCCCAAGTTTAATCTCCATTTCTAATTTTCATTTTCCATTGGAATCTTTAGAAAACTAGAAAATGCCTTCATATGGTAGAAATAAATTATTATACTCAAAATGTAGTTTATCGAAAATTAGGGAGTCAAGTGTAATTTACTCAAGTTTACGATTATAATGTAATTACAGAAGCTCAGGGCCCAAATAAACATCATATTAAGTTTAGGGGCGAAAATATAATTCTAAAACATCAAGGACAAAATGTCTTTTTTTTAACATTACGAGAATAAAATATAATTTATTAAAACTTTAAGGCTTTATATTTAAGTTATAAATTATTCAGGGTTAAAATATAATTTTGGGAATCATGAAAATTAAAAAACTGGCTGAAAACATGTTAAAATGGTTTTTCAATTATCTGTTTTGGAAAATATCAAACTTCAACGAATTTTCTAATTTTCCATTTTTGGGGAAAAAATAGAATTTGTTTTTCTAGAAAAGTGTCTTGTTTTCCACAACTAAACAGTGCCTAAGAGTTTGTTTGATAGTCTTAGTTCGTTGTTTCACTTGTGTGGTTCTTGAATTCAAATAGTTCCTATGATAACAAAAAATTGTAAATCTGAAAAGTGTCTCATAATTTTATCATTCTCTATGAAAAACATTTCTTAGACACTTCCAAATTAATTATTTTATTGGGAAACTCCAAAACTAAATCAAAAAATTCATATCTTTTTATACTCATTTCCTAACTTTTCATAAAAATAAATGATATTTTTGTTGAATAATATGACTTTGGTTTGGATGTCCACACATCTTTTATGTGTATTGAGTTTCATATCTATTGGGATACCTCGCCATATCCTATAAATAGGGTGATCCCCATAGAAGTTTGTACACACATTTCGATAAATATAATATTATCTGTCTCTAAATTCTCTCTCTTTTATTTTATAACACTTTATCAGCACGATTGATATCTTTTTCTCTACCATCACTGCAGGAATGTATAACGGTGAAAAATCGAATTATTTTTAGAGAGTCTATATTTTTTTATCATTCTCATCTCTCCAAATAAAGGTACGCATTATCGTTGCCCATTGAATAATTATCACCTTATGTGCCTATTGAAATATGTTAGTGGGTAGTTTTGCAACACACAAAAATCCTCTATTGTATATTACAAATAATTTATAGAAAGTATTTGACCCTTATATTTTGTGTGTGTGTGTGTGTATTAATTTCATAACATGAATATTTTCATTTGATAATTTTTGTAACACTGTTGTAGTTTTTTTATATCGATTCATCGTGCATTGTGTTTTATATTGAAGATCTTAATTATAATTTGAAAACAAATTGGGACCAAAAGCTTTGAATGCCAATGGAAATTTGGGACCTAAAGTTCCCAATTCATATTTACAATTTAAGACCTGAATTTCTCAATTACTATTTATATTTTTTGGCCCTGAAGTTTTAAAAATTATTTTTATCATAAATTATCAAAGTCACAATCAAACTTGAAATTTTGATTGTCTAATTGGATGGATGTAGATCTAAGAGTCCCCTAATTATATTTTTGATATGAAGATCCATTATAATTACTATGATCATAAGTTCACAAATTATTATTTGTAATTAGGATATAGTTTTTCTAATTAATTTTGAAAATACGAGGCTTGGATTTCTCATGGTATTTCAAGATATATGGACCTAAAGCACCAACAAAAATATATGTGTTTAAAAAATTGTAAATTTAGATTTATTTTTAAAAAAATGAAACTCTAAGGCCATGTTTAGTTATGAAAATTTATTTTATGTTTTCTATTCCCAATTTTAATCTCCATTTCTAGTTTTCATTTTCCATGGGAAACTTTAGAAAACTAGAAAATGCCTTTACAAGGTAGAAATAAATTATCATATTCAAAATATAGTTTATCAAAAATTAGGGAGTCAAGTGTAATCTACACAAATTTTATGATTATAATGTAATTATAGAAAGCTCAAGGTCCAAATGTAATTTATAGACAGTCAAAAAGGCTAAAATAAACTTAATAGAAAGTTTAGGGGTGAAATGTAATTATCAAAAAATCAAGGACAATATGTCATTTTTAGAAAATCAAGAGATTAAAATGTAGTTTACTGAAAGTTTAAGGATCTAGATCTAAGTTATAGAAAATTTAGGTTCAAAATGTAATTTTTTTTAATTTTCTAAAAAATGATTTACTAATTTTCTAAAAAATTGGAAAATTGTTTTTCAATTTTTTGCTTTGGAAAAGAATCAAACTTGAATAAGTTTTAAATTTTTTATTTTTATTGAAAAAATTTAGAATTTTTTTCTTTTTAACTGTCTTCTTTTCCATAACTAAACAATGCATAAGAGCCTGTTTGATAGTTTTAGTTCGTTGTTTGACTTTTGTGTATCTCGAATTCAAATAGTTTCATGGCAAAAAAAAGTTATAAATCTGAAGAGTGTTTCGTAGTTTCATCATTTTCCCTGAAAAATATTTCGTAGACACTCCCAAAACAGTTATTTTAATGGAAAACTCAAAAAGTAAATCAAAAAACTCATATACTTTTCTACTCATTTTCTAACTTTTTCATAAAAATTGAATTATATTTCTATTCAATAATATGACTTTTGGTGTGGATATCCACACATCTTTCATGTCTATTGGGTTTTCATATCTTTTGGGATACCTCACCATGTCTTATAAATAGGGTGATCCCCATATGAGTTTGTACACATATTTTAAGAATTCTAATATTATCTTTCTCTAAATTCGGTCTCCCTTTTATTTTATAACGTGTTATCAGTATGATTGATCCTTTTTTTTCTCTACCATCCTGGCAACAAAAAGGTGCTTTTTTGATTCATTGTCATTACCCGTAAATAATCATCCCCCTACTTACCTACTGAATCATGCTAGCGAGTAATTTTGCAACGCATAAATTTCCTCCAGTGTAGATTATAAATATTTTTTTGTAAAGTATTCAACCCTTATGATGTGTGTGTGTGTGTGTGTGTGTGTGTGTGTGTGTGTGTGTATTTCATGACATGAAAATTTTCATTTGTTATTTTTTGTAACAATGTCCCCCTTTTTTTTATCAATTCATCATTCATTGTTGGTTATATTGAACATCTCAATTATAATTAGAAAAATAAATTTTAGTACTAGAAGTTCCCAATGCTAATTGAAATTTGGAACTTGAAGTTCTTAATTACTATATATATTTTTTAGACCTGAAGTTCCAAAATTATTTTGGACCTAAAGTATCAAAGTCACAATCACACCTATATTTTAATTGTCTAATTGGATTGGTGTAGATCTCGAGTCCCCCAATTATATTTGTGATATGAAGATCCATCATCATTATTGTGATAAAAAGTTCACAAATTATTATTTGTAACTGGGATATAGTTTTTCCTAATTAAGTTTAAAAATATAAGGCTTGAAGTTCTCATGGTATTTCAAAATATCTGGACCGAAAGCTCTAATAAAAATATTCCATAAATGAAAACTTGAAGTTTTGATTATTTATGGGGTATGCAATTTTTAAGTTCTTAAATAATTATTTTTAAATTGGACCTGAAGCTCAAAATATCTCATTTTTGTTGGGATTACTTTTAAAATAAATTGGATGTTAGTTTAGGTATTTTCAAATTCTCAACTTTTTATGCCTCGAATATACTATTGTAGTAGCAATATCGAGAGTGAGGATTCAAAAAGTACTCAGAGTTAATCTCTTGTCTCCTAGTTATTGACTAGAATAATGATTTATTAATGAAAAAGCATACATCTCGTCCAACTCGCATTGTAGCACTCCTAGAAGTGAATGTTAATTCTTCTCAAAATATTAAAAGAGGACGAGGCAACATGCGACGAGGCCATGGCAATCCCAAAAGAGATGGTCACTTTAATTATGGCTCGTATAAAAATACCAACTTCAAGCCCCACAAAAAGAGGAATGACTTCAATAATAATTAGAAAAAAATTTCTCCATCAAATTCAAACGATATTTGTTATCGATGTGCCTTTAGTGGACATTGGACATGAAACTGTCGTTCGTCCAAGACATTGGTGGAAAAATATCATGCCTCGAAAAAAGGAGTGGAGACAAATATTATGAAAGGTCCTAAAGACCGTTAGATGATAGAGACAAACATCATGGAAGGTCCTGAAGACCACTAGAAAATTGATAATACCCATCTCAATGCTGATGACTTTTATAAAGACGAGGATGGCAATCCCATTGATAATGAGATATTTGATGCAATGATTGGAACCCCACTCATGAGACCCCGGAGAACTGAATAACTTATGTTTTCTTGATATCGCTACAATAATATTACTTTTCATTATGCCTGAAACATCCTTGTATTTTTTCTTCAAATCCTTATTACAATAAATTGTATGGTTTTACATTTATCTTTCTAACTTTTACATGGTTTGTAGCATTAAATTTTAATAAAAGGTATGGATTAAAATATGCAAGCAAGTGATGCTACTTGCCAAGTTAACAGTGGAACAACTAATACTATATTGAAAAAGCTAAAGTTTTTCTCGGACTGGGTATATGATAAGACAAATTTTTCCACAATAGTCGATCCTACAAAAATTATTATCGGCTTCGAAAGAGACCACGTAGTAGTACCTAATAGTACCCACTTGTTGATACAAAATGCAATATACTCAAGAAATTTTAAAAGAAATTTCTTGACTTTTAAAGACATTAGAATGAACGGGTATCATATGAAAACAACTAATGACGGTAATAAAGAGTTCATTTGCATTACTTCCAGTGTTGGAATCCAGAAGCTCACACTAGAAAAACACCCTGCATTATCTATGGGATTATACCACAAAACACTAAGTGTTGTAGAATCATACTCTGCCAAGAGTCAGAATCTCACCGTTCATAATGCATTGATATTATAGTACAATCGTTTGGGTCATTCACGATCCAACATATTACGCAAGATCATAAAGAACTTGAATGGGAACTTTTTATAAAACTAACATCTCACGCTTGTGTAAATTTGGTTATGCCATATACGTGCCTATTTCACCATTACAATGTACTAAAATGGGTCCCCAACGTTGTTTGGGCATATATAATGGTTTTGATTCTCCATCAATTATTCATTATATTAAACTATTGACAGGTGATGTGTTTACCTCTAGATTTGTAGATTCTCACTTTCATAAGACAATCTTCTCACTGTTAGGGGTAGGTAAGAATGTACCTAAAGTACAGTCCGCTCCAAAATAAGGAGGAGAATTAACATGGTATACTTCTACTATATCTTATCTAAACCCCCGTACTGCTCAAATTGAGCATGAAGTGCGAGGGATAAATACATCTTCAGGGAATTACGAATAAATTATCTGATGTGTTTGATAATGTTGCAAAAGTGACTAAGTCTCATGTTCTTGCGACTAATGCTTCAGACATAATTGATGTTCCAATGGGAGAAACTTTGCATTCAACAACAAACGAATCAGTTTCACGCCAAAAGCATGGCAGACCTATAGGTTCCAAATATTCAACTTCCTGGAAGTGGGGATAAAATGAAAATTTACGCCCTCATAAAGCTCCAGAAGAGGCTATGAACAAAAGATCCACTTTCTCTAAAATCCATGAAGAGAACCTCTAAAAAGACATAAGTACCTGAAGTGACTATAAAAGCCCCTAAAGAAGAAAAGGTACCTAAGAACAATAATGAGATCTTTATGTTTTATACATATTCAAGAAAAATGTGTGTAACACCCTGTATTTCTATGCATTTAATATTTAATTAATTCGGATACTTTTAAATTACTTGCGTGACGTAATATAATTGAATTAATTATGTTAATATTTATGTAAATATTAATCGAGATAATAAATGGTTAATGTTTATGGAATTTGAATTATTAAGTAAATAGTAATAATTTATTTACGTCATAACGTGTATTAATGATATGTCATTTATTTATCTCAGTCAGGAGTCAGATATAGACTAAGTTGGGTGTGAGATAGAAACTTTTAATAAATTAGTTCGGATGTGAATTCTGAGTGCATGATTGAGTCCGGATAGGTCGAGATAGTCGGAAAAGAGTACTCGGGATAGTAACCGGGTCTTGGGACGTTTTTAGACATAATCGTGCCCACACGGGAGTGTTTGGATCATTTGGGCTTGGCCCATTAGGATAAAAACATGATTTAGTATAATGAAACTAGGTATTAAAGTATTGAATGACATAAATCATATTCCAAACTGTAATATCCCGTATTTTTATGAGTTTTAAATTTGGGGATTTATTAAATTTAATTTGAGATATTAATTTAATATTAATCCGAAAATTATTTTAAATATTTACTAGCGTGATAAGAGTTAGTAATTATTGGGATTTTGTTGAGTATTACTTAATGGATAAAGTAATATGTATAATCGAATTTATTAAAATTATCACGAGTATGTAATTTGATAATTGTGAAAATTAAATCGGGATGCCCCCGTGTCGTGTCGGGATTAAATTAGTATTATTAAAAGTGAATAAATTATAAGTCACCCGTATGGTCATTTTGAGTGAGCCAATGGTTCTGGAAGGGTCGAGATAGTCAAAATAATGTATCCGGGGTTTTAGTTTGGGTCTCGGGGCATTTTTAGGCCTAATTAACATCCCGGGAGGGCGTTTTGGACATTTTGTATTTTTGGGCAATTAAACCCACGAATTTCCCAAGGTTATATCAGGTTCTTGGAGTTGTCATCTAGTGTTAACAAAAGCAAAACCAAGGAACGTCCATTGGATAAGAAGTGGGAAAGCTTTCCAAGGAGTTCAAGGCCAAAAAATTCCACCGTTTGCACCGCCACCACCGCCAAATCGTAGATCGCACGACGGGGAACACCACCACACCACTTTCTTCCAAAAATCAGAAACTAAATTTCCAGGCAACTATCTATCTTGCTTTATTTTTAGTTAATGTCTCAATTATGTTGGTCTAGGGTTGTTTAGAACTTGTTTCATGAAAGAAAGTGTAGTTTGGAGACTAGAATTCACATGTCATAGAAGAAGTAATCATATTCTGAACATCTAATTTGTATGTAGAGGATACACCATGAAATTTCATGGATTTAGAAGTAGAAAACCTGGAAAAGAATTGGAAGAATTGAAATTTAAAGAAAATATTAGGGTTCTTGAAGTCTATGTAGATTTTACCCCTTTAAATTGTTATACTTGATGAAAACTCACATATGTAGAAAATCATATATTTGGGTATATAGTGCTTGTAGTATCATTTGTTGGGAGTTTGGGAATCATATATGGAGATTTGGTTGAGGTTGGAGATGGATTTCCGTAACTGGGTTAATGCAGTTTTCTCCATAACTGCTTGATCGATCGATCGGCCCAAGACCATCGATCGATCGACCCCTCCTGGAAAACTGCATATTCCTCTTATTATGGTTTATTCCGATTAAAATGCGTAGTAACCATTATTGTTAGAACATTTTGGGATATAAGTAGGACCAGTAGGGTTTTAGTAAACCCCAATAAGTAAGGATTTAATGTAAGATGAAATTAAGGGTTAACGGGGAGTGATTTACACATATAAAATTATGCGAACGTTAAATAAAATATTGAGACTCGTTAGGAAGTTAGACTAGAAAGTAAGTGAGAGTACCTACTGAAATTATACTTCGGGAGATAGAATACTTCGAGAGATATGAAGTAAGTATGGAATAACCTACAAATGAAAATAAAAGAGACGAGTCCATTATATGGGATAAACGACTAGAATGTATTAAGTACGGATAATTATAATTATGGGTCGTGGGTGCACCTAATTGAGAAATATGAATATATATATATATATATATATATATATATATATATATATATATATATGACAGTGTGATTGTGCATATATTATATATGTGTGTAAAAATCATACCCGAGCTACTTGCTATCATGGGGGGTTTCCGCGCCGGGACAGTCTTATCTCGATTGGGCCTTTACGGGGGATAACGACTTGTACCTTAGAATATAGGATTCCTTGGTACATGCTATATGATCGATAGTCAGACGGTCGTAAGATATGTGAGGGTGTGTGCTGACCTCTTAGCGTCTTGGAACTATGCTTCGCCTTCATTTGTTTATGTTTTGTGTTAATACAGTTCGAGAGTTATTTCGAACTAGTATTTCCCTTAGTATGAGTCATACGGGGACTTGATAGCAGAGTATGCCAACACCATAAAGCTTATGTGGGGTGCCGATATTATATATATATATATATATATATATATATATATATATATATATTATATGAGTGGCTAATATAGATATGGATTCTTAAGTATGGTAACGTTCTACTGTGCATAAAGGTAGTTAAGTAATGAATAAATACTCTAATTTTATAATTAAGTGTTTGAGAATTTTGTGACAACACTGTAATATTTTAAAATGAAATGAGATAGATGTGAGAACTTTAATTTCAGAAATTTACTATCCTAGCCATAGTAATTGTCGGCATGAAACCTTATGGGAAAGTTAAGTTAAAATAAATTTTCGGGGTTAATAGTGCGGTAGGCGTGCACACTAGATGAGAGGTGAGAATTTCTCAAGAGAGTGTCGCATACTAACATGGTTGTTACATTAGCCGGTAAGCATTTTAAATACTTGCTAAACTAAATTTAAACTGTTTTACAATCGGGCTCTGACCCATTTCCTGTTATCTCTTCTCTTTTCTATATATATGTATATATCACAGGTGCCCAGCCACAGGGGGGTCATGCTTAGGTTCTTTGGACTGGACGTGCTGCATCTTATGTGGGAGTTGCAGGCCATTTGCTTAGATGACCTCGTTGTTGATTCCACTCTTATTTCAGTTCTAATTAGTTGGGAATGTGTCGCCCGTTTCCTTATTCCGTTGGATTTGTCAGAGATTATGTTCATTTATCTTTAGTATTTTTAATCTTTGGAATTTAATTACTGTTAGGATGGTTTTCCTTTGTAGTTTTAAAGTTGGTATTGGCTTATCTTAATGGTTAAATTCATCGGTGTTTATTTCCAATCTTAATAATTATGTGATTCTTAAACTGTTACCTATTAAAGGTTTCCATAATTGGATTTAATAAAATGGAAATAATGTTTTAAATGGTTTTGACACTTAGCTTAATTATTTAGGGTGTTTAAATTGGAAAGCTTATTTTGCGACAGTGATGCTAAGAATGAACCAACCGTTCACCTTGATTATAATTTTAAAAAGGACTTATCACCCGGTATTTAATTAGGCGGGGTGTTACACAAACATAGGGCTTTGAGAGAGAAATAGAGGAAGCAATTTGAGAGAAATTTGGGAACCTTTTAAAGACAAATATAGAGAGAGATTTGGGTGTTCTTCATTAAACCTTCCTCTACATCAATGGATAGAGTCTACGAACCCAAAAAGGCAAGTGGTTAACTTGCTGTGATTTGAAATTCGGTGATAATTAATTCATATCATAGTGGGTATATCATAAATACGTTTTTGGGTGTGTGTTGACAATAAAAATGGGTTTTCTAAATTAGAGTAATGTGTGTAGATTAATTACTCAATTGATGTTAGATTATGATATGGGACTGTTGGAATCAGATTGTAGGGTGAGAATTGGTAAGTATTGATGACTAATTTTTAATCTGGTTGATGAATAGATATTGGTGGAATAAAACCCGAGGGAAAACCCAAATCGAGAAACATGAATTGAGATGTAAATTCGTACATGATTTGAAGATATCTAGGAGTGATAGAACCTAGATTTACTACTTATAATGTTATTGGTAGTTGGGTGAATGTTTGAAATAGGTTTAAAAGCTTGAGGGTTCAACAATGGGGAAGAAGGGGATCTTGTCGATCGATCGATCGATCGACCCAGGGAGTCGATCGATCGACTAAGTATGGATTTCGACAGTAATCCTTATTTTAATTATTTAGCCTAAATTTCTTTGGGAGACTTTTAAGGTGGATTAATGAGTGAAAATTAAACACAACTTAATACCTAGGACTTTGGGATGATGGTTTTAAGGAAATTTAAAAGTTAAGTAAGGGTGTGAATCTTACGAAAAAAATTTGGCAAGACAATATTGATAAGTATTTAATTTCGGGTCGTGTGAGTGTGTCCGGGCATAGTAGTTGAGTGACACTATGTTATTAAATAAATTGATGTATACATAGATCAATTTGGATTCGGAATATAGACTCGGGAAATATTAAGATATAGGACAAGTGAGCGAGTCTGGGTATATTGGTTGAGTGAAGCCACAGATTCAAATTAATTATTGAGAGAACAAGATTAATTTGGAGTTTTTTTGTATAGTTCAGGGACATAACGAGAGTTACGCCACCGTGAGTTAAAGGTTTGAAGTTTGACGTGAATAGTTAGGTATTTTATGGGTACTTACCCTGAAGAAAGTCACGTGTTTGTCAAGGAGGAAATTGGCACCCCGGCAGGAGGGGAATTTCCTAACATAAAGTTAGTAGAGCCAGTGGAGTATAGGCTCATCGTTTGAGGCACTATATGGCCGGGACCATTGAGAGGGCTTCCTGGCACGGTCCACTCGAGGAGATTATTTTGCAGCCAGAAATCTCATACGAGGAGAGATCCCAGGGCTATTTTGGGTCGTAGTGAGCGAAAGCTACGATATAAGGTGGTGCCACTAGTCAGAGTTTAGTGGGGGAATAACAATATCGACGAGTCTACGTGGGAGAGGGAAGAAGATATACGAGAGCAGTATCCAAAGTTATTTTCCGTAGTTTTCGGGGACGAAATTCCTTTGTAAGGGGAGAAGTATGTAACACCCCGTATTTCTGTGCATTTAATATTTAATTAATTTGGATAATTTAAAGTTACTTGTGTGTCGCAATTTAATTGAATTATTTATGTTAATATTTATTTCAATATTAATCGGGAGAATAAATGGTTAAATTTATGGAATTTGAATTACTAAGTGAATAGTAATAATTTATTTACGTCATAACGTGTATTACTGACATGACATTTATTTATCTCAGCCGGAAGTCGGATATAGACTAAGATGGGTGTGAGATAGGAACTTTTAATAAATTAATTTATGTGAATTCTGAGTGCACAGTTGAGTTTGGATAGGCCAAGATAGTCGAAAAATAGTACCCAGGAGTAGTAATCGGGTCTTGGGACATTTTTATACATAACCGGGCCCACACGGGAGTATTCGGGTCATTTGAACGTGGCCCATTAGAATAAAACGTGATTTAGTATAATGAAACTAGGTCTTAGAGTATTGAAGGACATAAATCATATTCCAAACCTAGGGCTTTGAGAGAGAAATAGATGAAGCAAATTGAGTGCAATTTGGCTAGCTTTTGAAGACAAATCAAGAGAGGGATTTGGTTATTCTTCATCAAACCTTCCTCTACCTCAACAGATCAGACTCCAAGAACCCAAAAGCGCAACTGGTTAACTTGATGTGATTTCAAATTAAGTGATAATCAATTCATATCATAGTGGGTGTATCAAAAATCTATTTTTGGATATGTGTTGACAATAAAAATGTTTTTTTTTCTGAATTAGAGTAATGTGTATAGATTAATTGCTCAATTGATGTTAAATTATGATATGGGACTGTTGGAATCAGATTGTAGGGTGAGAATCGGTAAGTATTGATTACTAATTTTGAATATGGTTGATGAATGGATATCGGTGGAATAAAACTTGGGGAAAAACCCAAATCTGGAAACATGAATTGAGATGTAAATTCGTATATGATTTGAATATATCTAGGAGTGTTCGAACCTAGATTTATTGGTTATAATGTTATTGATAGTTGGGTGAATGTTTGAAAGAGGGTTTAAAAGCTTGAGGGTTTAACAATGGCCGAAATATGAAGCTGAGGAATAAGGGGATCTGGTCGATCCATCGATCGACCCAGGGAGTCGATCGATCGACTAAGCAGGGATTTTGACAGTAATCCTTATTTTAATTATTTAGCCTAAATTCTTTTGGGAGACTTTTAAGGTGGATTAATTTGTAAAAATTAAACAAAACTTAATACCTAGGACTTTGGGAAGATTGTGTTAAGGAAATTTAAAAGTTAAGTAAGGGTGTGAATCTTACGGAAAGAACTTGGTGAGACAAAATTCATAAATATTTAATTTCGGGCCCTGTGAGTGTGTCCAGGAATAGTAGTTGAGTGACACTACTTAATTAAATAAATTGATGCATACATAGATTAATTTGGATTCAAAATATAGACTCGGGAAATATTAAGATATGGGCTAAGTGAGCGAGTCCGGGTATATTAGTTGAGTGAAGCCAATGTATTAAATTAATTATTAAGAGAACTAGATTAATTTGGGGTTGGAATGTAGACTCGGGTAATATTAAGATATAGGATAAGTGAGCGAGTCCGGGTATATTGGTTGAGTGACATCAAGGTAATAAATTAATCAATGGGTAAATTAATTAAATTAGAGTCAGATCATAGACTCGGGAAGTTAATAAATTCATTATCGAGAAAATTAATTAAATTAGAGTCAGATCATAGACTTGGGAAGTTAATAAATTCATTATCGAGAAAATTAATTAAATTAGAGTCAGACCATAGACTCGGGGAAAATATAGGCTAGTGATGCAGATTTTTGTTCATGGTAAAGCCAGGATTTAAATTATACATATATGGTGTGTTATAGTATATATGTATTGTATGCTTATAAATATCAGTGACTAGATATTTATTTAAATTATATACTCTAGTGCTATCAAAGGAGGTTGCGCGATGTGAGTGAATCCCTTAGGTTGAGGAGTAGGCGAGTATATCACTAGGTCATAGCGTCCAATTTTAGAGGTGGGGTATTGAGATGATGCCCTCACACTCGGGGGAATATGACCGCCTCCATTACGTTTATTATTTACGTTCCAATTTAGGAGACCATAGTTGTCTCAAAACTCCAGGTGTGACTGAGTAGCCTGGGTGGATAGCACTTTAGAGAATACATCTAGTGGGGTGTCACTCGAGAGTATGAATTATATATATATTCAACATATGTGTGAATGCTGTAATATGGTTTTACGTATATAATGGGATAATTAGTTATATACGGGTAATTAAATACATGAAGTCAATTGCATTAATTATATAACGGGTGTGAATGTTATATGGATGTAACAAGGGAAAATGGTTAACTATGTTAATGTGATTAACAACTTATAAATCATATCTTAAGCATACTCAGTTTAGAGTAGGGTGGGTGACATAAGTTATATCAATCATATAGTTACGGAGTAGATGACGAGGGGGGATATAAAGAAAGCATTAGGTGTCCATATTAGTTGAGAGGTGAGTCTGTCCTCAAGGGAGTGCGACACTAGCTTAAATATAAAGAGCATTCATTAATTTTAAATTATTGAAATTTAATTACTTGCTAAATATTTTCAAAACATTTTTGGATTCTAACCTTGCTATCAAATATTTCCAAAATCTTTTAGGTGTCCAGCCACAAGGACGCCAGGCTTGAATTCACTCTGGGGTCTCGCAGCTACAGAAAGTGTGGGTGTTTCAGGATTTGGATAGACTCTTCTCTCATTTTATTCCTAGTTTAGGAATGTTATCTCAAATTACTCAAGCATGTCACTCACAATTTTTATTCAGTTTTTCCACTTTAGATTGTATGGGATTTATTACTCTCTGTTAAGTTATTTTGGTTTGGATTTAGCCAATGGTTCATTTGGTAAGACTTTATTTTAGTTATTTGATGAGATGATTTGACTCTATCAATATGTGATGTTTATTTATTTTTGCATTATATTATGTCTTAGTTAATAGAAAGTTTAAAAGTTTGACATCTGCTTTTTGAATACTAGGTGGTTAGTAAATTTTAAAAAAAGTTTTCGACAGTGATGCTAAAGATAATCCATATGAGATTACTATTTAATTTGATATAGGACTGGTCACCCATTATTTTATTGGATGGGTGTCACAATGTGGGATAGGAATAAAATTTTCATCGATGCCATATTTTCATATGCATTAGCTAAGAAAATTTTGAAGGGAATTGATGAGGATAATGAACCACATATAATAAATGAATGTCGAAAAGGAGAAGATTGGTTAAAATAGGAAGTTTCCATCAAGGAAAAACTTAAGTCTCTAAATAGACATGATGTGTTTGGACCTATAGTACAAATCCCAAAAGATGTTAACCCAATAGGTTACAAATGGATGTTTGTAAGAAAGCATAATGAGAAAAATGAAATCACTTAATACAAGGCACGGTTTGTGTCACAAGGTTTTGTGCAAAAATGTGGGACTGATTATTATGAAACATACTCCCCTATTAGGGATGATATAGCTTTCAGATTTCTGATTAGTTTAGTGGTCTCTGTAAATTTTAATATGCGAACTATGGATATTGTGACTACTTATTTATACGGGATTTAAAGATGAAAATTTATATGAAAATCCTTGAAGGATTTGCTTTTCGAAAAGCACAACCAAGCATAACGTCCTCAATTTGACTAAGATGTTCATTGTGTGACTTTAAGTAATTCGTGACGATGTGGTACAACTGTCTTAGTGAATACTTGTCTATGGAAGGGTATGAAAACAATCCAATTTTCCTATGTTTCTTTATTAAGAAACCCCCAATGGGATTTACGATAGTATAAGTTTATGTGGATGATATTAATTTGATCCAGACTATAGAAGAGCTCGAGAAAACTGCTAATTATTTGAAGAATGAATTTCAGATGAAAGACATTGGGAAAATGAAATTTTGTCACGACCTAAAGATCGATAGAAATTCTAGTGGAGTTTTTATCCATCAATCTAATTATACTAAAAAAAATCTTGAATGGATTTGGTATGAACACAACACATGCACTAAGTACACCCATGGTCATCCGATCTTTAGATATAAAGAAGGATCCATACCATCCTAAAGAATATGATGGGGAAATATTAATTCCAAATGTACCCTATTTAAGTAAAATTGGTGCATTATTATACTTGGACAGTGCACTAGAATGGATATTTCATTCTCTGTCAACTTGGTTGCTATATTATTCTAATCATTCTAATTGTTTTGAGTTAATTGGTTATGCTGATTCTAGATACTTCTCTGATCCTTGTAAGGGTCAATCTCATCCAGGCTATGTATTTTTTAGTTGTAATAGTACAATTTCTTAACATTCTACTAAACAAATTTTAGTATATACTGCTTTTAACCACTATGAAATTTTTTCACATTATGAGCTAGTCGTGAATATGTATGGTTGAGATCTTTAATTCCTTATGTTTGTAGTCTTATCAATTGTCTCTCATTATAGATATTCCTAGTATCATATATGAAGACAATGCAACGTGCATAGCCCAAATTCAGAAAGGCTTCATCAAATATATAAAACTGAGTACATTCCACCAAAGTTTTTCTTTACTCACGAGCATCAAAAGAAAATGAAATTGAAGTCTAGCAAGTATGTTCAACAGACAACCTAGTTGATATTTTTAATAAATCACGTCTGAAAGAAACATTCTAGAGACTTGTACATGGGATTGGAATGCGCAAACCTCACCGACAGTCATTTTGAGATATGAAAATCAGAGGGAGTTCCTTTCCAGGGGGAGGATCATAAGTCATGCTTTTTTGGGACATATGCATGTTGTAATATTTTTCGTTTAACTATGTTTTTTTATTGAGTTTTTCTAGTAAAAATTTTAACGAGGCGACATTAAGCACGTCCAACACCAATTCAATGATAGCAACAGTGGTACTTATGAGTGTAAAATTATCATAATGAATATTTTTTAGAAAGAAAGAAAATAGAGAAGGAATATAAAACAATCACACACACAACACATAATATACATGGTTCGACAACTTGTCTATATCCACAGAGAGGTCACCGTTTTTATTAAGTTTCTCTCAAATGTTCAGAGTCTCATCCCCCTGACCCAGGGTGAGGGTGTTATATTTATAGTAGTCTTCAACAGGTTGAGTTATATACGTAACCCTCCCTGCTTGAGTGTATCTCGTAAGGTGTCCCTGGATAGCTCCCCAAGATTGTTAGTAACCTAATTCAAGCTTATTATGATGTATTTAAGCACGTCAAATACATGAATGTAATTATCTATTAGAGATGGTATAAACAGTCCTGTAATATAGCGGGTTGGTTGTCCATCTTTGAAAATGGGCTTAATGAATAATTTATTCCCCACAATTGCCCCCAAAATCTCTGGACTGAGGCTTATTAGGCCAACAATGTTTGAACATGATGCAAGTCAAGGATCCTTTGTTGTCAAGGTCGTCATGGAACATTTGTAATATCCTTAAACTACTAAGTGTACGCTTTTCCGAGGTGAAATATGAAGTGCCAAAATCTTCTTTGGAACTGTTCCTCACTATTTCACACAAGGTTCAAACAGAGTTCAGCTGCTGGAAAACCGTCACTTTGCATTATAATCTTTCTTCTTCACGAACTTCACTCAGATCTTTCATTCTTGTTCTCTATATTTTTAGAGCCTCTTCGCATCATTTTCTTCTTGTAAATCCTTCTCTTTTGCTTCCTTTCTTTATCGTTTTCTTTCTTAGTCTTTGCTATTTAAAATTCTTTCTTCAATGCCCGTTTTTCTTGGAAAAACTATTGAAAAGTTTAGAGAAACATAATCCATTCGTGATTGAGTGGAGATGGACTATGCCCCCATGCCTAGAGAATGGAACTAGATTCACACCCTTGCTCTAGTCTAGGGGGTCTCAAACCATTCATTTTCAAAAAAAATCAGTTATTTTGAGGTCGTTCCTGCGTAATGTGCCCCAAATACTTGAAAAATAGTGAATAGGGTACATTGAATCTAGGAACTTTATAGGACCAACTTGGGGGAGGGGGGGATCAAGTACTGCTACGTCTGGTTGTACACTACTGATGATTTCTGTACGTAAAGGCAAGGATGGCCAACAGAATTCTAGTTATGAACCAACCTGATTCTTATAAAGGATATTAGGATCAGGGTTTCATTGTTAAGAATTGGAAACATCCTCCCATGCGTGAGGGCGAATGTTATAGAGGGACCTTGTGCTCTAATTTGGGGAAGATCACATAGGTTGCTATTTGTCTCTTATTTATAAATTACTTACTTTTTGTTTATGTTATTTGCTCTATTTGTTGATATATGATTTATGTATTTTTGTGCAGCTCGTGTCAAAAATAAAGAACCTTCTCTTTAACATATAAAGTTTGCCAAACTATTGAAGGTTTAGGAAATCAGGGATAGGTTATCTGATTGTGAATATCCTCGTTCGACTACCTATCTCCTTGAATACACCAACACCACCTCCATTTTGGTTGCTCGATCGGTAGATAAGATCCCTGAGATCATTCTTTCGAATGAGGAGACTTCTATTTTGTCTGGGCCAGTAGACATAGATTCTTACTTCAAAGAAGAAGAAGAAGAAGAAGACAAAATGGATCCCCAAGGAGGAGATTACTTCTAGGCAATGAGGACTATAACAATCAAGTCCTTCTTTTTACCATGGTCCAGGCCCTGAAGAAGTCAGAGAGGGATTCCCCCAAAATAGGTGGCTCTAGCTCGAGAGTTAAGTAAAAAGAAGGAGAGAAGAGGAATTGAAGGGGAAAAAGAAGAGGAGAAGAAGAAGAAGGATATTGAGGCTCCCATGAGAACTTTATCTTCTCTCTCTATTACTCTTAAGGGAGACAGTGTGGACCTCTACCCAACCCGTATACCCGATATATTGAGGAGGCAGTGCTTGCTATCGATCACGAGCGCTCAATGAAGCTGGGTCTCAACCAACTACCTATGAAATATACTCAACCCCTTTCTTTGGTAAGTGTTCTTTTCTTTATTCGTTCAGTCGGTTTGAACTGTTTTGGATTTATAATTTTCGAAAGGGCTCCAGAGTCATACTAGTAGGTGAAGGATCGAAGCTTTATAAATTTAGGATTTTTTCTTTTTTTTCCTCAAGTGTTGTAATTTCCTTTTCCTATGTTCTAATGTTTTTTACATACCCCTTAAATAATCAATGAAATAAACTTTTCTCCTTTACTGATATTCCCCATTATGTGTTTTTTTTACTCCATATAACTTGTTGTCGCGGAAGTTTCCTCTTTTAATAACCTTAAAAATACTAGGACCAGGCATGAGCGAGTAAGATCATCGAGCATTTATAAAGGCTTGCAAATCATTGAAGGAAAGAACAAAGGCATACAAGGACTAGTCTATACTGGTTGACAAATTAAAGGATGATATTATAGACTTGGAGTATATTAGCTCTTTGATATATAAGGAGATAGTTGACCTTAAGGCATAGCTTGCAGAGAGAAAGGATGTAGGCAAGTTTGGCAAGCTGGTTCACTTGGATAATGATGAATTAAAGAAGAAATTTTCTGAATCAGAGGAAGATTCCTAGAGAAAGTTCATCATCATATTTGGGTTATAGAGAGACATAAAAAAGCTTAAGTTTTTGTTTAGGATGGGTTCCTGAGCTGCATAGTCAAAAGTCTATGATAAAGGCTGGCTGGATGCACCTGTGAGGTTGCAAGAGGCATAAGACGTTGCGTACAAGCATAGGTAACATAATGTCCTTAAAGTGCTCAAAGAACCTTCAGAGTCTCAGCTGTGGTATATATACTAGGTGGATTGCCAAGCGTATCATCAACCTCCCTTTGGGAAAGATGAGCAGTGAGTTCCTTTGGATGCTATACCTCATCATCTGCTCAATGACTTTGAGGTGGAACCTAGTAGAGAGGATGAGTTTGCCACCAATCCAAACGATTCTCGAAGAAGGGTAATAAAGAAATTTTTATCTCCCGACCATAATATGTTATATATTTTTTATAATTTCGATCGTGTAATTGATATGACTTGTACTTTCGGATTTTGCCGACTAAGTAAATTTAATATCAATTATTATTGCATTTTTCCATTTCATTATGTCTTTTTATGTATTATTCCATCTCCCTTATCTTTTAGGTCGTGTCGTCAGACTCCCTCGGGCCTGGGAAAGATGATGGTAAAAATCCACCTGGTGAATGTGCCATCCACCCATTCTGGATTTTTTTTTACCAACCGGAGTTGGGTTTTATGCCTAGGGATACTCTGTAGGTCCTTTTGTAATTACCTCAGTAACTCATGAGGTCATTTATGTTTAAAGATAACAAAGACCTATGGACCTTATCACTTCACTTAAATAAACTAAACAACTTATTGTAGTTTAATTGTGAGGGCCCGAGGGTTTAGATTTTTTTATTTGTTGGGCAACTCGTGAGGTTATTTGTGTTTAAAGATAACAAAGGTTTGTGTACCCTATCACTTCACTGGAATAAAATGAACAACTTATTATAGTTGAATTGTGGGGGCCTAGGGATTTAACTTAATTGAAATAAACTGAATAATTTACTATAATTAATTTGAATCCTGTTTAGCACAAGGAAGTTTCTTTATTAGAATAAGCTGAATAACTTCCTGTAATCAAGTGAACTATTGATCTACACCTAAAGATGAGGACTAATTACTTGGAAATGATGCATAAAATTGAGATAATCAATACATTGAAACAAAATGGCCTTTTTTTATTCATCATGTAAAATGATAATTCCGAGCAACATAAGTTTAAAATAAAATTTTGCATAAACTGAATGTGCTTAGATATCTGAAATCTAGAAGTAGAACTTCTTGAGGTTGGTCTCATTCCATGCCCTTAGTATATCTTTAATATACATTGTTTATAAGTGATAAGCTCTTTGAAGGTCATCTCTGACCACCATGGAAGGTATCTCCCAGTTTATCCCCGGTTTTTTATTCGACGATCTTACGATGTTGTCGAGAACTTTCCTTAGGATGTAGTCTCCTACTTTGAAATTCCTTGGATTGACCTTTCTATTGTACTTCCTTGCTAGTTGTTACTAATATGAGGTCATCTTAATCATAGCTTTCTCTCTTCATTAGTCCTCCAGGTCAAGTTTAACGCGAAGAGCATCATTATTAAGTCCTTAGTCATCCAGTATGGTTCTCATGGTCAGGAGGCCAACTTCCAGCAGTATGATGGACTCCATTCCATAGGTGAGTGCAGAGGGTGTTTCCTCAATTGGTCTCTTGGGCGTAGTACAATATTATGCCCAAAGAATATGGCGAATCTCTTCCACCTAAGCGTCCTTTTATCTTTCCAGCCTCTTTTTATGGTCATCGATCATTATATTATTAGAAGCTTCTACTTGGACGTTACTTTAGGGGTACGCTACCAAACTGTTGTGGTGTTTGATTCCACACTCATTGCAAAAGTTCTAGAAAAGGCCACTTTCAAATTAAGTGTCGTTATCTTTGATGTTGTATATTGGTACCCCAAACTGTGTAATAATTTTATTCTAGATGAATCGCATTATGTCGACATATCTCATGTTGGCCAGTGGTTATGCCTCTACCCACTTGGTGATACAGTTAGTGATGACCAACAAATACTTGGGATTCCCAGGTGCGATGGGTAGTGATACCATGATATCTAACACCTATATGAAAATGGTTATAGGATAGTCAAAGGCCTCAAATCATTAGTCAGTTGATGAACCATTGGCGAGAACTTCTGGTACTTTTTACACTTTCGATTGTAGATTCTTGCATCCTTCCACATATATGGCTACCGATAGATCTTCTTAATTACTCGAAATGCCTGAGATCTTCCTCATGCATGACTCCCACAAATCCTATCATGAAGCTTATAGAGAACTTGTTTGACGTTTTTTGAGTAGACACGTTGGAGGTAAGAACTTGTGAAAGATTTTCTGTAGCGTTTCCTTCTAGGATCGAGATAGAGCAAGTAGACTTCACTCTCACTTGGTGAGCTAATTTCTTATCGGCTGATAGTGTTTCATTCAATAGGTATGCAACTATTGGATTCATCCAGTTGGGGCCCTTTTCAATGGTAAGAATCTGCTCGGTGACAATCTCTTTCTCAATACTAGGCTTGGCGAGTAACTTCACTTCTATTATTTATTTGAGGTCAAAGTTCATTATTGATCTTAAAGTTAGTAAGGCATCACCGTGACTATTTTTTCCCCTGGGGAACTGTTGAACGTGGACCTCTTAGAACTCTTCTATGAGCTCAAGAGACACAACAAGGTAGGCTGCCATCCTATTATCCTTTGCACTGAAATCACCCCTGACCTGGTTGGATACTAGTTTGGAATCTTTGAATACATTGAGACTCTTTGTTCCCAATAGTAAGGCCTTGTGTAGGCCAACTATCAGCACTTTGTACTTGGCTTCATTATTGGAGGCTTCAAAGCCTAACCTGATTTCTTACTTAATAATGGTGTCCTATGGGGTTATTAGAACAATTCCTACTCCCCCCTTAGAATTGGAGGCTCTATCAACGTATAGTGCCATTTCCTCTAACTATGTTTCCTTATTCGATGGTTGGTCCATAAACTATTGGTCAGTTGGTCCGTCTCGCATGAATCCTATGATGAAATCGACTAGGATCTTCCCCTTAACCACTATTCTTAGCTAAAAGTGAATATCGAACCTTTTGAGTTCGACTGATCATTTTGATAATTGTTCAGAGAGTTCGACTTTCTAAAATACAACTTTAAGGGGGAATAAAGTGATTATGATCATTGAGTGGGCTTCAAAATAGTGCTTGATCTTACTTAAGGAAATTATTAGAGCGTGTGCTAACTTCTCTAATGGTAGGTAGCATTGCTCGGCATCCAGAAGTATTTTTTTTGGCGTAATAAATAGGGCATTGTCTTCCCTCCTTCTCAAAAAATAAGGCCAAGCTGATTGCGTGACTTGATACTACAAGGAAGAGGTATAAGGGATCTCCTTCATCGGGGATTTCCTATAAGGGTAGTTTACTAAGATATGAATTTATCACTTCTAGGGATTTCGAATAGTTGTCATTCCAAGTGAGTCCCTTAACCTTCTTAAGGATCTTAAAGAATGATCGATAATGCTCTAATGAATTAGAGATGAAGGGGTTGAATGCTACAAGCATCCCAATAAGCTTCTGAATATCACACAATGTCTTTGGTGGCTGGACCTTGTTGATAACATTAATTTAGTTTGAATTGGCATGAATTCCCCTATTGCTGCCTAGGTAACCCAAAAATGTTTCTAACTGGACATCGAATGAGCATTTGCTCGCATTGATCTTCATCTGAAATTTCCTAAGGATTTCGAAGGTGTTGTCCAGGTCTTTCAGGCAGTCACCCTTATGTTTTCTCTTGACCAACATGTCATCGATATAGACCTCCATGCTATCTCCCTTATGATGCTTTAATATTTTAGTGACCAGCGTATAATAGGTGCCCCCTACATTCTTAAATCCTAACGTCATGATCTTGTGGTAGTATAGCCCTATTAGGGTGATGAAACCATATTTTCCTAGTCAGGGATTAACAACGGGATCTGGTGGTACCCCAAATAGGTGTCCTAGAAGCTCATTCATTCATGTGTTGTCATGGTGTCCACCAACTAATCAATCATCGATAAAGGGAAGTTGTATTTGGTACATGCTCTGTTTAGTTTAGTAAAGTCGATGTAAAATCTTTATCTGCCATTACTTTTTCACACCACCATTGGATTTGAAAGACGCTTAGGTAATTGAACTTCCCTAATGGTCCCGGCGTCCATAATCTTTCCTTCTTCATTACCCACCGCTCTAGACTTTTATGGGGTAGTTCAATACACCTTTTAAGCGACTGGCTTAAAAGTTGGGTCCACGTGAAGGTGGTGGAAAGATACTTCGGGATCAATCCCTGGAAGGTCGTACGGATCTCAGGTGAATATGCCAAAGTTACTCTTTATAAAGGTTATCAACTTATTTTTTTCATAACCGACGAGAGTTGTCTTGATCAGAAACTTTCTCTGTGGCAGGTTATCATCAATGTTAACCTCCTCCAGGATTTCAACGACCTTGTTAGCAGGGTGGACCCTAGTCTCCTCCACCCATGGTCGATCGTACAGTAGTTTCTATTTGGAAGAGGTAACCCCATCTTTGATTTTCTTTGGTATAACTCCTTTTTCCTTCTTATTTTCATTTTGGGGCCAAATGGTGGCAATGAAGCACATTCTGGTAGAAGCTTGGTCACTACGAATCTCCACTACTCCTCGCTCAGTAACACATTTGACTTTTAGTGGTAAGTCGATGGCACGACCTTCATAGTGTGAAGACACCCACTGCCTAGAATATCATTGTAAAGATAATTAATATCCACCATTAGGAACTCAATAATCTTTAAAATATTCTCTGCCCTCACTAGCAGGACTATCTTTCCCAACGACATTGCGATTTTCCCTACGAATTGGACCAACAGAACAGTTGCCTCCTTGAGGTCGACTAGGTTGAGTTTCAAATTATGGAAGAGCTCCAGGTACATTACCTTAGACAAACTACCTTGATCTACCAGAAGCTTATCGATGTCCCAATTTGCAATCCTAAGTGTGATTATTAGGGCATCGTGATGAGGGGTCCTTACCCTAATTAGGTTTTCCTTTGTAAAGACGATGTGCTTATTATAGTCGACGTCCTTTGGTCGGTGGTGCTTTTCGACTTGTCTCTCTATGGGGTCAATCTGGAAGGCCTCCATGACTATCATTACCTTCTTCAGCTCCATGCGAACATAATTTTCTTCGATCTGCTTGAGGTCGGAGGTTTCATGGATCACTACGAACTCCTATACCATATTTTCATCAAGGACGTTGTATGACTTTTGGTAGTCGTTGGCTGTAACCTTACCAACCTTATTGTATATATATTTATTCAAATTATGGGCTTGGGCTAACTCCTACGGATGGGATTTCAAAAATTTCCATCTCTCTATTCTGTGGCCACCTTCCTTGTGAAATGCACATTGCAGCACGTTATTCATCTTCGTAGGGTCACCACCCATCTCCTTGGGGAATTTCATAAATGATTGGTCTTTGTTCTTTCTCACGATCTTATAGATCAGTTTCTTAAAGATTCTGTCAACATCCTAGATGGACTTTGAAGGGTGAAACTTATTCCCATTTTTCGAATCGTTATTTACCCTATTCCTGTTCACCTTCTTAGGAGTATCAGACCCATTTCCTCCCTTGTTGGCTTTGATGCAACTAGTTTCCCCAGGACTAGCATGTACCACGTCCTCAATCTTGGCATATTTTTTAATATGCACCATGAGGTCGTCGATGGTGTTAGCCTCCTTTTTGGTGGGGGACTAGTTCAACATAGATGTGGTCGGTAGATCAATTTTGAAGGATTATATGAAAACCTACTCCTAGAAATCTTCCACTTTGTTTAAAACCTCCAAATATCGCTTGACATACTCGTGAAGTCTCCTGTGGCTTCTTTATCATCGTGAGAAGTGAGTCCATCCTCTTTGGGTGGGAACTGTTGGTTATTAAGCAAGTAGTGAAGACCTCAGCGAGGGCCTTAAAGGTCTTAACAAATCTGTGTGGTAGTTACTCAAACCACTTTTGAGATACATTGTGTAGGGTATAAGGGAAGATACGACACATGAGGGAGTCATTATATCTCTACAGGGTCATCATCTACCTGTATTGCGAGACATGGTCTATGGGGTTAATTTTTCCATCATAAATCATGAACAAGGGACATCAAACTTCTTTGGCGCTATTTTTCTTCAATTTCCCTTGAAAAATGGGATTTTATCTCCGTATTGAGAGATCTCCTGACCTGCTCTTTAGTGAACCTAGCCCCTCGATTGGCTAGGTGTTGTCCCATCTCCCTCTAAACTAAGATCCTTATGCCATCTCTCCAATGATCTTTGTCTATGTGATGTCTTTCTTATTGGACACGTTTTGATCAGTCTTGATCATGCCTAAAACTCCTCCCTCTACTGCGAGTCATGCTCGCATAAGGATTGGGAGTTCGCCCGTGAGGTTTCCCATTGTCTCTGAGAAGATCTCTCTCCATTTGTTCTTGTTTCCTATGGAGGCGAGCATTCTCTTATATTTATAGGCATGTGGCCTCCTCCTGATCTTGAAGACTAGGTTCATATACGTTGACCAACCTGGATATATGTGTAGAACTATGAGGTCCTTGACGTTTTTCATAAGGCTGTCTTTGCTGATGCAACCTTGGATTTCTCTCTTGGCGAACTTCAGACCTGACCCTAGAGGGAATGGGGTCAGCCTACATGTAGCCTATTCAAGGTAGGTTACTACTATAGTGAGACATCATGGCACTTCCTTCCAGTGGTTGCTTTCGTAGGAAAATAGAGAATTGTTTTCCACAGAGGATGCCAATTGTGAGTGCAAAATTATCACAATGAATATTTTTCAGAAAGCAAGAAAATAGAGAAAGAATATAAAACAATCACACACATAACATATAATATATATGGTTCGGCAAGTTGCCTATGCCCACGGAGAGGTAACTATTTTTATTAAGTTTCTCTCAAATGTTTAGAGTTTCATCTCCTTGACCCGGGGTAAGGGTGTTACATTTATAGTAGTATTCAAGAGGTTAAATTACCATCCCTGCTTAAGTGTATCTCATAAGGTGTTCCTGAATATCTCCCTGAGATTATTGGTAACCTGATTCAAACTTATCGTGATGTGTTTAAGTACATGTCAAATACACGAATGTAATTATCGGTTAGAGTTGGCCCGGGCAGTCCTGTAATATAGTGGGCTTGTCGTCCATCTCTAAAAATGGGCCTAATGAATAATTTATTCCCCACGGTACTCTTTTTCCTTCACTTTGACTTTTTCCCACTAGGTTTTTCCTTATTAAGGTTTTAATGAGACAACAATCATTGAAAGGTGGATATGGTGCACATGAAAGGGGGAGTGTTAAATAATATGACTTTTGTGTGGATGTCCACACATATTCCATGTCTATTGGGCTTCATGTTTATTACGAAACCTCATCATTTCCCATAAATTAGGTGATCCCCATATGAGTTTGTATACATACTTTGAGAAATAAAATATTATCTCTCTTTAAATTCTCTATATCCTTTATTTTAATTATTTTCTAACTTTGTAATCAGACACACCATGAAAATTGAATATTGTAAGGGCACACCATTGATATTTATTGTAATTATTTACTAAAACTTCTCCACTCCAATCCCTTCCCCATTTTGAAGATGATAGATTATTATATAAGCATCACATTGTAGTTTAAAGTTGATAAATTGTAAAGGGCTTTTATGGTTCAATTGTGACCTAGTTTTCTTAGTTATACTTTTGATATTATGAAATTAATTTTGGAATTAGAATTTTATCATGTTTCTTTTTAATGAAATACTATTAAATTCAGGGGCGGACCCACCCCATCCCGAAGGGGTGCAGCCGCACCCACAAGGTTTTCCAGAATCTTTGCTTAGTATAGTGTAAAACAAAATTTATGGACCTATGTTTAAGTTGTTAAAATGAAATGCGAGCAAGGTTTTTAAACTTTGGGGGCGGATATGTAATTTATTAAAAATCTAACCAAACTTAACTTTATTAAAAGAAAAGGGTTTCTTCTTCTTCTTCTTCACTCCATTTCTGTTTCACCCGCTTCCCCCCTCCCTCTCTCTCTCTCTCTCTCTCTCTCTCTCTCTCTCTCTCTCTCTCTCTCTCTCTCAGGTGTCTCCCCCATCCTCTTCTATCCCTCTCCCTTGCGGCCCCTCTATGCTCTCTCTCTCGCACACAACTCTGATCTTCCAGGCGCAGCTAACAACAGGAGATCCTCCTCCTCTCACCTCCTCCCGGCTCGACAGCAAGCATGTATTTTTTTAGTTTGTTTTCTTAATTTATTTTATGAAACTTTTATTTGTTGATGATGAAATTGTAAGTTGTTGATTTGTTCTGTTTGTTGCTGAAATTTGTTGCTCAAATTGGATATGGTATGAAATTTTATTACTTAAGTTGTTGATTTGTTGCTAAAATTTGTTGCTCCAATTTTATTAGTTAATTTTGTTGTTAACTTTTAAATGTTAGTTTTGTTAACTGTTAATTCAATTGTTAGTTTGGTTGGACTAATGTTATTAAGTTTGCATTATTGTTTAATATTTTGAAATAATATTAGGTTTAATGAAAATATTTCAAATGTATTTTTAGGGGTCATGGAAAAATACTTTAAAAGAAGAAGGGGTGATGAAACTTATTCTGAATCCGAAGTGCAATCGCAAAATGCGGGTTCAAATAATGTGCCAATGGAAGAAAAAACACAACCTTAGTTATCTAACATTTTTCGGGTTAAAAAATTGCAAAAAAAAAGTAAAAATAACTCAAAAAAATTTGCCGCTGGGGCTCCCTCCCCCAAACCTCCAGACTTCGCTAGAACTTTTCGCACGCCCTTACTCAAAATCCTGGATCCGCCACTGAGTAAATTCCATTCCTTCATTATTGTTTCGTTATTAATCACCGACAAAACAATATATCAATGTTCGAGATTGGATCGATTAGTAATGACATGCAAAGTTGCTCCTTAGTAACTATGTAGTTTATATAGATTTCTTCCTTAGGTGTCCAAATTGAGTAAACAATTATTGTTTTCATATTAACAAAAAATTAGTTATTCGGGCAATTATTTTTTTTAATTGAGGATTTAAGTAGAATTTAGGAGGGTTTTTGTCGTGACATTAATTTAATGAGAGTCTTCTATTATTATGTGAGAGAAAATATATTATTTTGTGTGTGAGGAAGAAACATAAAATTCTTTCAATTTGTATTTTTTTCCTCGATTTTAGTGACAGGATTGCCATTGTTATTATATTTGTGCCCTTCTTTTATTTTTATTTTTTTCTAATTTCTTTATTTGGATAACCATATTTTGAGTGTGATTGGTTTGTTGGTCATGGATCCCTAGTCCAAACGTTGCGTTTCTGTACAACAATGAAATTACACAATCTGCTTTTAAATATTGTAACTCATGTGTTGCAACATGATAGGTTCGACATCATTGCTCCACTTTTTGTTTTAGAATTGGAATCGGTGAGTTATTTAACTTTTTTTTTAAAAACAAAAACGATGCTGAAATCGAGTTTGCAGTCATATAGCGGAGAAATAATACCATGCGTGACACGACACGTATGTGATACATGTCCTACATATTTGACACTATACATACAAGAGTTTTAAATACACATACATGTCATATATATATATTCGTATTGAGCATGAATACGTGGTTGTCTCTATACGTTATACTATTTTTCCATATAGAGGAATACAAAATCCATAAACTGGAAACCTCCATGTGGGATGAAAAAGCAACCAGAGAAACATATGCGAGCGAAAAAAAAGGACAGAAAAATTACAAATGATGTAAAGATTTCTTATATCACCCAACACAAATGAGGCGGTGATTTTAGGATTTTTTAAATTTTCTGTAATTTTATAAGCCTAAAAATTTTAGTCCTTTGTTGAAATTAGGATAGTTGAATCCTTAAATTATTTAATTAAGTTATGTTTTCAAAAAAGGGAAGTGGATCTTGATGATCATAAGTTAATTTTGTAATAAAATTATGTTTTCTCAAATTTCATGATTTTTTTACACTTAGGACCCTAAAAATATTCTACGGTATATGTTTAAAAATTCTAAAAAAATTAGTGGGGTCATGGGCTCTGAAAGAAACCATGTAGGTCGGCCCATGTATGTAGATAGATAGATAGATAAATTCACGTAATATTCACATATAATGTCTTCGATGGTTTACGGGTCATAGAAAATATGGTAAAATAATTTATACATCATAATTTAACTGAGACTTTTTATGATAACTGTTGCAACAATATGCATAACATAGAGAATTTTATTCATTAATTATAGTGCATGGAATTTCTCATAGACTTAACCACGGGGATAAAGCTAGAATATAACTTTGTCCTAAGTGATGCACTCAATTTATGTTCGTGAATGATCCAAAATTAATGATGATCAATGAAACTTTTGAGAGACCTTTGGGAACTACTCAAAGTGAGTTTTTGGTGAACAGAATAATATAACTTAAGAATTTAGAGGAATATGAGTATACATATACTCTAATAATCTCTCCTTTGTCAATTTTAATACAAGACATACAAAAATAATGATTTTAAGAAAAGGAGTGGAATCTATCACCGATGACAGGAATTGTCCAACTAAAGGTATAAAAAATAAAAGTTACATTTATAAGAATCAAATTACGCAAGTTTTTCAAACAACCTTCAAATGTTACTTGTACCTATTTTTCTGTCACATACTAGAAAAATAATTAAAAAATGATAGTGAAAACATTAATAATAAGAATAACTACAGGATATCATAATATGGGTCATTCCTTAAATCATATAATGCTCAATATTTGTCCTTTACTAAGTTATCCCCAGAGTGTTATAACAAAACTATCTTAACTTAGTAGTACACTTTATGTAAGAGGATTTGTATACTCGTGTGTCCCACGCATAATTAGATTGTCATAGACCATATAAAAATTAAATTTTCCGTCTTTTTTAGTCCTTGAGGCCGTTTCGGCATAGCACAACTACAATTCATTTTCTATGGACTTACTTTGAATTCCTAACCCGACATCCACATGATAACATATTTGGGTACCCACTTGTTTAAGATTTGGACTTCTTAAAGCCCTTTTAACACTTTGTAAAATTCAAATTAAATATTTATTTGTGCGTGTGTTGGTTTGTCTGTTTTCTTTATATGATAAACTCATGCAAGTATACTATTCTTATAAAGAAAACACAATTTTTTGAAGTTCCTTTTGCGTAAGTATGTCACATGAGTGATTGTGTAATGGTTGAATCATTCGTGGATTATTTTTGTCTTAAATTTTTTAATTTGGGTCTCTTTAATGGTATGCAAAGGCATATCTTCTTTGGTTATGAAACTGCCGAGAGATTTTCCTCCTAATTTGCCATGGTTCCTCATCACTTCCTTCCCTAGTCATTTCTTATAACAAAAAATCCCTTCACGTTAGCGAAGAGAATTATGTGGCTAAATGTGAATCAAGGAATATGACAAAAATATGGTTGGATACAATTTTGTAGGATATGTCAAACCAATAATAATTATAATTTTATCATTTGTCCCCAATTAATGAATAAAGTATAAAAAGAACACATAAAAGTTTATGTGATTTGGCAGGTCGACTTGTCTACATCCACGGGGAAGGGAAAGAGATCTTTATTAATGGAGAATATAGAAGACGACTAGGGTGATAGGAAGCTGAGAGTCAAATCCGTGATTATAAGAATGTGGTTAATCATACCCTAAACCCTTGAGGTGGTCACTATTTATAAACACCAGTGTCCTACAATATCGGGTCTTCCTTCCTCTAATAAATTATCATCTTAGATATAATCTTTGGAGTAGTAGAGTTTCAGTTGACTTATATTCGAGTACATCTAATAATCATCTCTCCTGATTCTCTATTAATGGATCCATTATGTTCGGATGACTACGCCGCCCTATCCACTCAATGCCATGTGTCGTTCCTTTTGGCATATTTGGTTAATAGTCCCTTGAAGTTTCAATAAAATTCAACTACCTTACGAATAAGATCAAGACCAATGGACGATTACCTTGACAAAAATATTAAACTTTAGGACTCTTATATCTATAAATAATGTATGACTTTAATGTTACAGGGAATCTAATTTGACATCATTCTACCAACTATTACATACTAACCTTATCACTCTATGTCGTATTATTTCGCTCTATCTGACAAATAATAATACTTTTCTCTCCCTTATCCATGGACATAACCATGCCAACTTCACGAACCACATATATTTGTTTATAAATTTTTAATATTACATTTTTATTTGGGGTTAAATTCATGGTTATCATTGTTGTAGGATTGATATACTCTATAATTCAACTTCACATGTGGAAATATACTTGAATCCACACCACTCGAGGACACTAATTTTTATTCGATAGGAGTGTCCACCAGCTTTACCATTCCCATACCGGAAACCATGTTTGTTCATTAGTTCAGATTGTAAAGAGGAAACAAACTCCTTCTAGGTCCCTTTCACCTCTTGGTGATTCAAGGTCTAGAGGACTCACGCCAAACATTCCCTTTATGGAGACCCCTGTTAGGAGTGCAACATCAAGATTAGTCAGCCTCAATGAGTAAAGGTAGAATGAACGAGACAGGAAAATTACTTGGTTAAAAGATGGTTCACTGAGAAGTTTAAAGGACGTGATTCCATCTCCCATAACTTTGAACATCCTAGAAGTCGAATTATCTGAGGACCTAAACTCCATTGGTTTGGCCATAACTTTAGAGCCACCAGATCTAGAAGTCTATGAGCAATGAATTTTAATCTCCCTAATTTGGATCAAGTTTCCATCAACAAACTTTCTAGCCATGGTCTAACACCCGCTTGACTGATATAATCTATCTCTAGTAAAATATTGGGGCGAGTATTACATTCTTCCCTCCTTAGTAAATTTCGTCCCCAAAATTATTCGTTCGCTACTTCCTCAGTTAATGGGACATAACAACTCTTATTCTAAATGATAGAAATCATCCAAGACTACATCATTAAATTCCTCAGTATCTAAGATCACATCACACGCTTTTACACATGGGTTGTCACCAAAAGATCAACATGCGACATGCTCAAACGCTCACCATCACGTTAACCATATTGACTCTCTACTCACTCAAGGATCACGCTCAATCAAGTTCTAGGGCTACCTTTTCTAATACCCAAGCATACCAATGACTCTAATTGGAAACCCTTCCTAGCTATTGATACTCACCCAAGAGTGAATCGAACTACCACCAATCATCCAATTCATCATCAAGCACCATCTCGACTATAAGGATTTCGCATTACAAGTTTCCTCAAGTACTCGGGTCATTATAGCCACATAATCTCATATCATAAGTGTGGGTACCCAAAATTAGAATGATGGGCCTGGACGAGTAGCCCAATTGTGGCATCCCAAAGTCCAGACCCTCCATATCTTAAACGATTATGATTCAGTCTCCTCCCATGTTCCCATTAAGAGAGGTTCTATGAAGAGATGGAAAACGTGGGGGAGTCCAACACCCCCACTTACTAAAATGAACATGTATATAATAAACCCTAGGTCCGGGGTAAAGGACACACTGTATTCTCTGTAATCACTCTCCGGAGTATATAGAAATAACACTGACTGCACCACCATGGACGTAGGCACCTCTTTGCTGAAACACGTACATCCTTTGTTGTGTGATTGGCATTTTGCATTCCTTATTCTTGCTTGGTGATTGTGTTTCTCTTATCTATTTGTGTTGCATAATAATTGTCACCACAATTGGCGCCGTCTGTGGGAACGTTTATCTTCCCTAAGAAAGCCCACACCAAAAAAGGAGTTCGAAATGTCTGGTCACAGTAGTAATGCTCCCCAGGCAGGAGATATTCAAGAATCTTTTGCTCCTCGCAGGATTAGGTCTGAAGTTCGACATTCAGATCAGAGGGCTCGACCAGAAAGGCCATCCTCAGAAGAAAGCCAAGGAACAGTGAGATCCACGTAAATATCCAGACTGATTGATGCATACGAGGCGAGGCTCCAAGAGCAGAGGGAGTCTTCTCGCAGGCACGAGGCTGAGAACGCTCGCCTAAAAAGAAGATTGGAAAGAATGGAGAGATAGCTCCATCGTAGTACCAAGAAACGTCCCTACCACACTCCTATCCCTCAGGCGAGCAAGTCTCGCAGCCGAGGAAGGAGACCCAGGCGCGGATCCCCAAGGTTCAAAATTTATGATGGTAAGATTGATCCCATTGATCACGTCAGACAGTACGAGCAAGCCATGGCCCTCTGGAACCATCGAGACGCACTAATGTGCCGAATTTTTCCCTCGAGCCTGCCTGACGTGGCACAGAAATGGTTCGAAAGGCTCCCCCATCGGTCCATCAGGAGTTTCAAATCCCTGGTCGAGCTCTTTACGTCCCGATTCATTATTAGCAGCTCCCATCCCAAAAGGATGGATGCTCTACTGACAATGAAAAAGACGCCCCAAGAGACCCTCCGAGTGTACGCGAAGAGGTACTGGGAATTGTTCAACGAGGTCAAGGACTGTTCAGAGCAAGTGGTAGTGGCCTCTTTAAAAATTGGACTACCCATCTTTTCTCTTCTGTACCAATCCCTGACGAAGAAAGAGGCCATGACCATCGACGACCTAATGGTCTGCATCGAGAAGTATGCCAAGGTGGAAGATGTGACCCGCCTTAGCACAGGGGAAAATGGTCGAACTAAGCTCGCTGCCAAAGGCAGTGACAAGAGTGAGAACCAGAAGAAAGTAGGAAAGAATGGGGGCAAAAATGGCTCCAAAAATGGAGGCAACAATGATGTGTCGAAAGCATTTCAGGCTGTCAACACCGTCTTCAAAGAACTAATTTACAAAATTCTAGTAAAAATCAAAGACGAGCCATTCATCAAGTGGCCCAGGAAGATGGGAGGAGATCCTTCGAAAAGGAACAATGCGCTGAGATGCGCTTTTCACAAAGAGGGAGGACATTAGACTTAGCATTATAAACCTCTTAA
The DNA here is from genome assembly GCA_949130495.1 of Sambucus nigra. NCBI lineage: Eukaryota > Viridiplantae > Streptophyta > Magnoliopsida > Dipsacales > Adoxaceae > Sambucus > Sambucus nigra. Next base: position 27,637,726 of record OX422208.1, on the reverse strand, counting down.
GTCCCACCTCGAAGAGCTGGCCCAGTCCGGTCACCTGAACGAATTCGTGTAGAAAAAGGCAGAGAAAGTTACTGCCCATAGAGAAGCAAGGTCTGACAATGTACTCGAAGACGATGTCGGCCATGAATTCGCAATAATTCATGGGGCATCCGATGCGAAACAGATTCAGGGTAATTCATCTCGCATGGAGGTAAAAAGCTTACAACAGTGATGCAAGCTTTTCAGATTGATCAGTGAAAACACAGTCAGGAAAGCATCGACGAACAGATGACGTCGACTATAGTAAGCATATCTTGTTTACAGATGAAGATCTAGTGGTAGTGAGAACCCCACATCACGATGATTTGATCATTACTCTAAGAATAGCGAACTATGACGTCGACAAATTGCTCGTCGAATAAGGAAGCTCATCCAAGGTGATGTATCTCGACCTATTCAGAAAATTGAAATTAAGCATCACTGACCTAAAGGAAGCTACCGCCCCTTTGGTTGGATTCACTGGAAAGATGACTATGCCTTTGGGAAAGATCGTGCTGCCAGTAAGGGAAGGAAATGTTTCTAAAATGATCAAATTTCTAGTGGTCAACATTGACTCGCCATACCAGGCTATCTTCGATCGAGGAAGGCTACATGCAATGAAGGCAGTTTCCTCGACCTACCACCAGAAGCTCAAGTATGTGACCGAGCGAGGAGTAATGGAGATCCGTGGCGATCGAGCGATGGCAAGAAGATGCTTCATAGCGGCCATCCGCCCAAAACCAGAAAAAAATGCCTATAAGTCCAGCGAAAGAGTTGAAGAACAAGAAGGCCTGATAACTTTGAAATAGAAATTAAAGTACGGAAGACCCAGAGTAGAGGAAACCAGGCTCCTCCCCTCCAAATAGGTCGTCGAGGACCTGGAGGAAGTCGCAGCTGGAGATAGCGATGATAGCAGGATTTTTTTAATTGGAGCTTCTCTCACAAGTCAAGAGAAAAAGGAATTGACGGCCTTGCTAAGAAACAATATAGACGTCTTCTCATGGGAACCATACGAGCAACCCAAAATTGATCCTAGTATGGTTTGTCATCAACTGCACATCGATCCCACCTTCAAACCAATCGCGCAGAAGGCACGGCGAACTGCACCCGAGAAGGCAAAACCCGTGGAAAAAGAAGTTGAGAAACTGCTGGATACAGGATTCATAGGGGAAGTACAATTCCCCAAGTGGTTATCCAACCCAGTAGTAGTTCCAAAAAGCAACGAGAAGTGGAGAGTTTGCATCGACTTCACTGACCTCAACAGAGCGTGCCCTAAAGATAATTTCCCCCTCCCAAAAATTGATCAACTGGTAGACGCCACTGCAGCTCAGGAGAGAATAAGTTTTCTAGAAGCATACTCAGGGTATCATCAGATCCCTCTGTATACCCCAGACCAAGACAAAACAACATTCATCACCTCAGTTGGGTTATACTACTACAAGCTCATGCCCTTCGGGCTCAAAAACGCAAGGGCAACCTACCAGTAACTGGTCACCAAGATGTTCAAGGACCAGATGGGAGACACCATGAAGGTCTACATCGATGACATGCTCGTTAAAAGCAAGAAGAAAGAAGACCAAATCTCAGACCTATCAAGCACCTTCGAAATCCTCAGGAAGTACCGAATGAAACTTAATGCGAGCAAGTGTTCTTTCGGTGTCCAGTCAGGAAAATTTCTCTGGTACTTGGTCAGTAAGCGAGGCATCGAGGCTAACCCAGACTAGATCGATGCAATAAACAGGATACAACCTCCTCGAACAATCTGGGACATACAAAAGCTCACCGGTATGCTCGCTGCCTTAAACCGCTTTATCTCTAAGTCCTCCGAGAAGTGTAAGCCCTTTTTCCAACTTCTAAAGGGAAATAAGACAGTAGAATGGAACCCAGATTGCTCGCAGGCATTGGATGAGCTCAAGGATTACCTTAGCTCCCCACCTCTGATCGTCATTCCACAGCAAACAGATTCTTTGTACTTATACCGCTCTGTTTCTAACCACACTGTCAGTTCCACATAAGTGTGCAAAATCGTAGGGATGCAAAACCCTGTTTATTACGCGAGCAAGACTCTACTAGACGCCAAGCGGAGATACCTACCACTAGAGAAGCTCGCCTTTGCACTAGTAGTGGCTTCGAGAAAGCTGAAGCACTATTTCGAAGCCCACACTATAATCGTCCTTACATCACACCCCCTTAAAGCAATCCTGAAGAAGGCAGATTTGTTGAGTAGACTGTCTAAATGGTCAGTCGAGCTCGGACGATTTGACATCCAATTTTAACCAAGGAACGCAATCAAGGGGCAGGTCCTTGCTGATTTCATAGCCGAATTCACAGGCGAGCAACCTCCCAACCAACCTCAAGCAGCGAGACAAAGGGGGAACGACGCGATGGAGGAAACTTGGAAATTGTTCATTGATGGAGCCTCCAACTCAAAGGGGGCAGGAGTAGGCATTGTCCTCATTACTCCAGAGGATACAATCCTCCAACAAGGAATCAGGCTTGGATTTGCAGCCTCCAACAACGAAGAAAAATACGAAGCCTTAATAGCCGGCCTCCAGAAGGCGTACACTTTGGGAGCAAAGCATTTACAGGTGTTCAACGATTCTCAATTAGTCTCCAATCAGATAAGTGGAGACTACAATGCAAAAGATGAAAGAATGGCAATGTACCTCGCCTTAGTGAAAAGACTAATGGCGAGCTTCGAAGAGATCAATGTCCAGCAGTTTCCTAGAGGGCAGAACAACCACGCTGACGCCCTAGCAACCCTGAGTTCAAAAGTCGATTCCGACTTAAAAAGAACAATCCCCATCGATTTCCTCGCTCATCTGAGCATTAATCGTAATAGTAAGCCGTCAGGTGTGGAACAGGTGCTCCAAGTAGGATCAGCTCCCAGTTGGATAGACCCTTTAAAGAACTATTTGAAGGATGTCACGCTCTCAGATGACAAGAAGACCGCCCACCAGATAAGAGTCAAAGCTGCTCGCTTTCACTTATCTCCAGAGGGCAACCTATACAAGAGATCCTTTTTCGGTCCTTACCTTCAATGCATTCACCCAAGGAATGTCGAGAAAGTTTTACATGAGCTTCACGAAGGAATCTGTGTAAACCATATCGGAGGAAGATCTCTAGCTTTTCGAGCAATGAAGGAAGGCTATTGGTGGCCATATATGTAAAGGGACTCTGCGGTGTATGTTCGCAAGTGCCTGAAATGCCAACTTCACACCCCTATGGTCCACCAACCTGCTAGCGGCCTAAAATTACTATCCAGCCCATATCCATTCGCCTAATGGGGAATGGACATCATAGGACCACTTCCTACTGCCACCGACAATCGCAATTATCTTCTGGTCGCAACTGACTACTTGACCAAATGGATCGAGGCGGAACCCCTAGCTAACATCTGAGACGCATATATGATAAGGTTCATATGGAGAAATATAATCACCCATTTTAGCATCCCCAAAACCATCATCACTGATAATGGAACGCAGTTCGAGAGCGAATCCTTTCAGAGATTCTGCGACGAGCATGGAATCAAGCACCATTTTAGCTCGGTGGCCTATCCTCAGAGCAATGGCCAAGTCGAGGCTTCCAATAAGACAGTGATCGATGGATTAAAGAAATGATTAGAGCGAGCCAAAGGCGCATGGGTAAATGAATTACCAGATATTCTATGGGCCTACCGAACCATTCCGCGACGAGCAACGGGGGAAACCCTATTTTCACTAACATATGGAATGGAAGCAGTCATCCCATTAGAAGCAGGCTTGCCAACAATGAGGTCCAGCCTTGTCAACCAGGGCCATAATGATGCAACATTGCTCACTGAGCTCGACCTAGTCGACGAGCGCCGAGAGCTAGCCCTAGTAAAACTAGCGAGCTATGAGCAACAACTCGCAAGTCATTATAACAAAAGGGTCAACCCAAGGGCATTCCATGTTGGGTACTATGTCCTAAGGAAAGTCCTGGGTAGCGCAGTAAAAACATCAGACGACAAGCTAGGGCCAAACTAGGAAGGACCATTCAAGATAACTAGAGAAGACCTGCAAGGAGCCTATCACTTGGAAACGATGGAGGGCAGAGAGATACCCCGAGCGTGGAATGCAGCCAACCTTAAGAAATTCTATTTCTAGATTCTTCTTTTGATATTTGATTGTGAAACTGGAAGTTTATTCCCTTATCATTAATAAAAAGTCGTTTGGCAGTTGCATTCTACGAAGTATCCGTCAACTAATTTGAATTTTTTAAGCTATCAATGAATAAACTTTACAACTCACACAACCTTTTCAAGTGAAAGGCACACTGATCATTACATCATAGCAGAGAAATAACCCTCCTCAGGTTTTTGTTATGAAACACGAAAGACTTCTCTTAGCATTGCCCCTGACAATATATGAAGCCCTATAGGAGATCCTTAGGCAATATGGCCAAGTCAAAATTGTTCACGAAACAATGTTTGGTTGAATAAAATCCTGATCGGATAAAATATCCAATACCAGGCGTGTCCTCGCCAATTGCCACACTTAGGCCTAAAGGAGTGTGACGACACAACCTAAAAGGTAAAGTGGAGCAGAATGGTATCTCGTTGGCATACTGGACTGGAAGGACACTTACTTGATAATGCAAACATGCAAATCTAGTCAGCCAAGAGAGGCTCAAGATTATTGAACAAAGATGAGAAAAATATAATACAACTTGTTTAGTCGGCAAATTCGCCCAACACATAAATTTTATATTAATTCATCATATTTACAACAATTGCAATACATGTTTAGTCGGCCAGCTCTCCCAAAACATTCATATTACATCGCCTCAATATAAAATATACAAAGTTACAATTGGCAAAATCTTAATGAGGATGAGGCCTCTGAGCGAGGTAATCAACCACTTGAGCTCTTCGGCTGTCATCGGGATGGGGAACTAGCTCCTCCTCAACTTCATTCGCATTCGACTCCAATAACTACCGAGGGATGGCATCGATGGGGATCCATTGATCATCTCTCCAGAAGGGATTAGGCATCAAGGTGGAAGGAGAAATCTCATGACGGTACCAGAGCATCGAGTTTCTCAGGACTTGCAGCTCCCTCAAGGCACTCAACCACCCCCTAATGAAGGCTAGCTCTTCAAACTCTACCAGCCTCGTTGGAGCATCTAGCCAACCTTGATTGTAACCATCGACCCATACTCGTCGAGGTCCTTTCTTAAACAAGTGCCTCAACCGGGTAACGTCCCTATAGAGCCCAGGAACAATCACATACGCTCACTAGACATCACCACGAAGCTCTTCCATTTCCCTAGCTAAACCCCTGGTGTTCCTGCCAGCTCGCGGAACGGTTAGAGGAGTAGGGCCTTACAGCACAGGAGGAACATCGTCCGGACCAGTTCTAGCTCGCGATGAGGAGGAACCTCATAATACTGCAGGAGCAGTGCTCGGCGCATGCTCCTTAAGTCACGAGACCTCTCTCCTCAAAGCCTCGTTCTCCTGCTGAAGAACCTCCCCAACCTGGTTGATCTCAGAAGCATTTAAAAGCTTTGCCCTTAATTTATTCACCTCCTCTTGGACTTAAGCACCAACTTCTTCCATATCTTAAAGCCTGTCATTCAGCTTGGCCATAAGCTCAGACTGATCCTTATACTTCTGATTCCTTGATCTAAGAGATTTGCAAAGCTTAACAAAGGCTTGGCGAACCTGAGGACTTACATTGGGACCAAGGGTCCTGCCTAATTGAGATGTGGCAAGAATATACTCTTCTGCATCAATCTACTACAAGGCATAAAAGTGCAAGGAAATACAGATTCATTCAACACAGTAAGGAAATGAGAAAACTTTTTCATTTCATTAATAAGGGTCAAACTACATCGAGCAGCAAAAAGAAAAAAAATTACAAACAAAAAAAGCAAAGATACAAGGTAGTCCTAGAAGTAAAAATTAACTAGCAACCTCAGGCTGCCCAGAAGTCGATGACTGCTTCCCTTTATCAGCATCAGTAGGAGCACCCCTCTCAGCAGGGATAACCTCTGTCGCCATAACAGGGTGAACGTCAGCAGAAATTGCTTGGGAGACGGGGTCAACGCCTTCGATAGTTGGGGCAGGGACTTCATCCACAACTGGCCTCGGCCCTGGGTCGTGCTCATCGAACAGAGGAGATGCAACATCCACTTTGGTAGCTAAGAGGGCCTTATTCTAGCCCTTCTTTAAATTCAGACGACTAATGTAGCCTATCTGAACCTCAGCATCCTCGTATGCAGCAGCCCAACTAGAATTATATGAGTCTTCCCTGGCAGTGACTGCCTCAGACTCCTTCTTCTTCATCTCCTCGAATAGCACTCTGTTCTCTTCCACGACATCCAGCTTTCTCGAGAAAACCAGGTCATAGGCTTGTCGCAGATCATTCAATTCTTTAACTGCTGCATCCCTCTCCCGATTGACATTAGCAAGAGCCAGATCGGATGATATCCGAGCAGTATCAACGGCCTTAAAACCATCCTCGAGCTCTGTACCACTCAACCTCAGGGAAATATTTTGTTGCTCCATCTTGCCATTTCTCTTCACCAGCTCATCGCGAGAACGATAGAGCACGACAAAGTCCTCAAGAAGAAGAAGACATTAGAATAAGGAAGTGATGAAATTTATTAAAGCATTAGAGAAAGGAGAAGAATTTACCAAATCTAGCCTCTGACTAGCTTGAAGGGCCAATTGATCAGACCACGAAGCGGGTGACGCCAGAATCAGTCCTCAAACTTTGGGAAGAGTTACACGATGTACGAAGGAGCCATTATGACAAATCATTTAAATTTATTGAGCCCAAAGCATGGCCCAACAAAGTTAGGGGCAATTGTGGGTACCCGAAATTAGAATGATGGACCTGGACGAGTAGCCCAACTATGGAAGCCCAAAGTCCAGACCCTCCATATCTCAACCGATTATGATTCAATCTCCTCCCATGTTCCCATTAAGAGAGTTTCTAGGAAGATATGGAAAACGTGGGGGAGTCCAACACCGCCACTTACTAAAATGAACATGAATATAATAAACTCTAGGTTAGGGGCAAAGAACACACTGTATTCTCTGTAATCACTCTCCGGAGTATATATAAATAACACTGACTGCACCACCGTGGACGTAGGCACCTCTTTGCTGAACCACGTACATCCTTTGTTTTGTGATTGACATTTTGCATTCCTTATTCTTGCTTGGTGATTGAGTTTCTCTTATCTATTTTTGTTGCATAATAATTGTCACCACAATAAGTTACTCACTCCGTGGGGTAACACACCGACCATATCATCATCACTGATGATGCTAGAAATAGCACCACCCTTCAAGGTGTTTGAGAGCTCAATTCAATGTTAACAATGGTAGCATATGAGTATATGTATACATATATATATATATATATATATATATATATATATATATATAGCAGCAGGAGGTGAGGAGAAGAGGGTTCACACCGGAATATAAGTGGTTCAGCCAATCAGGCCTACATCCACTGTGCAAGTGTATGATATGTATCATTGTATGAGGGTTGTAATGGCCATAGTTACAATCTCTCAAGATTTCTCTCTCTACTGTGTGTTTAGACAGAGTTTCAGCCAGGGTTGCTAATTTCGGATCCCTTTACAAGGTAGAGGATGACATCTATATATAGTGCCTGGGGGGTGTAATGTACCCCCCATACATGCAATGAGCATGTGTGTGTTGACCTAGCCAATCTGAAGAAGACATCTGTCACTATCACATGTAGGGAATGATGACAAAATATTCCCCCCACGTGTGGGGAATGATTTGTTATAACTTATTTGTATCCACGTGTCCTTATCCGCATGTCAATTAGTACTCGGCCTTCATGCTTGATCGTAACCTCGGCCTGGGAGAAGCCGAGGTTGATAAGGACTAGCTTCTCATTCAATCTGAGACGAGCCATGAAGGTCTCAGCTTAAGTGAAGTCAAGGCAAGGCAAGGTCGGCTTGGGCCGAGGTTAGGCTGGCATGGGTGGAACATCGGCTGAACCATTGATTAGGTCGCCCTTGGTATTAGTATAGTTCCTAGTAACCTCATCCTACCCACGACCGAGGTTGTCATTACTCGGGTTATCATTCGAACTGTTGGCCTTCTGATTCATGCAGTCTCCCCTTGAAGAGGTTGGTGGTGATGTCGGCTAAGGCCAACCCGTCGAAGTCCGAGGCTACTGGTCACCGATCCAAGGCTCTTCCAGCGTTGATCATAATCTCGGCTGAGGCTGGTGTCCTTGAGTCGAGGTGACACTTGGGGCATATCAATCACCCCCAGCCCTTAGTTACATGTGAGCAGGTGACTATGGGATCACTTCCCCTTCGAGGTCTTTCTTCTATGGGCCAATGTTCATTTGACACTTGTCTATTGCTGAAGTGTGGCTTGCCTGGCAAGCATGTGTTGTCAGCCGTCCTTTGGGGCTCCCAAGGCAATGATGGGCCTTGGGAAAACGTGCCTCCATATTTAAGGGTTTAAACCCTATTTCCCTCCTTTCTTCTTCATTTTGCTCATTTATGGCTTGATTCGTTTCTACAGCAGTTTCTCTCTCTAGAAAGATCATTGCTCGAAGCTTTTGGTGGTGATTCCTTTCGTTTTCTTCCTTCTTCCTTACCATTTTATCCTCAGGTAACCTCTTCCATACTTTCTTCTTCATTGTTCCTGCAATCTTCTTACTTTTGCATTTTTCGGCGAGTTCTCTTAGGTTTTCGGCGAGGGCTCCATTTTTTCTGGAGAATAGTTTTTTCCATTGGTTTCATAGTTTGATCTTTAGTTGAATAAAAATGAAACAGCTTTTGTTTATTGTTTTAGGAGAGTTGTAAGTGTAGGGTCTGCCTCTGATGCTCAGACCCCTTTACCAACTTTTTGAGGAGTTCCCTTATCTCAGAGAGAAGACTTTAGAGAAAATTAGGCAAATAGAAAGAGCTCAGGAGGAGGCTCGTAGGTCACAGGAATTCCCACTTAGACCCATCTTTCCACCACCCCTGAAGGTAGTATACCCTGAATCGTTGGAACCAGTTAGCCAAGCAGAGGTCCCTACTGAACCCATATCGATGTCTGAGTCTGAGTCTGAGTCTTCCACCTCAGACCCTATGTCTGTGGACTCTTTCCAAGAGGCCATGGACATCACAACCTAGCAAGATCAGGCCCCTGATCAAGCCGAGGTCTCTAGTCGGGCCTCGTCCAATAAAAATTCAAGCACATGGTCCTCTTCCTCGGAGGTTGAGATTGTTGCACCGAGTGTGGCCATTCTACCAATACTTGATGTCATTCCCCTGTCGGTCATCACTGGGGCTGAGTTTTCTCAGAGGTTCCCAAGTAATCCATCAACGTCTGCGCAGGCCGACGTTGAGTTAGACAATGACGATGATGTCATTGAAAGTGATGTCGATGTCTCTGAGGCGGCCGAGATCGAGAGTACCGTTACTGAGGTAGACCTTCTTTGCTTCAGATATCTATACTCCATCAGCCCCTCCATAAAGCTCAGGAGACCTCTGAGGGAAGAGAGGGCTTACCACGGCCGTGATGGTGAGATCTGCTTGTATGAGCAGATGTTCAAGTTAGGGTTTCGTTTGCCCATCCATCCCATTATGAGGTCCATCTTAGCCTACATCAATTTGGCCCCTTTACAATTATCACCTAATGCCTGGAGGGTCATAATTGGGGCCATAGTCCTATGGAGGGATGTTCATCATTCATATCTTCTAGTCCAGGTCTTTGTAGGATGTTATGTCCCTTCATCTGCCAAAAACCATCCGAGTTACTATTATTTTGTAGCTTGGAAGCCTGAGAAGAAGATGCTCCAGGTAACTCAGACTTCCAACCATAACTGGAAGCCTCGATAATGCTTTGCTTCTGGGCCATGGAAATTTGGTCCATGTGCTCCCTCTTCCCTGCTAGAGTCGAGGATGCCCCTAAGATGGGGTAAGGTCACAATATCTTCCAAGGCCGACCCTGGTCTGAGCTTGCAAAACTATCAGAAGGTCAAGGGCCTTCAGGACCAGGGCATGCATGGTCTACTCGTGAAATTTGAGCATCTGATGACCCCCCACTACCTCTCCGAGACTGGTTTAGGGGGAAGCCCTCTTACAGAGCTTGGTAAGTGTTTGTCATTCAAGTTATACCTCTGAGTTTATGCATGTCTGATCTTCTAACTCAGACTTTTCTTTTTTGCAGAGCGTCCAAAAGGCGTGTCAGACGAGCTCTGGGAAATGGCAGCACTGAGCCTAACTAAGCTTGCTAAGAAGGTAGGTCTGAATGCTCCTCCTACTCCTTCAACCTCAAAAGCTCAGGCCACAAAAAAGAGAGGTGCTAGCAACCCTGCCCCTGAAGATCAGAGGCAGAAGAAAATAGGCGTGGATTCTACCATCCCCATATACTCTGCAGATGCTTTGGCGGCTCGTATAGAGAAACTAAAGATCAATGACAGCATCATAGGCCACAGTCTGTAGGCTCTGGATGCTATCGGCTGTGCCATGACCGAGGCTGACAAGCATTTTTGCAGGTCCATGGACACACCTCTCTTAATTGAGTTCGGCCTCCACAGGTCAATTCAGGTATGACTTCAGGTTTCTATATTGCTTCAAAGTGTAACCTCTGATTTGAATTTTAACTCATATGCACGACCACATTATTTTCAGGGCCTGGCTGCCATGCATCATCTGGCCAACTGGACTCTGAGGAAGTTACCCCTCATCCAGAAGGGTCGGGAGGCCGAGAAAGTATAGAACTCTCTGAATGCAGAGGTTGACCGCCTGAAGTCTGCATTTGATGGGTCTGACAAGAAGGTGAAGGAGCTGGAGAAAGACATATCTAAGCTTAAAAAGGACCATTCTGTGGCTCTGAAGGCCAAAGATGATGTACTCCAGCAAAAGGTCGACTCTGCGGTGAAGGCGTCCCTTGAAAATGCCTCTGAGGAGATTTTGGCAGACTACAAAGTCTCAGATGAGTTCGTGAGATTTGGCTTCGAATACCTTGAAAGTGGTATCAAGGCCACTATCAAATGGGCGGCTGCCAAAGAGAAGGAGGCAGGGAGTCTGAAGGCCTCTGACTTCGTAGGCCTGGGTTTTGCTGACCCTCAGTTTGCCCAAGCACTTTAAGAGGTTGAAGAGGAGGTTGTTGCACCTGCAGAGACTGCCACACTGGACTGCACTGAGCTAGGAGCTGACCACAGAGAAGATGGGGCCGAGGTGACAAATATTGGCAAAAAAAATCGGGCCGAGGATGCCATCACTCTCCCCTCTAATCCTTAGGCTTAATTATGAAGCTTTATTTTGTAACCCCTGACTGTTTGTAATCTCTGAAGAACATATGAAACTTGTATCTTTGTATTTTTACAATTGGAATGGCAACCTCTGAGGAGGGTTTTTCACTTCATTCGTTTTTTTGAATGTTTCTCATGTGACGTTTTAACTCTGAAGTTTTATCGCAATGATGTCTGTTTAAACTTAATCAATAGTCTTACCTCAGACCTTGTCACCACAGTGGTGTTATAGGGTCTGAGGTCATCAACTTGGAGGTCACCTTTATAATTAATCTCACCAAATTAATGATGTTAAGGGTCTGAGGTCATCCAAGTATGGTGTGTGACCTCATACCTTGTCTCCACTGAGTGATGTTATAAGGGTCTGAGGTCATCACCTAAGATGTTATCCTCATAATTAATCTCACCAAATTAATGATATTAAGGGTCTGAGGTCATCCAAGTATGGTGTCTGACCTCAGACCTTGTCACCACTGAGTGATGTTATAAGGGTCTGAGGTCATCACCTAAGATGTTATCCTCATAATTAATCTCACCAGATTAATGATGTTAAATGTCTGAGGTCATCACCTAAGATGTTATCCTCATAATTAATCTCACCAAATTAATGATGTTAAGGGTCTGAGGTCATCACCTAAGATGTTATCCTCATAATTAATCTTACCAAATTAATGATGTTAAGGGTCTGAGGTCATCCAAGTATGGTGTCTGACCTCAGACCTTGTCACCACTGAGTGATGTTATAAGGGTCTGAGGTCATCACCTAAGATGTTATCCTCATAATTAATCTCACCAAATTAATGATGTTAAGGGTCTGAGGTCATCACCTAAGATGCTATCCTCATAATTAATCTCACCAAATTAATGATGTTAAGGGTCTGAGGTCATCACCTAAGATGTTATCCTCATAATTAATCTCACCAAATTAATGATGTTAAGGGTCTGAGGTCATCACCTAAGATGTTATCCTCATAATTAATCTCACCAAATTAATGATGTTAAGGGTCTGAGTTCATTTAAGTATGGTGTCTGACCTCAGACCTTGTCACCACTGAGCGATGTTATAAGGGTCTGAGGTCATCACCTAAGATTTTATCCTCACAATTTCTACCATTAGAGCACAACAAAGCAAGAATTGACACGAAAACTGATCTCTCATTAATAACCTCTTCCTAATAAGATGGTACATTTACATTAACTCTTTGCAACATCATACATAATACTTCTTTAGGTTATCAGCATTCCATGGATTAGCGAAAGGTTCCCCTTCTAGGTTTTCTAGCCTGTAAGTTCCAGGCACAACCTCTTCCGTCACTTTGTAGGGACCATGCCAGTTTGGGTGGAGATTGTTTGTTTTCTATAAGGTCTTCTTCAGCACTAAGTCTCCCACGGTGATGGTTCTTAACTTCACCCTCTGATTGTAGAATTTCGCTGCTCTCTACTGGTAAGCTGCTTGTCTGATCTCTGCGTCCTCTCTTCTCTCTTCAATCAGATCCAGGTCTAGCCTCCCCTCTTCCTCATTTTTATCAGGGTCATAGGTCTGAACCCTGTGAGTTGGGAGTCCCACCTCTGTTGGTATAACGGCCTCTGAGCCATGTGCAAGCATGAATGGGGTTTCTCCTGTAGGTGTCCTTTATGTGGTTCTGTAGGCCCATAGCACAACGTACACCTCTTCAGTCCATCTTCCCTTCGCTTCTTCTAACCTCTTATTGATTCCGTCGAGGATTGTTCTGTTTGTGACCTCGGTCTGACCGTTTGCCTGAGGTCGGCCAGGAGATGAGAGGAACCGCTTTATCCCTACTCTTATGCAATACTTCTCTAAAGAGGAGTTCTTGAACTGAGTTCCATTATCTGAGATGAGAGTGTTGGGGAGGCCATGTCTGCATATGATGTTCCTCCAAATAAATTAGAAGGTCTTCTGTTCTGTGATAGTTATCATCGGCTCTGCCTCCACCCACTTTGAGAAGTAGTCAATGGCGACTATCAGGAACCGACAACTGTTGGCAGCTCTTGGTAGGGGTCCTACTAAGTCAATTCCACATACTGCAAATGGCCATGGAGAGGTGATTGACGTCATAGGTTGGTGAGGTTGATGAGGAATAAAGGTGAATATCTGACATTTATCAGACCTCTTCACGTAAGCTGCAGCATCTTTGGCCAATATTGGCCACCAGTATCCCTATGTAATAATTCTCTTGGCCAAGGGTCTTCCTCATATGTGACTGGAGCAAGAACCCTCATGAACTTCCTGTAAGACCCGGGGAACTTCGGTGGGATGCACACACCTGAGGAGAGGCAACAGAAACCCCTTCTTGTACAGGACGTCTCCTACCATCGAGAACTTAGCAGCCCTATATCTCAATTTCCTCCTCTCTAGCTTAGATTCGGGTAGCTCTCCCTCTTTGATATATCTGACGAGGGGGTCCATTCATGAATCTCCTAGGTGAAAATTGAGACAAGGGTTACATACCTCTTCTTCCTCAATGGTAGCTTTTCCTAAGACCTCGACCAGAACTATCCTTCTGACGTCTGTCTTCATCGCCGAGGCCAACCTTGCCAATGCGTATGCATGGCTGTTACTTTATCGAGGTACTCTTTTCAGTTTCATCTCTTCGAAATATTCTAACATCGTTCTCACCTTCTTTAGATACTTGGCCATCGTTTCATCTTTGGCCTCATAGACTCCCAATACTTGATTGACAACCAACCTTATGTCGTTATGAAGTAGGAGTCGTCTTACACTCATAGTCTTTGCCAACGAGAGACCTGCTATCATAGCTTCATATTCTGACTCGTTGTTAGATGCCTTGAAGTTGAACCTCAATGCGTATTTGATGTTGGCACCATCTGGAGCTGAAAGTATCAACCCTGTACCGCTTCCGTTGTCACAGGAAGAACCATCAACGAAGAGGTGACAAATGTCTGTATCCGTTGAGAAGGCCCCTTCTGACATGATTTCTTTCTGGAAGAGGTACCGATCCTCCTCGTTCTCCGCTACTTTGTTCCTGATCTTTTTGGACGCGACCTCTTCCTGATCTCGGGAGACATTTGGTTCCATCTCTTCCTGGTCCCGGAAGACACTACTGTTTGACCCTTCAGCACCCTTTAGGTCATTCTTTGCCTCAGCCTCTTCCCAAGTGAACTTAGCAACAAAGTCTGCGAGGGCCTGCCCTTGATGGCTATCTTAGGTTGGTAGGTAAGGTCATACTCCCCCAACTCAATGGCCCAAGTCATCAACCTTCCAGATTTCTCAGGTTTATGCAGGATCTGTCTTAGTGGGGAGTCGGTAAGGACAACCATGGAGTGGGCTTGGAAGTAGGGCTTCATCTTCCTTGAAGCATGAATGATGGCATAGGCCAGCTTTTCCATACGAGGGTAGTTTTGTTCAGACCCTTGAAGGGCTTTACTGTTGAAATACACAGGCCTTTGGATTCCAACATCTTCCCACACTATGGCTGCACTGACAGCCGATTCAGAGACTGCTAGATACACATATAATTTCTCTCCAACTATGGGCCGAGATAATAGCAAGGGAGACCCAAGGTAAGACTTGAGTTGGTTGAATGCTTCTTCACACTCTTCGTCCCACTGGAAGGCACTTGTCCGTTGCCCTAGAAATAAATCCGTTAAGTGCATCCACTCTCCCCGTGAGTCTTTGGACATCTTTGATACTCCTCGGTGTCTTCATATCAAGCAAAGCCTTGATTTTCTCAGGGTTTGCTTCAATTCCTCTTTGATTGACAATGAATCCCAGAAACTTCCCAGCTCCTACCCCGAAGGCACACTTCGCTGGGTTGAGCTTCATCCTGTATACGTCCATAGTATCGAAGGTCTTTTCAAGGTCTGCCACATGAGTGCAAGCTTTTAAGCTCTTCGTTAGCATATCGTCTACATACACCTCCATAGTCTTGCCTATTTGATCTTCGAACATTTTATTCATAAGACGTTGGTATTTTGCCCCTGCATTTTTTAGACCGAAGGGCATCACTTTGTAACAGTACGTCCATTTATCGATAATGAAGGCTATCTTCTCTGAGTCTTCTGCATCTATGAAGATCTGGTTGTAGCCTGAGTACGCGTCCATGAATCTCATGAGCTCATGTCCAGCCATAGTATCCACCATCTTATCTATTCGAGGTAAGGGATAGCTGTCTTTTGGGCAATACCTGTTCAGGTCAGTGAAATTAACACACATTCTCCACTTCCCATTGGCTTTGGGCATGATGACTGCATTCGATAACCACTCCGGATATATGACTTCTCTTATAAACTCAGCCTCTTCCAATTTTTTGACCTCTTCCCGGATGACTTCGTACTTCTTCCTGGAATAAACTCTTCGTCTTCGTTTGATAGGCCTGGCTTATTTGGTCACGTTGAGCTTGTGATTCATAACCTCAGGGTTGATGCCGGGCATGTCCACGTGACTCCAAGCGAAGACACTCTGCCTCTTCCTGAGGAAGTTTATCAACTCTTCTTTGATTTCTATCTTTAGGGCTTTGCCGACCTGGATGATTTTTTCTGGCTTGTCCTAATTGAGGACGATGGATTCTACCTCTTTCGCGGCCTCTCCCTTTTTCAACTTTGTTCATCTCTTGGGTACAATGTATTAATGCTATAGGTGGTGGTTTCCCTCTTATAGGCCTCTCTCTCTTCGATCGAGTTGAAGTAACATTCTCGTGCTATGGTATGGTCACCTTGCACTTACCCTACCCCGTAGAGGGTCGGGAATTTTAGCATCTAGTGGACCGTCGACGACACAACTTCAAATTCCTTAAGGGTCACCCTTCCTATGATGAGGTTGTAGGCCGAGAAGACGTTTTCGTCCATCACAAAAAAAATTATCTTCCGGGTCAACCTCTTAAGCCACTCGTCACCCATTCGAATGTCCATCTCATACATGCCCAATGGGTGGACCTTTTCGCTGCTGAAGCCCATCAAAGGATGATGATAGGGTACCAACCTAGCTCTGCTAAGACCTAGGCTCTTGAAGCAAGGCCAAAACATCACGTCTACTAAACTCCCCCCATCCACGAGGATCCTCTGCACCTCGCACCCATGCACGCTTGTTGTTATTACCAAAGGGTCATCATGGGGGGCTAAGATACCTTTAAAGTCGAGTCGGGAGAACCCAACTATAAGGGTGTCCATGTCCACCTTCTTTCTCTTCTGCACTGCATCGGAAGACGTTAGATTGACAACCTCATGTTTGGCCGCTGACTTGGCCTCTGCCACATGAGCTTTCCTGTCAGCCACTTCAGAGCCACCTCCTACAAGTCCTCCGTATATGGTGTCAACATCAAAGGAGATAATGCCAACCCTCTTCACTGGGGTGTTGTCATCTTTCGGCGGGAGATCCGGATCATCTTCATCATCACCTTCTTAATCATTGTCTCTTTTAGATGGGACATCGTCACGGCATCTGTCATTTCGCCTCTTCCTAGGGTCATCTCTACCCCCTTTAGGTGTCTTACCATCAACATACTTCCTCAACTTTCCGGATTTTAACATTTTTCAATCTCATCCTTCAAGGCGAAGCATCTGTCTGTGACATGGCCATGGTCTTAGTGGAACTCACACCATAAGTTTTTATTCCTCTTATGTGGTGGGGCCTTCAGTTTCTCTAGCCACCTCAGAGTCCTGTCATTCTTGATCTCATTGAGGATATGCTCACAGCTCACAGTTAGAGGAGTATAGTGAGTGAACTTGTCATTGGCTGACCTCTTCTTTCTATCTTTCTTTCTCTGGGACTTCCCGCTACTACCGCGGTTCTCATACTCATACTTGGCGGCCATTGCCTCTTCGGCATTCATGACTTTCCCCTCAGTTGCTAATAGCTTGTCCATGGACCTGGGAGGGTCTTTCGCAAGTTTCCACAATAACTTTCCTTTCTAAAGACCTCCTATGAGGGCGGTCATGGCTATATTCTCTTCGTAATCTTCAACCTCTAGTTTCTCTTTATTGAACCTGGAGATGTAGTCTCTTAGGCTCTCGTCCTTACCTTTCTTGACATACAGTAGGTGAGTGGTCTTCTTTTATGGTCTTACCCCAAAGCAGAAGTTGTGAATGAATCGTTCAGCCAAGCCCTTGAAATTCTCAATAGAATTCTTCAGAAGAGAAGTATACAAGCTGTGTGCTGCTCCTGTCAAGGTCCCAGAGAAGTCTCTACACTTCATCTCATCCGGTATCGAGCAGATGTCCGCCGCTGACTGATACATCTCAATTTGGTGTACAGGCTTGGTGCTACCATCATACTTGGGAGACACCACGGGAGGTTTGAACTTAGCAGGAGTCGGGAAGCTCACTATCTTAGCCACAAATGGAGAGCTTTCTGAGTAGCCCCTTTGCAATGGGTCCCTACTTTTGATGAGGTCTCATATCTTCTCCTCAAGACGTTGGATAGAGTCATTCCATAGTCTCCTGCCATCGGCTTGGCTGAGATTATCCCCATCCACCTCCAAGGGATGGACTGAGGGTTCCCCTGTCGCAGCACGTCATCGGCTGTTGACCTCTTTCTGGTATCTGCTCCTTTTTTCATGGGGTTGGCCTTGGTCAAGCCGACCTGGTCTATCTCCTCTTTGCGAGCCGATAACACTTCTCGACCTGGATAACCTCTGTCTTAGGTCATTCACT
Source organism: Sambucus nigra (assembly GCA_949130495.1). NCBI lineage: Eukaryota > Viridiplantae > Streptophyta > Magnoliopsida > Dipsacales > Adoxaceae > Sambucus > Sambucus nigra. Next base: position 27,619,805 of record OX422208.1, on the reverse strand, counting down.
AGGCCCAACCTCTCAAAGGTTGACCCTCTGCTCAATCGATCGAAAGCTGATCCGCATTGTTGGGCCTCTTCACCTCTTCGGTCGATACATCCTCGGCTCTGCTGAAGAGGACATACCATATTATTCGATACCTCATACGGATCCCAACAATCTTCCAAAACCTCTTCCGCCTCTAGATCGTCATAACTGTCCTCCGGGCAAGGGTTTCCTTGCCTCCCCAGGCGTAAGCGCCCAGGGTCAGCAATGTCCTTCCTCCACTGGGGTGCAGGCTGGTCCTTCTTTGGTGCCTGGGGTGGTCCCCTGGCGTCAGGGTGAGGCTGGACAGCCACCGGAGTGATCATCTCCGGTGAGACTCCAGGTGGCCTCATCATAGTTTGGCTGAGCTGTGCAAACTGCTCCTGCATAGCTTGTTGCGTTGCAGCTAAAGACCTCAAGGATGCAGCTACCTTCGCCATTTCGGACTGAGCCGGTGCCTGGATGGAGCTTGGCCCTCCCCCACCTGGCAGCGGAGGAGGTGGTGGTAATTTCGGTGCCATGTGTTAATTAATAAAGAGCTTAAGTACCAGGTGAGCTTAATACCTTAAATGACCTCTTTCAATGGTGAAACAGCTCCACGCAAGGGGTAGTGCCTGGTTCACCACCAGAGTCTCTGGTGAGGTTAAGCTGACGAAGAGAAAGAGACAGCTTCTCGTTCCCACAGACGGCGCCAAAATGATGATGCTAGAAACAACACCACCCTTCAAGGTGTTTGAGAGCTCAATTCAATGTTAACAATGGAAGCATATGAGTATATGTATACATATATATATACATATATATATATATATATATATGTATATATATATATATATGTATATATGTATATGTATATATGTATATGTATATATATATGTATATATACATATACATATATACATATATATATATATATATACATATATATATATATATATATATATGTATATATATATATGTATATATATATATATATATATAGCAGTAGGAGTTGAGGAGAAGAGGGTTCACACCGGAATATAAGTGGTTCAGCCAATCAGGCCTACATCCACTGTGCAAGTGTATGATATGTATCACTGTATGAGGGCTCTAATGGCCACAGTTACAATCTCTCAAGCTTTCTCTCTATACTGTGTGATTAGACAGAGTTTCATCTAGGGTTGCTAATTTCGAATCCCTTTACTAGGTAGAGGATGACATTTATATATAGTGCCTGGGGGGTGTAATGTACCCCCCATGCATGCAATGAGCATGTGTGCGTTGACCTAGCCAATCTGAAGAAGACATTTGTCACTGTCACATGTAGGGAATGATGACAAAATATTCCCCCCACGTGTGGGGAATGATTTGTTATAACTGATTTGTATCCACGTGTCTTTATCCGCATGTCAATTAGTACTCGGCCTTCGTGCTTGGTCGTAACATCGGCCTGGGGGAAGCCGAGGTTGATAAGGACTATTTGCTCATTCAATCCGAGACGACACATGAAGGTCTCGGCTTAAGTGAAGCTGAGGCAAGGTAAGGTCAGCTTGGGCCGAGGTTAGGCTGGCATGTGTGGAACATCGGCTGAACCATTAATTATGTCGCCCTTGGTAGTAGTATGGTTCCTAGTAACCTCGGCCTACCCACGGCCGAGGTTGTCATTACCCGGGTTATCATTCAAACTATTGGCCTTCTGATTCATGCAATCTCCCCTTGAAGAGGTTGGTGGTGATGTCGGCTAAGGCCGACCCGCCGATGTCCGAGGCTACTGATCACTGATCCAAGGCTCTTCCAGTGTCGGCCATAATCTCGGCCGAGGCTGGTGTCCCTGAGCCGAGGTGACACTTGGGGAATATCAATCACACACCCAAATGACACACCTTTTGATGCCTTACTCTGATAACCATTGTATTACTCTAGGCGTCTCACTTTGGAGCACTCACTTGAGCATCGCACCAATCCACACACTGTGGAAAAATAACACTCTGTGATAATTTTACTCAAGTTCTAACACTACACAATGTCCTCAAATCATCATTTTGTTCTTTACAACCAGAGCCACTGATTCTAACTTCCTTGTCGGCTAGCCTTAAGTCGTTAATTCTAAGGAAATCAAGTACTATAAGCAAATCATGCGATTGAAAGCTCAACCACCGTTACGCTGAACCTTGTGAAATAACAAGTACACCTCAGATAGGGGCGCACCCAGTTATCGAGTTACATTAACCATGCTAGTTCCACCTGCACTCTACTAGGCCCAACCACGTCGTACCATGACATGGTAAAAATTCGAGCTATGATTGTTGTGATAATACCAATCCCCGAGTATCGAAACTGAAAGGGACACCTGCACGAGAATCAAAGGAATAAAAAATAGTTTGAGAAAATCCTGTCCTAACGCGTTAGGCTATGATTTACAAAAAGAAAACCTATGCTACATGGTTGAAATATTACAACTTCTCCCATACGTTCTTACTGGTATCGACCTAGCCACACACCCCGGCTTGAGTCACCAAACATGGAAAATCGAATCACAACCATTCATTTTTATCACACGAAAGAAACATACGGACTTATTATTCTCTGTAAAGTCAACGCAAGATTTCCTCCTTAGGAGTAAGGCTCTCCCCTTCACATCTTTGACATGCATGAACCACTCTGGTTGGTTAATGACTAACTCCTCCATCAAAGCCGACCTTGTTCATAACATCGCGATTAACTTAACACACCTAGGTCATTGTCATGCTTTGATCGCATCCCAACGTCTCCTTAGGAAAAACCCCATTAAGAGAAACATTCACCTTATAATTAATCTTCAACTACACAAGATTGTCACCGAGCTTATCTTCTAGTTCTACCCAAATTGAATTTACGTAATGACGACACCGGTCGTCATTGGCATTATAAAGGTAGTAGGTACCACACAGGGCTACATCTTCTAATCCTCACCGTCTTGGCAAGACGTGCCAAGAACTAGTCCCTACCCTTATAGGGTTATCTTAACTTATATTATCGACATATGCCAACATTCAAATCATGCTTCAATATCTCCCTATTTTTAGGGGGCACTTTTAAATCTCTAGATGACATCATCAATCAATATCCCAAATACAAATTTTAGGACTCCTTCCATGACAACCGAGCATCACACTCACTCACGACACGAGCTTTTAATTTCTTTTGGAAGGTTACATCACCCATCTGTGCCAATTCGGTGGACAGTACATAACACGTACACTATTTTACTCTTTTAAATCTTGACCAATAACTTGAGATTATCACCTGAACCGCAACACAATCATTCTCATGACACTAGTACTTTATACCGAACGCAACTAGTTTCATAAGGACACCAACATACTCCACATAAAAGTGCTCAAAACTCGATAAGATTTCATCATCCATGACTTTCTCATCGTAGGTATGCTCTACCAACTTCTTAATAGACACATTGCGATTACTAGGTGCCCACAAAGACACTAGTCTATAAGACTCTACCCCTGGCACACCTTGACCATTGAACACCTTAAGACGTCACAAAAAGTTAATTTCTATTTCCAATGATGCCACACATAATTTATCCTACAGACACTCCAAGATGCTCCTAAACCACGGTCACACTAGAATTAATTCACATCTAGCCATTGATTAGGTCACTAAAATGACCCTGACACTTAGGTAATAATCTTATATTCCTTATAAAGGTTGTGGCCATAATCCATGTACTAAATCACAGACTGTCACCAACAAGGATTTTGACAGGATACAGGACTTCGTCCACAACATATAAACTCTAGGTCTGCACTAATGGCATCACTAGGGATCCTATTCCTCAAAGTTACATCATAACTCCTAAAACCCTGACATAGAAGATTATCTAGAGTTCACTCGTAAGACTCCCTAATTATCACTGTTGCATATATAACATACTTATAGCAATTTGCCTATAACTCTTAGCATCATACCTTACGAGGTACCACTTTCAATCAACAACCACCAAAACACTTACTTTTAATAATAATATTTTATCGACTCAGACTAAGTACACATCCCCAAGTGTTAATCAACACGGTACCTCGTCTATCTAATCACAAACTATCATACAACCAAACTATACCCCAATGATCAAATTTGCCTAATTACATCATCATTATTATCCATCCAAAAATATCGCACCTTGGAACTCAATGCATTATTATCACAACCAAAACTTCCCAGGCATGACACTCTGATCACCTAATCTTCACAGTTGGCTCTATAAAAATCATGTTTCTAATCCAAATGAAACCATTAAGCTCTATCAATGTCTCAATAGACTTCTCATATCATCAAGGGTTGACACATAAGCACCCCGCACTAAAAATCGCGGTGTCGCCACTATTAGCTCACACAAACACTCGTATATTACTAACATATCTTTATCACAAGCATGAAAGTGATTGATAATAACTAACTTCTTCATATCCTAATTTTAAATAAATAATCCGTTGTGGACACCTCCTTGAATTTAACATCGAAAATACCAACTAAAACCATCATTAATCCAATGTGATCGACCCCAAAACCAACCTTGATGTCGAAAGATCAAATACTGACCTCATCACTTCACTCCCGAAAGGAACCTTGAACCTAGATCTCTAATACAATTTGTAATGCAATGATTCAAATTTATGTATTATCCGTGATTAAAACGGTTCAAACTGAGCATTATGTGTGAAGTGCAATGAGACAACCTGAACAATATTTCTAGTCCACTTTTATTTAATTAATATTTCACTTATTTAGCATGCAATTTCCATTTAAAATCAAGATACGTTAGGGATCCGTGGAAAGCCTCCCCCAGGATCCAATCATATAGAGCTACTAACGTAATATAAAAAATGTACTTTCCTATGCAAGTCTCTCAAAATACAAAATCACACCCAACCTGTCATAACAAAGACGGGGGAATGAGTCGAATTCGGAGTGGGAAATTACAACAATGCAATATAGAATCGAACGGCAAAAAGAAGACTCTGACACATTATATCTACATGCACATGAAAACTACCATATATATATATATATATGCATGAACTGTTTTTATTCCAAGAAAATTACTTGTCGCGATTAATTCACCTTAATCTCATAGAAGAATTCCCTTTTACTTAACTTGACATTTATTCCTTGATTTAACACACCCACTTAAATACTTAAAATAAATACATTATGTTTAAGTAAAATCATTTATTTTCTCAAAATTTTCCCTTCATTTACACCAATTCACATCAGTACTTTCTTTGAAGATCATCGTTTCAACACACGCAAGCACCATGTTAGAAAATACATATTTTCTTTAAAAACCTTTCATAAACACACCCTTGTGTTAGTTATGGGTTAAACCTCTTTAGGTTACTTACCACCCATTTAATCACATCACTTTACCATTCCTTTACCTTATGGACATTAATAAAAATTTCACATCACTTGTCCATTTTATCCTTTACCAAAACATTTATTAATTCATTCAAGTTAGGTTGTATTTTCATATATTCACCACACAACCCATTTCTCGACATGTTCCATTATCATTATATTTTACTTGAAATCTTCCAATATCCACATACTTTAACAGGTTCTACATCTTCGGCTATGCTACCACATGCTCTCGCCGGTGGTTTTGGATCTTTTAATCCAGGGCTCCGAGTCCTCCTTAATAGTCCCAATGTCATCCGAGTTCTTATTAATGTGTTTTATCATTTTGCAAATGTGTATATTATAATGCTTTTTCCTTTTTTCTGGTCGAAGCCAAAACTCGGGGTTTCATCCCAACTTTTGTTACTCTTTGAAAATCATCATTTCCTCTCGTTTACAATTAGCATTGACTTTATTCCAAAATCATGTTCATTTAGGAAAACTTTGTGTAAAAAAATTTCCAACATTTTTATTTCATAAAAATATTCCATTTTATGTAAAATTACCATTTTACCCTTTTTGTTTCCAAACTTATCCTTTTCTTCTAATTTCATAAGTGTTAATCTCCACAAAATATTATTAAATTATACACACCAAATTCTCAATGTTTTATGATATTCTCAATGAGTGTGAGAGTAATCCCGAGCGGTCTCTTTATGATATTCTTCATGATTTCACCTCTCTCACGAGTACCGTTGGTACTCTTGACCCATCTATGCACGCACCACCTATTCCATCACCCTCGGTGTCAAGTGTCGACGTGCCTCATCCTTTGTTGTGCACCCACTGTTCTTATGCCGATCACATGTCCCATGAGTGCCCATACTCTTCATATCCCTACGCACCCACCATGGAACATGTGTATCCATATGACACTGTCCCGGAACCCACCTCGGCCTATTCTCCCTATATAACCAATCCCGAGTTGTGTGAGTACCCGAGCTATTCTTGGAGGCCTGATCACCCTTCCATGCAATACGTATCCCAACCCGATGTTGTGGATCCTCACACGTTCCAGCAGTCGTCATGGAAAACTTGTGCACCTAGTCACGATCAGTTTCCTCACTATGCACCCCATGAGTATCAACCATCTGTCCATCACGAGAGCAATCCTTTCGTGTATGATGCACTTGGCCCCACCCCACACACTTCATTTGAGTATTCTCCATATAGTCCTGATTATAGCGCGTTGTGTCCACCTCACCCACCACCACCACCCATCATTCCACCACCACCTTCATCCACATCCACTCTCGAAACCCTCTTGCAAAGGTTCATACTTGAGCAAGAGCAAGCAATTCAAACTCAAGCTCTCCAAAGGCTTGAACAACAATTAAATGAATTGGAGTGTGCGCGAGAGTCGGATATTCCCATGACCCCACCCATCGTTGCCACCGAGTGTGACGATGATGTGTCCCCTTGTGACACAGAATTTGAGTGTGACCAACCCTACCACCCCGAGAATCTTGAAGCTGAGACCATTCCATGGTCCGGGTCCCAAGTCGACAATTGTGTTGACTTACCTTTCGATAGTGAGCCTGATCAAATCCCAATATGTCCTTATGAACCCATCATTGTGGTTCTCACCTTCCCACTCCCGCTGAATCCAAAATAATGCCCGAGTCTATACCTATTGAGCACATTGTGTGTGTTCCCGAGGAACCAATTTATCCTAGGTTAGCTCCGGCTACGAGTGCTCACCATTTTCAAGAGATAGAATCCGTGATAGTTCCTAACTATTCGGATATGGATGATATCCCACCATGCATGGCTCCCTTCGAGCTTGATATTTCTCGTGATTCCTCTATCTCCGATCTTGGTGCCTCGTCTTACCCACCCACCCCATTTACCGATGCTGCTATTATGGAGAAGTTGATCACTCCATCTTTAGAAACCACACTCCCTTGTGAGTATTCCTTTACTCCTCCCAATGAGTGTGTGTCTCCCACGCTTGAGTTAGATCATCTTCCTCCACCGTTTATCCCACCTGACCCACCCATTGTTCCTTCCACCCCACCACCTGGTTTGGATCTTGATTTTGAACATTTCACGTTTCCATCTACATTTTTAGATCCTCACCTGAAACCATCCTCCACCATTCACGAGAGTTTTTATGGTTCTACTCTCCACTGTGACATCGAGCTTGTTCCTCCATGCACACCACTTCCTTGCGGTGTTGATTTATCTTCTCAACAGCTCCCTGGTGTGTCACGGCGCGACCATTACCATCGCCCATTCATAGAACGGTCGTGTGATTTTTATGAGGCCCAACCCATTACACTTACCAAACCCTTTTGCCTTCCTCACCAACTTGAGCACCATGCTTATAGGGCCTTAGTTGCCCTCACATTTACGCTCAACAAGGCCCGAGACCGATACCTATTCACCCTTACCCTAATCCCCACCCACCCATGGTCCACCGATGCCTTGCATCGTGTGATGCACTTCGCCATACAGGTGCATTGACCATTTTAGCCTGTTTCCAGCAAGACTGACGCTTCAGTCTTGTTTGGGGGTGATTCTTATCCCCCGAAATTTCTGCCACCCTGTTCTATCCTCGGTTATCTTTAGGGTGAGATTTCATCGGTCTGGCTGAAGACATTAAACTTAGCGCTACCGGGAGGCAACCCGCGATTCTTGTACTTGTCTCATCTTGTTTGGGGGTGGTGTTTCACATCACCCTATGCTTTCTCATGCTTATAGACTTGTACATCTTTTACTCAGGTTTATTCTTGGCTACATCTGTCCACTTCATTAGCGGTTGATTTCTGGTAATCTCTTTCCTACCTTCTGCTCTCAATTTTTAAAATCATTTTACTTAACATCGAGGACGATGTTCCTTTTTGTTTGGGGGTGGGGAATTTTATCAAAATCGTACCTCTTTTGAAAAATTTTGAGTGTTAAACCTGATTTTTAAAATTTCGTGCAGTTTCTTTCATCTCACTCATTGATGTGAATTTTCAATCTTCCATCTTTCAAAAGTCTAGGAATCAAGCTAGAGAATATTTTTTCTAAATAGCTTATGTAATACATAACAAGGCATTTTGCACCATGAATTTCTAGACTCAACAAAATTTGCGCACTTATCACGTCACTACGGTTAGAGTTGAGGAGTACTACAATTCTCAAGAGAACCTTAAGGATCACTAGTAGAGACTTTAGCCCGTGAGATTTGTGCCTTTCACCCTTTCAGAGTGTTTTACGCAATCTCCGAGTCACAAGTTGATTCAACTTCTTTTGGGTCCGCACTTTAATTGTTGTATGATCTCATTTTCTTTCTTAAAATTTTGGTTGATCACTGAGAACGACATCTTTTTCGAGTTGTAAGAAACACGTGTCTTGAAATTTGTCCCGAATACTAGATTTTCATCCATACACTTACCATTTGCCATTCAGTCCACCCACTACATTCCCATATTTTCCTTATCCATATATTCCCCTCACCTATCCATCCATATATCATCTTGCATTTTTGAGAAAAAGAATGTTGTTCGAAATGTTAATGTCTTCATTGTTAGTTTGAAAAGAGAGAAAAAAAAAATAGAAAAAAAAAATAGAAAAAATAGCAGAAAAGAAATAGAAAAAGAAAAGAAAAATTGAACAAAAAAAAAAGGAAAAATCGAAAAAAGAGGGAAAAGAAAAGAAAAGAAAAAGAGAGTTGGTAGTTAGTTTTGAAATAAAGACATATGTTCTTCAAATATTGAACACTCTTCTATCATACACATTCATCCATCATCCTTTATCATTCATATCACCATTATATCCTACATACCACATCGCATATCCACCATCCATCCATCATAACCTCATCCCATCCATCCTACCTATCATATCCTTCTCATACCATTTTATTTCCCCTCCACCCATAATCATCCACATATTTCCCCTAGGTGTTCGGGCAAATGAAAGTCAACGTGGTGAATAACTCGACGTTCTCACTATAGTGATTAACATTCTTTCATGAGATCATTTTTCTTTATTTTTGTTCGTTCTTTCATATATGTGTGTGAGACGTTTGAACTTGCTTACATTTACTCACCTCCTCACACACAAGAGCGATACACTGACCCATATCTCGAGAGTTCGTTTGAGAGTGATATATCCGTGAGATTTGAAGTTGAAGCGTTGATTCCGACAAGGCAATCTAGGAATTACTCTTATGATTCTCGACCCATTTTGGCTGATTCACACTACACACGTTGACTTCTAGGAAGGATATGCCTTGAGTATTTACTTAGCTTAAACTTTTTACACATTCTAGCTTGTATTTCTGAAATCATTTATCTTGTGATGGATTGTGCGATTATTCTATGTCTAATAAGAGATTGACTGCCTTTCAATAAATTTTTGCAAATAAGAATTTTGTGGGTATATTCCCTGCAAACCCTCACGAGACACAACTCGTCCTGTAGGGCAACCTCTAGGTTTAAAGGCTTGTTGCACATGCTAAGTGCAATCGCAAGTGCCCGCGAAAGTGGTACACTTTTGGTTACTTATCTTTCTCTTTCTCTCTATCTTATTGCTCGAGGACTAGCAACGCTCTGTTTGGGGGTGGTGTGATAAGCACCCAAAACTGTACAATTTATACCCCAAATAGATGTATTTTAGTTGCTATTTCTCGGTAATATAGGTCTTATGCGCGTAAATGTTTATTATGCAGGTTTAATGTACGTTGCAGTGTTTAAATGCGTATTTCAAGGCAATTGTGCATTTTACGGAGCTAAATACCAAATTCCCTGACCCTAACCTAACCCATCCTAGCCTAAACTTGTCCCTAAACCGTCACCCAAGACCCGTGTGTGTTTGTTTGTTCCCTTTTTATTTTATTTTAATTTTTTAGATTTTTAGTTTGAGTCATTTTAATTTTAGGATTATTTTAGCATTTTTCAGGTTTTATTTCCTATTTTTATATTTTATTTCTATTTTTATTAGTATAATTTTATTTTGATTTTGATTTTTATTAGTTTTTAGTTTTATTTTATTTTATTTTATTAGGATTTTAATTTTTAGAAATTCATTTATTTATTAATTTTTACATTTTCTTTTTAGGATTTTAATTTTTAGTTTAATGGAATTTTATTTTTATTTCTTATTTCTTTTTAGTTTTATTTTATTGAATCTTTATTTTTATTCTTAGAGTTTAGAATTTATTTATTTAGTTCTTTTTGTTTTAGTAGATTATATTTTTTATTTTTATTTTAGTTGAGTCTTTTTATTATTTTAGGTGGGTTCAAATTACACACACCCCACACACTACTTATCCTACACCCTTACCCTTACCCTTACCCTCACCCATCTAATCATACACCCTACCACACTAGATAACCTCCCACTTCATCTTCCCCACTCAACCAACACCTACTTTCTCACTCCTCCTCCATTAACCAAATACCCACCACAAACCCAAACCTTCTCTCTCTTCCCGCACCCCTCCAGACCAAAACCCGGCCAACTCCGACCCTCTCTTTCTCCCTGCGATACCCGCCAACGTCCCATACCACCCCTCGTCGGACAGCAAACCCCGACCTCCCTCTGCCCCAACTCCGGCCGGAGCCCCGGCGCTCACCTCTCCCCGATCCAAACCGGTCGCGACCCCCTCTCTCTCCTCTCGGCAACCACCAGCCCTAACCCGCCGGCTATCTCCGGCTACCCATCTGACGCCGGCAGAAAACCCAGAAGACCCAAGCCGACACCATTCCCTCTCCAACCCGAATCAAACCAATTCAACCCAAAAACCAACTTCAAAAACCCATTTCCCAAATCCTCTTATCCAAACTCATTTTTCACTTCCTGCCAAATGCAAATCTAAGACCCATTTTCTAAAAACCCATTTCAAACTCCAAACCCCACACCCATCTTCCATAACCCATTTTCCATGTTTATCCCAAACAAAAAAACGTGACCTGCTTCTAAAATCCAAGCCAAGACCAAAATGCCAACAAAACCCATGTGCCAATAAACCCACATGTCACTTATCCCTTTTAATTCATTTTACCCAAATACCCCCTAACCAACCACTTTAAGCCATTTTCCCAAATTACCCTCAATAACAAATCAGATTTTTTTCAATTATTCCCTCACCTCACACCCCCATGCATATGTGACCTCACCCAAAACCCATGCACCTCTAGCCAATTCCCACATATGCCCCTTTGCTCCATTGCATATAAAATGAAGAAGAAGACCCATTTGGAGAAGAGAATTCTAGATTAGAGAGCTTTTTAGATAGGAATTTTAGAGAGAAAATTAGGTAGAGAAAAACACCCTTGTAAATAGTTTTTCATTTTTTTATTTTTAGATTATTGTGAGTGTAAATATTGTAAGAGAGTTAATTGAGTGAATATTTTAATTTCAAATCATTTGGATGCTCAATTGAGTGGTGTATGCTTCAATTTCAAGGATTGAAGTTCAACATAATCAAAGAGATTTGGTTTGACTGTTCTCTTCCCTTCTTTTATTATTTTATGCCTTTGAATATTAATTTGTCATATTTTATACCATGTTAGGCTAAAACCCCTTTCAAGGGGTGGGGTGAAACCCTTATTTGATATTATTTTAGTTTAATTAGTTTGCTTAATTGAAATATCCATTTGAATGTTAATTTTGATCCCTCACCCTTAGATTTACACCTCGAGAGAGGGTAAATGATTTTCGAGAGAAAATCGAAATTCTAGTGATAATACCCATTTTAGATTCGAACTAGAGATAGAGGTTTCTTAAGTGGGGTATTATCACTTGAATTTCAACTCTAAATTTAATTTCTAAGATTGACATAAATTCTAATTGATCGATCCTAGCGGGTGATTAATTAAAAGGAGTGTAGATCTAATTTTCTAGAGTTGTGGGGTGTTAATTTTAACTTTCTAAAAGATTACTATTCTAATTACACTTGCAACGAGAGTTGGTTTGTAATTTTAATATTAATTTGGGAGAATTCAAATAATTAAATTAATTAATTAGAATAATTAAAATTTATGGTGTAATCCCACTCCTTGATTGCTCTCACAATTATTTGCCTCACTTTATCTTTTATTTTAGTGTTAGACTTTATTTTTATTTTAGTCATTTTCTAGTTAGTTATTTACATTTAGTTTACTTTAATTTAGACCTCACCTCACCCTATTGTTTTAATATTGAAAAAGCTAAAAAAAATAGAAAAGTGAAAAAGCACAAAAAGAAAATAAATAGTGAATTACAATTGAATTTGTTCCATTTGCTTTACTCCCTAGAAAGTGGATTGATACCCTTACTTACCGCTACACTTTAGATTGTTATATTTTGTAGGTAATTGAGGTTTTGACTAACTTGGCTTCCAACAACGACCATATACAAAAGTCAAGTTATCATTTTAACCCATTAATACTTATTCAACACCCTTTTTTAGCCATTTCCCAAGTTAGACATTTCTTCACTTTCTTTATTAAAGAAACCCAATTATATTTGAAGACTACTTTATAAGAAAATATCATTTTTCCTTTAGTTATACATGCATGTAGTCTTACAACCTTACACTTATCACACTCTCAACATTTTCATCAGATACTTTGAAGTCTAGAATTTATATTTTTCTTTATTTCATGTTTAAACCCACTTGAAACTTCATTAAACTTGTATATGTGTTCATTATACAAATACTACTAGTTTACATGCATGAGAAGATATATTTTAATTCCAAAAATCCTATTAAAGAATTTATTCTATAAATTTATAATACTTGCAAAATATACGATTTAAGACGCGTGGGACATTTTTATTTCTTTAAAACTCAAACATATCCCCAACTTATATAAAATCTTCATTATTTACAAGAAACTTAGAACATCATTTCTAACATTTTATTCCGTAAAATGTTTAGCATTAAACTTCTAGAAATACACGATTTCCCAAATCTTTAATTTTAAGGCACCTTTGAAATATTTATTAATAAATTACTTTCTAACAAAATGATATTTTGTAACATTTTTATTCCATAAAAATGCTAAATACCAAATTTACTAGAAACCCATCATTTTATTCATATGCATCCTACTCTTATAATCTAACACCACAACTACTAATATGAAAATTGAGTCTTAATACTAAGAGTAGAGTTTTCCACCTCAAATGGAGCTCCAACTTTGGTATGATGAAATGTCTAAGGAGGTGGCAACCCTCACCTCCTAAGGTGGCCTCAAGAAGGTTGCTTATCTCCATAAGCATGATCTATGAAGAAATAATCAAAATCCCTTTCAAAATTATGCAAATATCTACTCTTCTTCATTTACAAAACCCCAAGCAACACTTCCAAAATTCGTAGCTTTGTTCATCTATGGGGAAATGGGTGTATTAGGCTTAAATACTATGGAATGATAGAAGAATAGGGTGGTATCAGGTGGATATATGGTGGTGGCATGGTGGTTTGTGGTGGTGGGAGAGGAAAATGCTGAAAAATTAGTGGGGGGACCCACCCCTCTCTCTTCCTACTCAAAATAATCCACATTAAGCAAATCACCTTTATAAAAACCCTTCCAAAAATTTAAATCCTATTTTTTCCCGATTTGGGTTCACCAGACCTCCGCACCTCATCAATCCAATGACCAAAAATGTGACAACGCACAAGGGCAAAATTTTTTTTTGTGATTGTTCGAACAGGAATGGCCTCTCATTCAAACTAGCCTTCGAATGACCTTTTAAGGAGTCTGTTCAGGTATGCAGTCAAGTCTCGTTCAATCCTTCTTCGATCTCCTCTTTGAATGGCCTGAGTTCCTCATTTAAATGGCATATCTTCATTCGAACGAATCTCCAATTTCGTTCGAGTGAACCTCAACTCGTTCGAACGACCATTCCTGAATTTTCTAACTTTTACCCACAATCTTCCAACAACTATCATTAAGACCCTAAAACGACCTATTGCACCTATGAACTCAGTCATAGTTATCCAAGTCCTAAGGTTTTCATATTATCACAACTTTTGCAGGAAAAATAATAAGATATTTGGGGTGGGTATTACAATTTGTCCCCAATATCATCACGTATAATGGAAAGATGGATCCATCTCATCATATCAGAAATTATAAATAGTCTATGTCACTATGTATCCATCATAACGCCTTTATGTATCATGTTTCCCTTCCACATAAGGAGAGATAAGTCTCATGTTGTTTGAGAAGTTAACCCCCTAAGTTGATATTTTCCTTTAGGGAGTTGGTCGAGAAGTTCACGACCCGCTTCATTATCAGTAGTAAAATAATGAAGTAGGTGGACTCACTAATATTCGTTAGGCGAAAAAAGGGAAGGACTTAAGGAGATATGCTCATCGATAATGGGATATTTTCAATGATATTTAAAATTACAATGAGAAATTGACAATTTCTTCTTTTAAGTTTGATCGTTTTGGGTTAGAATATCTCTATCCTTCTCTCACCATTAAACCAGTTTCTTCTATAAATGACCTTATTGCTTGCATCGAGAAATATGCCAAGGTTGAAGACGAGCTCGTCAACGCTTATACTTATGCCAAAAAAAAAATTCTGAACGATCTAAGAAGAACTTTGTAAAGAAAAAAAATTAAGGAAGGAGCCCAACCAACTTCTAACCATAAATGAGCCAAAATCTATGATCCTAAAGGACGGTCAAAGATTCCAACCAAATATAACACAAGAGGTGGGCACTTTCTTCAAAGAAATAATTTACAAGCTCCTCCATCAGATAAAGGATAAACCCTCATTTAAAAGTCGCCCAAGTTGGATAATGAACAAAATGATAGGACACTAATCTTAGGTGTAAATATCATTAGGATCATGGCCATAAGAAAACAATTGCAAGGTATTCAAAAGACATCTGGAAAATCTCATCCCAGATAGTGACTTTGAAGGAATATTATTGTTGACAAGACAAAATCCTCAATATAGGTTAATGTATTACAAATGATGGACGATGATGACCTCCCACCATTCTGGATGATTATATCCATACATGGTTGTATTCATCCTTCCTAATGGATAGGTAAAACCATTAGGTGAATAATCAAGATTTCATCTAGTGTACAGGAAGAATGTTATGCAACCATCACCGATTTCGATCCGTGGCCAATGTCATCAAATATTTCGCTAAAACTGTATTCTATATAGTTCAAGTAACTTTATTCCTAGACAAAATCTTCAGGAAAATGAAATGACAGAACTAGGATTTTGAGGGAATCCTGAAGATATGTGTGATGGGGGTTTGCAAAGATATGGTGCTGTAAATCCCAAAACGAGTTTCTTAGCCATGGAAGAGAAAATATTTAGTCACTAATGAAAATAGATTTTTGAACACGAGGTAAATAAATACACCTCTATTAGAAAGAACGGCTTGAAGAACTCAAATAAAAGGAGTGAAAAAATATGCACTCAAATATATGAAATGTATTGATCAACAAACATATCTTCTTAAATCTCTCACTATTGGTTTGGAAGATTAAACAACACTTAACTATATAGCCTGTTGATTTGAAATGGTCTAATGACTCAAATGCCACTAGTCATGCTCTTATGGGGTCAAGTAGTTACTTTAAGGTTTTGTCACCCAAAAATGTATACTTGACACATAAACTAAAAATATCTTAAGGAAGATCTTGTGCAAAACAGTTACTTTCAGCATGTTAAACGCGTCTCGCTAGAGCGGTAAAATTTCTCATTGTGGTGAATTAAAACGATAATTAGATTGTGTGAAAAGCCAAAGATTTTGCACTGGACACAAAAGTCCAGTGACACATTATCACTGGAGCGAAGAAAATCTTCACTTGAGCATCACTGCGGCGATAATGATGGTCGCGAAAATGTTTAAAGATTTTTTGGCGAGTTTTCTTTCATATAATGTTTCAAAAAAGGTTTTTGTCAAACTCAAATTGTATTTATTCTACTCCATAATATCCACACTTAAAATACACATAAATCTGCAATTCTTTATGAAATTAGTTTTTATATATGAAAAGTATATTTTCATTGTGATTTTGATAAAATTATAAAACTAAGATTAATTAAAAAGATTTTTCAGTTATAAAACAATGTAACTAATGTGCGAATATAACTCCGCTAGGTCTTATACCTTTCCTAAGTAGTATACTTAAGGTTTGGCATTAAATGAATCCAGGATGTTGATGAATCTTTCCAGTGGCCTCTTGGACAAAGACTCAAATATGCTTTGTTAATGAATTTAGACTATTTATTCTATGGAGCACATCGAGTATACTATACTCTTACAAATTCCTTGGTCCATACCCTCTCAGTGGTGAACTTTGATTTAAAGAGAATAATAGTTAATAAAGGAAGTTCTTGGGAGATCATGTACACCAATCTATTATATAAGCTTGGATATAATATCCTAGACTTGGACACAAAGGTCGGCAATCTGATTTGTTTTAATGGTGATGTGTGACTCCAATAGGGAAAATTAAGTTGGCGGACAAGGTCGAACCTATTAATCGAGATATTGAGTTTCATGTGAACCAATAAGATTCAACTTTGAACACCATCCAAGAAAAATAATGATTCCATATCATGAGAGTTATACCTTCTTCGTTCCAATATAATCTCAAGTTGCGATTTACCAAAAGATTGTTAAAGTTAAGGGAGATCAAGCAACATCACACAGATACTTGTTTGCCACCATCAAAGCGAGGAAATCTCGTCTTGAGAAAAGTCATGATTTTGACGATTTAAAGGGAGACCAACCCAAATAGAAATCAAAGAGAGATCGATTGAGGTAAAAAATCAGGTTGTTCCCTGCCGATCGAGTAATGGATCATGACCATTTCTTTAGAGTCATCCCAACTAGAAAATAATTTTCCAATAGGTTCTAAATTACTAGGGGATAATGCAATCATATCATCCAATTCTTTAGGATGAGCACATATGTGTTCATCTAACAGCCCTATGATCTTCCAAGAATTGACCCGGGTGTTATTTGCCATTAACTTCACATGGACCTTAAATATCAGCCAACCAAGAATAATTAAAGAAAACTAGTTCCTAAGAAACTTAAAGCGGTTGAGAATTTTCTTCACGCTAACTTCATCAAGGAGGTCTAATTTTTTAATTTAATATCCAACACAATCGTGGTAAAAAAAGTACAAAAAATGGAGCTCTTTTGTTGACTTCACGGACCTCAACAAAGATTTCCCAAAGTATAGATTTACTATCCCCATACTTGATCAACTCATTGATTACATAATACTCCACCAAGTCTTGATCTTTAAGGAATCTTACTTATGCTATTACCAAATACCCTTAATTAGTGCTAATCACGAGAAGACTTCCTTTGTCATAAATCTAGGACTTTACTGCTACAAGGTCATGCCATTAAACCAGAGGAATGCAAGGGAAACATATTAGTGTCTTGTAAACAAGATGCTTAATAAGCGGTTCTTCTTAACCATGGATGTTTATATTGACTATATGATCATCAAAAGCAGATATGCGACCGACCACATTAAAGATCTTTCCAACACCTTAAAAATTAGGAGAGACTACAAAATGAAGTGGAATTACTCTAAGTATGACTTTGTATTCATTTATGGAAAGTTTCTTGGATATATGGTGATCTAAAGATGTACTGAAGACAATCCAGACCAAATTAAGGCACTATAAGACATAAAGAATATTAATAGTATCAAAGATGTTCAAGTATTGATAGGGATAATTGCCTCCCTTAATCTATTTATATCACAATCATTTGGTAAGTATCATCCATTATTCTAAGCATTATATAAATAAACACTACACCCTGGATCCAAAAATGCAATAAAGCACTAGAGAAGATAAAGTAGTACTTGGGGTGTCTGCCTTATTATCAATGTCGGTGGGCGGTGAGAAGCTCCACTTTTACTCAGCCATTTATTAATATGAAATAAGAGAAAAACTAGTCTGGTATCAAGACAAACAAAATGTCAGTCACACTCTCCTTGAATTAGAAAGGATATACACACGCATTGAAAAATTGGCATTGGCACTAGTGAAGTCTTCAAGAAAACTATGCCACTATTTCGATGCTCACATAATGTTGTCCTAACCTCTTTTTCTCTCAAGGAGGTATTTAATAAGCAAAATATTACTAATAAAATGACCAACTAGACATTAGAGTTGGCTAATTTTGACATTATCTAAGAGTCCACAAACAACCATATATGGGAGGTATTGGCCGACTTCATAGCCTAATTCAAAATAAGCCTGGAGGGAGATAATGTTCAGCCTATCCCTTTACTAGAGATACTCTAATTACAATAAGAAGATCATCTATGAAGTTGTAGGTTATTTAATAACGGAGTGTACAACAAAGGTGGAACCGTAGTTTCGATTGTATTTGTCACCCCATAAATATTCCTAATTGAATAGGTAGTTCGTCTTGGATTCAAGGTATCCAACAATAAAGAAGAATATGAGGCCATAATAAATATACTACAAAGGGCAATCGCGATAGGAGAACATGACATCATCGCACACTGTGACTCCTATGTGATTACTTATAAACTCATCAGAGAATATGATGCCATGAATTCAAGGATGCTAGCTTACCTCATAATGCTTGGAAAATTCAAAAGAGTTCTAGGTTGGCATCAAAATAATAGTTGTCAAGCAACTACAATAGTCACCCTGGCACTTTAGATACATCTGCTTCAGTAATTGAAACCAATGTGAAAATAATAATCGAATTCGAATACATCATTCGACCAAGCATTAATGAGGCACATACAACCCCAGCGATCATGCAAATTAGGTCGCTTCCATCTTGTATGGATCCCATAGTTTCCTATCCGAAGAATGTAGATCTTCCCTAGGAAGGAAACTAGGCTCATAAATTAAAAATCCAATTGGAGAGGTTTTACCTTAATTTTTAAGGAAAACTCTCCCAATGACCATTCAGATGCCCTTTGCTAAGGTGCATCCTCCTTGATCAGTAGAAGGAATCCTCAATGAGATGCATAAAGGAAGTGATGAGCTCGTGTAGGCTAAAGATCATTATCATATAGGGAGATATCACTGGGCTATTTATAACTCCCCAAGCTGAGGTTGGGTCACTGTCGGGTCAACCCGCACCGAGTTTAGGAGTTAAAGGGGGAGGGGGAAAGTCCAATTTTATTATTTAAGAAAAATTCTATAATTGCAAAGTTTTATAAAGATTAAATTACCGATTTTAATTTCAGAAATAGTGATCACTTTATGTAGCTAGACTAATTAACAAGATTTATTTATAAAAATTCATTGAGTCCAACAATGCTTGTTAATTAGGAAATAAATCATAATTGTCCTTGTATTATTACAACACTGGGCCCAAGGCCCGAATAAAATAATTTAAAAATATTCTGAATCCAATGTTTCAAAAGACCAGTTTAAATATAATGGCAGAGCTTTTAATGATGACTATTTCCCTCAGGGGCCTTACCGGCATCCTTGTTAATGTCCTTTACTCGATGTACCTATTAAAAATAAAAAGCACTCAGCCGGGTGAGAAATACTAAGCAATACATTTTCTATAAAAATACTATACATATAACATATATTTTAACAATTTTGAAAATATTCATCATTTAGCCA
This sequence comes from Sambucus nigra, assembly GCA_949130495.1. Classification (NCBI taxonomy): domain Eukaryota; kingdom Viridiplantae; phylum Streptophyta; class Magnoliopsida; order Dipsacales; family Adoxaceae; genus Sambucus; species Sambucus nigra. Next base: position 27,599,802 of record OX422208.1, on the reverse strand, counting down.
GTATTAATGCGACTACTATGCACTGCACCTGAGCAATGTGCTCATGCCCCCTTTTATCGGGTATAGAGACTATTTAATCTTAAGACTCCTTAGTCTCCAATTTATCCCTGTTATTAGGTTGTCTTATTTACATTCCTTAAGAACAACCGAATTCATTTTCATTTCCATTATCTTTTCCCAAAATCATCTAATTATTCGCATATTTTAACGACCTCCATACCATCGGCTATGCTACCATATACTTTGTCTAGTAATAAGATCTTTCACCCTAGGGCTCTGGGCCCTTCTTAATATTTCTCAATCTTATCCGAGTCCACATTAATGTGTTTTAACATTTTTACCAATGTCCACCTTATTGCTTGACTTTCACCATTTTTATGCAATTTCGTTCGCTTTTTCATAAAACCGACCGACAAGGTCAAATGAGGAAGTCCAACCTCTAGGACCCTCAAGTTTTACCAAAATTACCTTTTTACCCTTCATTTATTGAAATCTTGTTAAAAGTATATTTTTCCCATTATGGCATTACAAACCGTCCTTTTATGTCCAAAATCACATTTTTTATATTTCCTTTCAAGAAATATATTTAATATCATAAAGACCCTTTTTTACCAAAATGCCCGCTTTACACTCATACACATATGTTGTATTAAATGTCCTTTGTTCCTCATTTCACCCTGATTTTACAACATATTTAGGGTTAATATCTCCAACTTCTTATTTCATCAAGAAACCCATTTTTAATTCCATATATCATGTTTGTAATCCCTTCTTTAACATACTACAACATTTTACACATTTTTTTAGAAATTTTCAAGCAGAGAAATCCTTAAATATGCAACTAAACATGATTTTATCATGGAAGTATATTTTTATGCTTATTTCCTCATATTTTAAGATTAAAATATCATTTGTTCTTAAAAAATCCATTCACACTAGTTTTATCAAAAATCCCATTTTTATGCAAGAAACCTTTAAATAAATATACTAGAAATTATTATTTCAAAAATCAACTCGTTTACCATGCATTCTCATAGATTTTAGTCTTGAAAACATTTGGAGAAAAACCCTATCTTGGAATGAAGAGGAGAAACTAAAGGGGATGACTTGAAAGCTCCTAAAAACTCCAAAGCTCCAAGAAAGCTCCAACTTATTCAAGTGAGCTTAAAAAATGGCTTCATCTACCCAACTTCTTCCTCAACTAGGCTTGAAATAGGTTTATATAGCCTTGGAATAACTTAAAAAATGATGGGATGGAAGGGGAAAACTAGGGATGGTAGAAATGGGTTGGAAATGGAAGAGTGTATCTTAGAGAGAGAAAAATCTCAAAAATCTGATGGGAATGGCCTCCCCATTCCCTATCACCTCTATTTAAAACCACAAAAACTTAACCCATTGACCAATGGTTAAACTCCATATTAACCCACATTTTGATCTGAGCCATTTAAAGCTCGACACCTTATTTAATCTAACGATCCACGTCATGACAACACATTAAAATGTGCAAAAATTCAAATTTTTGTTCGGTCGTTTAAATGACTTGGACCTTGTTCAAACGAGATCCCTTCTTATTCAAACGAGAGTTCAAAAGAGGAACCTAACAAGGGTAAAATGTGTTGTTAAAATGTTGAAGGTGCGTTTGGCCCCCGATTTTTAATTTTCTTAAAATTAAAATATTATTATTACCTTATATATATATAAATCAAGATGCGGAAGCGTAAAGAAGTGTGATGGTTCACAAACAAACAAATTATCAAATTTTAATTTTCTTAAACAAATTAAAATTAAACCGAGTGAAATTAAATTAACGCATTAAACTGATTTTCACTTAAACCAAATTAACTACACATTACCCAAATTAAACACGTAGAGATTAAATTAAACCAATTTTTTATCTTTTTACCTAAGCATGTGTTCTAGGTGATTTTCCAAAAGATAAAATAAACAATCAATCCACTACGCCACGATCTACGAGGAAAAACCCAAGATGGGAAACAACCCCTAGCCATAAATCCACTAAGTACGGAATTTACAAATACAAGACAGAAAGGCTTACAACACACGACTCGATCCCTCTCAAGCCCCGACCCTTCTTCTTGTAGATACCTCTTCCTAGTGGATAACCTTGGAGCTCCACCGCGGTCTCGAAATCCACCGATCGGACTTTATATGGTTACCGTCACCCGAGAAAGGAGCCTTTCTCCAAGTGGGTAATGATGCAACAACCTCTTCTTCTTTCTTTATGGGATGTAGAAGAAAAACCCGAAACTTCTCTTTGAACGGAAGATATGAACCCGGTGCCAATTTCCAAGCAAGATATATGAATATGGGAACTTGGAAGAAACTAATTTGGGTGTAAACTAGAGTGGTGTATATTTTTTTCTTTGATAAAAACTCACTCAAAACATGATCTTTTTCCCTCTTTGATTTTACTCTCAAAACACTCTCTTAGAGTTAGTAGGATATGAAAAGGATAGATTAGAAAAATGGTTTCCCTCACATTGATATTCAGCAAAAAGTAGTGGGGTAAAACCAAGTGAGAAAGTGGGCAAAACTGCTTAAAACTGCCAGAAACCTGTTCCCGCCAAATCTCATTCGAACGATATTTCGTTCGAACGACATTCTCGTTCGAACGAGTCTTCTAACGAAGTTCCAGTATGAACTCGTTAGAAGCTCATTAGAAATCTTGTTAAAACGACCATCTCGTTCGAACGACATTTCGAACGAAGTTCCAGTATGCCATAATGGGAGGTCGTTGGCAATCTCGTTCGAACGATAATCTCGTTTGAACGACACTTCGAACGAACTCACAGATTGTTCAAAAAAAATTCTTTTTAAGCCCAGAAAACTTTATAAACTTATTTTAAAGTTTTAATTAATTCTTTCTGAAAATAAAACACAGTTTTAATTAAACCTAACACCCAATTAAACTTGTTCCAAGCTCCAATGTATATAATATTGCATTCATACCTTGGGAGCATGGAACCATTATTGATGACGTAGAAACGAGGTACGCAAACCGGCATATTGATGAAGCTTTATACTCTTTGCCGCTACGTTTTAAACAAACTCTTCATAGGCTTGAGAATATTACAATTAAATACAATCCTATGAATAAATGTTTTTGTCCGGAATTGAGCCAAAACTATATATGGACTCAATTGGAAATTTGTGTCCTTACAAATGGAAAAATACACTAGCTTGTTCGAATAAGAAACTACCCCTCATTCGAATGATATCGGACCTCGTTTGAATGAGGGCGTTCCAACGATATTCTAGAGAACGATGGAAGTCATTAAAGTCCTAGTAATTAGAAGGTTGTTTGAACCTTATTCTAATAAGAGTCCATTCCTCCTTAAAATGATTTGTCCACTCATTTGAACGATAATCAAATACCACATAGTAACTTTAAGCCCTTAAATCCCAATTCAACATGCACAAAAGCCACAACGATAGTTCAAATATAACATCCATTAATCATATACAGTTAATGGCCCCAAAGGCGTATAATTTACAGGGGTTGAGGTAGAAAACTGGAATACAAGTGTTACACTATTGGTGGAACCTTTTGTACAAACATGTTGTTCAATTCACCTAGAAATGTGCTAAATAAATTGAGAGTGTGTATTGCATACCAGAATAGAGACCCAACAAAAATTTATTTTCACACCTAAAATACTATATTAAAACATTTAACCAAATTTTATTCAACCAAATCAAGTTTATCTTGTTTAGGTATTTGGATGATAAAAGATACATAAGAGGTAAATAGGAGCGCAACAACAAATGTACGAGGACAAAAAATGCACTAATGGGAAAGATCTCGGGGATATGAAACAATCTCACTAAAAACTTAGTAAATACTTATAGATGGGACTAAAGATTAACACTCCTTTTGTGTTAGGTCTCACCTCACATTTTACACCAATTTGTAGCGAGAAGGATATTCCTATCTATCTATGGAAGATCTTAACATTTAGATGTCATGACACATGTCAACAATATTGCATAAGCCTTTGACTTTAAACTTTGAAGATCACAAATTATATGAACCCCCGAAAGAGAACCTCAAATATAACAATAATTCTTATTGAGAGAAAGAAATAAAGTGTATAGAAAGTTTGTTTTATAAAAATGAGCTCTTTATTAAAAAAAAATTGCCTTTTTTATATTAATCAAAGAAGAAAAGAGAAAAAAATGAACTAGATTTTAAAAGTGGGTTCACTCTTTTTTCACAAGTGTGTTCTTATCTCCTCAGAAAGGAAGAAGAAATGAATGCACAAAAAAGGCTCTCTAGGTATTTTTCTCTTGAGAGATATGAGAATTATATTTAAATAAAGGGAAATGAATGTTGAAATAAGGAAAACCACACGAATGGGTTTACCCATTACTAAGAAAATCCAAAGGACACATTTCTTACACAAAGCATGTGTGAGAGTGGTTGGGGCCTAGCAAGTCCAATAAGTAGCCCAAAAGTTTCTTTTCTCACAAAATATAGAATATTCTCAAAGATATTTATGAATGATTCACGGATCTATACGCGACGTTGGTGGTGTCACTGCACTAAGGATGAATGCCTCTAGAGGGAACCTGCTGCGCAACAAGTGGCGCATTTATCTAGAGATTTTTACGAAACCTTTAAGGAACTTGATGGCCAATGAGGGAAGCTTCGAGGTGGAGATGCTTCAGCGATGGAGCTTATTGCACAATTTTCCAAAGAATTTGCAAAAGAAACTTTCACAATTATGCTTCAGTGATGCAAATCATTGCTGCAGCGATTTTCCTTATTTTTTGATTTTTTAAACATTTTGTATACAAGAAAGATCAAGATAAAAAACCACAAGATTTACAAACACAAAAATGTTTTACTAGTAATTTTTAAATATATTTGTAAAAACACGTGACATGGGTTTATGAATTGTCCAATATACCTTTCATCCAAAAATGTGATATATGTGATAAATAGGATGATCAAAATTCAGTTTGAAGATCTTGATTGTTGATGAAGCTTTTCGGAGAGGTAAATTAAGAACCCGAAGTTTTTTGAAAATTCAGAATAAGACAACTACCTATGAGGGAACACATGAGTATATGAATACTCTTACAATATACCCTTTTGTCAATTCCATTGACGAAACACAACAACCAAATAGGCAGTGAAATAAAATTCCTATCAACTATGATAACAAGATAGAAATCGAAAATTCTTACAACCCAAAAACTACAAGTTACTTATTCAAAGTACTTGGAGCAAGATTTCCTAAAACACACTAGAAAACATTATCAAAATACCATTATGTGAAGAAATCCACAATATGCAAAAGTTAACAATAAGAAATATTGATATGAATTCTATATAAACTGGCATATGAGACAACATTTAAGTTCCCCTAAATATGAAAATTACCTTTTCTATAAAAATTTCAGCCCCTTTGTCAAAGAAGTTAACATGGAAAAGTAACAAAGAGAAAAGAATCAATTGAAGCATAAGGAGCCCATGAAGTCAATAAGATAGAGTAAACATAGCATATTCTATAAGAAGATTTTATATTCACAATTTAGATATGTAATACATAGTGAACAAAGACTACAAAATCTTTATTTGGATACGGAATAATATAGATTAATGTTTCTTACTTACCAAATATCATAAGATGTATGACAAGGGTTCATAATCAAGATAAGATTATCTTAAAGGCTACTAACATGATGAGGTTTATTAACTAAGAACATAAGATCATATCTCATACGTGAAAAAAATAAAGAATACTATTCAAAGAATAAAACCACGACCGAGTTCAAATAAGAGTAACAATTAAGGAACAAATGGCTCAAAACTTCAATACTAGTGAAAATTTCACTTTTCGCTTCCTCAATGAGAGATTTTGTTAAAATCTTCACATCTTTAATGTTACTAAATTTTGGATGGATACATACCATTGAAACATCACTCTGTTCAAAATATTTTTGCATGTGGAGGCTCTCACTCATTCATTACTAAGATGGGATACTATTTTAAATTTTCAAAGGTAGCATTATCCAATAAAAGTTGTAGATCTAATCACATTATCTATCATGATTTTCATATAGCATATAGCTTTTTGGCTCCGTCAAGTCATGTTAAATGTCACATATACACATTTGGGGATAATGGACTCACAATTATTCAAAGCTTTTAGTCATCTGAAAAAGATTCTGCAACTTTGTCATTCCTCAAAATGTGGCATTTATATAATGTGTAGTTTGGGTTAAAGCCCAATAAGATATGATCATTTATTTCGAGTAAGAAGTTTCTCAACGTTTATAAGTCTATCAAAGAAAATATAAACTTTTCTTATGATGCACGAAATCACTTTTATCCAAATAAAATAAAAAAAAATAAAAAATAACCATTTGATATAAAAATGTGGAAATGAGTATATTATCTAAAGACAATATAAATGATTTTATTTAACAAATATTTGTAGAATAAAGAATACAACCAACACTTTTAAAAAAGATAAACATGGCATAGGATAGAAAAAAATGCAACAAATAAAAAAAGAACAAATCCTAGACATGTTATCAAATTATTCAGTTAATGATTCAAATACCTAATGATGGCGCATGAAATTTAAATCTAGTCCAATCAAGAGGTTTAGTTAAAATATGTGCTAATAGAAGATCGATAGAAACATAGCTTATTGATATAAAATTTTCTTTAAAAATATCTCAAATGAAGTGGTGTGGAATGTCTATATGATTTATTCTAGATTATTGATGTGGTATATTGATCTATCAATAGCCCTAATATTGTCATAATATATAACCATGCAATCATGACCAATACTACAATCTTCCAACATTTGCTTTATCCAAATGAGTTGAGCAAAACATCTTCCTTCCATAATATACTCTACTTAGGCTGTGGAAACTTAGACACAATTTTGTCTTTTGGCATGCCAAGAGACCAAGGAACTTTAAGATGGAAGCATCCTACTGATGTACTTCTCCTCCCATCAATATCACCCACTCAATCGACATCTGAATAAGTCAATAATCATGCATTGGTATTCCTAGGATAATAAATACCAAAGCCCGTGATCCAGGAAACATACTTGATAATGTGTTTAATGACTTTCAGATGATACGTCGGGGACTTCTAGCTGTGAGGTACCCCAAACTACCTATCATACTATGATAAAGCATTTCATCGACATTCTTTCCATAGACATCCTTCCCAAGCTTAACTGAAATACACATGAGATTACATTTAGGATTATAAGAGTTAAGATCAATTTTTTTTCTTCTAATTCCTTTGCATATTTTTATTACGACATAAAAGTTCCACCATCTATTTATCGCACTTGAAGACCAAGAAAGAAAGTCAGTTCCCTAACCATGCTCATCTCAAATTCTTTATGCAAAATTGAGGCAAAGTCTTGAGTATGTTCTTCATTTGTTGAGACAAAAATAATATCATCAATGTACACTTAGGCAACCATAATTATTTTCCCACAATATCTCGAAAATAAGATTTTGTCCGTATTTCCAGTTTTGAAGCATTTACCCATAAGATATGATGTAAGTCTTTAATACCAAGATCTAGTATCTTGCATAATGACATTTAAAACCTTTTTAGGCTATAAACAATTTTTGGGAATTTGAGATCCCCAAATCCATTTGGTCGTGGCAGATAGACTACCTCGTGAACATTTTCATTAATAAAGGCGCTCTTCATATCCATTTGCTGGAGCTTGAAGTCTAGGGAGCAAGTTATAGATAAGAGTAAGATAATTAACCTTAACTAATCTATGGGGTTAAAAGACTCATCAAAATCTATACGTTCAACTTGGGTATAGCCTTAAGCAAAAAAAAATTCCTTGCTCCTCAAAATTGCACCATATTCATCACATTTATTTTTGGAGACCCGCTTAGTACCAATCACTTGAACATCCTCAGATATGGGGATAAGAGTCCAAACTTCTTGTTTGGAGAATTAGTCTAATTCATATATTATACCAAATATGATACGAACACTTAAATTTGTAAATCTCAATCCATTGAAGCTATGAAGGTGAAAAAATGGAGGTGATGAACAATTTGTGTAATGAAGAAGGTGATGAGGATAAGAGGAAGAACACAAGCATATAAGTGGTTCAGTTGCATTAACCTACTCTACTATACACATGAGCATAGTTTTTACTATACAAAAGAGTCTCTAATTGCCTTGGATGTACAACTCTCAATCTCTATCTCTCTATTATAATTTAGAGAGAGTTTGGTTAGGGCTTACAATTTCAGATCCTTTCCACTGGGGAAGAAGATGAGTATATATAGTGCTTGGGGTGCACATGATGAGGAAACCAATAAGAATCAGTCACTTATCACCAGCACATATATGTTATGATGATGAAATATTACCTCATGTTAGGGGAAGATCTTTTTATAACGATTTATCCATGTGAGATAGTGATATATAACCCACACGCACTCTGCCACGCGAGCTCCATCACATGTTCTATTCTCGGTGTCGACTGTCGGTCATACTGGTCTAGGCCGAGGCCGAGTAATGAGGTCAATCCTCTGATGGAATGGTCTCTAGTGATCTGATCTGAGTCTGCATGGTACCCTAGGCCTCCATATCATTGATGAGGCAGAGGAGATATGGAAAGGAATTAAGATAACTGATGTTTTCATATGACTGTGTTACGGCTGAGGATGAGGCCCCTTATGAAGAAACCTTGATCGAGTCGTAATATGTCAAATATGATGGTTTTCTTCCCAGCTTCGGAAGAGGTCATACTTGGGTATATCAATCACCCCCTGGACTTTAGTCGTCAATGAGAATGGAAGTCTGAGGGGTATAGTCATTTGACCCACATGTGTCTCGTTAGTCGTCCGAGGTTGTTCAAGCCGTGAACCTATTTTGTCGAGTTTATAATTATCATTTCAATGTCTTTGGATGGAATAGTATGAAATTGACACTTTTCATTAGGTATATGGGTTGGCATGTTTGCCAAGATAGGGCATCGGCATGGCTAGTAAGTTGTGCCCTAGTAAGGTATTCCAAGTAATGATTTGGCTGCTCATTTCTCATGTGCAATGATAACTTGGATTAAATAACCAAAAAATAAAAGATTTCTCTTTCTTCTTCACAAAATTATTCCCACACAAGCTCTGCAACTTTGCCTTCTCATTCTCACACTCTCTCCTTATTTCGATCTGTTCCAGGCATGTTTCCTCCATTTTTCTTCGCCCTCAGCTTCCTCCTTCACTAGGTAACCTTTCTCCTTAGGTAACATTTCTCCTTCTTTTTCCTTAATTTTTCACTTTTTGGGGTATTTTTCTATTTCTATTAGTTTTCTCGGTGAAATTTATGTTTTCGATAGCCCCCATTGGTAACTTTGAGGTTATTTTGGGCATCTTTAGGGATGCTTTCGAGTTAAGGATAGTAGTTTAGCATTTTTTTTATCCTTCCATGTCATTCATGTTCTCTGTGAGAGTCATCGAAGTTACTCCATTCACCTTCTCCTGTGATCTTTAACTTTGGGATTTCTTGAGTGTTTTTCCTTAAAAACTATTCATTTGCACCTTTTGATCTTTAGGTCAAGCTTAGTCAAACATGTAATTGTTTGAATGTTAAAAACATTATACGAATTAGCCGATTAATACCCAACCCTTGGAGAGAGATTCCTTAGGGAGATATGTAGGATTGAAACTGACGCCGACAAAGGGAAAGGTCGGGGCTGACCGTATACGTCTAATTTTTTCAATCCCATTAGATGTCATTCCCTAATACTAGTTGAAGTCTTTGAGGAGGAGATGTCCGACAACTCATCGTCATCCTCTGTGGGATATAGTCCCTCATCTACTCGGGCAGCTACGCTAGCAGATTCTTTTTAAGAGGTTCTAAAATTTCCCTTGTCTCGTGTGAATGACTTTGATGCAATTGAGCATTCATATAGCCACTAGTATTCCTCTTCTCAGTCCTCTAAGCAACCCAGTGTGACTGTGGCATCTCCCTCTATGTCCATTCCCTTGACGACCATGACTGTGGGGGAGTTTCAAGAGATGTTCTCAAGTGGGGCCTCGACATCTGAGGCTCCTATCGAGGATGATGATTATGAGGTTGGGGAACCACTTTATTATTCTTATGCCCAGACCTTTGATCATTATAGAGGATGGACTTTTAGTTTGGAGGCATGCATACGGGATAAAATCCAACATAGTGATGAGAGTCTAGATGAGGATGAGAGAGCGTATAGCAACTGATAGGGTGAGATCATTATTTATAATAAAATGTTTGGGGTCGGCTTTCGTATCCCTATTCATCCCTCTATATGAGAGATTCTTGCTAACCCGAGGATTTTCGTTGACCAATTGGCACCAAGTTCTTAGAGGATCATCCTCGGCGTCATTTCCCTCTGGAAGCTAACTTATATGGACGACCCCTTACTTGACATTTTTAAAGCTTGTTACATGTCTAGCACCAAGGCTCAATCGAATTACTATCACTTGGGGGCTAGGAGACCCTGGAGGAAAATTCTCCAGGTCAACCAAACTTCCAACCACTTTTAAAAGTTGAGGTACGTATTTATCTCTAGGGACTGGGAGTTCACAGTCGACACTGAGCGTGCTTAATACAAGATGAGAGTTGTCCGTTATTGGGCAAATCCCTCTATGCCAGTAAAGCTGGACCCCATCCTTAGTGTAGCTGATAAAGAAAGGGTTGAGATGTTGAGAGGTCGAGGGAATGAGGGGAATTTTTATAGATTTCGAAGATCAAATGATCCATGATAATCTTAAAAAATCTGGTGTGGGGGTTTCCCTATTGGACGAGTTGTGTGAGGTTTCCATGTTTTCATATTTATTAACTCTTTCCCCGTCTTTTATTATTTTTACTAACCATTGCTTTTTTATTCTTTGTAGATCGTCCTCCCAACACTTCCGACCGGGGTTGGAATATGAAGGCTCCAAGTCTTCAAGCTGCTTTTGGGAAGAAAGGAAACAAGTATCCCCTTAAAAAGATGATAGCTTTTGGGCCTATCCGAGCTGAGGTATGTATAAAAAGAAAATAGTCGATCAATGGGGAGATATTTTCCTTTAGCGTAATATAAGGCTAAGGTTTAATCACTCAGAGTCTTTTCCTCTTCCTTATTTACAGACTCATTTGATATTGTTTGGGTGGTAACATCTCGCCCAACTAAAGGTGAGACATGACTTTCTCATCCCTTCATTATTGAGGTCCAAGTTAGCCTTACCTACTTTTCCCTCTAAGGCCGACTACCGATTCTTGGGGAAGATGGACATACCAAAGGTCTATGACTTTGGACTTCACCAGTTAGAATAACTATTTGTAACATTAAGACAATTTTACACTTTGATTTTTTCATCGCCTTATACTAACGTCTATTCTCTTGTTCTTTTGTAGTCCATGTGTTCCTTCGCCTGAGCCACCATGTGCATGACTGAGAAGTGCCCCCCTGATACAAGAGGCCAAGAGAGCCCTCGAGGCTAAGAAAAAGTTGAAGGGGGAGCTGAAGACTCAAAATACTAACCACATAAAGGCCTTATAGGTGTTAAAACTTGAGAATGATAATGCTTTGAAGGCTTTGACGATTGATAAGGATCATGCCATTTTGGCCATATCGACCAAACATAAAACTGATCTGGCTACGATCCTCCAAAAGGCGTAGGATGAGGCAATTGAGGTTTATAAGAAATTGGATGTTTTGGTGACTTCGGTTGCTAATACCTCATAAGAAGTATTAAAATGGCATGCCAATGGGACATTTTGAAGTTTTTTGAGGTCGTTTCGTCCATTCGTCCATATTTGAAGGAGATTTATATAGAAGATCCTCTATTCTCGAATGCTTTTGCTGATATTGAAACATCGGCCCTAGCCGAGGTTACAGTTTCATATCGATGTTGTTGATACTACTGTTGCTGGTGATGGATTGACTGGGGTGAATGTCAAAGAAACGGTCGACCTTAGTGAGCCATACTTTATTTTTGTACTCCATTTTATTTGACATGCCTTACTTAAAGTAATCATCTTTATTTTTTATGAAAACTGTACTTTTTCCAAGCATTGTCTCCTACTTGTTGATGATTCCTTTGCCATATGAGTGATTTTTACCATATAAATGATTTTAACCCCAAGTTTTCTCTCGTAATTTTTAAAATTATAAAGACAACACACAGTTAAGTGCATTCAAAAGGTCACTACATTAATGATGTTTGAAGTAATCATAATAAAATGATTTTTAATGTGAGACCACCAAACTAGTGATGTAAATATCAAGCTCTCCCTCGTCTCAGCCGAGGGAGATAACCTGACTAATGATTTTTAATTAGGAGACCACCAAATTAATGATGTAAATCTCAAGTCCCCCCTCATCTTCAGCCAAGAGAAAGAGATAACCAAATTAATGATTTTTAGTTAGGATATCACCAAATTAATGATTTAACTATCAAGTTCCCCCTCGTCTTCAGTCGAGAGAGGCAACCAAATTAGTGTTTTTTAATGTGAGATCACCAAACTAATGATGTTAATTATCAAGTTCTCTCTCATCTTCAGCTGAGAGAGAGAAAGATAACCAAATTAATAATTTTTAATTAGGAGACCACCTAATTAATTATGTAAATGTTAAGCCATCTCTCGTCTTCGTCCGAGATAGGCAACCAAATTAATGATTTTTAATAGATTTTGTGTTTAGCACCTTTTGTGATGTTATCTCACCATTCCTCCTCTCGGTGTTATTGAGAATCCATGGACGAGATGAGTCTCACATGTTTTCTCGTATCACCGAGAGTGAGCTAATGCTATTTCACCAAATTAATGATGTTATTTGGCTTAGGGCAATTCAAACCATGAACTTAGGAAATTTGTATGAGAAAGACATGAGGAAACACTTGGAACTCTTTTCATTCATTACTCTGCAATCTTTCAAGTACAAATAAGATGAGACACAAATTATACACAAGTCTACAGATAATACTTCTTCAAATTGTATGCATTCCAAGTATTGGAGAAAGGCTCTCCCTCCAAGTTCTCCAACCCATATGTCCCAAGGAAGACCTCTTCAGTATGGGCTATGCCAATTTGGGTGCAGATTGTTCATCTTTATCCAAGCCTTGTTTAAGACCAAGTCCCCCACAGCTATCGATATTGCTTTGAATCTCTTATTATAGAACTTGGTCATTCTTTGTTGATATGCTGCTTTTCTAACCTCGACATCTTTCCTTATCTCTTCTATTAAGTCAAAGTCCAGCCTTTTTTCTTCGTCATTGGCCTCTGGACAGTAAGTCTAGACTCTATGACTGGGTAAGACAAGTTCAATTGGGATCATGACCTCTGTCCCATAGGCAATTATGAAGGGGGTTTCCCAAGTCGGCATCCTTTTTGTTATCGTGTAAGCCCATAGGACGACATGTACCTCATGTGTCCATAATCCTTTGGCATCTTTTAACTTTTTCTTGATCCCATCTAGAATTGTCCTATTAGTTACCTCAGTTTGGCCATTTTCTTGAGGACAACTTGGCACTGAGTAAAACTATTTGATGCTGACCCTTCTGCAGTAACACTCCAAGGATTTGTTCTTAAATTGCCTTCCACTATCTGAGATAAAAGTATGGGGTAGACCATATTAGCAGATAATATTCCTCCAAATAAATTTAAAGGCATTCGTCTCCATTATAGAATTCATGGATTCGGCCTTCACCCATTTTGAAAGTAGTCGATTGCCACTATCAGGTGTTTATAGTTACGTGCATCCTTAGGCAAAGGTCTCACTAAGTCAATTCTCCATATTGCGAACGAATAGGGGTTTTATAATGGACAATAGTGGTAGATGAGGCTTATGGGGGATGCAAGCATATCTTTGGTACTTTTCTCCCTTTTTTATGTAGTAGGTTGCACCCTTGGCAAGGGATGACCAACAGTAACATTGCGTTACTATCCTCTTTGTCAAATATCATCCCCAAATGTGACTGAAACATGACGCCTTATGGACGTCTCTTAATATGTTTTCTATCTCAGTGGGGTGGACAGATTTTAGTAAAGGGAGTAGAAAGCCCTTCTTATAAACGACCACTCCTATAATTATGAATTATGCCGCCCTATACCTCAATTTCTTCCTATCAAATTTTATTTTGGGGAGCTTCCCATATCTAATATACCTTATAAGAGAGTCTATCCATGAGTCTCTAAGGTTCAAATTTGAGCAAAACTCAAGTTTACCATCGTCTTCATCAATTCTTGGTCTATGTAGGATCTCAACTCGGACAGTTCACTTGATTTCTGTTCCAGTGGCCAAAGCTAACCTTTCCAATGCATTAAATCAGCTATTGTCAAGCCAAGGTAATCTCTTCATCTTCACCTATATAAATTTTTTCAAGACTTTCTTCACCCTAACTAAGTATTTGGCCATTTTCTCATCCTTAGCTTTATAAATCCCCAAGATCTAGTTTACCACCAGTTGTGAGTCGCTGTGAATTATCATATGGTCGACATTCAATACCTTGGCAGAGGATAGGCCTACAAATAAGTCTTTGTACTCGAATTTATTATTTGAGGCCTTGAAGCTAAACCTTAATCCATATTTAATGTAAGCCTTATCTAGAGCCGACATTATTAGCATTACTCCACTTCCACTTTCATAAGAGTAGCCATCCACAAACACACTCCAGACTGGGGTATCGGCCAAGAAAGGCCCTTCTTGTGCTTCCCTATTTTTGAACAAGATATCTTTCTTAGTACAGTTGGTTCTTACCCCATTGGATGTGGTCGGACCTTGGATTATTTTTTCAGGCACAACTGTAGTGTCATCTTCTTCATTATCTTTCTTATCCCATGAAAACTTGGCTATATAACATCCAATGTTTGCCCCTTTATTACAGTTCTAGGCTAATACATAATGTCAAACCCCTATCTCAATTGACCAAGCCATCATCCAACCTGATTTCTCGGGTTATGGATGACTTGCCTCAATGGAATGTTGGTGAGGACCACCATGGTATGGGCCTGAAATTAAGGTTTCATCTTTCTTGAGGCGTGAATTAAAACATATAATAACTTCTCCATCTTAGGATATTTTAGCTTGACCCCTTGGAGAGCCTTACTATTGAAGTATGCTAGTTTTTACACCCCTTCATTATCTCTGACGATAGTTGCACTTATAACTAACTTAGACACTGCTACTCTCCCTGAATGGGTTGAGATAGGAGCATTGAAGATCCTAGATAATCCTTAAGCTCTTAGAAGGTTTTCTTACATTCTTCATCCCATGCAAAATATTTTCTAAGAATTTTAAAGTAATGAAAACACTTATCTGTGGCCCTAGAGATGGACCTGTTAAGTGCATGAACTCTTTTTGGTAGTCTCATCACATCCTTTGTGGTCTTTGGAGTCTTCATCTCTATCAATGCTATGATTTTCTCTAGATTTTCCTCGATACCCCTCTAGTTGACTATGAATTCGAGAAACTTTCTTGCCCCAATATCGAAAACACATTTAGCTGGATTCAACTTCATTTTATACCGATCCATTATGTCGAACGTCCTCTCACGGTCGACCACATATTCCTCGGCCTTGAGTCTCTTAGACTTCAAATTTTTATCAATTTTCTCCTCAAATATATTATTGACACCCCTCTGGTAGGTTGCCCCCTACATTCTTAAGGCCAAAAGCATGACCTTGTAGCAGCAGGTTCCTTTATCAGTGATAACATAAGTCTTTTTTGCATCGACTTCATCCATGAAAATCTGATTATAACTTGAATATGCATCGATAAAACTCATGAACTCATGCCTAGTCTTGGTATCCACCATCTAATAAGTACGAGGGAGAGGAAAGCTGTCTTTAGGACAGGCTTTGTTCTAACCAGTGAAGTCTACGCAAATCCTCCACTTTTTTTGCCTTCGGCACAATCACCACGTTGGATATCCATTCGAGATAATGCACCTCCTGAAGAAATTTGACCGACTGCAACTTCTTGACCTTTTCTTAGAAAACTAAGTACCTTTATCTAGCATAGGTTCTTTTTTATTTTATCGGCTTAGCATCCTCATCCATATTCAGCTAGTGGTACAGTACCTTGGGGTCAATCCCCAACATGTCCCCATGACTCCAAGTAATGATGCTTTGCCTCTTACTCAATAATCTAATCAATTTTTCCTTCACATCTTCTTTAGGGATGAGCCTATTTGGATGTTTGTTTTACTCTTCCTCATTGAGTAAGATGGATTCTACCTCCTCAATGTCTTCCCCTTTCTTAAACTTATTCTCATCCCTAAGGCCGAGAGTATCAATGTTGTATGTGGTGGTGAGGTTATTATAGGCCTTTTTTCTACTCAGTCAAGGTGAAATAACATTCCCTCTCCTCAACCTTATCACCCTGAACTTCCCTACTCCATAAGGAGTCGACAATTTTATCATCTGGTGAATAATTAATGGCACAACTTCAAACTCTTTGAAGTCCACTAAGCCATGGATGATATAGTAGGCTGAAAACTTATTCTCTCCCATAAAGTTAAACTTCCTTATTAGACACCTCGTCCATTTTCCCATACATATGTCTATTTGGAACACCGCAAGTGGG
Source organism: Sambucus nigra (assembly GCA_949130495.1). Taxonomy (NCBI): domain Eukaryota; kingdom Viridiplantae; phylum Streptophyta; class Magnoliopsida; order Dipsacales; family Adoxaceae; genus Sambucus; species Sambucus nigra. The sequence goes on along the minus strand of OX422208.1, from coordinate 27,583,219 downwards.
TGTACTTTTTCCCCGCTGGACCCTATTAAGGGTTGGTGATAAGGAATCGTCCACTTCTTACTCAGTTTCATCCCTTCAAAGCATTCCCAAAACATTACATCCACTAAGTTAACACCGTCTACCCGAATTTTAGACACTCCATACCCGTGAACCCCGATGCTAATAACCAAAAGGGTCATCATGGGGGGGTAATATTCCCTTGAAATACAATCATGAGAATCCCACAATTAGTTTATCCATGTTTGCAATTTTTTATTTTCCCCAGCTTTGTCTTTGTTGCAGCCGAGTTTACTTCTAACTGTTTGGGGGCCGACTTAGCTTCTATGGCATGCGCCTTTCTATAAGTCGGCTCTGATGATCCACCTTCCATTCCTCTGTTGATTATTTTAACAACCAAAGAAATCATAGTACAATATCCCTTAGGGATAGTGATCTTCAGTAGTAGATCTGGGTCGACCTCGTCATCATCAGACTGATTGTCCTTTTTTTGACCAGTTGTCTCGGCCTCCCGTATCTTGGCCCGTCATATTTTTTCCGGGTATCGTCTTTTGAACCATTTTGATCAATATACTTCCAGAGTTCTCCCTATTATATCATTTTATCTATCTCATCTTTTAAGTACAAATCACTTATCTGTTGTGTGGCCGTGGTCTTGATGGAACTCACGCCACTTACTTTTGTCCCTCTTGTGAGGAAGGGACCTAAGCTTTTTGGGCCACCTTAGATATCTATCATCTTCGATCTCATTCAATATCAAATCTAGGCTTATCGAAGTGTAGTCAGTAAACTTCTCTTCATCCAATCTCTTATTTCCATCTTTTCCCATTGCTTTTTGATATTTACTCCCACTAGCTTCATTATCGTCCTCTCCCTTGTCTTTCATGGACTCCTTCACGGTCATGACTCTCTCGAACATAGCCAGAAGTTCTATCATGGACTTTATAGGATCCTTGACCATCTTTTAAATGAGTTTTCCTTTTTACCGTCAACACATGAGGGAGGTCATGGAAATGTTCTTTTTATAGTCTTCCACCTACAGCTTCTCCTTATTGAATTGTGAGATAAAGTCTCTCAGTGGTTCATTCTTTTTTGGCTTACCATACAGGAGATGGGTGACCTTCTTTTGAGGATTTAAGTTGAAGTAAAAGTCGTGAATGAACTTCTCGGCCAGTTTCTTGAAGTTTTCTGTGGAATTTTTAGGGAGAGAAGATTACTAAATATGAGCCGCTCCAGTAAGAGTAATATATAAAGCCCGACATCTCATCTCATTTAAAACTGAGTAGATGTCAACTGTAGACTGATATATCTATATGTAATGTATCAGGTTTGAACTCCCATCACACTTGGGTGTCATAAATGAGGTTTAAATTGGGCAGGGGTAGGAAAACTTACAATCCTTGCCACAAAATAAGACCCTTCAACATATCCTCTTTATGATAAGTCTCGACTCTTTAGGAGGTCATCGATATTGTTATCTAGACTTTGTATTGATCTGTTCCACGGTCTCTTGACTTCCATAGCGTTATCTCCTACTCCTTATTTGTCGACTGGTAAAGGTACAGGCACTCGGCCAACCGTCCTCTGATGGCTATCTATTTATCTCTTCTCTTTTTCTCGACACTACAGTGGGTAATGATTCGGCACATCACCTATTTCCCCTAGAGGTCACGTTGCCACGTGTGATCGGGAGAGTTGTTCTCATAGGTCTCCCACGAGGTCGAGTGGGTAAAAAGCTGACCCTCTGCTTAGCCTATCCAATACTGAAACCTTAGGTCATCCATCTCATGTCGGCCGACCACTATTTCCTCCACAGGCTGGTACTGGGTGCACTGTGATTCCAAAAATTTCATAAGCCTCCTAGTAGTCGGACCCATCAAAACAAAGGTCATATGGATTTTCCTGCTCCGGACCCTATATTCACAGGCGCAATCTCCTAGGGTTGGTCATGTCTCTATGCTTTTTATGCTAATGCACTTTTTTATGTGGACTCGGGGGTGGCCCTCTGTCATCGAAGACATCTCTATGGAAATTAGAGTTATCATCTTCGCTACAGTGTCAGAGGTTCTAGCCATCATGGTTTGGCTAAGGGATACAAATAACTTTTGTATTTTTTATTGGTCGGCCATCAGTGAGCTCAAGGTTATCGCCATATCAACCATCTCTGACCGAGCGGGTTCTTGGCTAGATCTGGGGCCAACGCCTGAAGGCAAATTAGAAGCTATTTCTCAATTAGAAAAAGTGTTGGTAAATTGTATGAGCAGGAAAAAACATGAATAACCCAACAAGAGCGCTTTGAATTGTGATACAGATCCAACAAGGATATAGTTGGATCACCACCAGAGATTCAAGTGAGAAAAAAGTTAAAAAATAAGAGGAAAAAGATAAACCTTCGTTCCCACATACCAAATATGATACAAATACTTAAATTTTATAGAGCTCAATCTAATGGAGCTATGAAGGTGGGAAAATGGAGGTGATGAATAATTTGTGTAATGAATAAGATGATGAGGATAAGAGGAAGAACACAAGCATATAAGTGGTTTAGCTATATCATCCTAATCCACTATACAGATGAGTGAAGCTTTCACTACGCCAAATAAGATCTATTGGCCTTAGATATACAACTCTCTATTGTAATTTAGACAGAGTTTGGCTAGGGTTTAAAATTTGGATCCTTTCCATTGGGGAAGAAGATGAGTATATATAGTGCTTATGGTGCACAATGTACCCCCCAATCATGTAAGACATGCACAGGATGAGGTAACTAATGATAATCAACCACCTATCGCTGACACATATATGCCATGATGATGAGATATTCCCTCGCGTGAGGGGAAGATCTTGTTATAACACCTTATCCACATGGGATAATGATCCATTCCCCACGCATACTCTTCCATGTATGCTCCACACCACGCGCTCTGCCAGGTGTCAATTGTCGGCCATACTGGTCTAGGTCGAGGTCAAGTCGTCAAGTCAATCCTCTGATGGAATGGTCATCGATGAGCTGAGCTAAATTTGCATGGTACCCTCAACCGCCATGTCAAGGACTAGGCCAATGATATGTGTAAGGGAATTATAATAGCCGATGTTGTCATGTGACTGTGTTACGGTCGAGGATGAGACCCCTTATGATAGGACCATGGCCAAGTCAAGGTTGGTCTTGGCCGAGGGTGTCTCCGCTTGGGACGTGGTCATACTTTGGTATATAATTCATCTTAAATAGTATTGACCCAATATTCGTCTAACAAGGCATTTAACTAATAAATTTAACTAAACATTCTTGGATTCGATTGTGGAAGTGAAACAAAGAAATTTAACTAATAATTTTATTTGATATCAAGTCTTCACTCCAACATTAGGACTACAAATGATGTTGGAAACATCATTGTCTTTCCTAACCCAAGTAGGTGAATCTCCCACATTCATAACCTCATTAGGTGGTGGGGAAACCTCTTCACACTCATTTGCTTCTTCTTCTCCCTTTTCTTCAATATGTGGGAAACAAAAAATGTGTCTTCATAATCATTATTTTTTAATTAGAAGGAATCCTTATCATAAAGGACGATATTAATGGATTCCATAACTTTTTAAGCGACATAATTAAAAACACGATATGCACGACTTTCAGTGGAAGATCCAAGAAAAATGCCTACTTCACTTCTAGAGTTAAGCTTTGTCAAGTATTGTCTATCCTTGAGTATGTAGCACTTTCTTCTAAAGAAAATAAAGTGTGTGAGTGTGGGTTTCTTTCCATTACAAATATCATAAGGGGTTTGGTTGGTACTGTACCTCCTATAGACTTGGTTGGCGGTGTGACAAGTCGTATGAAAATCTTCTGACCAAAATATTTTTGAAACATTCTTTCCAATAAACATGGGCCTAGATATCTAATAGATAGTTCTGTTTTTCATCTCGACTATTCCATTTTGTTGACGCATTTTGGGGTTCCATTAATGGTGTATTCCAAATTTACTACACAATTCCTGTATACCCGTTCCTTTAAAGTTCTTAACATGGTCACTACACTCTCTCACGATAGTGCACGTGTTTTCCTTTTGAAATTATTTAAACTTGGGACTAAAAACATCCTTAGCATCAGACTTGAATTCTACAAAAGTGAGTCTAGAGAAGTCATTTACAATCGCAAGAATGTAACATTTACCATCTATGTTCTCCATACTCATTGGACACATAAGGTTTATAAGTGAAAGCTATAGGACACGAGAGGTAGAAGTAACATTCAACTTCCTATTGATTATGAACTTGTTTGCCCATTCTTAAAGTGCCACACACACGAGATGAATTTGATTCTAAAGGAGGTAGATTCATTCTTAGAAAGTCTACTAATATCTCTATTGTTGCTGTGACCTAACCTTATATGCAAACGATCAGTCGAATCTTCCTTAGAACTATTACAAAGCATACTCGGAGATACATTGATTATGTAACAATTCTATGTGGTTCTAGTACCCTTTTAAAAACATTTACCCTTAGAGTCAAGGACTTGACATTCCTTTTTGTTAAAAAGAACATTGTGATGATTGTCACACATTTGACTTATGCCAAAGAAGTTAACAATGAATCCATCCACAAAAAGAACATTATCTAACCTAGGAAAACCATAAATTTCTATAGTACCCCTTTCGAAAGCGTTATATTTGTTCCCATCTCCAAAAGTAACCGACTTAGATTCTTTCCTAATAAGTTTTGAAAATAAATCTTGGTTTTCGGTCAAATTCCTAGAGCACTAACTATTAAAATACCATTGTGAATCATTTTGGGCAGTTAAGGTAGTTTGAATAAGAAGACACTATCTTTCTTAGTAAAAACAAATTTGATCTTGATATTCTTCCCTAAATCATTTAAACTATCGTCAATATTTTTATATTTATTGAAATTTTCTAAATTTCTAAAAAAATAATTTTTAACTTCTCAATAAGGGAATTAAAGTAATGTTTTAAGGTAGAAACTTCATCCAAGTGACATTTCTTATTCACCTTGGCATTTTTCAAAAGCCTATAGCAATATTCTTTTAATTGACCATCACGTTTGAAAAAAGTGCAATGATACAGAAAATGATGATTGGTTTTACTCAAAGGATTTGAGACAACTTTCTTCTCAAGGATGGAAAAGACTCTTCAGGCACATGATTATTTTTAGAAGATTTCCCAAAAGCGAATTTTGTCCTTAGATTTAAATTTAACACAAAGGTTTTCAAAATCAATACCACAGTTACCAAATGAAGGTGCAGTATGGGCTAAAAGAAATTTTCCCATCCTATTCAATTTTCAATGTAACCTTAGTGTCCTTAGCCGAGATTAACTCATTTTCAATAGAGGTTATTTTCTCATTTATAGAATCATTAGAAATTTACATCCTTCCAACTCACATTGTAAAAAATTTAACCTTTCTTAAAATTTTGTAATATTGTTCTCTATCAAAAGGAGACTGAAACTAAGAGATGAACGTTGAGCTTCAACATTGCTAAAAATAGACCTTTCCATTTTTAAAGATGCATTTTTCTTTTCACATATTTTAAAATTAATGGAGGCTTTCAAGAAGTTCTTATTAGGTATAACATTTTCAGAAGAAAATTTATCATAAGTTTGTTGAAGGTCACTATCTTCTTTATTCTATAAATCGTCACTAGAATAACTAGAAGAAGATAGATTATCAATCCAAGAAGAATATTTATCATAAAGGGACGAAAATTAACATAACTCTTTATTATTTAATAAAACACCATCTAAAGAGCCAAACATATAGGTAGGATGAACAGTGCCTTAAAAAATGTCCACATCCAAAATCATGATGTTATTATCCATATTAACACAAAAAAGGCATGATCTACCTCTAGGTTTCTGATACCAGTTGAGAGTGCATATTGTGTACCGAAATAAAGATCCACCAAAAATTTATTTAACACAACTAAAATACTATGTTAAAAAATTTACACAAATTTTAATCAACTAAATAAAGTTTTATCTTATTTATGCATGTGGATGATAAAAGATGCAGAAAAGGTCAACAAGAGAACAACTAGAGATGTACGAGGATAAATACCCAGTAATGGGAAAAACCTTGATCCAATGAAACAATCTCACTAAAAAATTGGTAAAGGCTTAGATAGGGGACTAATGACTAACACTCTTACTATGCTAACTCTTAGCTCAAATTTTTTCCACCAATTTTTAGTTATTTGTAGATTCCTATCTGTCGATTGAAGATCTCAACATCTTGATGTTATGACACATATCAACAAAATTTCACAAGCCTTCATCTTCAAACAACCACCCCAAAAAAGAATCTCAAGTATCATAATACTTCTCATTGGGAGAAAGACCAAAAGTGTATAGAAGGTTTGTTTTATGAAAACGAGCATACGAGGCTCTCTAGGTACTTTTATCTTCAAAGGAGTGAGAGTTATTTGGAAATGAAGTTCATTGAAGTGTTAAATAAGGAAAACCACATAAATGGGTTTACTTATTACCAATAAAAGTCAAAGGATTCATCTCTTACACAAAACATGTGTGAGAGAGTGGTTATGGGATCGAAAGTCCAATAAGTAACCCAAAAAGGTGATTTTCTACATAACAATATAAAAGATCCCCAAATATCTTTATTAAAGATTTACGGATCAGTATGTATCATCAAAAGTGTCGCTACAGCGAGAACGAGCGTCACTGTAGTAAACTTGGTACGAAGGAAGTCGCTCATTTGTCTAGAGATTTTTGACAGAACCTTTAAAGAATTTGTCGATCAGCGAAGGAAGAATAGATGCAACAAAAAATTTCGTTACGATGATACTTCAGTAGTGAAGATGATCGCTCCAATTTCTAGAGATTTTGTAATAGAACTTTAACATTTTCTTTTCAGCGATGCTAATCATCGCTGCAGTAAAACTGGTAAGTTTCGCTCAATTTTGATGTTTTTTTTTTTATTTTCAAACATTTTGTATACAAACAAGATCAAAATATAGAAACCACAATATTTGCGCACAAAAAACGTTCTTATTAACAAATTTGAAATATATTTGTAAAATTACATGATGTGGGTGTGAGAAGTCTCTAATATACCTTTCATCCAAAAAAGTGATATATGGGATAGAGGGAATGATCAAAAACTGACTTCAAGATCTTGACTATTAATGAAGATTTCTAAAGAGGTAAATCAAGAGCCCAAAGTGTTTTGGAAAACCAGAAGAAGACAACTACTTAACAAGTACAAATGAGTATATGAATACTCTTATTATTGAACCTCTCAAGTGAGATATTATCCCTTTTTAACTGACAACCTAAGTATTAACCATTTGTGCTGTTTTAAAAACATGTAATATTTTTGGAAACCTCTCCAAGATTCTCTCCAAGAAACGTACCAAGAACCTTTTGTAATTGGGTGAACTCTCATTCCCCTAACAGCTCTAGTCGCCATTGCTAACATGGCTGAAATTCCTGTAAACACGCACATCCCTCCCAAACCACCTGATGATAATTCCATCTGAAAAAAATCGTTTGCAAGTATTCTTATGAACAATACCACGAAGGAGCCTTGTCTCAAAAAGCCAGCCATGTATAAAGGAGAACCAGCGATTCTATTCTCAGAAGATGATATTTCCATGTTAGTTGCCCCTTTCCAACACATAATCATAGGCAAATTTTCGCATGGCAGGCCTTCAATTGAAATCATCATGAAAACCTTTCAAACTTTTTCATTAAAGTCTGCTTTTACAATTGGTCTGATCGACACTAAGCACATTCTTATTCGTCTACAATGTGAGGAGGACTACGTTCGTCTTTGGGTAAGAGATCAATGGTATATAGGGAAGTTCCCAATGCGCACTTTCAAATGGACATCTGATTTTCATCCAGAAGAAGAAAGCCCCATAGTTCCAGTTTGGGTGAATCTTCCCAATCTTCCAATTCATTTTTATGCCAAGTCTTCTTTATTCTCTATTGCCCAATTAATTGGGAACCCTTTGACTATGGATGCTTCAACTGCATCCTTATCAAGACCAAGCATTGCAAGAATATGCATTGAATTAAATCTTCTACAAGAAAGAGTTCATAGGATCTGGATTGGATGTGGGGATAAGGGCTTTTGGCAACAGGAAACATATGAGAACATTCCATCTTATTGTCAATATTGCAAGAAAAAGGGACATCAAGAATCTAAATGTCTGATCAAATGTCCTCCTACGAATACTTCTCAAAAACAAAAGACAAAAGAAAATGTAAAGGCACCTGCTGTTATACAAGATCTTGAAAAAGGGAACAAACAATTTTCTCCTCCAACGAAGGCTGCTGCTGGAAAACAAATTCAAGAAACAGGTCCAAAGCATCATATACTGCCTCAGGGTCAATATATTCATCTTAACACAGGGCCTTTTATGTCTCAACTCATCCCAAGTTCTTCAGGTATTTAGAAACAGCAGGTATAGGGCATCATAGAGGTGTTACAAGATAACAACTCTGTGACAGATTCAGAAGACATCGAGACAGACCTTGTTGAATGTGCTACAGATATGGTTGAAAATTGGAATCACAAAATTCAAGAAGATTATCAATTGCACCTTAATAAAATACATCATGGTCACTATAATTCAGAAGAAACATTGAAGGTGGATCAATTTCACCTCTCCCCAAAAGGTTCTGTATTGCCTAAATATGATAACTTGTGCAAAAATACTAGAAATTATCACTCAGATAAAGAGGACAGAAAATATTCAGCTCCTATGGTTGAAGAACTACAAAACTTTGCGTCTTGGTTTGATGTCAAATGGAACAAATATCAGAAACATCGAGTTGCAGCATCAAAGAAAGACAGAAGATCAGTTCCTCATAATTCTGAAGCAGAAACTTCTATTTACTCAGGTATGATTTCTAAAAAAACTCCTATAGACCCTCTTTACATAAGATTTACTAGGTCTTTAGGCCAATATAAAAATATTATATCTAATCATAGATATAAATGATGAACTTTATATGCTGGAATGTTAGGGGGGTAGGTAATTCTGCAACTAATAGAAGAATAAAAAGACTGATAAAACTTTATAATCTCCCTGCTATTGCTTTTCTCGAGCCTAAAATTAATTCTGCTAAATTTCCTATATACAAACTTAAGTGGAATTTCCCTAACAGTTATAGTAACTTATCCAACAAAATTTGGTTTCTTTGGTCAAATGATCTGGATGTCATAGTCAAGTATGATTCTGATCAACTTTTGGGCCTAGAAATTTACATAAAATGTTTGAATGTTACTATTCATCTTGCTATTGTTTATGCCAAATGCACTCCTATTGAAAGAATTAGTCTCTGGAATGATATAGGGTCTGTCACTAGTAATTCTAACATAGAATCTTGGCTTGTCATTGGTGATTTTAACACTGTTAAAGAAGATTCTGAAAAATTAGGAGGTAATCCCATAGATTTTCATGCTACTGAGGACTTTAAGGATATGATAAATGCTTGTTCCTTAATAGATTTAGGCTACATTGGTTCCAGGTTTACCTGGACTAATCACAGAATTGCTGGAACTATTTTTTGTAGACTTGACAGAGGTCTTGTTAATCATAACTGGATTTTGAAGTTCCCTCAAACGAGTATAACTCATCTTCATAAAACTTGCTCTGATCATAGTCCATTACTTTTATCTATCAAAAGCAATTTTGATAACTTTCCTAAACCTTTTAAGTTCCAATCAATGTGGTGTATTAAGTCAAATGTCCATGAGATTATTGAAGAATCTTGGTCTGATGAAGTCCAAGCTCCTCCTTTAGTTAAATTTGCTTTAAAGTTAAAGAAACTTAAATTTAAATTAAAAACTTGGAACAAATGTACCTTCAAAAATGTTTTCCAATCTGTTAAAGACCTTGAAGACTTAATATTAATTAAGGAGCATGAGTTTGAAAATAACCCTTGTGATTCTTCTAGATCCAATTTATCTAAAGCTAGAGCTGAGTTAAATGTAGCTTTACAAAGAGAGGAAAGCTTCTGGCAACAAAAAAGTCACATAAAATGGCTTAAATCTGGTGATAAAAATACAAAATTCTTTCATGCTTCAGTTAAAGCTAGGCAAAGGAGATTAACTATCTCTAGAATTAAAAATAATCAAAACTATTGGGAAGAATCTATAGAAGAAATAGAACATATATTTCTTAATCATTTTAAAGATACTTGGTCTGCTGAATATTTATCTCTTGACTCTTCTTTTATAGAAGTTATTAGAAATGATATTGATGATTCCATGAATAACAAGCTTACTGAATACCCCTCTGAAGAAGAAATTTTTAAAGCTATCTCCAACATGGATCATTCCAGCTCTCCGGGTCCTGATGGTTTTGGAGGGATATTTTATTTAAAGTTTTGGCATATTATAAAAAATGATTTGACTAAAGCTATACATTCTTTCTTTGCTGGTGCTGATCTTCCTAAAAGTTGGACAGCTACTTCTATTGCTCTTATTCCTAAAATTTCGAATCCTTCAACTTGTTCCCAATTTAGACCTATAAGTCTGTGCAATTTTTCTAACAAAAGAATCTCTAAAATTTTAAATGATAGATTGTCTCTTATCCTTCCTTCTATCATTTCTCAAAACCAAAGTGGTTTTGTTAAAAATAGAAGTATTCAAGAAAATATCCTTCTTGCTCAAGAAATGGTTCAATACATTAGTAAGAAATCTTTTGGAAGTAATGTGATCATTAAATTAGACATGGAAAAGGTTTATGATAGAGTATATTGGCCTTATCTTTGTGAAGTTCTCAGAAAATTTGGTTTTTGTGAAGTTTTTATTGACTTAATTTGGAGGCTTATTTCTAATAATTGGTTTTCTATTATTTTGAATGGTAAAAGCATTGGTTTCTTTCATTCTCTAAGGGGATTAAGACAAGGAGACCCTTTGTCTCCTAGTCTATTCATTATAGCTGCTGAAGTTTTAAGTAGAAATATTGACAAAATATTTTCTCTTAGGAAAGCAATTCCTTATGTTCATCCAGCTAATAGTCAACTTATATCTCATTTAGGATATGCTGATGATTTGATTATTTTTATAAATGGTGGTAAACGTAGCATAAAGGTCCTTATTGATCTTTTAAAGAAATATGAAGCTACCTCGGGTCAGAAAGTGAATTTTTCGAAAAGCTCCTTTTATACGGATAAAAAGTTATCTCATCATAGAAGAAACACTATTGAATCTATTTCTGGATTGGCTCACAAACAATTTCCAATGAAATATCTTGGATGTCCTTTGTTTAAAGGGAAACCTAGAGCTATTCATTTTTCTGATCTAATTACGAAAATTAGGGATAGACTCCTAAATTGGTCTTCTAAATTAATCTTTCAAGCTGGTAGAGCTACCCTTATTAGATTTGTGTTACAATCTATTCCTGTTTATACTATTGCTGTTTTAAACCCTCCTAAAATAGTTATTAAAAGACTTCATAGTATTTTAGTAAATTCTATTGGGGTGGCACATCCAAAGAGAAACCATTTCAATGGACCAAATGGAATGACTTATGTTATCCATTTGAAGAGGGAGGTCTTAACTTCAGGAAAATTGAAGATATTGTTTCTGCTTCTAGCATGAAATTATATTGGAAATATAAATTTGAAAATGGCATTTGGTCTAGCTTTATTAGAAATAAATATAAAAATGGTCTTAGATTAAATCAAGTATCTTATTCTATGAAAAGGATAGTCTCCATTAAAGATTTATCTGACTCATACATTAATGTAGATAAAGCTATATGGATGGCCTCTATTAATGGTGAGTTTTCCATCAAATCTGCATACAATATTTGTAGACAAAGTAGGCCTTTATCCATATCTTGGAAAATAAATTGGATAAAAGATTGCCCCATGAAATTATCAAACTATACTTGGAAGTTATTAAACAACTCTGTCCCTTTTGAGTCAAAAATTCAAAAAGTTGGTGTGAGACTAGCTTCTATTTGTAGATTTTGTAAGAATGCTGAGGATTGCCCTCACCATGTCCTTATTGAATGTCCTATTGCTTTTGAGGTGTGGAATTTCTTTGCATCTATGTTTGGTTTGTCCATTGACTTTTCATCTTGCAGGACTATCCTTTTCTCTTGGTGGCTTAAACGTCCTAAAAGGGATTATAAATTTTTTCTCTTTAAGGTAATCCCTAAAGTGATCTTCTGGGAAATATGGAAAGCTAGAAATAAAAACCTTTTTGAAAATTGTCAAACTTCTGCGAATTACATTATCAAAAAAGTTATCCTTTTGTCTTCAAATATTTTGGAATATTGCAAGTTTTATGACAAAATTTCTCCTAAAGATGATTTTATTGCTAAAACTTTTAATATCAATATTTTCCCGAAGAAGATTATCTTTATCAAGTGTCTTTGGAGCAAACCTTCTATTGGTATTTTTAAACTTAACATTGATGGTGCTTCTAAGAACAATCCTGGCTCAAGTGGCATTGGTGGTGTCATTAGGGATTCTCAAGGTAAATTTATTGCTTCTTTTTCTAAATCAATAGGCATTCAATCATCCTTTAATGCTGAGGCTATGGCTCTTCAAGAAGGGATTAAATTGCTTTCTTCCTTAAATATTTCTACTGTTTGCATTGAATCTGATTGTAAAACATTAGTTGATGTTGTTTTAAAGATAGCTAAACCTCCTTGGACTTCTCAAGATATTTTTGATAATATCACTTATCCAACGAACTTTCAAATCATCCACACTTGGAGGGAAAACAATGCAGTAGCGGATTATTTAGCTTCAAGAGCCTCGGTATCTCAAATGGATGATTATTTCTGGAGTTTCAATACTCTTCGTACACTAGCTAAAGGCCATCTCAATATGGATAGACAAAACCTTCCTAATATTAGAACTATCATAAAGAAAATGTAATGGGGATGAGATAAATCCCCAAATTTATACATTATTTAGCTCTCTCATTGTACTGGGGATTATCCCCTATAATTTTGTTGTAAGTTCTCTTTCCTTGTAATGGGGATATTTTATAAATCCCCAAGTTTCTTTCCTCTCATTCTAGAGTAATGGACCCATCCTCTAGAACTAATTTTGCTTGGGTTTGTAAGCTTCGGAGAGGCCTTTTCTCCTTTATGGTATAAATAAAATGGGTGGGGATACCGTCCCTCTTTGTTAAAAAAAAAAAAAGTGACAACCATTTTCGATCTTAAATTGGGAAGAAGTTTCCTCAAGATTTTTTGGCTAAGGATATTTATATTCTGAACATGGTAGTTTCCTCATGTCTTTATCCTATGTACCACCCCAATAACATATCTTTCAAACATGCACAATTATTGTATGCATTTAAAATGGGTGATCGTATGTGTTTGTGTGGATTGATCAGGGACTTGATGCTTGCTCACACTAAGGACGATAAGAAAACTAATTATTTTCCTTTTGTCTATTTGTTCATGTGCTTGCTTTTAGATCCCGAGGTTCTTATTTCTCCCACTAAAGTTAAAAAAATATGAAATTTTCATTGACACACAATCTTATTATCAGTCTATTGCTCAGTTTGGCGACTATAGTGGATCACCCATACCACTTGGTGTTGTCCCTTAATTGGCTCCTCTTCCTTCCCCTACATCATGTGCACCTAGTATATGCCCTTTGACTAAAGATGAGTTGGATTATATTGTTTCTCGATTATCAACCCAACTATGTGTAACACCCTATATTTTCTGCGTATTTGGAATTTAATTAATTCGGGAAATTATTGATTTTATTTTAAATTATGCGAGTGAAGTAATTGAATGGAATTAAATAATAATGCTATTACTAAATATTAATCAAGATAAAGATATAATGATTAATATTATGTGTTAAATTTATTGAGTGAATAGTAAATGACTTATAGAAATTGTTATGCGTTATAGCAAGTGAAGTTGGCGTAGTTGTAATTATCTCAATCGGGAGTCGCGTGTAGACTAAATTGAGGCCGAGATAGGATAATTACTTAGAGTTACTCGATTGATGATTTTGAGGTCACGGCTGACTTTGATAGGGTCGAAATAGTCAAAATAGTATACCCAGGGGTGTTGATTACGTCTCAGGAAAATTTTAGACTAAACCGACACCATACGAGAATATTTTAGTCATTTGGTAATTAAAGGTTAAGAGTCATATGAAATTCCAACTTCTTTATCAGCATATATAAGGGGGAGGCCAGGGTTTAGAGGTTAGAAAACTCAAAGAAGCCATTGGAGAATAAGATAGGTCATTTGTAAAGCCTAAGAGAGTTTTTAAGAGATTGAAGTGTGATCTTGCCCCATTATCGATCTTGTAGTGAGGATTGGAAGAGAATACATATCATCCAATGTCAAAACCACGAAATCATATCACACAAGATAAGGCAAGTGTTTATTTACAGTTTTATAATACCTATGTTGATAGGGTTTAGAAATATATTGATTTAAGTTATGTTCTTAGAAGAAAAGAATAATAAAAACTCATGTTTGGGTAGGAATTGTACGTAGTTTGGTTTAACATCTGTAGAGGACAAGAAATTATAGGATATATGATATTCTCCACGAATATAATTGGAGGTTTTAATGAAAATGGTGGAAGAACACAAAACCTTAATTTTTTTTATGAAAACTTGATTTGATCTATGATTGGGTGTGAATCATGAGATTCAGATGTTTTATTTACGTTACAATTCACCCTAACGCATGTATATGAATTTGAGAATGTTTGATTTGATAAAGAATCATGAAGAGGAGAGTAAGAAAAATGGTGAAAAACATATTTGCGTATTGAGGAAGAAGATGATCTATGCATTTTTGAATCAACTTGATCAAGGGGTGAATCGATTTGGAAAGTGAATCGATTAGGCCTCTTGGAAAATCGATTCGGTTTCCCAAAAATAGTAAAAAATTTCCTTTTAAGCCTAGAACTCCTAAAATTTTGCTGGAGAAACATTTGGGACTTTGTTAAAATATAATTATAGATTTGTTATGTTACAGTAGGCTTCTGATGGGATTTTGACTTAGTCTTAATGAGAGGATTAAGGCAATATTTAATATACTTAAATAAACACGTAATTAATTCAAGGGAAAGAGAAAAAATTATAGGTAATTTAAGTGAATTTATGTAAAGACCAGTAGTGTATGATAGAGTTAGCTACAAAATTTCATTAAGGGGTGAACAGGACCCTTAGAGTAGAGAGTAATACTCGAATTAACATGACAGTGAGATAAATCACAAATTAATGGTACGGTGAGTATTCAAGGGATGGATACTATGTACGAAAAATAATAATTGGGTTGTATGTATACCTACCGAATTAATAGATATATATAGGTTATGTGTATACCTATTATATGAATGGTGATTTTACATTAACATACCTTCGCTACATTCTATCATGGAGGTTCCCGCGTAGTGGGTGATCCCACTTTACCGATTCCAAGGAGGTCGAGATTTGTACCCCAGGACAGAGAACTTAGGGGGGGCTCACTATGTTTCTTGTATTACTGAGACTGACATGTCGTTTGGGTATGTAAGGTATGTACGTAGTCAAAAGACTTTGAACTATGTCCGCCTCCATTGCTTGTTATTTGATTTTTGGGTTCGAGGAGACATGTCAAACCAATAGTTCTTATTTTAGTACGATAGGTACATGGACGGATATCAGAATATGCCTGTTTATACGGTGGTCCTTTTGAGAGACACCGTAATTATATATATATTAGTGAGATAAATATATATAACCATTTGAATAATTCTACTTACGTGTGATAATAGACAGATTAATAGTGTGTATATAAATCATGAATTGAGTAGTGAAACATAATTAAACTCTTGAGTGATAAGATATGGGGAACATTACTTGTGATATCAATAACATATGAGAGATGTTATAATTCATATAGCGTACTGTATGGGACGTAGGGTACTTGTAGGTGTCTACAGTCAAAGTGGATACGTACGTCTAATTAGCTTGAGTAGTATGGTTAGGTGGGGTAAGTACAAAACTTTACGTGGGCACAATAATTGAGGGGTGAGGAAACTCAAGGGAGTGTGCGTGAACCTAACATGTGTAATCAAAAACTGATTTTTAAATTGCGATAGATACTTGAAAAATGTTTTCAAAATATTTTGGGTTCTAACCCTTGCTATAAATATTTTCCAAAACCTTTTAGGTGTCCAGACACAGGGATGCCATACTTGACGATCTATTCCAGGGACAATTTGTTGCAGTGCTGTGGAGGCTTGCAGGACTTGAGTAGACGCTTGTACCTTTCATTCCTAGTGTAGGATTTCATTTCAGTACATTAGTTGGGCATGTTGTCCCCTTTAGAGTTCATTTATTTCAGTTATTCATTTTAGACTTATAGTGGGATTTATTTACTATTTGTTGGACATAGTATTTGGATTTGGATTTTCAACTAATGGTTTATTCGGCAAGATATTATTTATTTATTTATTTCATTGTGATGTTTGAGATTATATTAATTGTGTGAATATCTTAAATTAGTTTTTAGCCTTTTATATTAAATTGTTTAATTAAAGATAAAATTTGTGTCGCTGGCTTAATTAACAAGTAGGCGGTTAGTAATTAAAATGTTTTCGGCAATGATGCTGAGAAAGAACCAAATGGAAAACCTCTTTTAATTCAATAAAGGTCTGATCATCCGGTATTTAATTAGGCGGGGTGTCACACTATGTTCTAGTTTACTACCCATATTTAAGGACTCTAGGAATTAATTTTCTTCCTTTAGTTAGGCAAGTTCTTCGTTCTACGATGACTTCTAAGTCACCTTTGATTCTCAATTGAAGAACGCTGAAGAAGCCTTGCAAGATGTTCACAATGAGGTTATAGATTTGTTTGCTATAAAGATGTTAACTAAGAAGAAGTGATGTACTCTTTTTGTGTTTTGGATTTTATTTTTAGTAATTTGAGAGTTGTTGGATTTTTATTCATGTTGATCACATTTATTATAATCCTTGTAACTTTTAACTTTTGTTTAGGTGCTTTTATCATTTTAGAATTATTTATTTATCTATGAATGATATATTTTCTCTCTCCATATGTAGTTAAAATTGTTGATCTTAGTATTATTATTCTCACGATTACATTTTATCCACTTTTTATTCTAATTGTTCACTCACTATATGATTCACTCTCAACTTGTAAGATTTGATTAGCAAGTTTGACTCTTAAAATGCCTTGAGAACTTGATCTCATTATGTGCTTAGTTATTTACTTTGGCGCTTTTCGTGACAAAAAAGGGGAGAAGGTTGTATATGGAGGGTATAGTTGTCAAAGCATATTAGGTTGCGTCAAGTTATTTTATCATATTTTATTGAGAAGATTATATATTTGAGGGGGAATTATTTTAGATAGATATCATGGTCAATTGTTCTTATTGCTCTATCCCCATGTTCATATATATCATATATTCTTGTCGTGTTCTTTCACACTGGTGCCTTGATAAGTTTGTTAATGTGTCGCGTAAGGATATTTTTGAAGGAGCTTCTTTTGATTGAGTCTTTTATAGCGATTAGTTACTTACAAAAAATTTAATTTTCTATTTTTGTATTTCCTTGGCTAGGAGAGTCATAAAATCATAGATTTCCTTATTTTCTTGTAATTTTTCTTTTTATGTTTTGTCTTGAAATTCGACAAAGGGGGAGATTGTAAAAGTACAATATACTCAATATTCTTCATAGAATAGATTGTCAAAATTCCTTGCCAAAACATGTTTGATTCTTTCTCCAAGATATCACCGAGTTTATAAAATGCATCCATGATTCCCTCATGTCGAATCTCAAGTGCATCATTTACGAAAGGTATAATACTTAGCGAACTGAGATTCATACTTTGGTTAAATTATTTTAATAATTTAAAATCCTTTTAATTAACCTTGGATTGACAAATTGTCAAATACACACTACAGATATACTTTCATATAAAAAATTATAATACCCCGTAATTCTGCATAGTAAAAAATTAAGAAGGAAAATACGTTTTAAATTAAATTACGTGAGTAGAGTAATTTAATGTGATAAAATACGTCTTAATTAAATTACGTGAGTAGAGTAATTTAATGTGATACGTTTTAAATTAAATTATGTGAGTAGAATAATTTAATCATTATGACTATTAGACATTAATTGAGAGTGAGATACTGATTAATATGACAATTAAAATTTACTAAGTGTGAATAGTAAATATTGAAAATTTATATGTACGGACTAGCTATTTATATGTACGTACCTGAGTTTATCTCGACCGAGTATCGCGCGTAGACAAAATTGAAGGTGAGATGAGAAACATATTTCTAAGAGACTCAAAAGTTAATTTAGAGTCCACAGATGATTCCGAAAGGGTCGAATTAGTCAAAATAGTGTACCCGAGGGTACTAGTTGAGTGTCGGGTCATTTTTGGGCTAAACCGGGACCATACGAGGGGATTTTGGTCTATTACATTTAAGGGTGAGGAGACCTACGAATTTTGGAACCCTAAGTCAGATTATAAGAATTGGTGGCTAGGGTTAGAGAAAAAAAAATACACCATAGCCATTAGAGTGAAGGGAGAAACAATTTCCTAAGGCAAAAGAAAGAAGTAAGAAGAATTCAAAGGAGATTTTTACCACCAACTTATTGAGAAGAAGGATTGAAGGATAAAGATCATCAATCATCAACAACAACCACGAAATCAGACCCTACTCAACATAAGGCAAGTGTTTATTTGCAAAATAAATTGAGTTATAATACCCATATATGAGCCTTATGAAGAACATGATTTTTGTAATATTTTTGGAAGCAAACACTTGAATATGATCCATGATTGATAGGGATTGCATGTATAACGTTTTTATCTCCCAATAACCTGATATCATAGATGACTTGATGATTAAATTGAACCAAAAAAATCTGGACTTATGATGAAAATATGGAAAGAATGTATTTTTAGTGTTCTTGAATGATAAGAAGACTTTGGGTTAATCTGGACGAAATTTGTAACGATTATATTGTTTTAGATCATTAGTAATCATCCCAGGGTATGTAGGAATGATTATAAGTCGTTAGTTAAAAGCGTGGTGAATTATCATGGGAGATGGATAAACAAAAATGGTGTAACCCGTATGAAGAAGACGATTTGGGTCTGTCACTGCTCGATCGATCGATCGACCCTTGAATGTCGGTCGATCAAGTAGTCGATCGATCGACCATATCCCATCGATCGATCGATCCATGCTGTATTTTAGAGAATTTTGTGGATCAATGTCTTTTCAATTACCGTCACTTAATGGGAATCTTAGTGATGCTATTTTACCTATGTAGGTACTTAATGAATACCAATAGGGGTACCGTGAGATTTCTTCATAAATGATTGAGTGTAAAATTTGGAGAATGGGACCGACAGGAAGAAGCCATTTGAATCGTGTATCGGGGATTTGAAAATTTAGTTACGGAAAGAGTGAGAGTCAATTACGAAAATATACCAGTACGTTAAAGATAGCTTAACTACTGAATTAAGGGAGGGGTAACTAGGATCCTTAGAGTTGCGTGAATACTCGAATAAATGCGATAGTGAAATAATTCGTAAATTAATAAGTACGGTGAATATATGGAAAATATATTTCGTACGTGCATGATTTGATAGGTTGGGTGTGTACCTACTAAATTGTATAAATTTTTGGGTTAAGAGAATTATACCTAAATTAATTATGTTAGGGTCGATGAGATATTCCGAACTAATATAAAGTTGTTATATGTTTGGGGTCGATGTAAAACGCCGAACCAAACCTTGAAACTGGTGTCGTGATGAAAGAGTCCCGAACCAGAAAATGTGTATATATATATAAATAGTTGGGTTCGATGGATCATTCTGAACCAACTCTCACTTGGGGTTGATGAATCATTCCGAACCAAGAATCATTTATGTGTGTCAAAAGGGTATATTAGTGATGACTAATATTTAATACATGTTGTGTGATAAAACGTATTCCATATGCATAATCTACTGACTAAAGATAGTAAATAATAAGATGGATTGAAAATATCTTAGTAATAATTAAGAAGCGTGGTGTAATTATTATAAGAATAAGGATAACAAGAAGTAAGTAAGTTATCTACGTTTATAGCATATGAGATATGGACTATTAAAATACTGCGAGTATGTTATGGGGACTTAGAGAGGGGATACATGCAGTGGGGTATACTGATCTAGTTAACTGGGGTAGTATAACTAGGTGAACTAAATACCATCGTTAGGCATGCACTATAGAAGAGAGGTGAGGAAGATCAAAGGAGTGTGCGAAGTCTTAATATGTGTAATCAATAACTCAATTGTGATAACTGCTTGCAAAATATTTTTAAATGTTTTTGAGTACTAACTCTTGCTATGTAAAAATCTTTTAAAAACCTTTTAGGTGCCCATCCACAGGGACACCCAACATGATTTCATTCCAGGGATTTGGGAGCTGCAGCACGTGTGGATGTTGTAGGGATTGCTTAGACGCTTCTCTTTTTCAGATCTAGTCCAGGATCTCAGTTTTAGTACTCTCAGTTGGGACATGTTGTTTAATCTTTACTTTTATAGTTTTTATGATTTTGGATTTTGAGTTAGTTTTCTTGGTTGTGGTGTTCGGCAAAACTTTATTTTTATTCAGTTTTATGCGAATCATTTTAGTACTGCTTGAATTGTATCGTTCCGCATGAGTTGTTTATTCTTATTAAGGAAGATAAAATTTAGCAGTAGCTTAAATTCATTTAGGTGGTTAGTAATTTAAAAAGTTCGGCAGTGATGCTAAGAATGAACCATTTAAGAAACCTGTTTAAATTAAATTAAGGCTTGATCACCCAAAGCTTAATTAGGCGGGGTGTCGCAGATGGTATCAGAGCATCAGGTTCTAGTATCCATAGGATCTGTACGGCTTACTATGTTTCTGCGTAACGTTTGGTTATATTAGAGGCCTACTATTAGGATTGTTAATTCACTTTTCGCGTTTGGGATATCGTATATCTGCTCTTAAAATTTTTGTATAAACTGTGTACTTATACGATTTAATCTAATTTTAGATGCCACCGAGGAGACAGCGAGCGGAGAGGGCTGAAGACAGAGATGAGGTGAGGGAGGCTCATCAGGAGCCATAGGTGCCGCTGCCACCAGCCCCACCCGAGTTGATTTCCACCACTCAGGTTGCAGTGATAGTGGCTCAGGCAGTCGAGACAACGATGAGGGCAATGGAAGCCCATTTTCCTCAGCCCCAAGTACCACCTCATGTGGCACCAGTAGTGCAGGCCCCAGCAGGGCCATTTACTTAGCAGCAAGTCAGAGAGACATTTCAGAAAGGGCATCCACCCAAGTTCCAGGGTAGTACCGATGTAGTGGAGGCGTGCAACTGGAAGAAAAATATCCAGCGCCACTTTTGCATGCTAGAGTGCACCGAGGTACATAAACAAATGCTAGCTACTTTTCGTTTGGCAGGAGCAGCCTTACAGTGGTGGGAGTCAGTTACCACCACCGAAGAAAGGGACAAAATGACAATTTTTGAGTTTTGGGTGCGGTTTGACCGCAAGTATTTTCCTCCAGCGGTAGAGTCAGAGATGAAGAAGAAATTCAGCGAGGTGGTTTAGGGTGATCGCTCGGTTGCTGATTATGAGGAGGAGCTCACCTGTTTGGCTAACTTTATGCCAAATGAGGTGAGCGATGAGGAGCGAAAGAAGTCAAAATTTGTGGATGGCTTGACCTGGAGAATTAGACAGCATTTGATCGGCAATCCGACATTGGTAACTTACACAGATGTCATCAATGCCGCTCTACTACACTGTCAGGATCACCACTTTCATGCGAAGGGAAACAAGAGAGGTGAGCCTACACAACCGGGAAAAGTGGATGGAAGTACTGGCAACAGCACACCACAGCAGCAAACAGTGGGCCAGCTAGGGTAGGATTCCCAGCAGGGGAACTCTGCCAAGAAATTTAGGCATGGGAGGCATCGCTTTGACAGACACGTCCAACAGGGTTCCCAGCAGTCAGTTCCTCAGGGTCGACAGGGCCAAGGGAACCAAGGAGGAGGACAGAAAGGCCAAGGTCAATAGGGCCAACGTCAGGGCCAACAAGGCCAAGGTCACAGGCAGTTTCAGGGTCAGTGTTTCACATGTGGCCAGCAGGGTCACAAGAGTAGGAATTATCCACAGCAAGACAAGGCGCAACAACAGGGTGCCCAACAGAGGCAGAAGGCTCCTTTATCCCCAGCAGCAGCTCAGGCCTCGCAGCCAGGCCAGATTCACTACGGGCATGTGTTCAACGTCCGCGACATTCCGTTCCAGCCAACATCTCCAGCACCGTCGGCAGTCGCGGTTATGTTTCATATCGATGGACTTGAGGGTATTATTTTGTTTGATACGGGGGCGACACATTCTTTTATTGCCACTAGATTTACACGGGCAGCCGTCCTCTTGGCGACAGCCGACACTCATCTTATGTGCGTGGAGTCACCGATGGGTAGTGGGTTCCTTATACGCTCGATTTGTAAGGGTGTAGACATTATGGTCGAGAGATTGAGTCTAACGACATACCTTTTAGTGCTGGATATGGAGGGTTATTATGTCATCCTAGGCATGCATTGGTTGGCGCGTTATAGGGCAATGGTATATTGCTATGAGAGAACTATCGTGTTTTCCATTCTGGGATAGGAGATGTTCCTTGTGGCAATGCCCCTCCCCGAGGGAGGATCGCACACTCATTTATATTATGTTGAGGAGGAGACCTCACAAGGGGTGGTCGTTTCTCTGGACTCAATCCCAGTTGTGAGGGATTTCGAGGACGTCTTTCAGGAGATACCAGGGTTACCACCCAACAGAGAGATAGAGTTCGCCATTAACCTAGCACCGGGGATGAGACCGATTGCCAGAGCACCGTATCTCATGGCTCCTTCGGAAATGCGAGAGCTGAGAGAGTAGATTCAGCAGCTCTTAGGACAGGGTTTCATTCGGCGGAGTACATCGCCGTGGGTGCGCCAGTTTTATTTATAAAGAAAAGGGATGGTTCACTTCGTCTGTGTGTAGATTACAGGGAGCTGAACAAAGTGATGATATGTAATAAGTATCCGTTACATAGGATTGACGACCTTTTTGATCAGTTGAGAGGCGTTGCGTACTTCTCAAAGATCGATTTGAGGTCGGGTTACCACCAATTGCGCATTCGAGAAGAGGATGTACCTAAGACCGCTTTCCTATCGTGGTACGGGTCATACGAGTTCGGGGTAATGACGTTTGGGTTGACTAATGCGCCTACAGTATTCATGGATATCATGAACAGGGTATTCAGGGAGTTTTTAGATCAGTTTGTGATTGTATTCATAGACGACATTCTAATTTACTCTCGCACGGAGGAGGAATAGACTAAACATTTATGAATGGTTCTACAGACATTACGGGACCATCAGTTGTACACTAAATTTGAGAAGTGTGGAGTTTGTCTTCAGGAGGTTCAATTCCTAGGCCACGTTGTATTCGACAAAGGCATTGATGTTGACCCGGAGTGGGGACAACCCACGACACCGACCGAAATTTGTAACCTTTTGGGGTTGGCCGATTATTATCGTCGCTTCATCAAGGGGTTCTAAAAAATTACCGGACCTTTGACGAACTTGACTCGGAAGGGAGTGACCTTCATCTGGAGTGACTGTTGTCAGTTATCATTTGATGAGCTAAAGGACAAGTTGACATCAGCACCCGTTCTTGCCTTGCCTAGGAGAGAAATGGAGTACCGAGTCTATACTGACGCATCCTTACAGGGGCTTGGGGGTGTATTACAGCAGGAGGAGAGAGCTATAGCTTATGAGTCCCGAAAGCTAAAGCCACATGAGAAGAATTACCCCACCCATGACCTCGAGTTGGTAGCGGTCGTCTTTGCATTGAGAATATGGAGACACTATCTTCTGGGTGAGCAGTTCACTCTATTCACGGATCATAAGTCACTTCAGTATCTTTTAACAGAGAAGGATTTAAACATGAGGCAAAGGAGATGGCTTGAATTCATGAAGGACTACCAATTTGATATACAGTATCATCCTGGTAAGGCTAACGTGGTGGCAGATGCGTTAAGCAGAAGACCTACCGGAGAGTTGGCAGAAATTTGGAAGGCGAAGTGGAGTGAACTTCGATACGAGGATGAGATAGCTAGAGCATACATGGCAGTTTTAGCTATCTCTCCCGAGAGTGTTATGCTGGTAGTGAGGGAACAGGTCGAGGACCCATTTTGTCAGGACAGAGTACGACAGTTACTGCCCGAGGGGGCAGAGTCCTACTCCATCAGCTCAGAGGGCGGACTACGGTTTAATGGTAGACTAATAGTACCCGAAGATGATGATTTGAGGCATGTCGTAATGATGGAGTTGCACGGATCAAAGTTTTCGGTACATCCAGGCGGGGACAAAATGTACCAGGATATGCGACGACTATATTGGTGGTCAGGTATGAAACGAGACATTGCAGAATTTGTCTCAAGGTGTGTTACATGTCAGCTTGTAAAAGTTGACCATAAGAGACCTTCAGGGATCCTACAACCACTGGAGATTCCCATGTGGAAGTGGGAGAGTATCTCGATGGATTTTATAACTGGATTACCAACATCGCAGAAGGGTCACGATTCCATATGGGTGATAGTAGATCGGCTGACTAAGGTAGCTCATTTATTTTCGGTTCGTACGAATTATTATACGATGCAGTATGCGAAGCTATTCATTTCAGAGATCGTTAAGCTGCATGGAGTTCCTATTAATATTGTGTCTGACAGAGACAAAATATTTGTGCCATATTTCTGGCAGAGCTTTTAGGAGGCCATGGGTACCGACATACAACTGAGTACGATGTATCACTCGCAGACAGACGATCAGACTGAAAGGGCAAATCAGATGTTGGAGGATATGTTGAGAATGTGTGTCCTAGATTTTAGGGGAGTATGGGAGCCACATCTTCCTTTGGTAGAGGTTGCATACAATAACTCTTTCCAATTCACTATCGGTATGGCTCCATTCGAGGCATTTTATAAGAGGCCTTGTCGTTCACCCGCCTGTTGGTTAGAGGTGGGGGATAACAACCTATTGGGACCAGAGATGATACATGAGACTTCTTCCAAAATAGAGTTAATTCGAGGACGTATTCGAATAGCTCAGGATAGGCAGAAGAGTTATGCTGATGCCGATAGGAGACACATGGAACTAGATGTGGGCGACTAGGTGTTAATTCGGGTATCTCCTATGAAGGGGATTATGAGGTTCGGTAAGAAGGGGAAGTTAGTACCGAGATATGTGGGACTGTTTCCTATCATTGAGAGGGTGGGACCGGTAGCTTACAGATTGGGACTCCCATAGCATCTTCAGCGAATACACGACGTATTCCATGTGGCGTCGCTGAAGAAATACAAGAGGAGTGAGAGAGACTTCTGGCACATTCCACTTGAGGAGATCGACTTGCAGCCAGATGTCTCCTATGAGGAAAGACCCGTGGCTATTCAGGATTATAGTGAGCGCAAACTACGATCCAAGGTGGTACCCTTAGTGCGAGTACAGTGGGGACATCACAATATGGATGAGTCTAATGGGTAGTGGGAGGAGGATATGCGATAATAGTATCCAGAATTATTCACCGCAGGTATTTTCTAAATTTCGAGGACAAAATTCCTTTGTAATGGTGGAAGTATGTAATACCCCGTAATTCTGCATAGTTAAAAATTAAGAAGGAAAATACGTTTTAAATTAAATTACGTGAGTAGAGTAATTTAATGTGATAAAATTCGTCTTAATTAAATTACGTGAGTAGAGTAATTTAATGTGATACGTTTTAAATTAAATTACGTGAGTAGAGTAATTTAATCATTATGACTATTGAGTGAGATATTGATTAATATGACGATTAAAATTTACTAAGTGTGAATAGTAAATATTGAAAATTTATATGTACGGCCTAGCGATTTATATGTACGTACATGAGTTTATCTCGACCGAGTATCGCGCGTAGACAAAATTGAAGGTGAGATGAGAAACATATTTCTAAGAGACTCAAAAGTTAATTTAGAGTCCACAGATGATTCCGAAAGGGTCGAATTAGTCAAAATAGTGTACCCGGGGGTACTAGTTGAGTGCCGGATCATTTTTGGGCTAAACCGGGACCATACGAGGGGATTTTGGTCTCTTTACATTTAAGGGTGAGGAGAACTACGAATTTTGGAACCCTAAGTCAGATTATAAGAATTGGAGGCTAGGGTTAGAGAAAAGAAAAAATACACCATAGCCATTAGAGAGAAGGGAGAAATAATTTCCTAAGGCAAAAGAAAGAAGTAAGAAGAATTCAAAGGAGATTTTCACCACCAACTTGTTGAGAAGAAGGATTGAAGGATAAAGATCATCAATCATCAACAACAACCACGAAATCAGACCCTACTCAACATAAGGCAAGTGGTTATTCGCAAAATAAATTGAGTTATAATACCCATATATAAGCCTTATAAAGAACATGGTTTTTGTGATATTTTTGGAAGCAAACACTTGAATATGATCCATGATTGATAGGGATTCCATGTAGAACGTTTTTGATCTCCAAATAATCTGATATCATAGAATACTTGATGATTAAATTAAACAAAAAAAATCTGGACTTATGATGAAAATTTGGAAAGATTGTATTTTTAGGGTTCTTGAATGATAAGAAGATTTTGAGTTAATCTGGGTGAAATTATTAACGATTATGTTGTTTTAGATCGTTAGTAATCATCCCAGGGTATGTAGGAATGATTAGAAATCGTTAGTTACAAGCGTGGTGAATTATCATGAGAGATGGATAAAAAATGGTGTAACCCGAACGAAGAAGACGATCTGGGTCTGTCACTGCTCGATCGATCGATCAACCATATCCTATTGATCGATCGATCCATGATGTATTTTAGAGAATTTTGTGGATAAATGTCTTTTTAATTACCGTCACTTAATGGGAATCTTAGTGATGTTATTTTACCTATGTAGGGACTTAGTGAATACCAATAGGGGTACCATGAAATTTCTTCATAAATGATTGAGTGTAAAATTTGGAGAAAGGGATCGACGGGAAGAATCCGATTGAATCGTGTATCAGGGATTTGGAAATTTAGTTACGGAAAGAGTAAGAGTAAATTTAAAAAATATACCAGTAGGTTAAAGATAGCTTAACTACTAAATTAAGCGAGGGGTAACTAGGACCCTTAGAGTTGCGTGAATACTCGAAAAAATGCGATAGTGAAATAATTCGTAAATTGTACATGCATGATTTGATAGGTTGGGTGTGTACCTACTAAATTGTATAAATTTTTGGGTTAAGAGAATTATACCTAAATTAATTATGTTAGGGTCGATGAGATATTCCCAACTAACATAAAGTTATTATATGTTTGGGGTCGATGTAAAATGTCGAACCAAACCTTAAAAATGGTGTCGTGATGAAAGAGACTCGAACCAGAATATGTGTATATATATAAATAGTTGGGGTCGATGGATCATTCTGAACCAACTCTCACTTGGGGTCGATGAATCATTCCGAACCAAGAATCCTTTATGTGTGTCAAAAGGGTATATTAGTGATGACTAATATTTAATACATGTTGTGTGATAAAACGTATTCCATATGCATAATCTACTGACTAAAGATAGTAGATAATAAGATGGACTGAAAATATCTTAGTAATAATTAAGAAGCGTGGTGTAATGATTATAAGAATAAGGATAACAATAAGTAAGTAAGTTATCTATGTTTATAGCATATGAGATATGGACTATTAAAATACTACGAGTACGTTATGGGGACTTAGAGAGGGGATACATGTAGTGGGGTATACTGATCTAGTTAAATGGGGTAGTATAACTAGGTGAACTAAGTACCATCATTAGGCGTGCACTATAGAAGAGAGGTGAGGATGCTCAAAGGAGTGTGCGAAGTCTTAATATGTGTAATCAATAACTCAATTGTGATAACTGCTTGCAAAATATTTTTAAATGTTTTTGAGTACTAAATCTTGGTATGTAAAAATCTTTTAAAATCTTTTAGGTGCCCAGACACATAGACACACAGCATGATTTCATTCCAGGGATTTGGGAGCTGCAGAATGTGTGGATGTTGCAGGGATTGCTTAGACGCTTCTCTTTATCAGATCTAGTGCAGGATCTCAGTTTTAGTACTCTCAGTTGGGACATGTTGTCCAATCTTTACTTTTACAGTTATTCTGATTTTGGATTTTGAGTTAGTTTTCTTGGCCGTGGTGTTCGGTAAGACTTTATTTTTATTCAGTTTTATGCGAATCGTTTTAGTACTGCTTGAATTGTATCGTTCCGCATGAGTTGTTTATTCTGCTTAAGGAAGATAAAATTTGGCACTAGCTTAATTTCACTTAGGTGGTTAGTAATTTAAAAAGTTCGGCAGTGATGCTAAGAATGGACCATTTAAGAAACCTGTTTAAATTAAATTAAGGCTTGATCACCCAAGGTTTAATTAGGCGGGGTGTCACAAAAATCTATTTGACAAATAATTGCATCTTCTAGTGTATTTTATATATGAGTGTTTTTTATTGCGACAAATATACTTAGGACTTTTCTAAAAACTTATTTTCCAAATTTTTCTAAGGCAAAACTTGACAATTTCTAGGACACTCTAGCAACCGTTTTCATCATAATGATGCCTCGATGAAGATTTTCTTTGCTGCAGTGATAGCTCTTCGTTGGTGTCTTTGTCTTCTGTAAAAAATCTCTATATGTTTTTTCTAGTGGTCTCGCTTCAATATCACCACAAAAAAGATTTTCTTCGATGTAGTGATGTCCTATTGATTGTACCTGACAATGACAAAAACACATTTTTGCACTAGAGCTTTCTCTGAGATATTTATTTTTGTATCAAGTACACCTTTTCGACGACTTTAGCCTTGAAGTGGCTTCTTGAATCCATAAGACTGTGACAACTAACCAATTATATTTTATACACTTTCAAATCAAAGACTTTATAGTTAAGTGTTCCATACTCTTCCAAATCATTTGTGAAAGCTTTGGAAAATAATTTTTCTTATCAAAGCATTTTATATATTTAAGATAATATTTTTCACTTCTCTTTTTTGAGTTTTTTAAGCCAATGTTTTTGGGTTTCTTTATTTGAGAAAATCATAGCGATTTATTTACTCATTTTTGTGATAAAAAAATAATTTCTAAATTATTTTGTTCATGAGTAGATAGTTCTCTTATTTTTGCCAAATCCTTGGTGTAGCTTTTTTGGTTGCTTGAAGGTTCTATTATTAGAAGAAGTTTTGTTTAATTTAATAAAGAAATTTTTAGCTAGAGATTTGACGACATTGGTCGTAGACCAAAATTGGTGGCAGT
Organism: Sambucus nigra; assembly: GCA_949130495.1. Lineage (NCBI taxonomy): Eukaryota > Viridiplantae > Streptophyta > Magnoliopsida > Dipsacales > Adoxaceae > Sambucus > Sambucus nigra. Next base: position 27,553,872 of record OX422208.1, on the reverse strand, counting down.
GGTTCAGCTTACTTCAGCAGTCGACGCTATCCTTGGGGGATATGGCGTGAAAGAGCTTCTAGTCGGTCACATCGTCTGGTGGTTCTAAGCCTTTGTTATTTTGTTTTAATATCTCTACAATTCTGCATTTGTTATTAATGACCCGGGTTTTTTTTACCATTAATGGGTTTTTTCCCATAGATCCGGTCATGTGCTAATTTTATTTGTTTTGCATTTTTTAGAATCATTGTCCTGACTAACAAGATTAAATTCAGATTCTAGAATCTAGTAAAATATTTTCACATAGGCTTTTGGATTCTTAACCCTTTTAATAACAACAAATTGGTCAATTTTTTTTTCAATTAGGTGAATTCATTTAATTTGGGTAGCTACTGTCGAGAGGCACACTCTAAATTTTTTTTAACATACATACGGGGGTCTTCTAAATAAACTAAGGGAAAATCCTAACAAACCAATCAATACTCGCGGTGAGGTACCCACGATCATGCCACGAGGTGAACCACCCGCGATCATGGCATGGAAGATGTCGATCGTTTCACACACGGTTCCGGCTATTAGGCACGCAGTTGCGGCCTTGGATGCGTGGCCTTTTTATCTTGGTCCATGATTTTATTTCTTTGAGTTTACCTTTAACTATTGTTTTAAAATTAGTTTTTAGTTATAATTAAACTTTATTAAGTGTTTTTTCTCCTAAAACTCTTGAAAACTTATCGATAATTTTCTATAAAAAAAATACAATTTTGTGAATTTTTTTAAGATCCTAAGTTTTGTTTCTGGAGAGCACTTTTGTGAGCCTAAAACCTCTAAAATCTCACTAGACTTCTATTTGGGATATTATTTTATTTTTCATGTTTTAGAAACACTTATGCACATTAAATCACATACTTTAATGACGTTTTCTAAAACATAATTTTCCACAATTTAAAATATAAATACTTGGAATTTTGTCTTTAGTTACAATGGATACCGAGGCTCGCGGGTTGTGGCTGTCAAGGCGAAACTGCGGTGGAGATTGACAGAACTAGTATTGAAGAGGTTGGAGATTAAGAATGCAAGGATTGTTTGGTTGTGTAAAATCAAGAGTTGTAAGTTGTTTTTGTCCTTTTGTAATCACTAAAACTTTTTGTACTAGGGGGCATGTGTTTGGGATATGTGCATGTATTTTTTCTCAAAAGGGTTTCTACGTTAAATAACTATATGCGTTTTGTGTCTATTTCTTTTATTTTATGTCGTTATTAATTTCTATCACCTCACATGAAATTTGGTCCTAATTAATTAATTGGTACATTATAAATTTACTCAATTAGGGTCAAATTAAATGGGTATTTTTTATTTTTACTGTTGTTATTTTGGTGAAATTCACTCAAAATTTAATTAATAAATTGACCTAAGAAAAATAATTAATCAAATTTAAAATTAGAAATAATTAATTTGATTTATCGACCCATATGAAGACCCGTTATCTTTAATAATCTCAAAAGGAGAGGGTAGTTTGTATCACTTACAATAATTAGATGGCAAAGTGATACCAAGGTTATGGAATTGCATAAACCTTAGGAAGAGTTATTATTAAGAAGGGCAGTTTACTTTTTGTAAATGTTTTAAATAAATAAAAATGTTTCATGTTAAAATATGCAATTATTTAATATGACTATACTTCTTAGTTGACGTTTATTACCAAACCCACTTAAAAAAGGGGTAAAACTTAAATGGGTTGGTTGGCATATAATAGACATAAACCCACCTAAGAATGGGTGGTAGGACTTAGAACAAGTTGGCTGCCTATAGTTTAACACTAAATCCACTTGAAAATGTTAGCCGAACTTTGGGTTGGTAAGGTAAGAATAGGCATAAACTCACCTAAGAATGGATGCTATGAATTAAAACAAGTCGGCCACCTACGATTTAGCATTAAACTCGCTTAAAAATATTGGAAAAACATAACTTTTGGTTGGTCGACCTAGAATGGGCATAAACCCGCCTAAAAGGAATTGTTATTATTTATCAATTTACCGCAAGTGCATGAGCTATAATAATAGAACTGCGAGTGAAAGTACGGATGGAACCCATAGATATTTGTCAATTATAACTTTTTAAAAGAATAGCAACAGTCCAACTAGACTAAATGGGAAAGAGAATAATTATGCACTAAACTAAGTAAAAGTAACTACGAATAATGAAAGCAACACACGAGAGTTGTAAATAATATGAGAGAATTAGGATTCGGGTCCATTTAACATGTAATTAATATTGCACACTAATATAATGTTGTCATACCCTTTTTATAACTTAAATTTAACCGTCTCTTGTCGCATTTAGAATATAACGGGTATGTTCAAAATATTTTTAACTTCTCTAATAGATAGCTAAAATTCCTATTCCATTAGAAAATATAAGTTTTAGAATTCGCAAATGTATTTAAGCATGGACTATCAAAACAATCAAAGTGCAAGCATAATTCATAAAAAAAATACTATATTTAAATCTCAAGACCTGATTTGACAAAATAATTTCGAAGGCAATAAAACACACTCTCATGCCATTTTAAAATGAATATAGATTTTTTATAACAATTAAAATAAGTAGGGAATAAACAACAATTAAATCAACACGACAATACTAGCAAACTAGGATAAACTTCACCCTAATCCAAATAATAGAATTATGTTACCATCATGAAAGACAAATTGAAGTAATTAGTAGATATTTTCCTTAATATATCAAACTTACAGTAAGTTATCCCAAAATAATCTTCAATAAAAAAATTGATTAAACTTGGCCCTCAAATTGAATACAATCACTCAAAAAATGCTCCCCAAAATTTCCTCTCAAATTGTGATCCCAAGGGTCCTCTTTATAAGGGAAGGGGTGAGGTATTTGAGTTGGAATGAAACTCTCTTTGATTTACTGTATTTGAGTTTTTAATTATCTCCTGCAGTCTTGGGAAGAGTTGGAATTAATTGGGAAATCATTTTTTTAATTAATTATCCCCAATTTTTGACACTGTTCACACCACTAGCTTTAATTGATTTTTAACCCTAAAAACTTCAAAATCTCATTTTCGTTCGAACTTCAAAGTTGTGTCTCGTCAAGGCCTTTCAAAAAAGCTATGGTACGATCTAAACAGACACTCGAGCGATTTTATAAAAAATATTTAGTACATTTGTGTCAACCGTGTCGTGTCGTGTCGCAACGTATCCTAACAATTTTCGCGTGTTGACTCCATTGTTATCCAAATTCCCGGGGCACCAATAAAGATATAAAATAAAAATTAATTAATTCAAATTTAGGGCCATAAATGTTTAAAAAATAATAGAATTACCCTTCTTTGCATTTTAGTCCTCGAAATTCATAAGTAGCTTGTTTTAATATAGAATTCAACCAAATTTCAGAGAGTTTTATTTCACCTAAATAAACCTTTATAAATTATTTTCAGGCCCACAAAGTTTCAAAATTACAATTTTACACTCTTAGATTACTAAAATTGCACTTTTAATTCAAATTTTATTCAAACTTGTATTTTTCTTTTTATTTATGAAAATGATTCTAAAAACTGATTATTTATGATATAATAGGCCTAAAGGCCTATATTTGGGTATACATAATATAAAATAATACATTTATAAAATTCTCCCAAACTAAATTTTGCTATTCCTCGAGTGAAACTTAAATTTTAAACTCTGACTCACTTTTGTAGGAAGCACAATTGCACTTAGCATGTGTAACAAGCCATTAAAGCTTAGGTTACCCCAGTGGATGAGCTTTGTCTCATGAGGCATTGTAGTTAATATACCCACAAAATTTGAAAACTTGAGCCAATACAAAAGACTCAATAGTAATATAACCAAGTTTGAAAGCAAACTTCATAAATATAGTAGAAATTCCCTTTTTAATCTCAACTTCTCGTGTGTGTGTGTGCATAGCCAATATAACCGTCTATTTTAAAAGATTTAATCGTTACATTTCTTTTCCAAAAATTCATTTTAATTTTGATATTTCGCGGAATGCACTCACAATCGAACACTCAAAAATCGACAATTTTCTCTCAAGATATGTGAATAAAAGAGTAAATTTAGATAAGCAAAATTCACCTACACATAATAAAAAATGGATTTTTTTATAATGGATGAATATGATCTCATGACTGGAATATCGACTACTTTTCAAAAATATTGAATCACATCATAGATCATATTCATATTCTCTTATATCTCTAACTTACTTCTCTTGAGATCGATTAGGACTTTCTTTGGTTGTATTTTAGGCTCGGGTTTTGTCTAGAAAGAATGACTTTTGGAGTTTAAAATTTTTGCAAATATAGAGATTTTTCGGTATTTCGAATTTTTTTCTTCACGTAGTATTTTTTTCATACATCATTCCTTTGCAAACTTATTTTTCTTTCATTTTTGGACTTTTTCTTACCGTAATTTTGCCCTAGTATTCTCAGAAAATGGTTATGGGTTCTTTCTATGGGCTTCCAACTCCCAGTTGGAGTTGGGTAGGATAATGGGTTTTCAACAAAAAGGCATATTTTCGTTATGACTCAAATGGGCTTAAAACTGAATAATGTAAAAAGGTGGGATTTAGGCTTAATTTTTAGGCTTTCAAACGATAGCCTAATCTCATTTCCCAAGTTTCGTTAAGTTGAATTATGTCTCAAGACAACTTAGTAAGACTACTAGTGCTTAAGATTCACATTTTGACCTTTTATTTTCAGTAATCAAACATAACAAAGAATCTGAGATAGTCAACGAATTTATCACTAAAGGAAAATTTGAGTTATTTTATCTTAGATTGATTTAAATCCCTCTAAAACGATGGATGCGACAAAAATTTTATCGGGTTAAAATCTCCACATTTATTCGTTAAGCAAAAACTTTCACCACAATATCTATTTTCGACCATATTATTCGACTAATGTAAAAAAAAATGATAAGTTGAGAGATCCATGAACTAATTATATACTAAAAAATCATTTCAAAACTCAATTATATTGAAAATCTTTTTGAATTTTTGAAAATTTCTGATTTTTTTGAATTTTGAATTTCTTATTTTATAAAATTTCATCCTTACACCCAAACCTAAATTTTACATTGTCCTCATTGTATGCTTAAAATAATTATGGGCAAAGAAAATAAAGTACATCAGTAAAATGATAATATTACCTATAAATTTCCACTTGTGTTACTAACTTCCAACCAATCTCACATTCTTTTCATCATAAATCAAAAGTCAGAATAATGAATGTGGTGAATGAAATTATTGAGATGCGTAGTCACATTATAACAAGATGGTCATACTTGAAAAGATTATCATAAATAAATTCTGAATGACACGCTAAGCCTTGGTGTCGCTAAAACTTGAGAATGAATAAATTGGGCTCTAAATCGGATGATACTCTAGTCATAACCTCGATCTTATCCAAATACTCAAATTACATAGGTGGATGTGGCGAAAAAGGATAATGAGGTATGACAAAACATAATCCATCGGGTGAACATTATGGAATGATTTTCTCAATCGCGTCACTGGTAAGCAAAACCTCACGTGTCAATATACTCTCGAAAGGATCGGGTTTACATTCATAGAGAAGGAATTGATCTATCCTATCGTCCCAGTTGCTCTCATCTAAGTGACTAAATAAGTTCGATAATGATAGTACTTCAATAGTAAGATCCTCATCACCTGGGCTAAATTTATTCTCAAAATTTTCAAGACTCATATCTAGAGACAGATCACATGGCCAAGTACGTAGATTGACTGTGTCACTATCCCGTGGGGTAGTGATATTGTTCAATTCTTGAATGTACTTGACTTCATTCTCTCCCTCATCAGACAATGGCCTCTCTAAATTAAACACATCCAACCCCATTGTCATGTTCCCAAAATAGAGGTTCACTTGCCCACTCCAACATTGAATGGAAGCGTCAGAAGTAGCCAAAAAGGGTCGATCGAGATTTATGTGGATGAATTTAGCATGTGTTGTGTGTCGAAGACCATAAAGTCAATCGAAGAGACAAACTCACCTCATTTAATCGATACATCCTCTATAACACCTCTAGGCACTTTAATGGATCGGTCGGTTAAGGATAAGATCATCTCAGTGGGCTTTAACTCCCCCAAACCTAGTTCTCAAAGAACGGTGTACATCACAAGGTTTACGTTTGATCCTAGGTTTAAGAGATCTTTCTTGAGGTGATGTTACCCTATCTTGATAGGGATCATCGGCGTCGTAGGATCTTTATACTTGAAGGGAGTTCTAAAGTAAATGATCGAGCTATCTTTCTTGATGTTTCTTGGGCACGTTGTTACTTCTCTTTAAGGTACAAAGGTCCTTCAGAATTATTGCGTAGGATGAGACTTGTTGAATAGCATCAAGCAATGGGATATTAATGTGTACTTTCTTG